>OW240914.1:306149853-306211231 GCA_933207985.1 Pelobates cultripes
TGTGTTGTATTAGTGTATGCAGTGTGTATTGTTAGTGTATGCAGAGTGTGTGTTGTGTTAGTGTATGCAGTGTGTGTTGTGTTAGTGTATGCAGAGTGTGTGTTGTGTTAGTGTATGCAGTGTGTGTTGTGTTAGTTTATGCAGAGTGTGTGTTGTGTTAGTGTATGCAGTGTGTGTTGTGTTAGTGTATGCAGAGTGTTTGTTGTGTTAGTGTATGCAGTGTGTGTTGTGTTACTGTAGGCAAAGTGTGTGTTGTGTTACTGTATGCAAAATTGTGTGTTGTATTAGTGTATGCAGTGTGTGTTGTTAGTGTATGCAGAGTGTGTGTTGTGTTAGTGTATGCAGTGTGTGTTGTGTTAGTGTATGCAGAGTGTGTGTTGTGTTAGTGTATATTAAATTAATTAAATGATATTCCCCCTCCCTGTTTCTTACCTGTGTCCAGGGAGGGGGGGATATTCCATCCCTGGTGGTCTGGTGGCATGGGGGGCCCCCCCGGCTCCCTGTTACCAAAGAGGGGGCCCAGGCAGCACACAGCTTCTACTCTTCTCCTCTCTTCTAATAACTCTTGCAAGATCTGCGGAGCGTTGCCATGGTAACGGGTCTCGCAAGAGTTATTAGAAGAGAGTAAAAGCTGTGTGCCGGGCCCCCTTTGCGGTAACAGGGAGCCGGGGGCCCGCGGCTGCACACATAGATAGCGATATTCGCTATCTATGTGTGCAGAGAAAGAAAGTGGGGCCCAGGACTTCCAGAGCAGTCCGGGCCCCCCAAGACCACCGGGCCCGTGACAACCGTCATGGTTGTCACCCCCTGATGGCGGCCCTGAAGGGAGGTTTGGCTAGGACTGCTTACACAAAGTCATTTAACTAATAAATCAGAAAAATGTGCAGAAAAATATCAAAGTATGATATATTATTTATTTATTTATTTATAAAATGTATTTATTTATTTATAAAATATTTTACCAGGAAAGATACATTGAGATTTCTCTCGTTTTCAAGTATGTCCTGGGTCCACAAATCATTGCATTGTTACATTAGGTACAACAAAATACAAAAACAACAACAAAATACAAAAACAGTATAAGTTAATGTTATATTGGTGCTTAGTGTCCATTTAGACTTTCTGTAGTGTCTAATGTTGTCAGTTAATATTCTCATTTTGTAAAGTGACCAGTTAAATATAAACCAATAAAACTCAAAATGCAAAACATTAAATTAATATGCTGTTAACAGACAGCATAGTGGATGCCTAGTGCTTCAAATCAATTACATTGATCATTGATTGAGCGAGCCAGTTTATAAGAGAGAAAGCACATATACATCATTGATGTTATCAAGTATCAATCCAATATAATGTACTATCATACCTCCCAATGTAAATGGACAAAGAAGGGGTGTGAGTGGGTGTGTGGCCAGGACCGGTTGCTCTGAGAAACTGTAAAAGGATATTATAACCACCAGAAGAACTTCAGCTTCATGAAGCAGTTTTTGTTATATATCTCACTGTTCAATTTACTGCAATTTAGGAGTTAAATTATTTTATTTCTGTCCATGCAGCCCAGCCACACCTTCTTTGGCTGTAGAGTTGCCACACTTTTAGGGAAAATATACCGGCCATTCTTATTTGCATAATTAATTATATATGCATGACATCACAGGACACAACATACATAAGAGAATTAGAACATTTGGAAAGATAAAATTCCTCATAACTATTTTGACATAATAACCTCATGTACCGAATCTAATTAAAAAGATTTGCTTATATTCAGAAATGTTAATATTCTAATATGTTATTATCGCTATAAATTTTTTTGCTGTGTTTCGAAATTTAGCTTTGAACAAGGAAAAAAACACAATTGCAGTCTTCTGGAGAAATAATTTGACTGTGAACCTTTTAATCATAGTAAACAGCGCACTACCCTCCTTCTGACTCAGTTCTCTATTCAGACAGAACAAGGTCTTATTAAGATCACCATGTGATCTTTCACAATCTTTTTCCTGTTATATTTAGATATGATAATTCACTTATTCAGTATTCTTCCTATGAATCATCATTCAATTATTTGACATCTAACTGGCCATAATCATTAGTTTGCTAATCTACCATGTAAAATATATTTTGCACATCTGTTCTTGGGGTATAGTAATATTTAATCTCAGATAATAAATAACAATCACTATATGAAGGGCAGGAATATTCAGCATCTGCTGTCGTGATGCTATGAATTCTCAGATTCTCAGGCAAAAGTGTTATAGATTAGCTCTGAACATGCAGAGGAAAACAGTAGCAAGAGGTGGTACCTGTTATACAAGCCCCTTAGAATTAGGAGAAGGAAATGCATGACTGTAATCTAATACCCAGATATTAATTTTAACCCCTTATTCCCTGTGACGAGTGCCCTTCGCCACTTGTGCCTGGAGGGGACAACTGGCTAGCCTCCTGCCTTCCGACTATGGCCCCTGTGCTGATAGCTGTATGTTACCCTGCAGAAAGGTTTATTTGTATATTTCTGCCGGGGCGTTCAGTACTTTCAGTATGTGAGTAGTGCTACCCCAGATAGCTATGCCATGGAGCCTATTCGTGTAACGAAAGACTATGGAAAAGACTTTGGCTCCATCGTGATTGAACTGTATGTATGTGAGCTGAGCGCCATTAGGTAATAATGTGCGCTCAGATATAAGCTATCTGGGGATATGTTGCATGTATATGTTTTATGTAGTAATTGTAACATTGTGTAATTTTATGTCTTTTTGTAACCATGTGGTTAATGGAGTCTTGCCTCTGTCCTGGAGATAATTTGATTACTTCCCAATTATCTCCAGGATAGAGAGGAGGGATTGTGATGTCACTGTGGGAGTGTTTTGTTTGTATTGTCTGTGATTGGCTAATATCCAATATGTGTCCCATTGTTCCATCAGGTCCCCTAGGGGAGTGTCAACCTGGTGGACACTTGCATAAATACCGGGCAGGTAGCCCTCAATAAACCAGACCTACTTGCACTTTTCATGTTTGGGGGAAGGGATAACTACACTCGGGGGATTGCTTTAATCACATACTCCCCAGAGTCAGCTCTTGCAAGAGCGTGTTTTGTTCCTGGCTCCTGCTCTCTGGATTTAGGAGAGGTTCACCCACTGGAAGCTGGATCCTGGCCTTGGATCCAGGGGGGGTGAGAGACGGCGAGACCCCAGCGCAGCTGCATCGCTGGAAGTGGGGTCTGCAGTGCTGATGGTGTCGGTTGGAGTACTCGGAGTCCTCGGCAAGTGCAAGGGGCTTTAATTTAATGTCTCATATACATAGATAAATGTTCATTAAGTTTAAAAAAAATGCCAAAAAATGGGGGGAAAAAACATTTTTTCCACAGTTTTGGCAATAATAGTGTGTGCATAATATGTCCAGCTTAGAAAAAGTAATTCAAAATAAATTCATTTACGTATCTTGATTTATTGAGTACATAATATTTATAGGATTTCAGCTGATTTTGAAAGTTACAGGTCACAAAATACAAGGACTAAAATAAAATTTCACTGTGAAACAATTTTAGAAGTTGGTATGTTTATCTTTTAGGTTTTGTAGCCATCACAAAAAACAAAATTGGCACACAAAAGTATATATTTATATAAAGTAGACATCACAGGCTATTAACCTAAAGTTATTTTTTATACTTTTTCCGTAGCCATTTCATCGCCAATCTCTAAATATTGATGTAAAATAGTGTTTTTCTCTATTTTGGCATATACACATATGACAAGGTTTTTGTAATGTGTATTTCGTAAAGCTGGTGCATGTATGTCTGTCACTGAGTGTGTCTGTCAGTAAATGTGTCTGTTAGCTAGTGTGTATGCGTCTGTTCGTGAGAGTGTGTGTGTGTGTCTTAAGCACTTACCTTTCTCCAGCGCCGGACTCCCTGGGCACTGGGGAGCTCTCCGGCCCAATTCGCCTCTTAGCTCCGAATGTGCATGCGTGGCAAGAGCCGCGCACGCATTCAAACTGCCCATAGGAAAGCATTACTCAATGCTTTCATATGGACGTTCAGCGTCTTTAGTGAGAATCGCGGAAGCTCCTCTAGCGGCTGTCAGTGAGACAGCCACTAGAGGCTGGATTAACCCTCAGTGAAACATAGCAGTTTCTCTGAAACTGCTATGTTTTCAGCTGCAAGGTTAAAACTAGAGGGGCCTGGCACCCAGACCACTTCATTGAGCTGATGTGATCTGGGTGTCTGTAGTGGTCCTTTAACCCATTAAGGACAGACGACATGTGCGATATGTCATGATTTCCTTTTATTTCAGAAGTTTGGTCCGCATGCACTGGCGTACATACCGCGGTCGCAGGGGCCCCTGCCCGCGCAGAGTAGGCGTGTAGGGGGGGTGGGGCCCACGGATCAGTTTTCGCACCAGGGCCCCATGGGTTGTGTGTATGCCAATGTATATCTGCATACATTGAAACACTCGCCCCAGCCCTCACAAAAATAGTGCAGTGTTCACTAAAAACTAGAGACTTCCCAGATCCTCTAAAAGCAGCTGTGATAAAACCCCTCCTAAAGAAACCTTTATTAGACCCAGACTGCATGGCTAATTACAGACCAGTATCCAACCTTGCATTTCTGGGGAAAATCATTGAAAAATTAGTGGCAACTCAACTGGAGGCCCATCTATCAAGCTTGGTCATCTTTGATCCTTTCCAGTCAGGTTTCAGATGCTGCCACAGCACTGAAACAGCGCTAGTCCGAGTGCTAAATGATCTCCTTATGGCGAGAGACAAAGGTGATAACTCCATCCTAATCCACTTGGATCTCTCAGCTGCATCTGACACCATTGACCATATGATTTTAATAGAGTGCTTGCAGTACATCTGTGGTCTAGGAGGTACAGTCCTTAAATGGTTTACATCTTTCCTCACTGGTAGATCACAGAGAGTAACATCAGGATCAAGTTCATCGGCACCAACAGAACTGGCCTGCGGAGTTCCACAAGGATCCATCTTGTCTCCCATGTTATTTGCAATTTACTTGCTACAACTGGCGACATGGCCTAATGTATCATTTGCATGCTGATGACACACAACTCTACTTCTCCTTTGCTCCAGATACCACAGACCCAACAGGCTGCATCAACAGTTGCTTAGCAGACCTCATAGAATGGATGAATGCTAGTTGGCTTAAAGTGAACCTGGACAAAACATAGTTACTCTTGATGAGGGGACCCCGGGCAACAAAAATATCCCATGATCACCCAACTGGCCTGGAGCTTGGAGGCTCTGAACTCATTAGTTCATCAAAGGTACAAAACCTTGGAGTATTGATTGACTCTGGACTATTATTTAAACAGCAGATTTGCTCCGTAATAAAATCTGCCTACTTTCATCTGAAAAACATAGCCAAGATACAACACTTAATTCCACCGGATGATTTGCCAACATTAATACATGCATTTGTATCATCTCGGCTAGATTATTGCAATGTACTTTACCTGGGTCTCCCAGAAAAATAACTCCATTGCCTTCAGACTGTACAAAATGCAACAGCCAGACTACTGACCAATCAAAATTGCTCCTGCAACATAACACCTGTTCTCCACTCCCTGCATTGCCTTCCAATTCAATGGCGAACATATTTTAAAATTGTGAAGATAAATGTACTATGTGGTGATCCTACCACCCGTGCATATAGTGGAGCGCTATACAGTATTTGTAAGGTGTAACACACTTACCCTTATGCAATAAGTGATATCTTGTACAGTAAGAACTGTAATAAACAGAAAAAAACACTATGGTGCAATAAGGTCTTATACAGAAAATGTGACAGAATTATAAATTGTGATTCACTCATAAGTGTAGAGGCAAACGGGATAGGCTCAAATCACTCTGACAGTTGTGTTCTATGGTGACACTAGCCCTCTTCTGTCTTTATGCTGAACACACTCAAGAGGGGAGACAATAAAACACAAGGAAGCCAGAGCTTCTCGTGAAGTACGTAGCATAAAAAGTGACTTGTGCACAAACTTATAAATGAACTGCTCACCTTCTTAAGGAGCCTCAGAATGTGGCTCCAAGTAAAACAGCTTGGTGTCTCTTAAGGGGGACACTACCCTTTCTTTGTTGTAGAGGTAGATGCTGAAGATGGCACCAAACAAAATATTGTATATACTCGAGTATAAGACGAGTTTTTCGGCACATTTTTTGTGCTGAAAACCCCCCACTCGTCTTATACTCGAGTCAATGTCTGTATTGTGGCAACTTACATTGCCATAATACAGACCAGGACCGCCGGGCTCATTACAAGCCAGGCGGTCATGTTGGGGGCTGGCAGCGAGCTGTTACTTTCCTTTCCTGCAGCTCCTGTCAGCTCTTTTCTCCCCCGTGCCAGTCAGCTCCTCTGTCAGCTCACAGTGTAAATCTCGCGAGAGCCGCGGTGTCTGAGCGTTGCCACGAAAATAAATAAATAAAAATTTAAATAATAATAATAAAATAAAAATATTAATAATATATAAAAAAATTATTATATTAAAATGATAATAATTAAAAAAAATATTAAAAATGCCCACCCCCCACCAAGGCTCTGCATCACATACACAAACACATTCTGCATCACACACATACACTGCATTCATACACACACTGCATTCATACACACACACACTGCATTCATACACACACACACTGCATTCATACACACACACTGCATTCATACACACACACACTGCATTCATACACACACACACTGCATTCATACACACACACTGCATTCATACACACACACACACTGCATTCATACACACACACCCACACACCGCATTCATACAAACACACTGTATTATATACACACACACACAGCATTCATTATATACACACACTGTAAATAAATATTCAATTAATATAATTTTTTGGGGATATAATTTTATTTAGAAATTTACCAGTAGCTGTTGCGTTTCCCACCCTAGTCTTATACACGAGTCAATACATTTTCCCAGTTTTTGGGGGTAAAATTATGGGTCTCGACTTATATTCGGGTCGACTTATACTCGAGTATATACGGTAAGTAAATGTGTAAATATTTATTAATACATATAGTATATTAAAAAACAATAAAAACAATATATCAAAAAAAGTCCAATATGCTGGATCCTCTTGAGATGCGTTTCGCTGCCATCCGTGACTTTCTCAATCAGTTGTATCTACCTTGTTGGTTTAGGTGGTTATAAACCATCAAAACATGCACCCATTGGTCCATTTCGCCGCTTGTTATCCTATCCTAGGTGTCACTATTATTCTATATAAGACCTTAATGCACCATACTGTTTTTTTCTGTTTATTACAGTTCTTATTGTACAAGATATACCTTATTGGATAAGGGTAAGTGTGTTACACTTTACAAATACTTTATAGTGCTCCACTAAATGCACTTGTGGTAGGATCACCCCTTAGTACATTTATCTTCATTGCTTTATTTTGTGTGTAGTTGGGGAGGAACTCACATAAGTGTGGTAGCAGCTTTTTTTATATATAGAGTTCCTTATTGATCATAAGCACAATTTTTGTACACAGAGCCTTTTCTACTTTGATATTGGTCTGCTAACCTTCAAAGCTATAAACAGTCAAGGCCCACACTACCTGAAAAAGCTCCTGACACCTTGGACACCTAGACATCACGTTCACTTCGGTCAGCCAGCAAATCCCTCCTGTCAGTGACAAGAATAAAAACAAACTGAGATTGACATACTACACCATCAAAGTTTACACTTCTGTTTTATTGTTTATACATTGGAAGACCATCTGGAGGATCTTCATCCATCCTGAGATGGGGATTGCACCATCCAAGCAAAAAAAAACCAGTGCTCTAAATAGCTCAGAAAAGTGTGAATTAGTCCTCTTAAATATTTATATCGATTATGCAATTAAAGTGACATATTGCACTATTATCTGTTTTATTTGTGTTTTTTTTCTTGAGGATCTTTTCACTGAATATCAAATCATTGTATGTACAAGCCATAAAAACTAAGTACGTACAGTTGCAAGAAAAAGTATGTGAACCCTTTGGAATGATATGGATTTCTGCACAAATTGGTCAGAAAATGTGATCTGATCATCATCTAAGTCACAACAATAGACAATCACAGTCTGCTTAAACTAATAACACACAAAGAATGAAATGTTGCCATGTTTTTATTGAACACACCATGTAAACATTCACAGTGCAGGTGGAAAAAGTATGTGAACCCCTAGACTAATGACATCTCCAAGAGCTAATTGGAGTGAGATGTCAGCCAACTGGAGTCCAATCAATGAGATGAGATTGGAGGTGTTGGTTACAGCTGCCCTGCCCTATAAAAAACACACACCAGTTCTGGGTTTGCTTTTCACAAGAAGCATTGCCTGATGTGAATGATGCCTCGCACAAAAGAGCTCTCAGAAGACCTACAATTAAGAATTGTTGACTTGCATAAAGCTGGAAAGGGTTATAAAAGTATCTCCAAAAGCCTTGCTGTTCATCAGTCCATGGTAAGACAAATTGTCTATAAATGGAAAAAGTTCAGCACTGCTGCTACTCTCCCTAGGAGTGGCCGTCCTGTAAAGATGACTGCAAGAGCACAGCGCAGACTGCTCAATGAGGTGAAGAAGAATCCTAGAGTGTCAGGTAAAGACTTACAAAAGTCACTGGCAAATGCTAACAGCCCTGTTAGCGAATCTACAATAAGTAAAACACTAAACAAGAATGGATTTCATGGGAGGATACCACAGAGGAAGCCTCTGCTGTCCAAACAAAACATTGCTGCACGTTTACAGTTTGCATAAGAGCACCTGGATGTTCCACAGCAGTACTGGCAAAATATTCTGTGGACAGATGAAACCAAAGTTGAGTTGTTTGGAAGAAACACACAACACTATGTGTGGCGAAAAAAAGGCACAGCACACCAACATCAAAACCTCATCCCAACTGTGAAGTATGGTGGTGGGGGCATCATGGTTTGGGGCTACTTTGCTGCGTCAGGGCCTGGACAGATTGCTATCATTGAAGGAAAATGAATTCCCAAGTTTATCAAGACATTTTGCAGGAGAACTTAAGGCCATCTGTCTACCAGCTGAAGCTCAACAGAAGATGGATGTTGCAACAGGACAATGACCCAAAGCATAGAAGTAAATCAACAACAGAATGGCTTAAACAGAAGAAAATATGCCTTCTGAAGTGGCCCAGTCAGAGTCCTGACCTCAACCCGATTGAGATGCTGTGGCATGACCTCAAGAAAGCGATTCACACCAGAAATCCCAAGAATATTGCTGAACTGAAACAGTTCAGTAAAGAGGAATGGTCAAGAATTACTCCTGACCGTTGTGCACATCTGATTTGCAACTACAGGAAACGTTTGGTTGAAGTTATTGCTGCCAAAGGAGGTTCAACCAGTTATTAAATCCAAGGGTTCACATACTTTTTCCACCTGCACTGTGAATGTTTACATGGTGTGTTCAATAAAAACATGGCAACATTTCATTTTTTGTGTGTTATTAGTTTAAGCAGACTGTGATTGTCTATTGTTGTGACTTAGATAATGATCAGATCACATTTTATGACCAATTTGTGCAGAAATCCATATCATTCCAAAGGCTTCACATACTTTTTCTTGCAACTGTATATATACACTGCTAAAAATAAAATAAAGGGAACACTTAAACAACACAATGTAACTTCAAGTCAATCACACTTCTGTGATATAAAACTGTCCACTTAGGAAGCAACACTGAGTGACAATCAATTTCACATGCTGTTGTGCAAATGGGATAGATAACAGGTGGAAATTATATTCAATTAGCAAGACATCCCCAATAAAGGAGTGGTTCTGCAGGTGGTGACCACAGACCACTTCTCAGTTTCTATGCTTCCTGGCTGATGTTTGGTCACTTTTGAATGCTGGCGGTGCTTTCACTCTAGTGGTAGCATGAGACGGAATCTACAACCCACACAAGTGGCTCAGGTAGTGCAGCTCATCCAGGATGGCACATCAATGCGAGCTGTGGCAAGAAGGTTTGCTGTGTCTGTCAGCGTAGTGTCCAGAGCATGGAGGCACTACCAGGAAACAGGCCAGTACATCAGGAGACGTGGAGGAGGCCGTAGGAGGGCAACAACCCAGCAGCAGGACCGCTACCTCTGCCTTTGTGCAAGGAGGAACAGGAGGAGCACTGCCAGAGCCCTGCAAAATGACCTCCAGCAGGCCACAAATGTGCATGTGTCAGCTCAAATGGTCAGAAACAGACTCCATGAGGGTGGTATGAGGGCCTGACGTCCACAGGTGGGGGTTGTGCTTACAGCCCAACACCGTGCAGGACGTTTGACATTTGCCAGAGAACACCAAGATTGGCAAATTCGCCACTGGCGCCCTGTGCTCTTCACAGATGAAAACAGGTTCACACCGAGCACATGTGACAGACATGACAGAGTCTGGAGACGCCGTGGAGAACGTTCTGCAACATCCTCCAGCATGACCAGTTTGGCAGTGGATCGTAATGGTATGCGGTAGCATTTCTTTGGGGGGCCGCACAGCCCTCCATGTGCTCGCCAGAGATAGCCTGTCTGCCATTAGGTACAGAGATGAGATCCTCAGACCCCTTGTGAGACCATATGCTGGTCCGGTTGGCCCTGGGTTCCTCCTAATGCAAAACAATGCTAGACCTCATGTGGCTGGAGTGTGTCAGCAGTTCCTGCAAGACAAAGGCATTGATGCTATGGACTGGCCCGCCCGTTCCCCAGACCTTAATCCAATTGAGCACATCTGGGACATCATGTCTCGCTCTATTCACCAAAGTCACATTGCCCCACAGACTGTCCAGGAGTTGGCAGATGCTTTAGTCCAGGTCTGGGAGGAGATCCCTCAGGAGTCCATCCGCCACCTCATCAGGAGCATGCACAGGCATTGTGGGGAAGTCATACAGGCACGTGGAGGCCACACACACTACTGAGCCTCATTTTGACTTGTTTTAATGACATTACATCAAAGTTGGATCTGCCTGTAGTGTGCTTTTCCACTTTAATTTTGAGTGTGATTCCAAATCCAGACCTCCATGATTTTGTTGTCAGCACATTCAACTATGTAAAGAACAAAGTATTTCAGAAGAATATTTAATTCATTCAGATCCAGGATGTGTATTTTTTTAGTGTTCCCTTTATTTTTTTGAGCAGTGTATATATACATCTGTATACTACACTATAAAGGTATTCTATATCACATCACTAAGTTTCACCATTAGGAGTAGTTTATCACCAATTGTTGTAACATATATAGTATCTTTACACAAGGTTTTTTGGAATCCTCATCGATTTACCACTGCCACCCATTGTATGCTATAGTGAGCGCCTACGCTATCTTTGCTTTACATCCAGTATATATTCATGATTTAACTTTTATGTGAAGGCCTGTTCGTTTGGGAGCCGTCTTGGGAAGAAGGTTTGAACAACGCAACAAGATTGTAGCATGTAGCATCACTTGTATCACTTGTAGCATGAAAGCTATCTTCAGGCAAAAAATAAGAATATAGATAATATAATAAAAGATACAATCCTAATTAATTAACATTTACAATTTCCAAAGGCAGAATAAAGTCGTTCACACAGATCAAATTTGCAGAATATTAAACTAATGCTTTCATGTCATCTAGTTAGGTAATATTTTATCTAGTAATAGATTCTATAATCTCTCTGAAAAAAACAGTTCTATTAAATCACATACTGATAAATACTATTGCAGGGTTGCTTGATTGTCAAGGATTAACTGCAATTACATATCCATTTAATAGTACCAACAAGGAATAGTGGGAAACAAGTAATTAAGTGTATTTCTCAAATTACTTTTCAGGATGCTTGAGTGCAAGAACGTTCAAGTTCATTTATTAGTCATCAATGATAGTAAACAAGGTTGATGTTTCGCCACTATATAAACCTATTGAAAGACTAAATCTCTCCATAGTAGCAAAGTAATAGTACAGTAACGATTCTCGTTCACACTGAGCAGTTTTGTGGTAATGCTGCAGTCGGAAATTGTTGACTACTCATGCAGTGATTATAGGAATGGTAAATAATAGTCTGTAAACAATAGTTGTAAGTTTATAATGTTTATAAAAATCTCAATGTGGAATCCCAGTGTGTCATGCTTTCTTTGTTTTTTTGCATACAAAAATGTTCATTAGCTTTTATGTAAAAAGTTCAATAAACTTCGGATGTCCTCGAATAGAAACCCAGATTGTAAAATACCTAAATTGTTTCCATAGCTTCATAGATCACCTGTGACTCTTTGTTCTTCGTACAGTCTCTCATGTCCTTTTTGCATCAGATTTTACTGCTTCAGAATGACCGCTTCAATGCTTTCATAATTCTGGAGTAAATTTTGATGCTAAGGTAAGACGCCTCCAGTTCTCGGATCTTCTGGCATTAATTTTGATGTAGGAAGCTTTCCTCCATCTTTTATCATTTTCGGATGCAAGTAGCCCTTTATCTTTCTGGTGTTTAAGCATATGTAGGTTCTGGGCACGCAGGAATGATGCAGGCCTGATCACAGGCTCCAGTCTATATAAACCTCATTTGAATTTATCTCATTGTCCTGTTGTGGTCCTCTTTGTGATACCCATTAGCTTGTTTCTGTACAGCGTGTTCTCTCTGATATACCGAATTGGCTAGTTTCACTTTACTGATCTCTGTACTTCATGTCACTATATATTTGTGTATCCCTGGATTACTTAATCCCAGGTTGTTTCATGACTTTGATTACTATTTTCACCTCTTATAGCCCCTGTGTTAAGCCTGACCACTGTAGGGGCTGGTTACACACTGCTATCCCTATTTCATATTTTAGGATAGCAGTGGTTCAATATCTGCATGCTAGTCCATGCCATTAACCTGGACATGGCAGAATTGGACAATTTCTTTTCAAGCCTGAATTTTTCCATTCCAATTTCAATTAAACACATGCAGACACATAGATACACTTACAGACACACAGACGCATTAAAAAAAAAAAAAATATATATATATATATATAGATACACAGACACCCACACAGACGCACAGATACACACATACAGATACACATACAGACACATATGCAGATATGCAGATACACAGACACACATAAAGACACACAGATACACTCATACATATACACAGAAACGTAGATACACATATACATATGCATATGCAGACACAGATATACATTCAGATACACAGATATACAGACACACAGATACACTCATACATATACACAGACACAGAGATACACATACAGAAACATAGATACACACATACAGATGCATATGCAGACACAGATATACATACAGATACACAAATATACATACAGACACACATGCAGACACACAGATACACGTATTGGTACACATACAGACACATATGCTTATACACAGACACACATACAAACACACACACAGAGAATAGACAGAAACATGCAGACATGCACACAGATACACATGCAGACACACAGATACACACACACACACACACAAACACAGGTACACATGCAGACACAGACACACAGAAACAAATACACATATAGACACACAGATACAGATTCACAGATACACATATACAAAATCTAACTTTTTTTATCCATCCTCCTGTTTCCTACCTTTTGGGGGCAGGGCGGTGGCTTCCCTGGGGTCCGATCAGCTGGCTTAGGTTGTTGGGAGTCAGAGGTTCAACCAGCCTGCACACCCCTCCTCTCTGCCTTCTTCCTGCGCAGACCTCTGTGGTCTCTGGGAGGAAGTGACCGAGCGTCACTTCCTCCCAGCACTGCCATTATTAAAGAGGACCACTCATGCTGTTAAAGGGATGCAGCACTGACCGGGTCCCTGAAGACACTGGAGTGTGTTTTATTTTTATATAAGCAGTTCTTATGCAACTAAAAGTACAAAGTGGATATCATTATAAAATTCCTTTAATTTGGACAATAAATGAATACAGAATACACAAGGTGGACTTTGATATAATCAACCGTATAAATAAATATTTTTTATAAATAAGATATACCACAACATATGAGGACAAATAATCTTTACGTGTTATATACAATATGATCAAAACTGCTACATTTAATAATTATGTAAAATACAGATTTTACTGGTTTTTGGCAGCAGCAACTTTAGCTGACATTGCTTTTCATTGACATACAAAACAAAAAATGCTGCTGTTTCTAAAACCTAAAAAAACTAAAATGTATAAATGTAATATCTTACAATATACTATTGTCAGGAAAAAATATTGAATCTTAATACAAACAACAAATTGTAAATTATACAATATACAGTACTGAATATTACTCTCAAGTGTGTCTAAGTGTTGATCTGTAAGTGCACTAAACTGATACAGTTTGGTGTCCAGTGAATAGAGATGAGGGTTTCTAGATACAGTCCCAAAACCTCCAGCTACACAAAGAAAGGATTTCTCAATAAAAGGCTGTTTTGCCCCTTTTGCACATCACTCAATAAATTAGCTACAATACTGAAAGGGAAGTTCAAAACAAAGAGATTCTGCTATCTACCAAAATGTCACCATTACAGGGCAATCTTAGGAACGCTCCTTCCAAACTTTTCCTTGACCATTAGATTGCTGGATTGCGAGAACGCGTTCTTCTCTCGGAATACTGGTCCCTTGGAATACTTAGCACAGTTCAATTGTGTTCCACTTGTGTACATTTTTCAGTGCTTTTTCCTTGAGAAAAATCTGAAATGCAAGCACAAAAGCAAAACATCTGAGAGCACAATAATCTGAAGTCACTGTAATTATTTCAGTTCATGAGCAGAGTAATGCATAGAGAGTGATGCCATGTTCATATCACCTAAAGGATCAAAATGTCAAAGGTGTGGCCCATAGAAGTACCAAATAAATTTCTCGTAGCACAATATTATTTGTATGGCAAGCAATGTACTGGAATGTTTTTAAACTATAGTAGTAAGAGAATACTTACACATATGGTGTAATATATAAAGAGCATTTATAGGGCAAATTTTTGAAAAAGAAGCGACTTGCCGGAATATTTCAATGGTTTTCATGATGATTGCTAAACTTTTACAAATGTTTGCAAACATATTGTTCTTTGTATTGGCAATGACTGGAGTTGTAAAGTGTTTAGTTACATTACTCTCTAATGCAGGGCAAACTGTCTCATGGCTAGGTGAGTACACAATGAAGGTGAATTATTTTGAGGGATTGGGGGTATATATTTCTTTGTGTCTGCACTTGTAAGTTATGTTTTGTCCTGATGAAAGCTCCATGTGGGAGCTGAAACGTTGACTTTTTAAATGGATTGAATAAAAGCTAAATTTTATTTGAAAATCTCTATAAAGTCCTTGGAGTGCGGTCATTTCTGCTATGTCTATATATATATATATATATATATATATATATATATATATATATTATTATTATTTTTTTACTTTTTGTGGAAATGCATTTAGAACTTACAAAGCAAGTAGTAAATTGTGGTCAGTGGACAAAAAGTGGTAGAATTTAGGCTATAACAGAGTTGTAATGGTGTATCAAAAGCACACTCAACATGATAACTCCCCTTTAAAGGCAAATACATAACTTTTTTAGTTACTATTTTTAAATACTGTTTCATACTTCTCTAGAATTACTCTGAATAGGTATTTCAGATGTTAACATACCATGGGATATGCAGGCAAAGTGTTTTTGTCTAAAGCTTATAAATATATTCCCTTTCATTTTTTTTTTAAACGAACAGATCAAGGTCAAAATTCTCCCAAATGACCAGTTGCTGTATCTATAAGTATGGGTTTATGTGACATTAGTACATTCTGTACAAGATAATACACGCCAACAGCTGCTATACTACAAAATGATGCTGATGAAAAATAGAAATTTATTTATAATTAATAACAATGTAATAAGTATACAAATGTCTGTAGGGAGGCTACAAAGAATATAGACATCATATGGCAACTGAAAAATAAATGAACGATTAGTGTGTGGGAAGGAACAAGTATAAAATATGATTAAAATGCCACAACTAATTACAGTAACTATAATACTTGAATCTATTAGTCACCAAAGTACAACAAGCATGGGGTGTTGGAATATAATTGCATGTGTTAAAGCGAATAGTATATTATATACTAGACAATCTATGATGGAATATTGTAAACACAGTCTTAAGGAACAAGTCCAATAGAGTTCCAAGTAGTGGTTATTTTGACAAGAATCTCTGGGTGCTGTCCCCCATATTTTTGTCAATCCATTTGGGAACAGTTTGACAGAAACCTTAGCTCACCTATGCACCATGAAACTGTCCTGCTTGGCTGCACCGATAATGAGAAACTTACACTTTATCATTATTAATGTCAATTCTGTTCAACTGGGATCGTAACACTTTGGGTTATACTGGATTATTCACTAAATTTGAAAATTAAAAATGTTAGACCAAATTATCAAAACTGGAAAAGTTTCAACTTCACTAATCAAATTGACAATTTTGGCCAAAATTTTACATTTTGGCCAAAATTTTACATTTCCAATATAGAAAGAACAGGTTAGCTTTTATTTACAAGTTTTATATTTAGGGATAACCCATATGTATGATTTACCACGCAAATACTGTCCCATAACCACTGACAGTACAGCAGTATCTTTTTTGGGATTGTAATTCAATAGAGCCACAATAAATACGCTACCTGGGGTGCAAATATCAATGCATTGCATTTTATCTACTTAAGGAAACACTCCAAGCACCATAACCACTACAGCACACTGTAGTTTGGTAACAGTTTGGCCCCTTTCCTGTGGTCTGCTGGGCACTGCTATTGACAGTTCACTATACTGAACTATATTATATGGAATCTTGAAGGTGAAATGTCCTTGATATATATTGTGCTTCCTTATAAAGTGAAAGCAATGAAAACTCTCACCTACGACATATGATTTTGCTGTGTCTGTTGCTGCTGCTGTTGTTGCTGCTGTTGCTGAATCAGTAGTTGCTGTTGCTGTCTGCGCCTAGCAGTCCTTAGTTTTTCAAACCGAGCCTCCATTTCATCTAACACCTTAGGTGTATATCTCACAACCAGTTTTACACTTTCCTTCGCAGCCTTTAGAAGCTCAACTGCTTTTTCGTGATGTTCTCCTTCTACACTCTGTATGTGTGAAAGCATAAACATAAAGGTAAAGTATCAGTTAAAATAACACAATCATGCCAAATAAACGATTTAACCCGAATGACTACTCATTGGAATATTATATAGCTCTTATGTTTAAATAGTTGTTACTTTGCACATCGATGCACCTTTTTATTTACTTTTTTTTTTATTATTATTCTTTTTCTTTGTTTCAGTTCCTTGCTTGGGGAACACATAGAGATATGAAGTGAGCATAATACCTATTTACATTTTATCTAAGATATCCTTGAATCAACTATATTACACATTGGATGTTTCTATTGTTTTTATCTTCCCAGAGAGAAATTTCAACAAGAAATAGTGGTGGGATGCTGCCCTAAAAGGCATATCAGTCCAGTTTACAGAGCCAATAATATAGGCTCTTGAAAACGCGAGTGAGCCATTTATCTACCTCACCTAAATTGCAGGTGATCTGCACTATCTACAATCTGCACTATATTATACATTTTTATTTTTCATATTTGTATACGATCCAATCAAGATACTTACTTTAGGTATATATTAATTACATACCATACTCTTTTTTTCCCATTATTATTCTTGTTGTATTATATATTATATTGTTGTATTTATGTTTTAGCATCATAAAATATTTCCCTAAATCTGGTTATACACTGTTTTATTTATATTTTCCCAAAATGTGGACTGTTTAAAACTTGTTAAAATAGATATTTTAAAATAATTGTGTTAATCACAAAATAATGGATAAATATATAAAGCCTTTAACAACTGGCAACATTTAACATACATGCAAATGTTTTTTAATTGTTATTGTTGAAGCAAACGTATAGTAACCAACTATACTCTTTAGCACCTCTTCACTTGACCTATTTTGAGCGCAATCGTCTTCAAATAATATATTTTGTGGGTGATTTTTCTGCGCTTTACTGAGAAACATTGGGCATTAACACATGGCATCATGATATGAAAAAATGTCAAGGAACACTGGTAAAACAAACATACCACTCCATTAACAGAGAGTAGTTGGTCCCCTCGTTTAAGTCCACCGTGTCTCTCTGCCACCCCTCCTGGAATGATGCGAGAAATGTAAATGGGGGAATTCTGTTCCTTTCCTCCCATCACATTAAATCCAAGTCCTTCATCAGTCTTTGGTAGTTCCACTACCCGAGGGTGAGAATGACCTTCACTTGCAGCAAATGCAGCTACTGTAGCCTGGAATAAAACATTTAGTACTGATTATATCTAACAGAATAGTTGTATAACCAATGCTTTTAAATGGTTTATGAATACCTTTCTCTGTTTCATTTCTATGTGTTTTTTTACCCTTGTCACCTCATCCACCGTACACAAAAAAATGTTTCCATAGAAACCCAGAGACAACAAGTTGTATTCATTGCATTTTATCAAAATAGCTGGTATATCAATAGCATGTTGACATTCAATGTTCAGTTCAATGCAAACACTTAACAAAGACAAGTGTTAAGTGTTAAGCTGTATTAAAGAAGATATCATGGATATGTAAAAGTCATCTAGCTGGGTGGTAAGTATCCAGTACACTATCAGTAAGAGACTAGAAAATCACTGTAACCAGTAGAGTTGCTGGAGGGGTCAAAATATATAAACTTGGTGACCTATCTGAAAGTCCCATCCCTGGCCCCTTCCATACTCTATCCCTTAACACTTGCAAGATGTGTCTCCACATACTTATGGATACATTCATAAAGACACAAAACAATAGTTAAATACCTACAGACACACACAGGTCCACATGTATAGACACACACATTCCTAAATGCTTATATAAATCATAGATACCCACAAAAACACACAGACGTTCATACACAGGGATACATATACAAAAACACACTCAAATATACACAGGTGCACACAAGCACACACAAGCAGTCATGCATTTACACAGAAAAGCATAAGCACACACACACATACATAGACACATGCAGACAGGCATGCACTGACTAACAGACATACCCATTTACAGATAGACACATATAAATACAGAGGAACAGACAGACACACAGACACACAGACACACAGACATGCATAGACAGGCATGTATACATAGAAAGACACAGACGGACACACTCACTATAAGAAAAGTAATAGTTTTTTTTAATACTTGTACTGGTGCGGGGGTAGTGGCTGCTAGTAAAATATTACATCATTTGTCTCTATGGTTCAGATATCATGCTCCCTCCCTGGCTTTATACTGCTCTCTCTGCCAGGTCTCCTCGTGAGTGTAAGCAGCTCAGTGATAGAGGTATGCGAACATGATGTATCTCTATTTGAACTGTGCTGCCCGTTTAGTCTCTTTGACTCCACAAGCAGCCCAGAGACCAGAATCATTAGTTTTGTTACATTTAGTAAAATAGACATGAATTAATACAACTAGGTAAAAAAAAAAAAAAACCTTTGAAAGCTTTTTTATTCACTAAGCAGGTAGGAAGAGTGAGAAATCTATTACCTGTCTGAGATAGAGAAAACGATAATTTCCCTTTTTTTGTCCAAAAAATAATTGGATCAGAACCTGAGAAAGTGCGGTTAGGATGGTGGTACCAGCTCCACCAAATGGGCTTGAACCCTTGTAGTTTAATTGCAAAAGAGGAAAAAATAAGGAAGAGTAATCCCCAGAATATGGGAACACTCAGTGCTGATTTAGATATTGTAGGCACTTAGAATGTTTACACCATAATATAACTTGGTAACTTGCTTGGAGATAATAGGTGTGAATCACGGGAAAATATCCATTTAGTTAGCTGTAAAGCTATCCTATGTATCCATTGAAAAATAAAACTTTATTAACCTTCTATCTATAAAGGATACAATAGGGGCAATTGTAACAACAAAGATACTTGTGAACTGTATATCCCAAATAATTCAAGAGGGTCACAAAATAACAACTTGTTTCTGTGTTGGATCGTTACAAAAAGATACTCAAAGTAATCCTGGTGCAATGTAGACTTAACTATTTTGACACAATGGATAATTCACTAAATTGTCATTATCTGATTTCCCTCTAAAGAAGAAAGTTGCTATTGGCAGAATGCAAGATGACCTACTGGCGCTAAAAAAGTGATGTAGCTGCAGAGAACCGGAGCTTTATGTTCAAAGAATGCCTCTTAGTTCGTAATGTTACAACAAAATTTATATAAGATAGCTTGGATAGCTTCGATCTTTGTATTAGCACCCCAGTGTACTAAGGAGAACGGAAACCACATTCAAACATAAGGTCTAATGCTGCTGCTTGGACCCTAAATCTCCTAGTAACACCTTCATGGGTGTTTTGTTCTGCGGCTATTGCTAGGATAAGCGTTGTGTCATACAGGCTTCAATCATACCAAAATTATTCTCCAAGTTAAAGAAAACATTATCAAATGGAAAGTGGAAAGAATGGGTCTAAATACCCAAAACGTGCATAATAACGTGCTCTGGTGAATTAAAATTGAAAAAATATTCCAGTCACTATAGTATCCCTTTAAGAATTTTGAGAAGGCGAAGTATAACTTAATTTTCGTAGCTATGGGAGCTGTAATGTCATAGGATATTGCCATTTACCAAAACTAAAAAAAGGTGTCCTATATATTTAGGAACTTCTGATAACATTCTATTCTGTTTATTGCACAAAGGATTGAAATAGCTTTGTCATTGGACATTTTCCATCCGCCATCATGCCTACATACACTTTCAGAGTTAGTCACTATTCCTGGATTGTTTACATAAGTGAGAATTGTACGATTTCCATAGCTAAAGGAAGTAGGTTGGGTTGAGTTCCAGAAGGTTGGTACCGTACAAGAGAATATTACAGTCTCGCATGGGAAGAGGTGATAACAGAAGATGCAGCAGGTCGTCGTCTATACTCAAGTCCTTATTTTTAAATGATAACTAAAGATTTTCTTGCTAACTCGGGTTTCTTTTGAGTAAACGGGGACCTCAGCATCATTAGGAGTTGTGGTTAAATATGGGTGGTAGGGAGTCTAGTTAACACCTTTTGCAGGAAGTTTCTTTTTGGTTATTGTTGGATCCATACACACCCACCAAGGTATACAGGAGCGATGCAGAATTTGATGGCACTTTATAAATAATAATAATAAACTTTAAAATATATTGAACTTATAAAAAAAAGTGTTTGTCTGTTTTGTATCTTTACCTGGAAAGCAATATTGCTGCTAGTATTTGGATTGAAATCGATGTCTAAAGTTTACTGAACACACGAGAAAACATGCAACATACCATAATCAATTACAATGTCAAATCTAGACATCATCACAAAATGATTTATAGAACTCACCTTGGCAGTGGCTCTGGCACGAAACTCGGGACAGCCATTTACGGGAATTGTCTCATGCATGTATTGATAAACCTGAAATTACCAGAAAGATAAAAAATGTCACTTAAGTAAATTATACTGGGAATTTTGTTCTTGTTTTGACAATATCTTAAATTTGATTAAAACCAAAGAACAAAAGTTACCCGGGCACTATCCCAAATCTCTGTGCACATTTAAATAAGTGGTGGTTTTTAAGTATCACTCCAAAGGCCATTCAATGGTGAGAGTTTAAGTTCAGGGTTTCATTTTCTATGTTTGTATTTGCTTTTGAACTACATAGCCATGTTACAGTGCTGCAGTCCACCCCATATGTTCCAAATTAAGGGTTAATAAGTGTGCATGGGTTTAAAAAAATACCCCTCTCTGTCTCATTAGACATTTTAGCTTATAGTTGAAGACAGCAAGGTTAATTGTTAGTGTAGGACTCACCTAAGAGGCTTTGCCTTGACGTGGCAGGTGAGCTTACACTTAAATGGCCATTGGAGTGATGCTAAATAACCTTCAGTTATTTACAGGCACATAGGGATTTGGCATAGTGTGCAAGTAACTCTTTTCTTTGTTTTTTATTGTTTGTATTTGTACTGTAGTCGTTGCTGTCGCCCAGGAGTACTGGGAGTTTGATCGCAGGTCTTAATTTTGTATGTTAATACCATAAATTTTCTATATACAGTCTGAGACAAATGTTTACGTTGACCTACTTAAAATCAGGTGTTTCCATTATTAGCATTTTGATTGGGTTAATGAATGTTTAAATATTCAATTTCTCATTATGTTATGTTCATAATTAAATTAGATGAAACTATATGGCTATGATCTAATGAGAAATAACACTGCAAAAAAATAACTGTTGAGATTCAAAATAAGATGAGATTTAACACTATATAGGAACACTCTATGGTCAGGAACATAAATATATATTCCTTACCATATAGTGTTAAAACCATAATCTAGCCATCCTGGCCCCCACTTCCCCCTTAAATATAGTACAATCTTACTTTTATTCTAGTCTGCTGCTGCTGGCTTTGCCCCTAATCTGCCTGCTTGGCTGACATCATAAGAAGTGATTCTTTCAAGACTGTCAAGGAGGTAGATCAGGGGCAAAGCCAGAAAAAGTCAAACACAGCCCTGGCCAGTCATCGTCTCCTGATAGAGATGCATTGAATCAATATATCTCTATGAAGACAATTTAGTGTCTTCATGCAGAGGTTGGACACATTGAACGTCAGTACATCACAGTGTGCAGCACTGCCCCAGGAAACCCCTCTAGTAGCCGTCTGAGGAGTGGCCAGTGGAGGTATCCCTAGGCTGCAATGTAAACACTGCATTTTCTCTGAAAAAAACAGTATTTACTGCAAAAAGCCTCACGGTAATGATTTTACTCACCAGAACAATTACAATAAGCTGTTGTTGATCTGATGACTATAGTGTCCCTTTAATTGGACCAATAAACAAACTAGATATTTAAAGGCTGGAAATATGTTGACTGGACTAATCTTTAATCTACATAATCCCATATTTCAAATGGACAAACAGGGACACTTTATAGGGGTTGTAGCTAGGGGTTGGGCTATTCTAAGAATTTGTAGATGACTTACTAATAATTTTTTCAACTAAAATGTCATTTAGAACAAGAACAAGGTAACCTATTTACACAGACAGATTTTTAAACACATTTATTGAGATTATTATTGCTGTGGAGTTCTGTTCAGACAAAACAACAATATGGAGCTCCTTGAAAAGACATTAGGATGGAAAGGAGGGATTTGGGCCCAAAATAAGGACAGTCTCTCTTAAATAGGGACAGTTGCAAGGTATGAAACTTTGAACTATCTGTGATCAAGTTAAAAAACAAAAAGATAGTAAGAACTAGACTTGTGTGTGTTCAAATTCAAACAAATTAGTCCAAATTCGCCAATTTGGACTGATTCCGTAACTCTCAATCGCGATTTTCTCAAAACAAATGAACTGATCAACGAACAGTTTCTATTGTTTTGTGATTCAAAGTTCTATTCAAACCAAAAAAAGATCATTTATGGGAAAAAAATGGTTGAGTCTGTTCACAGACCAAGTGAGAAGTGATAAAAAAGAGAAAAGGGAGGAGAGTTAAGAAAATCTATATTTATTTATAGATTTATTTTACTGCTTCGCATCTTTATTCCACTGATTACTTCTTCTTATTTGATCTATGAACCAAATAGCAGGAAAATGTGCCTTCTAGTGTACTACAAAACATATTTTTTTTTCGAAACTACTGATTGCACAGAAGTCTCTGGAATAGTGATGTCCCGAACGGTTTGCGAACGGTTCGCCACGAACGGTTCACCGCAGACTCATCATTGAGTAAACTTTGACCCTGTACCTCACAGTCAGCAGACACATTCCAGCCAATCAGCAACAGACCCTCCCTCCCAGACCCTCCCACCTCCTGGACAGCTCACTAAGAATGCAGCTTCACAATGAATGTAAAATGGATGCTGTCCAGGAGGTGGGAGGGTCTGGGAGGGAGGGTCTGCTGATGATTGGCTGGAATGTGTCTGCTGACTGTGAGGTACAGGGTCAAAGTTTACTCAATGATGAGTCCGTGGCGAACCGTTCGTGGCGAACCGTTCGCGAACCGTTCGGCGAACCGTTCGGCGAACCGTTCGGCGAACCGTTTGGGACATCACTACTCCCGAACCAAAAGGCCACATGGACAAATGCCAAAACATTCTTGTTTTTTTCCAGCCGAATTGATTTTTCTGCTGTTCCCAAGTCTAGTGAGAACCTAAGTTCTGCTCATGTGGTTAAATACAAGTATGGAGGAAGCTGTGAGCTGCTTTGGTGGTGACATTTTTTTACAAGTTTATGGCAAGGTCAGCACATTTTGGTGGAATGTAATCGCATTATGTTCGTGACTTCTTGAACAGTTATTTGAATATTTGAGAATGTTATGCAAAAATAACCTTGTGACAAGTGAAATAAAATGTAAACTCAATCTAATGACCTAATGCTAAGTCTTAAATCCAATACAGTTTCTGTGTCTGTAAACTACAAAAATGTGTTTAGAAATCAGTCGGTACAAATAATATTCTGAACTACATTTTAATTGCATGTTATTAGTAAGTCACCTAAAATTTCTCAAAACAGCCCTGCCCCTTGTTATGAAGCACTCAAATTATTATTATTGACTGCCCTTGAAAGTGATATATATGAAAGACTAGATATATACCTTTAAAATAAAAGTCATTCACTTTATAAGAGTTGAAGGGACACTCCAGTCACCATAACAACTTCATCTAAATAAAGTTGTTATGGTGCCAGGAGGCCTCCGGGTGCATTCTTAACTTAAGTGGTTTAACCATTCTTGAAAATTTTAACTCCAAAGTTTGCCTCCAGTGCCCTCCTGCAGGTCCCCTAGGTTGGCATTCTGTTTCAGAATCTCAGTTACAGGAGGAGCGGAGTACCGCCGGTGTGGGCGATGCCGATTGGCTTAGAGCAGTCATGCTTCTTTTTTATCAGTGGGAAGCTACTGATTGGCTTAGAGGTTGTTATGGCTTCAAGTCGTTCCTATAGACTGTAAGCTCTTTCGAGCATGGCCCTCTTCAACCTATCGTTCCTGTAAGTTTTCTTGTAATTGTCCTATTTATAGTTAAACCCCCCCCCTCTAATAATATTGTAAAGCGCTACGGAATCTGTTGGTGCTATATAAATGGCAAGAATAACGATAACAAAATTTAGAATTGTTGAAGCGGAAACCTTGCCTAAGATATTGCTTAAACACTTGTGCAGTCTTATATATAACAGTATGTTTTGGAAAATCTCACTGTGGTCCATGATTAAATCCTACTAAGTTTTGAAACAAGATTAATTGGCACTTTTTCACTTGTCTGACTGCCTCAACACCTAGCAAATCCATTTATATCACTTTCTTCTTTTTTAATCTTTATTTTTGTTTGCGCATGAGGAAAAAAAAACTAGCTCAATCTGCTATGCCCCAACATACTGACAAAATAACTGCAGACTACATGGACTATGATATGCGGATAAATGCAATTAATAGAGCGAGAACGACATATCAGAGCCATGGTAATGTCAGTACTAATGGTATGGTAAAGTATATTGTAAAGTAAATTAAAATATAAATGTTGGAAATCAAGGTATTCCGAACTGAGTGTGGGCAATGGGGGCTAGTAGGGCTTTTTCCTAGAATTTTTCAGAGGCCCGAATTGGTGTCGGCTAATGGTCAGAATAAGTGTGGGAATCCTGTGTCATCCTGTGTCTGCTCCAGCGCGAGGGTACGAAAGGAACACTGTTCTGCACGTCCCAGCTGTTGTGTGCAGCCGGTGTGGTGAACGTTTTCTGTGCCAGGCCCAGCTGTGCAAGGAATGAGTGAGAGGCCTCCGCCACTATGAGTCGGGTGGTGGCACCTTTCTTAGTGGCGGTGAGGGTGTGGGATGGTCCCCATCCGTAGGCGACGCTGGCCTCTCAGAGCATTTTTGTGACACCCTGGACTGAACGCCTCCAATCCAAAGTGGCTCTGCAGAGGTCCTGCAGGAAGGTGAGGGGCATGCCTTCGAATTTGAATGGGACTTTGGTCTTGAGTGCCTCCAGAATGGCCAGGTTGTCCTTAAAGGAGAGGAAGCGGAGTAAGACAACTCTGGGGGCAGCCTCTGGTGCCCGTGGAGACTTTAGGAGTCTGGGGGTGCCATACGTGAGGACACATTTCATTTGATGGTGCGGTAGCAGGAGGCGCCTGAAGAAATGGGATATTTCCTCTGTGAGAACCGATTCAGCAACTCCTCTAACTTTGAGGTTCTTACGTCGGCGTGCATCATCCATCGCGTCCAGCCTCGTTGGCCATGAGGGAGGTCTGTAGTTGGTGGACCTGTTCCGTCGTACCGGGCTGATTTTGCGAGAGTGAGGTAAGGTCCTCCTCCGCTGCCCTGACTCTCCCGGTGACTGCCGTCACCTCCTCCTGGACCACCACCAGATCTGCTCTGAAAAAGGCCATAAAGTCACCCCTGGTAGCCGGAGCTCCATGGTCTTCTGGGCGTAAGTGAGGTGTTAATTGTTTTGCCTCAGGGGCATACAACAGGTCCTCCTCAGAGGATGAAGAACTGGGGTTGTTAGGCGGTGCTGCCATCTTGGGCCTAGGCCGCATGTGGAAGAATTCCCCAATACTTCGGTTGCCGTCGACTGCATGAGTCTTGAGTTTCTTGGAGCATTTCCCCATGTTTTCCCCCAGTATCAGGAGCACGGTTGGGTTTGGTTTGTGGAGATATATGCGATTTAATGTAGTTTTTAGCCGAGGAATCATCGGAGCTCTGCAGACATGCGACCGCTCGCGACTCCGATCAAGCCACATCCCCTACATCACTGTTTCTTAACGCTTGGATCAGGACCCAAATATAGATCCTCATGCTATATTAATGGATCCAAATGGTTAGAAACAAACACGCTGTGCTTCAGGTAAATGCTTACAACAGGGAATAGTTCACCAGCAAAACCTTCCCCTTGAAAAAAAAAGACTACTCTTACACAAGTAAGATTCTAATTAAGGTGTTTTACAATATGTATTCTAATGTTAAGTTCCACTTATATATGGGATCACTAAGCTAATATCCAGTTAAAGTATGGGTGATCAATATATTTCCTCGTAGTTACACAACGTGGGTCTTTGCTTAAAAAAGTTAACAAATCATTCATATCATATTTGGCCGGATGTCATCTATCACAAAGGGGTTAATATCAAGCAAGTTAAATAAATATTCTTAGTAAAGATCAATCCACAAAGTCAGATGTGTGGAATGACCTTTATAGCTAGAACTAGAACTAATATGTATTGATTTGTCAGCTAAATATTCTGGAGAATGATTGGCACAGTTTTATATCTTAGTTTTGATCTCCAGCATTGAAAGGATTATAAACGGTGCACCAACAATGCAGGGCACAGAAAGGTTATACATATCATGCAAAACTATTTCTCTCCACCTAGAGACCTACTAAGGATGCTGTCTGATTTGCTCAACCTATCAAAAAGTAATTATCTTCTAGAAAAGAAAATGTTTCATAAATAATGAGAATTCCAATGCAGGAAACAGAAATTCAACCTAAAATAATGATGATTAAATAAACAAGACAACAAAATAGCATAAAAATCTAGTTAGGGTTATTTACTTGAGTCCGAAACATATGGGGGCATATGAAGGCAAGCCACGTCCATTACAGTAATTTGGCAGTCTTATTGCGGCCAGTTGCCACATAAATAACCATTGTGCTGCCAAGGTTATTATTTTATTTTTTTAACTGTTATCATACATCATAGCAGCCAGCAGGCAAATATCATCTTTTAAAGAAAGTACAAAATTATATCTGACTCAATAGAAATTATATATATATGTAACATTTCTATTGAGTCAGATATATTTCACCAAATGAATGAATGTAACTAGAAATACAGCATTATCTCAGCAGTAGTAGCAGTAATAATCATCATTTGCATCTGGACAAGCTGCTCACTTATCTTATTCATTATTAAACTCATAATCTACACCCTTATCTTTTTTAAGCTTGATACATCTATTGCTGATAACATTCTCAAAATGTCTTATTTTTTAGCAAATTCAAAATTCATCTATCCATAGCTGTCTTAAAGTCCGTTTACGTTATTCTCACTTGTTAAACTCAATAAGCTTGCGCTGATCAACTTTCCCTTTCACTCCTGATCCTGTGAATCTCATTCTGTCATGTCCATTATATCTGTTTTCATCCTACGCTTCTTTCAAGCCTTGCTCAATATCCCTCTTAGCCTACTGTTACTGGAATAAACCCCCTTGTCACAGTCAACTAGCTGTGTTCTTCGTTACTCTTCAAAATACTTGAAAGTCATCTAGTAACAATGTCATAACTCACCACAGCTTAAACCCACCCTGAATCTCAATCTGATCTCCACCATACTGGTCCACCTAAAAAGTATTGTCTAATGTTAACAATAAATATATTTTTTGATAACATGTGTCCCCCCCCCCACTCTTTAAAAGTAAAAAATTAAAACACAGCAAGATCTTGCCATTAATTCAGTGCCATGTCAGTCTCCTTGGTGCAGCCAGTGCACCTTCTATAAAGTCACCAGTAACTATGACTTTGCCCAATCCAGTGCTTCTCATAGAGAATTATTTGGGACCTACAGCACATGAATGGTAATAAATTCCACCAATCAGATGCTTTTCCTAGGGAAGCCCTGAATCCAATGGTGTCCTATGCTGGCGTCAGATGTAAAGACCTTTGATTTTTACAGCACACATGTTCAGAAAATCGTTGGTACCGCAACAACAAAACTATTATAATAATTAAGCAAAAAAGCTTATCCATACTGCCATCAGGGCCGGACTGGCCCACCGGGATACCCGGAAATTTCCCAGTGGGCCGGGGCACTTGGGGCCGCACAGTGCAGTGTCTTCTCCTCCCCCCCACCCAGTACATACAGTCATGTCGGGGGCTTAATAAGCTGAGGAGTGAAGGTCCCCTCTCAGCTCTAGATCGGCACTGTACTTTATGCACCCGCAAGCAGCAGGCACTCCAAAATAAACTTTGAATGCTACTCGCGAGTGAAGCATAAGGAGCAGGGAGGGAGGTAGTCCTGTGCCTGCCTGACAGCCTTCACACACAGGAAGCATGTGACCTGGCAATCAGGCAGAGCAGGGCAGCCCACGCGGGTCCTCTGACATTTTGCTTCCTTTGTGTAAAGTGCTGGCAAGCAGGGAGAGGAATAAGCAGGGGGCCAGACAGAGCTGCAGTCAGGCTGCTTTTCAGCCAAGAGCTGAGCACAGATCAAGGAGCAAGGTGGGCTCAGTGAGCAGTGGTATTTTATGTTCATGTCCAAGATTTTTAGTGTGTATATATTTGAGTGTGTAATTGTGCGTGGGAGGTGTTTTTGAAGGTATTATGTGTGTGTCAGTATGGATTAGTGTGTGTGTGTGTGTGTGTGTGTGTGTGTCAGTATGGATCAATGTATGTGTCAGTATGGATCAATGTATGGATCAATGTATATGTCAGTATGGATCAATGTATGTGTCAGTATGGATCAATGTATGTGTCGGTATGGCTCAATGTATGGATCAGTATGGATTAGTTTGTGTGTGTGTGTGTCAGTATGGATCACTGTGTGTGTCAGTATAGATCACTGTGTTTGTCTGTGTGTGTGTTTCAGTATGGATCACTGTTTGTGTGTGTCAGTATGGATCACTGTTTGTGTGTGTCAGTATGGATGACTGTGTGTGTGTCAGTATATGTCACTGTATGTGTGTGTGTCATTATGGATCATTGTGCACCAGTGTATGTGAGTGTGTGTATATGTGGGAATCAGTACGTGCCAGTGAGTATCCATTAATCAAAAATCTGTGTTGATGCCTATATATGTTTTTTTTGTTTTTTTTTAAATGACATGTTGAATTAAAACAATTAAATATAGCTTTGCTTTATCTATGTGATTTGTGGAAGAATTATGCATACATACATACATATGCACAAATGGTATTATATCACTATATATATATATATATATATATATATATATATATATATATGTGTGTGTGTGTGTCAGTATGGATCAATGTATGTGTCAGTATGGATCAATGTATGGATCAATGTATATGTCAGTATGGATCAATGTATGTGTCGGTATGGATCAGTATGGATTAGTTTGTGTGTGTGTGTGTCAGTATGGATCACTGTGTGTGTCAGTATAGATCACTGTGTTTGTCTGTGTGTGTGTTTCAGTATGGATCACTGTTTGTGTGTGTCAGTATGGATCACTGTTTGTGTGTGTCAGTATGGATGACTGTGTGTGTGTCAGTATATGTCACTGTATGTGTGTGTGTCATTATGGATCATTGTGCACCAGTGTATGTGAGTGTGTGTATATGTGGGAATCAGTACGTGCCAGTGAGTATCCATTAATCAAAAATCTGTGTTGATGCCTATATATGTTTTTTTTGTTTTTTTTTAAATGACATGTTGAATTAAAACAATTAAATATAGCTTTGCTTTATCTATGTGATTTGTGGAAGAATTATGCATACATACATACATATGCACAAATGGTATTATATCACTATATATATATATATATATATATATATATATATATATAGATATGTGTGTGTGTGTGTGTGTGTATGTATATATACATCACAAGCATAATTTTATTAATTATTATGTTTATAATATATAATATATTCATGTATAATACACTTGGAAATTACACACACACACACACACACATATATATATAAATATAAAATGTATGAAGGGTTTGACATTTGCCAAAGGGTTTTTACTAATATTTTTAATTTTAAAAAGTGAAAATCCAAATTTCATAATTTAAACCAAAATAGCGGATTTGAAACAAAATTTCAACTTGGGTATAGTGACAGCTTGACTATTTTAGCCTAAATTTTGCAATTTACATTTTCATTCACAAGAAATATTAGTTTAGTGGATAACCCTGCCTATCTCTCAGTCTTTCATTCCCTGGTGTAAAACTACATACAACGAAGAGTGCGCTCATAGGAATGAGGACTAAACAAAATAACATTTATTTAAATCAGACGTGCAGCAGCATTCAGTCAATGTTTCATTCCCATTACTGGACCTTTCAAAATTATAAGGATGAACCATTGAAGTAAGATGTTGCACATCTGATTAGAATAAAACAGCGATTTTGTTTATTTTAAGTCCTGTGAGTGCACTGCTTCTTGTTGGTTAAATACATGTAACTGTATATCTGCCACAGCTGGCACAATTAATGATAGGGCTGGTATAACATTTTTCCAGGGCTTCTTTTTATTCCCAGTCCGGCCCTGACTGCCATAACTATACTCACTTAGACCAACTACATTCTTGGACATCAGTGGTGCTGGTTCTTGAGTTCCACACTTGAGCAGCAACCAAAAAAAAACTGCAGAGGAAGTATCGGTGGCAGTGGCGTACACATGACCCATGGGGCCCCGGTGCGAAAATTGATCCGTGGGCCCCCACCCGCGCGTGGGCCGCAACACATGGCGGTGGGCACCTGGTCGCAGGGGTTACAGGGCTGCGACCGCGGTATGTACGCCAGTGCATGCAGATGCACACACACTTAAAGGACCACTCTAGGCACCCAGACCACTTCAGCTTAATGAAGTGGTCTGGGTGCCAGGTCCAGCTAGGGTTAACCCATTTTTTCATAAACATAGCAGTTTCAGAGAAACTGCTATGTTTATGAATGGGTTAAGCCTTCCCCTATTTCCTCTAGCGGCTGTCTCATTGACAGCCGCTAGAGGCGCTTGCGTGCTTCTCACTGTGATTTTCACAGTGAGAGCACGCCAGCGTCCATAGGAAAGCATTATGAATGCTTTCCTATGTGACCGGCTGAATGCGCGCGCAGCTCTTGCCGCACGTGCGCATTCAGGGGAGGAGAAGAGGAGGATCGGAGGAGGAGAGCTCCCCGCCCAGCGCTGGAAAAAGGTAAGTTTTACCCCTTTCCCCCTTCCAGAGCTGGGCGGGAGGGGGTCCCTGAGGGTGGGGGCACCCTCAGGGCACTATAGTGCCAGGAAAACGAGTATGTTTTCCTGGCACTATAGTGGTCCTTTAAAGGACCACTACAGACACCCAGATCACATCAGCTCAATGAAGTTGTCTGGGTGTCAGGTCCCTCTAGTTTTAACCCTGCAGCTGAAAACATAGCAGTTTCAGAGAAACTGCTATGTTTCACTGAGGGTTAATCCAGCCTCTAGTGGCTGTCTCACGGACAGCCGCTAGAGGAGCACACTGAACGTCCATAGGAAAGCATTGAGTAATGCTTTCCTATGGGCGGTTTGAATGCGTGCGCGGTTGCATTCGGAGCTGAGAGGCTGAGGGATCCTCAGCGCCAAGGGAGTCCGGCGCTGGAGAAAGGTAAGTGCTGAAGACACACACACACACACTTACAGACGCATACACACTAGCTAACAGACACACACATTTACTGACAGAGACACAGTCAGCGACAGACATACATACACACTCACTTACAAAACATACACTCTCATTGACAAACACACACTCACTAACAGACATCAAACAGACTCACTAACACACACACTCAGTAAGACACACACAGTGACACACACAGTAACACACTCACTGACACTCACTAGCAGACACACACACTAACACTCACACTCACACTAACTAGTAGACACACAAACTAACACTCACTCTAACACTACACACTAACACTCACACTAACACTCACTAGCAGACACACACTAACACTCACACTAACACTCACTAGCAGACACACACACTAACACTCACTCTAACACTCACACTAACACTCACTAGCAGACACACACACTAACACTCACTCTAACACTAACACTCATTAGCAGACACACACACTAACACTCACTCTAACACTCACACTAACACTCACTAGCAGACACACACACTAACACTCACTCTAACACTAACACTCACTAGCAGACACACACACTAACACTCACTCTAACACTAACACTCATTAGCAGACACACACACTAACACTCACTCTAACACTAACACTAACACTCATTAGCAGACACACACACTAACACTCACTCTAACACTCACACACTCTAACACTCACACACACTAACACTCACACTAACACTAGTTTTTTTTTTTTTTTTTAAATGTAATCCCCCCAGCCTCCTTTCCTTTTGGAGTGCTGGGGGGATTCCCTGGGGTCCAGTGGTGCTGCTGGGCTCCTGGGCGGGTGGCCGGTCAGGCAGGCGGGAGGGCGCGCGAGGGAGCACTCAGTGCTTCCTCTTCAGCTCCCTCGTGCACCGCGCAGGGATGCCGGAGCCGGAAGACGACGTCATCTTCCGGCTCCGGTATCAGTGCGGTGCGCGAGGGAGCTGAAGAGGAAGCACTGAGTGCTCCCTCGCGCGCCCTCCCGCCTGCCTGCCCGGTTGTCAGCAGGGCCAGCCTCGGGGGGGGGGAGGCCCTGAGGTGGCCGCCTCCTGGGCCCCCCCAGTGGAAGAGGCTGGCCCTGTGGGTACATACCGGGTCGCAGGGGCGGCCGGGCCCCCTGGTGGGCCGGGCCCGGTCGCAACCGCGACCCCTGTGACCCTGGTATGTACGCCACTGATCGGTGGTAGACAAGACATGCAACACAATCAGTTTTCCTACAATTTTAATGATACTTCCTGGTGAAAATACATGGGATATCAGTTTGTTTTGTTTACTGATTTAGAAAGGTCTTAAAGAATCCTCAGATGTTTTATATAGGAGGTAGGTGAATATATGCATTAGCTTGTAGAAGAGAATGGTTGTATGCACTAAAATAAGCATGGGCCTTTTAACAACTTTTTACTGACAGGGTTACTCACCGACCTGGTAAATGCCATGAATTGGCCAAACATTTGCGATTTTTATGCCGAAATTTGAAAAACTTAAAACACAAAATCTGTTGAGAGAGATTATTATTATTATTATGTTATTTATATAGCGCCATCAAATTCCGCAGCGCTTTACAATGGGTGGATGAACAGACATGTAGTTGTAACCAGACAAGTTGGACACACAGGAACAGAGGGGTTGAGGGCCCTGCTCAATGAGCTTACATGCTAGAGGGAGTGGGGTAAAATGACACAAAAAGGTAAGGATAGTATTAGACTAGTGACAGTTGCAGAAGAGGAATCAGTCAGGAGCTATTAACAGTTTAATTGATACGCTTTTATGAAGAAGTGGGTTTTTAACGATTTTTTTGAAGGAGTGGAGACTGGGTGAGCATCTAACGGAGGAGGGAAGCGAGTTCCACAGGAACGGTGCAGCCCTCGAGAAGTCTTGTAGGCGAGCATCAGAGGTAAGTCTTCAGCAGATCGTAAGGGCCTAGACGGGACATACTTGTGCACTAGGGAGGATAGATAGGTGGGAGCAGCATTATGTAGAGATTTGAAAGCAAGAACCAGAATTTTAAATTGAGCTCTATATCTTATAGGAAGCCAATGTAGGGACTGACAGAAGGGTGAGGCGTGGGAGGTGCGGGCGGACAGGAAGATGAGCCTGCCCCCGCATTCATTATGGACTGTAATGGCGCAAGTTGGGAGCACATAAGACCACTGAGAAGCAGATTACAGTAGTCAAGGCGAGAAAGGACAGTGGAATGGACCAGCACCTTAGTCGCATCTGGGGTTAAGTAGGGTCGGATGCGCACAATGTTTTGGAGATATAAATGACAGGATTTGGCGATAGACTGAACATGAGGCTTCAAGGAGAGATCGGAGTCATCAGGCTTGCTTACAGCAGTATTGGGCTTTCAAAGTTGGGGAATCAGGCTGTTGAATATAGATATGTGAGGGTGAGAGAGGTTGCAATAAAGCTGAGGGAGGTGATATGTATCTAGGCACAGAGATGAAGAGATGGATATTCAAATAAAAACAAACATATCAGCAAAATAAGGGAGGGGTCAGAGGTCAGTCATAGCATGTCCTGTTGTCCTCTCTCTTACTATTCGTATGCCTATGCAGAGGATAATGTGAGTTTATATGTTTGTATACATTTGAGCACTGAATTTATTTGAATATAAATTAGTAGAATATAGTAGATAATATATCCTATTTAGCAAAAATAAAATAACTGAAAATAAATACCTTGTTGACCAAGAAAGTATTAAGGCATTAAATTGAGACTAATTAACTACACACAAACCGAGCTTGGAATAACTAGATAAAATAAAATGACAGGCATGGATCCATTTGGAGCGGATTTATTTGGCTAGTGTAGAGACCACATGTATTGCTTAACCACAAACATGAACACATTGTGCATTTGCAATGCATTTGAGTAATCACTTGTATTAATTGGTAGATATTTATGCCAAAATGCTCACTTTAATTAAACAGATTATTTGTGCAAAAACATTAAAACCAATCCCTTATCTCCAAAAATATCTCTTGATTACAACAAGTAAATGGGTGTATAAATGATCAATAGTCGAATGGTACGAGTATACTTATAAACATATTGGGATAACATAGAGCAATTAACTAAATAATATAATTTCTAATTATTTGTGTGTGTACACTCACAAATAAACTGGCAGAATTGTAGCCAATTATAAACTGGCTCAAGAAAACTCTAGCAATTTATTTTCCTGTATATACTGTCTGTTTGGACTAATGTAGTAGAACTAATCTAGATACAATTAGGGCATCCTAGATATAGGCCTTTTCTTCTTTTATCACCATCAATAAGAAATAGATCAGTATAATTTTGGTCAAAGAAGAGTCTCCTGTGAGAAACGTTCTCAATATATGGAATTTGTTAAATGATGCGATAACTAAATTACTTAAAATGCAGTAATTATACCAGGATGACACGATGTCTATTAAACATAATGATTGATTTATTAGTATTGAGATAATATGCTATGATAAAAATGTGTTTTTAAACTAAATATTTATATCAGACGTTACAGTTTGACCATGTAAAATGGCTTTGTCAATGTCCGTAGTCTTTGAATTAATTTTGGGGATCCAGTGGCCTGGGGGTGCAGGAGAAGGTGAGTTATACTTGTGTGAATCTGTCCCTCTAGGCCACCGCCATTATGTTCTATCCCATCTTCTTCAGCTCCTGGTACTACAGTTGCCAGGATCCAATGCCAGCACTGTACTTCTGTGCATGTGTGAGAGTACAACACTGAAGAACACGGCTGGGGGTTGACAAGGCTTGACGCTGCCTTTTTGTCAAGTCTTGTCAAGTGGAGAATGTTCAAGCTGTGAATTTTCCCGCTGAGATTGGGAATTCATTAATCTCAAAGGATTTGATCCTCTCTGAGGGGCATTATGGGCCCCTAGATTTTGTGAGTAGTTTTCAGTTGGCTACTATGTTTAATCCAAATATACTAATTGATTTGCACAATGCTTATTTCATATTTTTTATTTCTAGGCATTGCATATGGATAAAACAATATTGGATATTTATGCATTTTTTACTATTTTTATTGTGCACCATTTGCTCTTTCAAAGGTTTGTAATTGAATCAAAGTGTGGTCAATATAGTGACACAGATAGTGTCACTACCAAATAGTGTATCAGGAAAGCAAATAAAGAGGCATGTAAAAAACACAGCATATCCTTAAAGGCACTATGAGTCCAAAATACACTGAGTTTAAGAAATTAAAGTGTGCACCATGATCATGCCAAAACGATGTACCTGTATTATTAAGCACTATGTATGGTGCTTGTTTTGGAGACTTATGCTTCAGTAGTTTTCACGCTCTGCTCAACAAATATAAAGAGTGAGAACAAAGAATAGATAGTGAAACGCAGTGCTGGGGAGTGGGTTACCGAGGTCCTCTCTACTCTTGTAACGTTATCTTGCTACTCTTGTACGTTACTCTGGCACAGAGTGGCACAAGGCCTCTTCAGGCTAAGACAGCTTCGACTGACAAGCCTCCTACTCTAGATACACTCTAAACGGCGTAGTTTCTGCTTAATTCTGGTAAGGTGTCATATGAGGTTGTGTCTTGATGTTTATTTTTTACTTCACAACTACTTATGTACAAAAATAGTCTTTCTGTCATGATATAAAAACGTGCACTGTGTTTTCCATGCCATGCATACCCAATGTGATGTTAATGATTGTATCAGGTATATATGCTGTTGGGGCATGGTGGACATATATGTAACTGCTTTTACTTTGTGCACGCGAAAATAAAGAATTAAAAAAAAAAAAACCAGTATGTGTCTAATGTGACCCTATAAATAGCCCCGAACAAGCAAAGAAAGAAATATTCAGTATTTCTAAACTCAGCAGCAGTAGCAGAATACAAATCAGGGGTCTTTACACTAGTGGGGCATACATTGTCTATACACGTTCCATGACATGACAGATGCTTGGGAAAATCACAAACAAAACGAAAACATTGGGTTGGTGATGAAATGGTTTAATGAAAACTGTCAAAATACTGTTGGTAACACTGACATGTCTCTTTTCTACAAATATATACGTCTGTGAAGGATTTTGGACTCTACCACTGCTATTAAAGTGTCATCATGCCTTGTTTGGCTGAGGTTTAGTTTTAAAACTACAATCCACTGCTTGCCATATTTTTCGTACAGTTTCCAAAAAGTAACTGAGATCCTAGACATATGGCTCATTTTCACAATCGGGACTAATAAGCAAAGAATCTATTTTAAGTTCTTCTTTAGTTGTATTTTTTATGTAGACGTTATTATGAGCCAAACATTGTATTCCTTTTTGTTTTTGTTTTTATTTATTTATCTTTTAGTATTTTGCTCATAATTAGGATTAAGTCAACTATACATTTAGGATATCAGGAGAAAACCCTGTCCATTAAAAAACAGTACATATTGTGCATGGGTACACTTAAAGGTAAAGTGTTAACTTACAATGAACCAAACACAAAAAGGCCTCTATCACTAATTGACAGCATTTAGAAAGAGGTTTGCTCATTAAGAGTTACAGATTGTTATAGTAGAATAGAGCAAGGGTAGCCAACGTTCGGCACTCCAAATATTGTGGACTTAATCTCCCTCTTACAGCCATAAAACTTGCAAAGCAGCAGGGAAGATATCGTCCACAATATCTAGAGTGCCAAATATTGGCTACCCATGGCATAGACCATCACTGGTCATTACTGTGTTTAACTATAGTGATCATATAGGGCACGGTGACTTGCATGTTGGATACAGTAGCGTTATTAAATATGGCCTAAATGAGGTTGAACATACGAAGACTCTGTGAGATTACTGGAAAAATGAAGTCAGATGTGAATAAAGAGTATGTAGATCTCTGAGAAGCAAACCAATATAATATCTTCCATAAGTCCTGGATATAGGGAGATTTCAGGGTCCTGTCCCACCATCCTGGCTTAGTTTCCCGGTGTATTGCACCTGGGTACAGTAAGGATCTGTCCACAGTAAACACTACACAAGTGCAACATTAGATACACTTGCAATGTATTGGCAGCACTCTCTGCACAAGTTGTCCTGAGTGTGGCAGGTCAGGGAGGCTGCTAGTCAGCATGCCTAGCCCAAATGCCCTTTCTCTGGGTGGCCCGACTCTCTTTGCAGACAGGACTTGGTGGTTTGGACATCACAAGTAAGACAAGTGACAACTTCTGATGTTAAGAGATATGCAATATTCACAGTAATAACTTTACAGCTTTAATATGTAACAGAAAGTGTTATTGTATTTTATCCAATTATAAAATGAAAACCACTTCAAAAGAAATGCAAGTAGCTTCACACAGTTATTATATATACATATGTCTGGTATCAGGTGTTTGCTGATGAACTCATTCAATTGAAAATGTGCCCGGAGATTGATATGGCTGCCATGTCGTATTTCCTGTAAACTAAACATGGAAAAGATGCCAAAATACTTTCTAAGTTTTGAATCCACTACTATGTAACTGACAAATACACCAATGGAAAGTAATGTCGTCTTATCAATGCAATTTGGTTTTGTAATTTAAAATTAACTATTCTGCAAATGGAAATTGGCTTTTAAGTTACATCCATCCATACCAAAAGTCACCCACATTAATCTTCTCTAGATAATGATAATATAACAAATAACATTAAAATGTTTAACTATTCTATTGGTTTTTCTTTTCTCAGCTGAATAAATATCCACTCCTTGATTGCCATGCTGTGCCTAAAGTGAACTCAAAATGTATTTTCTGCTCTGCTTGAGAAAAATCAATGTCATTCAATTTGTTGATAGAGATTAAGGTAAATCAAATGAACAGTATGTAAGTCTATCAGGGAAATCAAATGGTATTTAGATTAGGTTTTAGATAAATTGTGATTTGAATAAATAATAAAACCACAGAGTAGTTCCATTCACTAGCAATCAAGGCAAAATAAGTTTTCCTAATGTATTTTCTGATCAAAGATCTTTTTATATTTCTTAGTAACATATGAGACTACAGACGTTACAAGAGACTGCTTCTTACAGGCTATCTGTGTCTCAGAATAAAACAAAAAAAGCCTATTCAACATGGGGAGTTTATAGGGCTCTGTAGGAATCTATCATTAGGAGGGAGGGCAAGGCCATTGCTACACTATGGTATTTGCCTGGTGTGTCATTTTTAGGTAGTGCAATTTGGTTATGGACAGCAGAGACATCAGTCATCACCTTCCTTCAACAAGGGAGTGACCAGACTCCTCTATTTCTTTTCCCAGGGCCCTTACAAACTTGCTACACTGTATGCTACCCTGGCCAGATATAATTGGCATGAATTAGTGCCAGGCCTCACTGTTGCTTAGTAGGAAAGGATGAATAAAGGGAGATGATGGGTTCAGTGCTGGAACCCAGTGAAGGATTTGGAGTTTGGCAGAAAGGCTCCTCTTCTTATCTTGTTGCGGTAGAATGCCAGAAGATAAAATGAGACAAGAGCCTGTGATAGAATAAGAAGGTTGACTAAATACAACAAAGGGTTGCTGAGGCAATGTAGCAAATGGCATACAAATATAGCCTAGGGTGTAGGATAGCAGAATGTTGTGCTCTTTACAATGGCTGCCTCTACCTATCTTATCAGAAGTCTACCTCTTCTCACCCCCTCAGTGCCCTGCCACCTCCAATACCCAACTTCCTCTCTACTCTCCATCCAGTCCAGTAACTTATTCTGTCACAAGAAATAGTGCAAATTGTGTGAATAAAAACGCTTACACCAATAAATTGTCAAACATATATGCTACTGCTACATTGATGCAGGTATTCCTCTTATAAACAGCATCATGCAAAAAACATGCAAAAAAATATATTTTAAGTGAAAGGAACCCAAAATAAAGTGTAAATGGAGAGCTTGGTAATTTAGTGAACTTACACTTTTTAAACCATTGGAGTATATAACATGTATATAACATGTAAAAAAAAAAAAGAGAGGAGAATATATACAATTGCTTAATACTGTGAAAACATATAGAAATAATCAGTGGAGATTTACTTGTGAGGTGGACACTCACATTTAAATTAACCAATAAATATCAGCTCTTTAGTTACAAACCATCACTTCTCTCAAACTCCAATGAGTTAATCTCAGAGAGAATGAGAATGGGAGACACATGCTAGTGCAGTGTCTTCAGTATATATTAATTATATAATCCAAAAAATAAATGTACTCACTATATATAGAGCCACAGAGAGACCAGCTCTAAGTGCAAAATAGCATGCTATAAAAGTGTGTCACTCTCTCTCTCTTGGGGCAGACTTGGATATAAGCAGGAAGAATTGCCACAGGACCCAGGTGTGACATTCTAAAATATTTATTATATAAAACTTGAATAAAACAAATGAATAAAAGTAACAAAGAAGTGCTTAGGTCAACCTCCTAGACCAGTTTTGCATATCGAGGGTTTAATTTATCTCACTTCTGTGAACCAAACGGAGGGAAAGTGCTAAACTGTGCACTTATTTTATTATGTACAGTATATAATTTACATGATACTGATTGGCCCATTTTCCGTCAGTTTAGTTTATCCACGTCATTTTCCGAACTGGGTTTTTTTTTTGTCAAAATTCTTCCAATCCGAATATCCATATGGTTGAAATTCAGCCAAATGTTTAAATTTTTAGAAAAAAAATGGTTCAGCTAAACCTAATTTTCCTTCTGTGTCCAAGTATAACCAGCATGGGGTCTGTTACATTACTGACCGCATTATCATTATTAGAGCTAGATGCAAGCACAAGAACATTCACAGAAATCTGTCAGTGGTTGTCAGGGGTTGTGGCCTACATATACCATACATTTAGTTCAACGGACACTGCGGGGGGGGGGGAAATGGTTGAGATGGTATAAGACAAATTTTAGAAAGATCAGGACAAATATTTTAGATGAGAGTGAGTCCAGGAAAAAAATTTTAAGGAGGAGGGGTATCATCATATCTTTTTACTGTCATTTTAGAAGCTTGCCCTGGGCATGTGAGCATAGTGTGAAATAGTGGATCTAGCTTCATGGAGATTTACAGCCATTTTGTCTAACAGCATCCATTTTGTTTATAAGTGACAAAAGCCAGGGTTATAGTGTGAATGAGCTGATAGCATTACAGTGCAAGGGTCAGAATCTGTCTGAATGCATTGCCGGATCCTCGTGGTTACTTTTCGCGTTCTGCAATTAACTCCGCCCACATGATGACGAGCGGCTTCCCTGCCATATAGGGAAGACGCGCCTAAGTCTAATTGCTTGGTGATTTTGCCTTGTGAGGGGAACACTCATCAAAGTTCCTAATTTTCAGAGCTTAATACTTGAATTAACTTTGTTCCTGCTTTCTCAAAAACTCCTAACTCAAAGATTCATCATCTCTCACGTATTCTGGAAGGAAGGATTAACTACCGAGGATCTTCTTCATAAAAACAACCTGAATACAAATAAATATAACTTACTTTGTTTGCAGTATCTCCTGCTCTCACCTTTTGGCTAACTATTGCTGCAGGCTGCAATTAACTCTTTAGTTTCATCTCTACAACTGACTCCTCAGTGTATCACTGATATTGATTACTATCCTGTTACAATAATCTCCATGGACTTTGTTTAATATTGCTTATTGCCTTTGGACACTATCACTAATAGCAAGCCTCCTCTCTTTAATTATTGGGGACTAATTCTCATCTATCGTTGCTGCTTATGTCAAACCTCTGCAGAGATTGTTTACTTCTACTTGCTTCTGCTTAAACACTAATACTGTGGACATTAATTGCTTTTGCTTATTACGATCTCTGCTGAAGAACTACAGATCTTGCTTATATTGCCTGCTACTATATCTGCCAGGGCCGTCTTTAATATGGATTGGACCCTGGGCAAACATTTGCTTGGGCCCCCTGAACCCGGTCGTCCCCTCCCTGGCATGCAATCATGCCCCCCACCCCAACGCAGAGGCGGACGTAAAGTAGAGAGGGCTCTGGTGCATGAATTATTTTGGGCAAGAGGGGGCAAAAGGTAGATCCCCATCTGTCATGCAACTCCAACAATGCTTTGACAGCTGGGGCGCTACCATTTTCCCATGCATGCAGGGTTATATTTAGCACTGAGCAGTATTTGTGTGTTTGAGTGTAAGCATGTTTTTGTATGGAGTATGTTTGTGTGAATGTAGGGGTGTGTTTGTATGTGGAGAGGGCATTTAAATGCAAGTATGCATTTATGTGTAGTGTTGGTTTATGAATACACTGGTGTGTTTATATATAATTTTGTTGTTTAAAAAAAGAGGTGTGTTTATATGTAGTGTTGAAGTTTGAATGCAGGTGTGTATTTGCGTGTAGTGTTGAATGCTGAGATGTATGCACAAATACACATGCACTGTCACAAACACACACACACTGTGATACACATACACACACACACACACACAGAAACACTTGCAGATACACAGATATACACAATCATACAGATGCAGCTATACAGACACATTTACACACACAGACACACACACATACAGACACACAACCTGGCACACATGCAGACACACAGATGCACACACGCACACACACGCAGATACACTGACAACATACAGATACACAGACAGACACAATGACAACATATAGACACACAGATACATAACCTGACAAATGCAGATACAAACACTGACACACATGCAGATACACACATTGGCTACATACAGATACATGCACAGGTATAAACACTGGCACACACACACAGATACATACATACTGACAACATACAGATACACACTGACACACACACACACACAGACACTGTGACAGACATACTGACACTGTGACAGACATACATGCTGACACATACACAGACATACTGACTGGCACACCGACATACATACAGACACACAAACTGACACACACAGACATACTGACATACACACAGACATACAAACTGACACACACACAGACATACAAACTGACACACAGACAGACATACAAACTGACACACACACAGACATACATACTGACACACACACAGACATACAAACTGACACACACACACAGACATACAAACTGACGCACACGCAGACAGACACTCTTCAGTTTCCTACCTTTGAAAGAGGCTTCCTTCCCTGGGATCCAGTGTGCTGGCTGGGGTAGTTGGGGGTTTGGCTCTCCTTGCTCCCCCTCCTCACTGGATCCTGGCTAGCAGCCTCCCGCGCGGCCCGATGTCTTTGAGGTGGGAGGAAGTGATTCGCGGACGTCACTTCCTCCCATGCAGCCGTTAAGCAAGGGGCCCGGTCGCCCTGTTAAAGGGCCACAGCGCCGACCGGACCCCTGCTGGAACATGCTCACTGGGTGGCCCTAAAGGTATGGGCCACCCGGTGGGCCCCCTTAGTGTGTGGGCAGCGGTGCAGCCGCAATACTAGCACCGTGGGCCCATTAGGTAGGGAAATATTTAAAAACAAATAAAAATTTATTGCAGGCGACGGGGCCCACGGGGCAGCTGCTTTGGGCCCCCCATGAGTAACTGGGCCCAGGGCAGCTGCCCCGTTTGCCCCTCCTTAAAGATGGCCCTGATATCTGCCATTATACCTGTGGACTCTATTTTATTCTAATTATTCTAAACCTGCAAAAGATACTTCAAATGCTTCTTTACTTCTGCATTTCATGCCAATTACCTAATGCTACTTGTTTAATTGTCTCTGCTTTTGTATAACTGAGAGTTAAAGTCTATCAGACTTTATTTGGATCAAATTAAAGACTTCCATACCAAGAAGAATCAATTTTTCCCTTCAAATTCTTAAAGGCACAGTTACAACGTATTTCTGCAGTTGTGTTCCACAAAACTCTAAGTTCCCTTTTCTGAAAGTCATAACAGCAAGAAAATATCCTGACAGTCTTCAAGGACATTAAATGACCTCACAATGCATGAGAGTACAAGACGACAGGAAGATACATATCAAATCTGAAAATTGGATGGGGGACAAAAAAACTGATTGTCAGGTAGAGAAATAAATTAGGTACACGTGAGGTGATGAAGCCCATGAGTAAGTGCCATTCTAGGCACAAAAAACGTTAAAAGGGTCTTTTTAAAATTAATTTTTTAACTTTTTGTACATTTGTGTTTTATGCTCACTCTCTGCATTTTTCTATTACATTCCATGGAGTGTTTATTCATTATTCATTGTTTGGTATTTGCATTAGCGGGAGAACTGACTAACCTGCCACATACACAGTCTAAGACAAAGTAAAGGATTATTTACAGTAAGAACAATAAGGATGTAGAATTATCTGCCTGAAGAGGTGCTTTTATCAGAGCCCATACAGATGCTTAAACAGCAATTGGATAAATACTGTCAAAAACATAATATTCAGGGATATACATTTTAATTAGTTGGGTAATAGCTCCAATGAGATATCCTGGCTGCCATTCTGGGATTAAGAATGATTTTTTCCCCTTGTTTGTTACAAAATAGTTACTGAGGGGTTTGCCTTCATTTGGATCAACAGCAAAAACAGCTGTGAGAAAGGCTGAACTTGACTGACACATGTCTCTTTTTAGCTATGTGACTATGTTACATGAGGAAGGTGTGGCCTACACGCTGACAAAGCATCATGCAAGTTCTAAAAATGTTTTCTTTCCTCTTCTCCTTTCCATTTCTTTTCTCATGCTCATTATTAAGCCCCGCTCAGCCATTTTAATTTTGCAACACGACACATGAATATACTTTTCATATTTTATAGGACTCTATGATGCTTTCACGGTTGCATCCTAGATGTAAAAATACCTCTCTGATGGCTGTGCAGAATTCACTCTGCAGCACTTTTTTCAAAGATTGCAGCTTGTGGACTGGAACTTCTCCTGAGGATTCCAGTGTTTCCAGCAATTCTATTGCTCGTGAAACATCTGAATGAACAAAATAAATCGGAGAACAATGATTATGCACAGGCAAGCAAATCTTAAGCCATTCACATCATATCAATTCAAAGTAACAGAACAGAAAATTATAACTTGCAATCATTTAAGGATTATATGCGGGACTTACAAAAAAATGTAAATGTCACGTAAATTCCCCAAGAGATTTAACAGTACAGAAAATAGCGAAGATAATCATTTCAAAATATAAATTAACATTTCACTAAAAATATGTTTTTATATAGTGCCTATAAAACTACAGTTTTCACAGCAGTTGGGTATCTGAAATATTAAAGGGAAAGTGTAATTTCATAGGATTTTTAATATTATGTTTACTTATCACCTATATTTATAAAATGTGTTTGGGAGGTCTGAAATCGAAAATGAAACATGGCAACCACACTGTATTATTTAGCTGTATTCTGGACATGGGTGCCTCCATCTTGGCTGCCTATCAATCATCTTTTTTTTTTTCCCCTTTTCTGCCTTTGAATATAGTTAGAGGAGAAATAAAAACAGAAACAATGTTTCTGTTCTCCAACTCATTTGCATGGCTCTGCCAGGACTGAATTAGTTTATGTTGTCACTTGCTACATATTTAATATTCAGAGACATTTAACATAAAAAAAAATAGAATCACAAAAAGGTAAACCAACACTACAAGTCATTTTCAATGTTTTACTCAAGTGTGTAATTGCAAGAAAAGTGACTGTTTTAACAAATATATAATGCACTAGTGTTGATCTTTCTCTTTTGCCTTCTATTTCACAATTCCACAATTTATATATATATATATCAATGTTTAAATTGTGTTTGAAATTATTGAAACATTTCTACTAAAACTAATTATTCATTATTTTTTTGGTCTCCCAATAAGTGCTAGTTCACAATTATCTGTCACATTTCACATGGGTATAACATATGATGACTACTACACTACATTTTTTGTTTAATCCCATACCGACTGCATGATGGTTATTATAATCATTCTTGTTTATTAAAAGGATTTAATTCAATACATGAGTTATTTACCTTAATAGAATATGTTATGTTCCATGTTATATAGACACTGAAGCTAGATGCACATTTTCTAATAGTGTTTTTTTTTAATACTATAATTTCACTTAACCTTTCAGAAAAAGAATCTTTTGGAATCGGCCTTTGATCATAAAGGCAATTCTCTCATATTCCTTATTCATAATCCACATTTTCAATGAGAGGGAATGGTTTATCAAACTTTCACTAATCTTCACAGTCTTCTCATCTTAGCATAAACTCTTTTCTTAATCTGACTGCTCAATAACTCATCGCATACTACTAACTTAAAGGGACACTATAGTCACCAGAACAACTACAGCCTAATGTACTTGTTCTGCTGAGTATAATCATAACCTGCAGGCATTTTCATACAAACACTGCCTTTTCAAAAAAAAATCCAGTGTTTACATTGCCCCCTATGGATATCTCATGTGGCCACTCCTCAGAACGGACAAAAGCTCAGAGAAACTCAGTAGCTGGCCCTTCCATAAATCCCTGCTCAGGTCTCAAAATAATTTTTGCTCACTTGGGCCATTAAAAAGAGAGAACATATCTGAAGCATATCAGACTGGTCCCACCTGTAAGGGTAGTCCAGAACTGAAATGCAGCAAGTTCCCTCTGCACGAGAGATACAGCAACTCCAGTGAATCGTTTGTCACTGAGGTGTAACGTGATATAGATATATATTTAATATATTTATATATCTTTAATAATATATTTGGTATATTCAAGGGAGCCCAAATTGTTATTTCAAGTGAACTTGGAGAAGCGTGAATTAGACACCAGACACCTGTTGGTAATCAGAATAAGCCTCTGTCGTTTTTTTTTTTCGGTATGTGTTTTCATACATTAAAAAGTGAGTTCTTATGTGTAAATACTCATAGGACAGTAGTAGGAAGGGAGTGAAAGGGTGAAAGGAGTACAGATAAGACATAGGGATGAACGACATGTACATATAACAGATAAATTCAGAGAAAGAGAAAGAACAGACTGATTTAGGAGACACAGCTCAGGTGGGGGCTATCTGTTCCCGGAACTAGACATATATGGTCTTAAGTGTTGTTTTAAGCACTAAACATTTCCTGCGTCCAAGTAAGCCAATTTTAATATAAGATATCTAATATGACACCTATAAGCTTGAACCTTGGAATCAATATAAATTCTTTCACAAGCTGATACCCGTCTAGGCACAGTGAGCACTGGGTCCACGTCTGAATTACCCTTTTAACTTGGGGAGAGTCAAGTTAATGCATTGGAGCAAAAACAAGAATATGAGAGCATTACACTTGAATAGCCATTTTCCAAAAAAATTCTAGAGCAATCAAGTATTTTTTGTCTTCTATATGTCTCAAAAAATAGCAAACCAGAATATAGATTAATTCAGGCTGCTTTGCTTTGCTATTTTCCATCAGCTGTCACTTGTGATGACCTATAGAGAATGACATCTTATATTGCTACATTCTTTAACAAGAGATAATAAGTATTTCTCTGGAACTTAACCAGCTATTTTCTCACGTGATGTCAATAAGAAACTTGCTATTTATTTACTAGAGTTTATTTTATGTTTGTAATAAAATCCAACCAGCAATGCATTAACAATTTGAGGACCAATGTCAGAATAATTCTGTCATAACAAACCAGTCTTAAAAGGTCCAATATCAAAATAGAATATCCCACTCATTTAACAAATAGGTCTTTAGGGACTAGTTTGTGATCTGAGCTACATCTCATTTCTCATTTGTGAGAATATCTGTGGAGCATCCTCAGTCTATTTTGTACTCTTGCACAAAACTTGTATGTTGACATGTCTCCCATGGCACCATTATCTACTAGGAATTACAATGGGGATACATTCAAGTAAGTATTTCATCTCTTTTTATCCAGGTGTCACTATTCAGTAGGCATGTCATCTCTGGGGGATCTTTAAATATTCTACAAGTGACTGCTTTAAGGACTGAGTTATCTATCAACAGATTGAGCATTCTAACCAGCCAATGATTCAATCAAGAAATGGAATGGGCCATAGATGATGTTATTTGGGTTCAAGCCACAGGTACTTTTTAAGTTCAGCAATGCAAAAAAATTGCAAATGTTATACCCAAGTAATTAAATATACATTTTTTCCACTTTTTCTATTTTTGTCTAAGTTGTTATAAACTTATAATGAGATTATCAGAAATGGCAATGGTCTAAAATAATTGTTTTAGGCAAATATATTGCCAATATTGAAAAATACAAAAATCCAGAGGATGTTAAAAACTATTGTCCAATCTCACTTATAAATGTCAACAGTAAATTATTCTCATCAATATTAGCAGAGAGATTGAAAAATATCAGCTACATGCTGATCAAATTGGCTTCGTTAAGGAAGACGAGCTTGTTTCAACTCTAGATGTTTAATCGATATTCTCGAATCTGCAGATAGACTTGATGTACCCCTTCTGACCCTGTCTTTGGACACCGAAAAAGCATTTGAAAGGATCGGTTGGGAATACATGTTCAAAAATTTGGAAGCCTTTGGATTTGATGGGTGGTTGCTAAGGGTGATAAAATCTCTATATCGTGGTCCTTCAGCCAGAGTAGTTGGAATAGATTTATGATTAAAATGGTTCGATTTAGGGAATGGCACCTGTCAAGAGTGCCCATTAACACCTATTCTCTGTGGTATAGCAATGGAACCACTTGCAAAAAAAAATAAAAAATAATTCTCATATAAGAGGATTTCCAAACTGGATTGGGGGATCTAAAATTATCTATATGTGGATGATACTTTAATATTGTCTGACCCTGTAAGCTCTTTAAATTATGCTATGAAATAAATTGGTACATTTAGTAAGATTAAGAATTATGAACTTAATAGTGATAAGACCGCTGCCCTATTTACCAAGGTAAATTTGACTATGAGAGAAAATATCATCCAGCAGCACAATTTAAGTAAGTGAAAAAATGAGTTTAACTATTTATGTATTTTATTTCCTAAGAATATAAAGAGAATTGTCAAAATTAATGTTCTAAAGATTATTAAATCAACTAACCTAACGTTAAAAAAGTGGGGTCATAACAAATAGGTTGGATGGGCAGAATTTATATCATACAAGTCTCCATCCTCACCAAATGCACATACCTTAACAGAATGCTATTTTTAAAAATTCCAGACAGTAGGCTAAAATTAAATCAGTCTAGTTTTCAAAATTTTGTTTGACGAGGGAAGAAACCCCCGAGAAGGGCTAGGATGCCTGGTGTTGAGTCTGAATCCGGTGGTGTGACTTTTCCAATTATAAAAACATATTATGCAGCTAGCACTCTATACAATCTACATTTCCTAACAAAAAAAATCTCTGAAAGATGAAGGATGGTAGAATAGAAATGGAGTTTTTATTAAAGGCAGATCTGTCAAGAAGTATCTGGCAAATAGGTTATAAAATCCTTTTAGAAGAGATGCAAAACATGAATACAAAACATATCTTCATAATCTGGCAAAGAATAGAACTATTTGGATAAGATACTGGACTTCTTAGAGCTAGATGTGTTAGAACATGTTATTTAAAATGTATCTATGATTAGCTAGAAAAATAAATGTATTAATAGAATAACAGATATTATCACTGGTGATGGAATTTGCACAATCTCAGAGATATTTACATATCTAAGGATAGAATCTTTTTTTTTTTTAAAGTTATCTCTTCAATGGGTCTACAGAAATTAGGGAAGGTTTGAAGAGTGTCTTTGGTCATTGCAGGATGGTAAGGATTTTTTTCAAGATTTTACCACCTTGCATTGATGATGACTCCCAAAGAAAGAACGGTTGCAGTAAAAAGATGGGAGATGGATAGTACTACTGGGATCAGTTATACAGAATGGTGTTTGGCTCTAACAAAAGGGAATAAGAGTATTTAAACCTTTAAATTTGTGTTGGAGATGTGGTAGTTCTCCAGGTAATTATATAAACATATGGTGGGAATGTGCAAGGATAAATAAACTATTGATGTGGGTTCTAGAATTTTTGCCTACAGTAGGTTATATACTCATAGAAAGGTTCCATTTAATTATCCTCCTCCATCTCCAGTGTTCAAACTTAAATAAAGATCAAACATATCTCACTATTCACTGTCTTATGTTAGTGAAAGTTTTATTAGCCAGGAACTGGAGACAATCATAAGATATTTCATGTTCATGTTGGAAAGCACAACTGATCGTACAATTAAAAATGTAGAAAGGGATTAGTTGAAACAAGTAATTTGGGATAAATGTCTGTTCATTATAAAAGATTGATCATGTAAAGTACTTATGTATTTTCTTGTTTCCCTACTATCAGGACTATATCAATGTTGCTCACCTCCTGACATGTTTGTATTGTTTGTCTATGCATGTCCTTATTTCTTTTGTCATTTAAAAGAAAGAAAAAAAAAAGGATATCCCTTCGAATACACAGGAACCAATGAAAATGGCTGAAATACCAATAAACTCACTTGAGCCAAAGTAGGGCTATCGTAGGTGGGTTTCTATGAACAGGTATGAAGATCACTGAGCATAGACATTCACATTAACGTCAATGCAAATGTCTATGCTGTCTTGAGTTTGTGAATTCTGTACACAGAAAAACAAAATTACTTGTATTTTCTATGTATTCCTAATTTATTGTTTATATTCACATTTTCTCTGTGTACTGTTACGTTATCATATTTTGTATTAAATACAGGGGCGTATTAGCCGCGAGGCAAACAAGGCATTTGCCTTGGGCGGCATTTTTCCAAATGCCCAGAGCAAATGTCTTGTTAGCCTCGCGGCTAACAGACATGCTGGGCAGGCGGCATTGGCGGGCGGCTGGCGAGGGAGCTCTTCCTGTGAGCGGTCTGCTCAGCTCCCTCGCGCGCCGCAGAGTGAGGCTGGGAGCCGGAATATGACGTCATCTTCCGGCTCCCAGCCTCACTCTGCGGCGCGCGAGGGAGCTGAGCAGTCAGCTCACAGGAAGAGCTCCCTCGCCAGCCGCCCGCCAATGCCGCCCACCCAGCAGCCACTGGACCACCAGGGAGATAGAGAACCCCTTCCCTCCCCAGCACTCCCAAAGGTAAGGAGGCTGGAGGAGGGGGGGGGGTTAAAAAGTACATGTGTTAATGTGAGTGTGTGTGTCTGTTAGTGAGTGTGAGTGTGTCTATTAGTGAGTGTGTGTGTGTGTGTCAGTGAGTGTGTGTGTCTGTTAGTGAGTGTGTGTGTCTGTTAGTGAGTGTGTGTCTGTTAGTGAGTGTGTGTGTGTGTCTGTTAGTGAGTGTGTGTGTCTGTCTGTTAGTGAGTGTGTGTGTCTGTTAGTGTGTGTGTGTGTGTGTGTCTGTGAGTGTGTGTGTCTCTGCTAGTGAGTGTGTGTGTTTGACTGTGTGTGTCAGTGAGTTTGTGTTTTCTGTTAGCTAGTGTACGCGTATCTGTCAGTGAGTGTGTGTGTATTTAGAAGGCGGGGGGAAGGGATGGGGGGTGCTGGGAAGGGATGGGGGGGTGGGGGGTGCCTGAGTTTTGTCCTGCCTAGGGCAGCACAAAACCAGGATACACCACTGATTAAATAACATGTTTCTTATAGAATTATGTCTTAGCATAATAGTTACACATGATGCAGAGTGTTCTTTTCTTGTTATTTATAACATATTTTTCTCCTTTTTTTGCCAGCATAATACAGTTAATTTACACAATGTTTATCAAAGCAAACGTCACAAAGAAACCAGTGGGATGTTTTTATTTGATCTATGTCATAGTGAAAATGCTCCAGAATTAACCAAGAGTGTATTTAATAAATCTGTATTTACATATATTTAACTGTCACATACTGCAGAGGTCCAACCCTCTGTTGTAGGGGAATAGGATTAAAATTAACTACGTGTTTGACTTCCTCCTTAGGGGGGCATTTGAATTGATTTATTTAGCATTTGATCTTTAAACCATGGTTATTTAGTTTGATAAAAAAAGATGAATTTTCAGACTTTTCTTTTTGCACCAGAAAAAGAAAAAAGAAAAAAAAGAGGCAAATTAGCTATTTCAAGTGGATTGACTACGAGTGCCCTGGGCAGGGAAATGCAGGATTCAAATTTTTAAAGAAAAATACTGATTTGATGTACTGTGTTAAACATAAGTAGACAGATCATATTTAATGAACTGTGCCTGCCTGAATGGAACTGTAGCTGTATGTGTTAAAATGATTTATTTTTAGATTCCGTTTTGTAATATGAGTCAAGTTCAGACTTAAAGAACTGTTCTGTTGAGTGTTCAATGAACACAGGCCCTTATGTCTCCTTCTCCTTATAAAATGAATTTGAAATGATTTCTTTGATGATCGACCTTTCTCTCGATTGCCCTAAAATCTTCAAAAACAATTCATTTCCTTCATAATTTGAATGGATCACAGGGGATTCCATTGGAAATGAGAAATGATATTTCTAGTAATGATTATCAGTAAAAATAGTGGATTACTATGTGAAAAGAACTGATTTAATAAAACAAAACTTGGGGTGGCATGCAACTAGCAGTATACTTGCAGTTCAGACATAATTCACTTGCCTTTTGGAAAGTGAATGATAAAAATATTTATTTTTCCACTGGCAGCACTAGCAGACAATAGTTTAAAACATTGGCAATGGGATGCGGTGGTTAATTGTTTAATCAAAAATTAGCAACTGGACAGTTATTGCCCATATGGGGCCAGTAAATTAAATGGGAGTACCTGAAATTGACCCCAATGCTTTCACCTGCCAGCACTGGTTGGGACAAAATATTAACAATGGGCTGGTCAAGTCACTGTCCAATCTTCAGCCCCCAACCATGGACAGTTGGTGTGCACTATCATATAGATATGTTTGGGACATGCTAGTGTCACCACCAGTGGCGTACACATGACCCATGGGGCCCCGGTGCAAAAATTGATCCGTGGGCCCCCCCCCATCCCCCCTCGCGCTTACTCGGCGCGGGTTGGGGTCGCAACACATGGTGGCGGGCACCTGGTCGCAGGGGTTGCGGGGCTGCAAGCCCGCGACCGCGGTATGCACACACACTTAAAGGACCACTACAGACACCCAGATCACATCAGCTCAATGAAGTGGTCTGGGTGCCAGGTCCCTCTAGTTTTAACCCTGCAGCTGAAAACATAGCCGTTTCACAGAAACGGCTATGTTTCACTGAGGGTTAATCCAGCCTCTGGTGGCTGTCTCATTGACAGCCGCTAGAGGAGCTTCCGCGATTCTCACTGTGAAAATCACAGTGAGAAGACACTGAACGTCCATAGGAAAGCATTGAGTAATGCTTTCCTATGGGCGGTTTAAATGCGCACGCGCCTCTTGCCGCGCATGTGCATTTCGGAGCTGAGAGGTGGACACTGGGGAGTCCGACGCTGGAGAAAGGTAAATGCTGAAGACACACACACTCTCACGAACAGACGCATACACACTAGCTAACAGACACACACATTTACTGACAGAGACACACTCAGCGACAGACATACATACGCACTCACTTACAAAACATACACTTTCACTGACAAACACACACTCACTAACAGACATCAAACACACTCAGTAACAGACACACACAGTAACACACTCACTAGCAGACACACACCCAATAACAGACACATTCACTGACACACACACTAACACACGCACTAACACAAACAAACACTGACACACACACATACACACTAACACACACATACACTAACACACACATACACTAACACACACACTTTTTTTTTTCAAATGTAATCCCCCCAGCCTCCTTACCTTTCGGAGTGTTGGGGGTTTCCCTGGGGTCCAGTGGTGGTGCTGCTGGGCTCCTGGGCGGCAGGTCACTGGGTGGGCGGGCTGTCTGGGCGGCCGGCGCGCGAGGGAGCACTTTCCCTGTGTGCTTCCTCTTCAGCTCCCTCGCGCGCCGCGTAGGGATGCCGGCGCCGGAAGATGACGTCATCTTCCGGCTCCGGCATCAGTGCGGTGCGCGAGGGAGCTGCAGAGGAAGCACTGAGTGCTCCCTCGCGCGCGCGCATGCCCGACCGGCCACCTGCCCGCTGGGGTCAGCAGGGCCAGCCTCGGGGGCCCTGGGGTGGCCACCTCCTGGGCCACCCAGGGGAAGAGGCTGGCCCTGTGGCTACATACCGGGTCGCAGGGGCGGCCGGGCCCCCTGGTGGGCCGGGCCCGGTCGCAACCGCGACCCCTGCGACCCTGGTATGTACGCCACTGGTCACCACCCCAGCCCAGCCTCCACCCACGGGCAGTGGGTGGGGAGTACGTATATAATCCAATAATAATTTATATAGACATTCCGACACTTTGAATTGCTAGTCTGAGTTTCCACACCGAGCAATCGTGGTACTCTGAAAAGCCACAATGTAATTCACACTCTGAAAAGCAAGTACCACTACAATGCCCAGTAATTCCCACTCTGTAACGTAATACTTCTCATAAAGAAGTGTTGAATCCAATACTATAGGCTTCCACGTAAACCAACCAGGAAAATAGTCAGGAAGTGGCAACCTTGTCAAAGTAGAAAAGTAATTATTTTTCTTGAAATTTACATTTTTATAAAGTGAGGAGGAGTAGACACTCTGCTAAGTCCCAAAGCATTTTAGCAGCCATTAGGGCTTTGGAGTGCTTTAGCAGCCGTTAAGGGGCTTTGGAGTGCTCCTTTAAGTCCATTTTAAGGGACTGGTCTATTTCACTGGAAACATAATCTGCATTTCAGGTTGTGCACTAAAGTGGCTTTCACCTCAAACTTACCTTTCTCCTATTGTTTTCTCTTTCAGAATCTTTTCTTTTTTTCTGATCTATTTCTATTTAAAACCTAAGACAAAGTAGGGACTATTGCCGGCAGCTCCGCTGGGTTCCTCACAGGGGCTAGAGTTCACTCTCCACTGGACCACCAGGGATGGAAGCAACAGCACGATCCCCCCTCCCTACAAAAGGTAAGAAGGGAGGGGGGATATAAAGTAATGACCCCCCATTACCTCTACCCCCCACAATCACCCACACACATACAGCACACACACAACACCCACACACATAAAGCACCCACACACATACACAGCACCCACACATATACACAGCACCCACACACAGCACCCACAGACATACACAGCACCCACAGACATACAGTACCCACAGATATACACAGCACCCACAGACATACAGCACCCACATACATACAGTACCCACAGACATACAGCACCCACACACATATCGCACTCACAGACATCCACCACACCCACAGACATACACAGCACCCACACACATACACAGCACCCACACACATACAACACCCACACACATACAGCACCCACACACATACAGCACCCACACACACATTCAGCACCCACAGACATACACACATCTACACACATACAGCACCCACACAAACACATACAGCACCCACACAAACACATACAGCACCCACACACATACACAGCACCAACACACATACAGCACCAACACACATACACAGCACCAACACACATACAGCACCCACAGACATACACAGCACCCACAGACATACACAGCACCAACACACATACAGCACCCACACACACATACAGCACCCTCACAAACACACACAGCACACAAACAGCACCCTCACACACACAGCACACTAACAGTACCCTCACAAACACAAACAGGACCCTAACAAACACACACACAGCACACTACCAGTACCCTCACACACAAACAGCACCCTCCCACACATTACATTAACAGCACCCTCACAAGCGCGCGCACACAAACACCCTCACCCACATAGCACACTACCAGCACCGTCACACACACACACACACATCACACTAACAGCACCCTCACACAGCAGTGTGTGTATGTGTGTATATATGTGTATGTATATATATATACATACATACATATATATATGCGGCGTGTGCTTGTGCTTTAGGGTGCACACCCTAATGCAATTGGCTGCACACGCCTATGCAAGTGTAGCAAACATACACAAAACAAAGTAGTCCCGTTGTCTTTTGTTTTAAAGAGAAATGGATCAGAAATTAAGAAAAGAAAAAAACGAGTCTGAAAGAGAAGAGGAAACAATAGGAGAAAGGTACGTTTGAAGTTACAGAGCCACATTAATATGAAAATATTACATCTCACGTAAAAAAACCTTTTTTTTTAATGTTTTACTGTTTTTGGAAACAACCTTCCAAAATGTCACACTGATGTAATTAAGCATGTATTCATTCACGGAGAGTAGAAGGTGTATTTGAACTGGAATTGATTCAAACCTTGTTTTTATTTAATCTTTCTGTTCATTCCAAGTAAGCACATTGAAAGGTTCCTACGATGCCATTTGTTTTTTATGTTTGCGGATTATGCTTCTAAATCCCATCAATGAAGTCTCACAAAATCCTGCCAATATTATCATAAACAAAAATTCTGCATTTCATGTGAATTCTTGGTGAAGATCCAAGTACTCACCAGGGGATTTATATTCAAGCTAAATGGAGAAGGTTTGTCTCCATTTAAACTGTCCAGAACCAGTAATACAAAACCTAGACTTCCGTAAGTTAGTAAATCTGCAAATCTTTATTGTATTCTTTAAAGTCTATTACGGCACACACATCACACGTTTAAACCCTTGGTATTAATCCACATGTATACACAGGTAGTGAGTACATTATATAGGTCACATTCCAGTAATGTTTGTTGATGAACAATCTATTGGCTAATATAGAGTATATGTGGTCACGGTCAAAGGGTGAGAGCATACAATAGCGTTTGAGTTATAATAGTAAGAGCAAGTCGGTTGCGGTATGCCGAAACTATCTAACGGGTAGGCCTGAAAAAGAAGGCAAAAATATTAATACCACCTAACCTCAAAACAGAAATAATTAACAAAGCCTCTTCCATTATTATTCCTACCTTGAAAGATTCGGCTACATAGTAACTAATCTCACTGAACATTTTTCAAGCTGTTGGGTAGATGATCATGAAGGACTTATTGATGTAAATAATTGGTAAGATTGACCAAAAACTCATACCATAACTTAGTTAAGAAAGTTTAAAACATGAAACTATGCTGGTTGTAAGATGATGTATTGGATGTAACTACTGCTCCTAATTAGCTGAATAAAAATTGTCAGAATATTGAAAACAAATTGTCAGAATGCTTATAGACTCCTAATTTCCTCTTGTATATCTCCTCCACTCTGTCATTCATGTGTGGTAGCAGCAGTAATATCCACATCGGAAACAGGAGCAAATCATTATACCAAATGCTTTTAATGAGCCCCTCTATGGTTAGTGGGACAAACTATATCAAACTCAGGTATTGGCTGACCTATCTTATGCCAAGCAGTGAAAAAAATTAAGCTAACTTGGGAGGCCGACCTAGTTGCCGACCTAGAGCATTTAGAGGCTCTAATTATGAGTTGGACCGTTGGGTCCACACCATGTCTGGGTGTTGGCCTCTCAGTGACAATAAAGAGATTCAAGACAGATTGGCCATGACAGGTAAGGCCCTAACTGCTTTGCTAAAAAGGTGTAGATGCGAGGCACTAACTATGCAGGTCTCACGGGGCAGCTATCTAATGACACTTGTAGCTGAAATATTACCTAGGGCCAACTAAGGTACCCTAACAGCCAGACCAAGCTAAATATAATGATCTGTACTGCAAATGGTTGTTGTAAGAAGGGAGGTAGTTTCGGAAAAGCAAAACACTTGCATCGCAAACAGAATAGTGAGTGAGAAAGCAATGAAACCCAAATTCAACTAAATAGATATACACCTGGAAGATTGTAAAAATTGATGGTAAGAAAAGGTGAATAGAAAAGTGGAGGGCAAAAGGTGTATGGTGGTTCAATAAACTAAACCCATTGGAACGTGACAAAAGAGAACTTGTGTTGATTTTATTTTTTATCAGCAAAGCTGTGAATAATAATGCACATTACTTTTGTGCACCACATAGCTCCTCAGCGTCAAAATCCACAGAAATAAGTAGTGACCCTGAATATGACAGTGCTCCCCCCACAACAAAAACAAAAGCTCTATAGTAGCAAAACAGCCATAAAACTCAAAATCGTGCAGATAATACCACAATGAAGTAAATGATAAAATGTGACATATGCATGAAAGTATCATGTTGCTTTACTGCCTAAAACATACAGTAGAAGCTTAGAGGGAGTCTGTAGTGCCAGGAAAAAAAAGCCGTTTGCGGTGTCCCCCTGCAGCGTCACCCTCCCTCGCGCCCCACTCCCACATTGCTGAAGGGGTTAAAACCCATTGAGTGACTTACCTGATTCCAATGCCGATGTCCCTCCGTGCTGGGTCAGGCTCCGCCCACGCTCCTCCCCTGCTGATTTCAGCCGGCAGGGGAGACCTAATGCGTATTGAATAATGCTTTGGTATGGGGAAAAATCTGACGCTGAAGGTTGTAGCGGAACCCCTTTTTGGCTGTCCCATTCCCTTTTATTAATTGTTGGCCCTGCAGAGATTTTCCTGTGCCTGGAGTACACAAAACTCTAAGTAACAGTGTATGGACGTATATTAGACTGTGTATAGATTGTGTGTAGGAAGGTGTACCCCTCCCCCGTTTCCTGTCCCATTGTTCTCCAGCAGGAGGCACACTGCCAGACTAGTTGGAATTGGTTTGGGCTGGAAAGCCATGCTTCAGTGGGCCTAAAGGGACCTCCACAAAACTTTAAACCCCCATAACTCCTTAACCCCTGATCTGATCTGGGTGATTTTTGGATGTGTCTCACCCAGATCAGGGCTACCATGTAATATTTAAAGGGGTACTCCTAGGTTTAGGGGTACATCCAGAAAACAAGGGGAACTGTGTCTTACATAATGGGATTATGTGTCACACTAAGGGGAGGGGATGTGTGGGTGGCAACTCGTGCATGATTGGTGTATTGTGTATTACTGTAAATCCCTCCCTTGCATGGGAGAATGCTTTAAAAGAAGGTTGTGTGATTAAAAGTTCAGTTCTACTCCTGATACTGTGTGTCATCCAATGATTGGGGAAAGTGATGGGATATTATTGAATTGTAATGCTGATTGTGCTGTATATTCTCTTGGATTTATTACTTGTTCCTGCATCCTCTTAAAGTACTTGGTGGAGTTTAGCTGTGAGAAATCAGCTCTCCACTACAAAGGTCTTCATGCAAAGCGTGACGTCCAGCATCAGATAATGGACCAAAGGTCCGTTTTGATTCCAGAAGCCCCTCCAGTGGCTGTTTGGTAGACAGCCACTAGAGGAGGAGTTAACCTTAAGAGGTAATTATTGCAGTTAACACTGAAGGGTTAAGGGACATGGGGCATTGCACCCAGACCACTCCAATGAGCTGAAGTGGTCTGGTTGCCTACAATGTCCCTTTAAACTTCAGTAATCAAGAATAAGAAATATTAATGAACTTAAGATGTAACTTAGCCAGCAGTTATTAATAGCCACAAACAACACCCAATTTAGTAGAGGTGTCATAGAGAAATTATTAATAATTAAAAGGACATTATAGTCACTGAAACAAAGTAAGCTTAATGAAGCAGTTTTGGTGTAGGTCATGCCTCTACAGTATTAGTACTCACTTCTCTGCCATTTAAGAGTTAACTCACTTTGTTAATACTCCCTAATCACAACTCCCTGCATGTTACATACACAGCCTTCCTAAACACTCCCTGTAAAGTGAGATTTGATGTTTAAACTTACTTTATCGCATATTCTGTTTAACTTAGAATTTCTTATCTCCTGCATATTTAATAGCCTGCTGACCCTTGCAGTGTGTAACTGAAGTTCAATTTACAGAGCAGGAGATAACCACGTTTATAGTTGAAATTAAACTTTTTTTTCATGCAGGCTGTGTGAGTCTCAGTCAGGGGAAGAGTGGCTAATAAACAGCATAAACAGAAACAAAAATGATTTAACACTTAAATGGAAGAGAATTGAGCAGTGAAACTGCAGGGGCATGATCTATACCAGGGATGTAGTTACCACAAGGCAAACAAGGCATTTGCCTAGGGCGGCACTTTCGGGGGGGCACCAAAAATTGCCACCCCAAGCTCCCAGACAAATGCCTTGTTTGCCTCGTGTTCTGGGGCTGTCCACCTTACTGTGAGTGAGTGAGTGAGTGAGTGAATGTAGCTGTCAGTGTGTGTCTGTGAGTGAGAATGTGTGTGCCTGTCAGTGAGTGGGTGTGTCAGTGTGTGTCTGTCAGTGAAAGTGTGTGTTGGTTAAACAGTGTGTTTCAATGACTGTATGTGTGTACCAATGACTGTGTATCTGTCAGTGAGTGTATATCAGTGCATGTATCAATGAAGGCATGTGTCTGTCAGTCAAAAAAATGGCCTTGACACGAATTAGATTTTGGGGGTGCCCGAATTTAGTCGTGCCTAGGCAGTGGCGGATCCAGAGCCTGATCTCGGGAGGGGCACTTGTAGATTATTTAAATAAATAATCCTGGCACAATAACCACTACAGCTCAGTGTAGTAGTTATGGTGCCAGTAGTGCCAGGATCCCACCCCAGAGTAAGTAGTCATGCCGTTTAAGAACAGTTTGACAACTTACCTGGGGTCTGCTGGGATATAGGTCATAGGAGCAGTGGTGTGTGTTAGGGGTGAAGTGTGTGTGAAAGGTGCAGTGTGTGTGAGCGGTGAAGTGTGTGTGTGAGGGCGGCAGTGTGTGTATGGGGGCACTGTATGTCTGTGTGGGGCAGTGTGTGTATGGGGAGGGCACTTTATGGGGCACTGTATTTATGGGGAGCAGTGTGTGTACGGGGGGGCAGCAGTGTGTGTAGGGCACTGTATGCACTTTATGTATGGGAGGCATTGTATATATGGGGGACAGTGTGTGTGTGGGGCAATGTGTGTATGGGGGCAGCAGTGTGTGTAGGGCACTGTATGTGTCTGTGTGTGTATGGGTGTGCAGTGTTTGTGGGGCAGTGTGTGTGTGGGGCACTGTATGTATGTGTGGGGCAGTGAGTGTATGGGGGGGCACTCTGTGTATGGGGGGTCGTGTGTGTGGGGTAATGTGTGTATGGGGGCAGTAGTGTGTGTAGGGCACTGTATGTGT
>OW240914.1:306211331-306321240 GCA_933207985.1 Pelobates cultripes
TATGTATGGGGGGTAGTGTATGTATAGGGGGCAGTGTATGTATGGGGGGCAGTGTGTGTATGGGGGGTAGTGTATGTGTGGGGGCAGTGTATGTATGGGGGAGGAAGGAGGGTAGGAAGGCTTTTTTTTTTTAATGTATTTAATAAAATATATTGATGTCCCCCCTCCCTTCTTACCTTTATTGAGGAGGAGGGGGGACATTTCTCCGTCCCTGGTGGTCCCAGTGGGATTCCCTGGTGGTCCAGTGTGGAGTGAAGTCTCCAGGGCTCCAGGGCTAGACTTCACTCTCGCGAGATTTGGATACCACTGATCTATACACAAAACCGCTTTATTAGGTTAAAGATTTTTTGCTGATTATAGTGCTTTGATTGTGAATTGGATTGCAACCTTCTCCTAACCGCCTGAAAATGAAATTTGCTCAACTATGAAGTCAAATATTAACTCCTTCCCAACTACCGACATACTAGGTACATCTGACAAAAACAGTCCTTAAAACTCACAGCCCAGCCCAGTCCCCCCTCAGCAAATTAGGAACCCCGGGGGCCATGTGATCACTCTAATATTAATATATACATATATTAATATAAAAATACACTTATAGTATATTTAAATTACACACGTATATAAAATATTATATATATATATATATATATAAATACAGATAACCCCTGCACTCCAACTTATGAAAAGATAACAGTACCTGGTGCTCTGGTGGCTCAGATATAAATGAAGAAAAATACCGGCACTCAAGGATTTTCAAAGTTTTACTCTCCAGTATGAATAAAAAATCGACGTTTCAGCTCCTCTAGGGAGCTTTCATCAGGACATGGATATTCTTAACAATGAAAAAAACACTTATATAGGACATGTAATAATAAAGTACTCATTCTGTTATTCATCAGCTGTTGTTCATTACCATCCGCCATCGGGAACGCCGTGCCCGTCCGTTTAGATCTGAGCTATTTCCTGGTTAGTCATCTGTCCAGAAGTGTCATCCTGATAGGCTGAATCTCGCGTCGGCTAGACAACCAAGCTAGACAACCAACCTAAGACAGGCTTAATCTGTCTTCTAACAGTGCAAGGACGGCACATTAGTATTACTACCTGAGTATAACCCGGTGGCTGGAAGGGAATGCATGAGTTTACAAACCATTTCCTTAATCCACAGATGTTTGATTCCCTCAATTCAAAGTGCTGTCTTGTGAATATCAAATAATACAAAAATAGCTAATATACATTACACACAATTTTATACATGGCAAATTAACTTAAGTAGAGTAATAATAAGAAACAAATTAATTGTGATCTGATCTGTAGACTAAATAAGAAACTTAGGTGAAATCATGATGATTATTTTATGTCAATCCTCAATTGCAGAATCATGGTGATGTGTATGACAGAATTTAAATAAAAAAGAGATGGTACTGACTGAACTTTCTTGATATATTCCAGACTATCAAAGGATCTCTGAGTGTGTAAGTCGTGAAGAGAAATAAATCTTATCAAATCTAACAGATGTCTGTAACCCTGTATATTAATTAGTGAAATAAATAAGATACTATCACTATAAATAATAAGGTGAAAAAATATCAACCTCATATAGTCATATGTGAATGTAACCCTGTGGGTCAAATCTAAGGGAATAAAATCATGGCAGTGTGATTATAGAAAATGCTCGTTCTATTTCCAAATCGAAGGAAATACAATGTTAATTAATCCTACGAAAAACAATGTTAAAACTTAAAAAAGGTATGTACTAAAAAAATACCAAAATTTTTTTTTACCGAATGATATTATCCTTGGAATAGACTTGAACTAATATAAGAACAAGTTAATCGGATTATAAGTTAGAAATTAGTGATACCCCATATTGATACATTTGTATGTCTATAGCTAGGCACTTTATACTTTCCAATTAAAGATCAAGCAGTACTTATACAAATGCCATAAATGAGCATTTCTCATTGAGACCTTTTCGGGGAGATAGTTCCCAATTGGCATATCCAGTACGCTTCCTTTTGCAACAAGAGTCTAGCTCTGTCTCCACCACGAGCAGGCATAGGGACATGCTCAATTGCAACACATCTCAGTGAAGTCAACTGGTGTCTATGTTCCAAGAAAGATCCAACAATAGTGATTCGCCCTGCAGACAAAGGAGGGGGGATAGTGATTTTGGAATATGAGGCGTATGCAGCAGAAATTAGACAGCAATTAAGTGATACTAAGACCTATCAATGTCTGGAAAGTGATCCAACTAACTCAATTGCCAAAAGAATTGATGAAGCATTAACATTCGGATTACATACAGGGCACATAAACCTAGAACTTTTTCAATATCTTCAAAGGGAACATCCTCGTACACCAATTGGATAATGTATGTAACGGACCGTTTTGCCCAAGAGAGGTTAAAAACTGTTTAGGCGCTATTCCCCTTTTTCAGCTGCACTGACAGCTTATGCAAGCACCAATCTCCTGAACTGCAAACCCACGAATTCACCAACTCCCGAACTGCAACCAAGGGAATACTCGAAACTCCCGAACTGGAGACACACAAATAGCTGCTAGCAGACGAACAGGAAAAGCCCCCAAGCGGCTTACACTCCTGGCAATCAGTCTCTAACAGCATACAGTAATTCCTCCCCCAATAATGAGACGACACTTCACTTTGAGGGTTAAGCAGGAACTCATTTACTGGGGCTAACTGCCCGGCTTTTATGCAGGTCTCCCACCTGGTGGACACTCCCCTAGGGGACCAAATGGGAGACTGGGACACAAAGGGTAAAAGGACCAATCACAGACTTACACAATTCAACCATCCCACAATGCATCACAATCCCTCCTCTCTGCTCTGGAGATAATTGAGAAGTAATTCAATTATCTCCAAAGACAGAGGCAAAACTCCATTAACCACATGGCAGAAAACAAACAGTAAAAGACATAAAATTACCTACAGTTACATTCAGTACATAAAACATATACGTTCTACATATCCCCTGATAGCTCAGGTCTGAGCGCACATTATTAAGCGAATGGCGCTCAGACCACACGAATACAGTTTAATCGCCATGGAGCCAAAGTCTTTACACAGTCAGTTTCATGTGAATGGGCTCCATGGGATTCCTATCTGGGGCACAACACACTCAAACAAATCTACCGAACACCCGGCAGAAAAGCACGAATAAGTCTTTTCTGCAGGGAAAAAGATGTCTTTTAACATGGGGCCATAGTCCAAAGGCAGCAGGCGAGCAACCAGGCTTCTCCAGTGTACAGTGGCAAGGTTGGTTTCGCCACAATGTATATATGTGAGATGATTATATTCTATGTTGGTAAAAAAAAAAATACATATTGTGTAATGTTATTTATTTACAACACTATTTTCTCATATGTAACTTCATTATTTAGTACACACATTTTTAAAAGTTTTTCTGTCTAACCAAAATATTAGTTTCTGTTTCCTATAAGTATTGGACTATCTATGCATACTAAAATGAAAAAAAAACAGTTTAAACATTACTTTCCAGAACACTGAAAATACTCAGATTGGGGTTGTGCCTGTTTTGCACACCACTTGGTATTGAAGGAATTAAAAGGACACTTCGAATTGTAACACCTACTTTAATGCATTGTATGGATAGTGCAAAATATGCAAAAACAAATCACACCTAAAAAAAAATTTTTTTTCAAAAAGACATTATGCTTCAAGCTTTGTGTTTCCAATGGCGCTATCTTTTGTCTTATGCAGACTGACAAAGTATGAATTAAAAAGTAACTTTGGTAAGAACCATTGATCATCACCCTCTGTTCTATATTTGCCCACCCTAACTATAAAGGAAGGTTTAGGAGAACGATCCACTTGTTAAATCCTAATGGGAGCAGGTGCTGTTAAAACTCCTAAAATAGAACAAAAGACGACATGAAGATATTCATAGTGCATGTCATATCAGCCTGTGATGTACTGTATATGGCATCCCGAAATGAAGATTAGATCCTGCAGCAGCTATTTTTGGTCTCAACTACAATTGGCAAAATACTCTTTTCTGTAAATGTTAAGACTTCAGAAGACATCTGTAAGATATGTATGAATTTAGCAATATATAGCATTGAATTATTTTAGGCCTTTTAAATAAACACAGAACTTTATTTTTTCTATGATGAGGTCCTATGCTTCATTACATTGGTGATAGTTGAATAAGTGTCATTAAAGTATTGTTATATGTTTCTATAAGCTTTTATATATTTTTCTATATACTATCCTTACCTTTTTGAATCATTTTACCCCACTCCCTCTAGCATGTAAGATCATTGAGCAGGGCCCTCAACCCCTCTGTTCCTGTGTGTCCAACTTGTCTGGTTACAACTACATGTTTGTTCGTCCACCCATTGTAAAGCGCTGCGGAATTTGATGGCGCTATATAAATATCATAATAATAATAATAAGCAATTTCACAGTGGACATTTTTGGTAAAGTGGACATATATACTTGCAGTGTTATTTGTATTAGTTTGGTGACATTGCTGTTGTCATATATAATAAAATGGAGGGGGATTGGTTGTAAGGTTTTTATTCTGCACATTGTGCTAATTAATTATTTAAGTGTTTTCAGAGACTTGTCCTTTTTGCTGTTGAACTCGCTAATGAAATACTAGTTCCATCAATTTGCAATCGTTATAAATGAGGAAGATTTATCAGCGATCACTTGAAGGGTCACTCTAAGAACCATAACCACTTAATTTTCCTGATGTCTTAGTGAATGTCTAACAATTATATTTAACATTTCAAGTTTCCTTTGCTATTGTTTAAATAAATGAAGCAGTAAAAACAAGCCAATAATAAGTCAATTTCTGAAAATTTGTAGAGCAAAATTAAAATAATTGAACTTTTACATATTAAAATGCTAGTGTTCATAGGAAATATTATTACAGTACATGTAAGCTAAAAAAAAACAAAAAACCCGAAAGTAGTCAGTTCTGCATATGATGTCGATGCTCTATATAGGTAGATCACTGACATCGTAAAGTTTAAATAATCAGGTGATTGTTCTAGCCATCTGATGTTTGCGTATGGTGGAGGAATGAAGTGTAGTGTAAAGTGGGCAAGAAATGACATGTACTTTTATGTACTTTTAGATACTTTTATATCTAATTCTCACAAAAATAATAACTTTTATAACTTAATTCAGAGCATCAAATGCAATAAAGATTTTTTTTGGTGGCGGTTGTCCTTAACAGAGCATAATAGATCTACAAGACTATGTCATTGTACATTAATTAATTCCTCCCATATCAAATACCACCATAGAATGCTTGGGTGGATTATCCATTTTGCACAGAATAATGAAACCAAACGATAAAAGCATTTTTTTATAATGCAAATGTTTAGCCATAGTCTTTTTATTTGGTAAGTAATGTAGTTTGATCACACAGTATATCACTTACAGCAGGCTATAAAAACGTTTCTAAAGAAGTTATATTTTATATGATTTCTGGAAAGGTGCAAATGCAAAAGATAAGGAGGCGTTTAATTTGGAAGTCATTTTCTTTTCATGATATGAAAAAGATCTGTATGCGTGATAAATATCATAAATCAAGCCATCTCTTCAATGGTTTCAGATATGAGGCCCAGTGACAGTTTGACGGTATATCTTTTTAATAAAGCAAACGTTATGCATAGACAAACAGGGCACAAGGTAAAAAAAACACCTTATTGCGTTTTGGAGCTACAGGTCCTTAAACATAGAAGGTTTTTTTTTGGCTATATAATCATTAGCATTTGGCGTTCCTGAGTCTGGTGTCCTGAGTTTCATAGGGGTAAGTGGGAGTGTGTTTCGCCATTTCCTCTTTAGTCTTCTGGCTTCTGATATCAGATTTTTTTTACCGCCATATAGTGATATTAGCTCCCTGGACTTTCCTATGATTAACACAGCCTGTTTTAGATTAGTCTATAGGAACAGCTACGAAATATGTGAGAATCCTGAAGTCCTCCTTAGATCTCACATAGAAAATGGTATGGTGCAAGCTAACAAACTCTTGAGAACCGTACAGTTTTCTCGATCTACCATAGAGATTGGAATTACCAAAGCTGTGATTCTACTAGGTTTCATAGTTTTAGTTTAGGGACTGGATTCTATATGTCCTGGTAAAAGCTACCAATGGGCATTTATTTTATTTTAGAGGAAATCACACCTGAACTAATGGGGCAATTCCATTCCATTACTGGCAGATTAATTTCTCTGTGTAGAATAGGCGGATTTAACACAACTCAAGCAATATTGTATCATTCCATATTTATTTGGCAAACGAAAGCACAGTGGTAGCAACACTTTATTAGAATCTTTTTTTTTCTACAAAGAATGCCTTTTGGTTTGGATTGATTATGGCCATTACCATCTTTACACGGATCGTTTTGGATACTTATTTATATTTTCATGTACAATTGGAAAATGCATAGTAAGAAAGGGTTTAATAATCAGAATATTGTGACCAGTACACATTTTTAAAGGATTACTCCACCTCCCTAAAAAAATTGTTTTAATAACTCACATTTTGGGTAAAGTAACCCTTATTGGCATGGTCATCTCATGTCTCATGTCGAGGTCAATTTCTCCTTGCAGCCCGATCCTCTGGTGACATGACTCCCCTTCAGTTCAGGGAGCAGGTTGATCCAAAGAATAGGCTGAAGGATTGGGCTCCACATGGGATAGATGGTAACTTTTTCCTTTATTTACATTTTGTCTTCTTTTGGGATGAGGGTGAGATTATTGGTTGTCTGTCAGTAGCATTCTTATTTCGGACATACTGGCGGTGGTGGAGTTACACCTCCAGCAGCACTGGGCTTTAACTCTACATGTGCAATGTTTCAAAGTAAAACTGCTTAAAATGGAAGATGTGGTAATCAAGAGGTTTTTGATACTAAACAGCAGGTTTTGGTAATCTGAAAACCTGAAATGCAAAATGTTAACTAAAATAGCCAAGCTGTGACTATAGCATTTTTTTTTTTCAAATCACCTGTCTTGGCAAATATTATGCAATTCACTTTTCAATTCCTAATGGAAATTGTATATATATTATATGCATTAGTTTAAAAGAATTTCACAACATGTCACAATCAGTCCCATCCACAAATTCAGAGCATGCATCGCTGTTATGGCACGTGAAGTATGTTGAAAATATTAAAACCTTTGTCAGATATCACACTACTATACAATCAGAGATTACACACTGGTTACTGGGGAAACAAATTAAAAAGACTTCTGAAGTATCAAGACATAGCTGTCTGGTATTGGAATCCTAAACTCAATTCTTGATTGAATTAGTGTCCCACAATGAATTGAACAAACAAGTAAGCAGTGGATCATATAGAAAACTACGATAACCCAATGGGAGACTGACCTCGGGGAGATTCTGGAAGGGGTCGAGTGGCAGAAGATATGGGAAGCAAATGCTAAGGTCTCCATTTGTGTCACCTTTCAGGAGAAGGCATGGAAAACTATGTTCATATGGTATACTACCCAAGTCAAACTACATAGAATGCACAAACGGGAGACTGACGACTGCTGGAGAGGATGTGGAGCCCGAGGGACGTACATACACATGTGGTGGGAATGCCCGAAGCTACTTGGTTTCTGGAGGTCGGTGGAGGATCTGTTGAGACAGACGTTTGATAGACCTCTGAAAATGGACCCGTGGATATACTTGTTGAATAGATCAATAGACGGATGGACCAAACGGGAACAGAAATTAGTACACAAAATCACTTTGTGTGCGCGCCGAGCAATAGCGACAGCATGGCTTACAGTAGAGGGCCCAGAATTCACAGGGGCTATATCCAGAATCAAAGAATGTAGAGTAATGGATGACCTAACGGCAAGGGTGTGGGGGAACATCACGACATTTCAAAAAACCTGGGAACCATGGGACAATAGTGTAGTTGAGCATTATATTCTAAAAAAAGGCTATGTAACGTGACCTTTCTGCTGCTTTTGACACTGTTCAAAACAGCTTCTTCTCATCCTCCATAATCTAGGTGTAAGAGATATTGCTCTCTCCTGGTGCTCCTCCTACCTCTCTCAGCACTCTTTCAGTGTTTCTTTCTCTGGCTCTGCCTCTTCTCCCCAACCCCTCTTGGTGTTTCCCAAGGTTCAGTCCTTGGTCCCCTACTGTTCTCGATCTATACTGCCTCCCTTAGTAAACTGATTAGCTCTTTGGCTTCCAATATAATTTCTATGTAGATGACATGCACATTTATCCGTCCTCTCCTTATGTCTTCCTGCCCCTCTTGCCTTGTGACTCTGACTGACTCTATGCTATTTCTAACTGGATGGCTGCCCACTTCCTTAAACTCAACATGTCCAAAACAAAGCTTCTGGTCTTTCCTACCTCAAGTGTTGCTACTCCTGTTTCTGTCTCCCTCCATGTTATCGGCACTATCATCAGCTCCATCGTGCAGGCTTTTGTCGCCTAGGTGTTCTTTTCGACTCCGACCTCTCATTCACCTCTTATGTCCAGTCGATTGTCAAATCCTGCAGCTTCTATCCCTAAAACAGCCGCCCCTTTTTAATGCTTAACGTGGCTAAGGTGCTGGTCAATGTCACTAGCCTCTCTCGCCTTGACTACTGATATTCGCTTCTCATTGGTCTTGCATGTTCCTAATGTGCCCTCTTACAGTCTGTAATGAATGCGGCTCATCTCATCTCCCTGTCTGCCCACACCTCCCACGCCTCACCCCTCTTTCAGTCCCTGCATCCCAGCCCCTATGCTCTGCTGAGACCTACATCTATACTTAGTTCATACTCTCACGTCTGATGTTCGCCTTCAAGACTTCTCTAGGGCAGCGCCATTCCTGTGGAACTCCTCACGAAAGCGTCTCAATTCACCCCCCTCCCCTCCAAACCCCTATTCCTCTCCTGCAACTGTCATTAAAAAACACATTAAGTCTTCAGTGAATACTATTCTACCAGTCTATTTTTCTACCCCTATCATTACATTTTGTGTCACTTTATCATACTCCTTCTAACATGTAAGCTTATTGAGCAGGGATCTCAACCCCTCTGTTCCTATGTGTCCACCTCGTCTGGTTACAGTTACGTGTATGTTAGTCCACCCATTGTACAGCACTGCAGAATTTGTTGGCACTACATAAATAATAATATTTACAAATGTATAAAACAAATTGTGAGTGTAGCTATACAGATCATTTGCTGGACCTTTATAAGCCTCAATGTTTGCCCCTTCAAATGTAAAACTCTAATTTAACAGTGAAGTCCAAGGACTATTGCAGCCTAAACCACAATTTCCTAGATAATCCACAGTGAATTTTAAGTAAGGCATCTTTAAATTAGAGCAATCATATGCGTGTTTGCCATAGCCACTGCTGCACTGTAGTAAAGTTAAAAAAAAGAAAATCACATTATTATTGAATATTCTCTCATAATTGTCAAATAGAATATGTAAATTATGGTAACTCTGCATTTTTGTAGATTCCAATAAAAAAAAAAAAGGCTTGATTAAATATTATCAGCAAAACCAAGTCAAACATTATCCATTGGTTTTGTACGATATTTTTTACTTAACTTTGACTGGATTTAATGCCAAACAGAGCACAGATAATGATTAACATCTTGCTAGACCCTGCAGGTGACTTCTATATCTAATTAAAGTTCAATTTACAGAGCAGGAGATAAGAAACTTTTAAAATTAAACCATGTTGTTTTCATTCAGACTGACTTCAGAGGCATTATCTATGCACTAAAACTGCTTTATTAAGCTAAAGTTGTTTTGGTGACTATAGTGTCCATTTAAAGGGATTCTAAAGTGCCAGGAAAACAAAGCCGTTTTCCTGGCACTGTAAGTTCCTACAGTGCCACCCTCCATCGCGCTGGGTCTAGCTCTGCCCATGCTCCTCCCCCGATGATGGACCTAATGCACATGCACGGCAATGGCCATGCTCGCATTAGTATTTCCCCATAGGAAAACATTGTTAGATGCTTTCCTATGGAGATTCCGGTGACGCTGGAAGACCTAATGCATAGCGTGAGGACGTCCAGTGTCATTTAGGCGACCAAAAGTAATCTAAGCACCTGGAAGTCCCTCAGCAAGCTGAAGTGGTCTGGGTGCCCACAGTGTCCCTTTAAGTAATAAACTGACAGACCTGATCTTTCCTCTTCATGTGTTAGTAATGATATATGTTGTATCTGACGTACACTCTACATTTTGTTATGACAGACAGACAGATAGTATAGGAAGTTATATTTCTGCAGAGTAAGCCTTTGCTATAGCTCAAACTTACAGGACATTGAAAAAAGCTGAATAATTGCGGACCAAGTGATGTTTGAGGTGTGTAAGAATAAAACATCCATGCAATCAAAGCAAGTTGTACAGTCTATATTCAGGAGCAATGTAAGACAAATGATTTGTGTATCAGAAGTAATTCTGTGTCAAAGCTCTAAGGATGGAGCAGTCACCATGGAAACCTATGGGCCAATGAAATGTTCCTGGTGTTCTCCTCTCTGAGAACTTTGCCCCAGAATTACTGTACACAACTCCCATAGTGTAATTTAGTATGTTAATATGTATAACAGAGTGTCTCTCTATTTTATTCCCATACAAGCAGATTGCATTTATGTTTTGCTGACGGATTTGGCATAACATGAGATTAAGGTTTCCACTTTCATAACTCACTAACAGATGTACAACATTTCTTAAAAAGCATAGTTTGAGGTAAAATATCACTATGTGACAATGAAATCATGTCCATTTCATTCTATCACTTAAATGATATAAATAAATATAAGAATGGATTGCATTTATATACATCCAATAAAGCGTTGAAGCGTTTTATGTGTGAAGCGTGCGTTGTCTTTTTTTTGTCATTTTACAAAAAGTGCAGATTTTAATAGAAATTGCTGCTTTTATAACTTAACTAAACTCAAGAGGCAGGCAATTGCCCAGACCTGCCATATAAAGGCTGTTTTTGGATACATCCCAGCTAAAAAAAAAATGCATGATTAAATGCGAGCATTTTTTTGCTCTAGAGTATGACTACATTTTTTTTATGTATTTTTATTTTTGTTCCGGAGTGTCCCTTTAATTATCATAAATTATTAAGTGGTTATGCATTCCCAATATGCAAATTAGAACTTAATTTATGAATCTCTCATAGAAACTTGTTTATGGCTTGTGTCACACATGAAAACCTTGTGGTGCATTGATGTGTAAATGTGTGGAAGTGCTATCGAAATAGAAATAATTATTGTGACAACCCTCTCCTCTGTCAACATCAGGAAAGTCTACCTAACTACAAACGACTTTAACCTTCACTATTTATCTAAAGAGTTATCATTAGGATACAAAAATGTTTGTACAGCATTAAGGTTTTTGAGCCATTACAGATTATGGCTAGTTATGTCTCAAACTGTGAGAAATTGGAAGCGTGTAACACAATATATGCAAATTGTAGTTTATATGTCTTTAATTATATTTTGTATCCATAAGGTGAGTCATCCAGTTTTAAAGGGACACTCCACTTCCAAAATCACTCCCAAAATAGTAAAACATGCATGCATGTAATTATTCTTTTAAAAAAAAAACATTTTTATTCTTTATTTATAACAGTCTTTTCGGCATATACACAGAGAAAAAGTTTGAGTGTAGGTTCAAGTCAGAGGTTAAACATTTGTTACATTGCTAGCAGTAGCAATTGTTTCAAGCACACTTGAAAGGGGCATATAGATCTGTTGGACGGGTGTGTGCTAGCTAAAATGGCCCTTACGGGAAGGTGAGGTAGCTGTAGCTCTACCTCAGTGTTCTATGATGAGGTGCCCCAATGTCGTAAAGTGTTGGCTAGTGGAAAAATTGGTGGAGGAGGGTAGAATAGGACATCCAACAGCAGTGTGCAAGTGTGATCGGGATCGAATTTTGTGAGAGGGGAGTTGCTAGAAGTGAGCATTGATGTCGCTAATGAGGTCCTTTCATGTCCCCTGTCGTTGGAATGCGATGTTGCAGAGATGCGTGAGTGCTTAGTGCGGCCAAGCTTCGTGCTTGGATATTAATTATTCATTTTTCATTGGCGCTTTATCTAAAAACCACTTGCAATAGCTTCAGATCTCATGCCTGCAGCCTTTGCAAGGCCTATCCTTCTAATCCCACTTTCCTGTGCCTGTCCAATCACAGACTTCTCAGTGCAGCTCAATGAGAAGTCTTTGCAAGGCAGGTACTCTGGGCAGGAGGAGAGCCCTGTCACAGGGGGCCCAGGAGTGGCCACCTCAGGGCGCCCCCAAAGCTGTATTAAGTAAGGCAGAGCTGGCATCTGCTTACCTTGATGCCAAAAAATGCCGGTGACCTGTCCTGAGGAGAGGGGGACGGAGAAGCCAGGTGGTGAGGAGGATGTTCTTGCAGCCTCTCACTGCTCCCTCGCGTGCCGCCTGTGATGCCTGGAGCCGGAATATGACATAATTCCGGCGCCGGCATACTACACAGCGCGCTGGAGGAAAGAGAAGCTGCCCCACACTGGACTCCAGGAAGGTGAGTGTTTGACTGTCAGTGAGTGTGTGTGTGTGTGTGTCAGTGAGTGTCTGCCTGTGTGTGTGTGTCTGTCAGTGAGTGAGTGTATGTATGTCAGTGAGTGTCTGCCTGTGTGTATGTTTGTCAGTGAGTGTATGTATGTCAGTGAGTGTCTGTGTGTGTGTGTGTCAGTGAGTGTCTGCCTGTGTATGTCTGCCTGTGTGTGTGTCAGTGAGTGTGTGAGTATTTGCTAGTGTGTGTGTTTGTGTGTGTCAGTGAGTGTGTGTGTGTGTCAGTGAGTGTGTGTATGTCAGTGAGTGTCTGTGTGTGTGTGTCAGTGAGTGTCTGCCTGTGTGTGTGCCTGTGTGTCTGTGGTGTGTGTGTGCTATTGCTGGTGTGTGTGTGTGTGTCAGTGAGTGTGTGTGTGTCAGTGAGTGTGTGTATGTATGTCAGTGAGTGTGTGTGTGTCAGTGAGTGACTGGATGTATGTCAGTGAGTGTATGTGTGTGTCTGTGTGTCTGTCTCTCAATGAGTGCATGTATGTCAGTGAGTGTGTGTGTGTGTGTGTGTGTGTCTGTCAGTGAGTGTGTGTCAGTGAGTGAGTGTATGTCTACCTATCAGTGAGTGTATGTCTGTCTGTCAGTGAGTGTCTGTGTGTGTGTCTGTCAGTGAGTGAGTGTATGTATGTATGTCAGTGAGTGTGTGTGTGTGTGTGTGTCTATCAGTGAGTGTGTGTGTGTATATCTATCAGTGAGTGTGTGTCAGTGAGTGAGTGTATGTCTGCCTATCAGTGAGTGTATGTCTGTCTGTCAGTGAGTGTCCGTGTCTCTGTCAGTGAGTGAGTGTATGTATGTCAGTGAGTGTATGTGTGTGCCTGTCAGTTAATGAGTGTGTGTCTATCAGTGAGTGAGTGTATGTATGTCTGTCAGTGAGTGCATGCCTGTCAGTGAGTTTCTGTGTGTGTGTGTGTGTGTGTGTGTGTGTCTATCAGTAAGTGAGTGTATGTATGTCAGTGAGTGTGTGTGTGTGTGTCTGTCAGTGAGCGAGTGTATGTCTGTCAGTGAGTGTGTGTCAGTGAGTGAGTGTATGTCTGCCTATCAGTGAGTGTATGGCTGTCTGTCAGTGAGTGTCTGTGTGTCTGTCAGTGAGTGAGTGTATGTATGTATGTCAGTGAGTGTATGTGTGTGTGCCTGTCAGTTAATGAGTGTGTGTCTATCAGTGGGTGTGTGTGTGTCTATCTATCAGTGAGTAAGTGTATGTCTGTCTGTCAGTGAGTGCATGTCTGTCAGTGAGTTTCTGTGTGTGTGTGTGTCTATCAGTGAGTGAGTGTATGTATGTCAGTGAGTGTGTGTTTGTGTGTCTATCAGTGAGTGAGTGTATGTTTGTCAGTGAGTGTGTGTTTGTGTGTCTGTCAGTGAGTGAGTGTATGTCTATCAGTAAGTGTCTGTGTGTGTGTGTGTGTGTGTGTGTGTGTCTGTCAATGAGCGAGTGTATGTCTGTCAGTGTGTGTGTGTGTGTATCTGTCATTGAGTTTCTGTGTGTGCCAGTGAGTGAGTGTATGTGTGTCAGTGAGTGAGTGTATGTCTGTCAGTGAGTGTGTGCCTGTCAGTGAGTGTGGGTCTGTGTGTTTGTCAGTGAGTGTCTGTGTCTGCAAGTGTGTGTCTGTCAGTGAGTGAGTGACATGAGGGGGCTGCAAAATGGATCTTTGCCTAGGGCAGCAGAAATCCTTGCACCGGCCCTGTAAGCAACCAGAAAGTAATAAGATTGGTTTTGTGATTTAGAGCCGGGGTTGTACAAGGAGTTATATCAATTTAATTTACTTATTTGCAATTATGGAATCTAACATTGATGATGTCATAATGTGTGATAGATATATTGTGTGATATATACTAATTACAATAATGAAGATATACATATATATCTTCATTAGTCCTTGCACGCAGACTAATCAACTTAATAAAGTGGGTGCATGAATAGCCATAGCCTCAATATAACAATGCAAAAAACGGCTTGCACTCACGGTCTTTGAAGATAGAAAATGTTTCTTTATTGGAAATATTCCATAAAAATTATCAATGTTTCAGCCCTCGTTCGGGGCTTTCCTCAGGATCAACACATGTCCTGCACAGGGCTTATCTTAGCAAAGGAGCCGGAAGCTCCTACTTAGAAGCACTCCTGAGATAGTGGAAGTGCCTGGCAGACCTCATGTATTTGACTACTTACAATGGGGGGGTGAGGCAATAGGCAGTCTTGGCACCATAAACACTATAATGATGATTCTTTAAATCATTACATGTGTATAGCATGTTAGTATGTATTTATTAGTTTGTGTGATCCCCTGGCACTCAATATCCATCAGAGAATGAAATAACTTAAGTGAGCATGTTTAAATTGCAAATACTATATTTATTCCATGGATATTAATATATTATGCTGTTAATTGCATGTAATGTTTTATAGTTACCATACTTATCTATTATATATTTAAATTTGAATTGCTGTTTTAGTTTGGAAAAAAAACACTTGCATTAATATTGGATGCCCAGTGCATTTGGAAATGCTGATTATGTTGACACTAAAATACTCTGATTTGTAATGGACTGACATCGGTCCACAATATTCTAAGTTCTCTTAAAGCGTGTGTGTTTGAGAATGTATGTATATTCAACATAGGTTTATATGTATGCATGTATCTCTGTGTATATATGCGTGTGCGTACAATAGACAGGAAGACAGATAGCAAAGACGAACAATAAAAGACTAATACCACCGTTGTAAATTGACGAAATATATTGTCTATAGGTTTCGAGGGAATATAAGCGTTGGGGTTAGTCAAATGACCAAAGAATATTTAGAGAATTGTTAGTAATACCAACAGGATGAGGGAGCAGAAGTGTGGACATTTTCTATAAGGCACCGGGGTGCCAGGGAGGAGCTTAGTAAACCGAAGCAACTATTTGATCCCAGAAAAACAGGTAGGAACAGTGGCATACATACCGGGGTCGCAGAGGCTGGCCCTGGTGTCACCGGCCGGGCGGGCGGGCAGGCTGGCGGGCGCGCGAGGGAGCACTCTCCCCTGAGCGCTCTCTGCCCAGCTCCCTCGCGCCGCGTACTAATGACATCATATTCCGGCTCCGGCATCAGTACGCAGCGCGCGAGGGAGCTGAACAGGGAGCACTCAGGGGAGAGTGCTCCCTCGCGCGCCCACCAGCCTGCCCGCTGACCGGCCACCCAGCAACACCACTCCCAAAGGTAGCGAGGCTGGGGGATTAAATAAAAAAAATAAAAAAAACATGTGTGTGTTAGTGTGTGTGTGTGTGTTAGAGTGTGTGTGTGTGTATGTGTTAGAGTGTGTGTGTGTGTGTGTGTTAGAGTGTATGTGTGTTAGTGTTAGTTTTTGTGTCAGTGTGTGTGTTAGTTTGTGTGTGTCAGTGAGTGTGTTACTGTGTGTGTCTGTTACTGAGTGTGTTAGTTTGTGTGCGTCTGTTAGTGAGTCTGTTTGGTTTCTGTAAGTGAGTGTGTGTTTTGTAAGTGAGTGTGTATGTGTCTGTCTGTCAGTGAGTGTGTATGTATGTCTGTCACTGAGTGTGTGTCTGTCAGTAAATGTGTGTGTCTGTCAGTAAATGTGTGTGTCTGTCAGCTAGTGTGTGTGTGTGTGTCTGTTAGCTAGTGTGTATGCATCTGTTCGTGAGAGTGTGTGTGTCTTCAGCACTTACCTTTCTCCAGCGCCGGACTCCCTTGGCCCCGATCCGCCTCTCAGCTCCGAATGCGCATGCGCGGCAAGAGCCGCGCGCATTCAAACCGCCCATAGGAAAGCATTACTCAATGCTTTCCTATGGATGTTCAGCGTCTTCTCACTGTGATTTTCACAGTGAGAATCGCGGAAGCTCCTCTAACGGCTGTCAATGAGACAGCCACTAGAGGCTGGATTAACCCTCAGTGAAACATAGCAGTTTCTCTGAAACTGCTATGTTTTCAGCTGCAGGGTTAAAACTAGAGGGACCTGGCACCCACACCACTTCATTGAGCTGATGTGATCTGGGTGTCTGTAGTGGTCCTTTAAGTGTATGTGTATCTGCATGCACTGGCGTACATACTGCGGTCGCAGGGGTCGCAGCCCTGTGACCCCTGCGACCAGGTGCCCGCCACCATGTGTTGCGGCCCCAGCCCGCGCAGAGTAAGCACAGGGAGGGGGGCACAGATCAGTTTTGGCACCGGAGCCCCATGGGTTGTGTGTACGCCACTGGGTAGGAAGACTGCAATAGTGAAGTCAAGAGGGGGAGATGTGATATGGCAGTGAATTAATGTTTGTTTGTTATCTTGGAAGACAAATTAATAGTGCCAAGCAGTAATTCTGTGATTTAGATAATCTGTCTGAGTCAAATATGATTACAAAGCATGTAAATTATCTGGCTAATGGCTATGTTATAAGGATCAATGAGTTAAGAGCTTGGGTGACAGGGTGTAAGTGAAAGAAGGGAAAATGTTCAGCTTTATTGAAGTAAAATTTCATGTAGCAGTGGTACATCCTAGAGGAGATTTAAGATACACAGTTGGTAAAATTAAAATAAAAAGATAAATTGAAAGATCAGGAAATGAGGACACATATTTGTATTTTCAGCAAATAGGTCTTATTGGAATCCACATTGTAGGATTTTCCTTTTAATAAATGTGGAAGGAGGGGACTAAAGAGCCAACGACTGATTATTGTGAACCACCAGGAGAGAAGAAAATGGAAAAGGAATGACTGGTATGACCCCGAGTGAGAATAATATCACATTGAATATACTATGTCAAGAAGTAGTTGGTGACATGCAGTGTCGAAAGGCAGCAGATACACCTGAGATAATAAGAAAGAAGTCACCTTTAAATGTGGCAGAGAACAAATTACTTTTATGCTGTTGAGGCTATCTCAGCAGACTGGAAAGGTTAAACTAGACTTAAGGTGTTCAACAAGGTTAGTAGAACAGATATCAACAGATGTAACAGATGTACAAGAGCTTCCAGTAATTTAGAAGCCATGGGAAAAAGTAGAGATGGTTGTTGGACAAAAAAGAAGAATCAACTAATTAGGGCTTGATTGGGACAATTGCAGTATTTTTTCCTTTAAAACAGTCACATAAAACAGTCTGAGAATCGTCCATTCACCCCTTTGAGGACCAAGGGACGTATTTGTCCCATGTTTTTAATTGCCTGTATCATCTGATTAAGAACTTAAAATACTTTTTTTTTTTTGGTTTGAGTCAAAATATTAGTTCTTATCAACAAATGGATCTAGCTTTTTGCCAGTTATTTCATGAAATGGCTTAGTTACAGCAACTGAAGTGTATGAACTTAAAAAAAAAAAAATGCTTCTTTTGGCGTTCCATAAAAAGTGACCTAAATAGTCAGAATTTGACTCAATTTATTATTATTTATTATGACCTTCTTTAGAATTAATTGTAGAATAAATTTAAAGTTCCAGAAACAGACAATGCCAGTTATTTCATGAAATGGCTTAGTTACAGCAACTGAAGTGTATGAACTTAAAAAAAAAAAAATGCTTCTTTTGGCGTTCCATAAAAAGTGACCTAAATAGTCAGAATTTGACTCAATTTATTATTATTTATTATGACCTTCTTTAGAATTAATTGTAGAATAAATTTAAAGTTCCAGAAACAGACAATGCTTGCAACCTTTTCTCCCTTGAGGACCATAGGGACACATTTGTCCCGTGTCATAATTCCTCCCCCAAAAATTTTTTGTTCAAATACATTCTTAAAGGGAAAAAAATATAATTATTTTTATATTGATGACGGTAATCTTATGGTCCTCAAATGATTTCTGTTAATTCAATCCAGTTACGGAAGATATGCCCATTCCTCTAATAATCTGATGTATAGACATCATTTTACAGTTTGACAACTATAACAGAAAACCTTTGATTTTAAAGTCAGCCTTTTACTTGTGCCAAAATATACACTAAACAATTCAACATAAGTAAATTTAGTGAAAAGTTAGTTGTGGTGAACTGATGCTAGAATTTCAAAATCAAGGTCAAAACTGCCAAAAAATCAACCTCCAGTTCAACTACATAACAAAGTCAACTATTTCAACACACATATTGCAATTCCATTGCTGGGTTTTAGTACATGTGCCTTTTATACGTCCTAGTAAAATCCTTATAGGACAGTATACTGTGTTTAAAATAAACCAAAAACACTCACATTTCATAACTTATGTTTTCCATAAATAAAAGCATATTTATACACTCTCAAATTTTAATATATAACAATAAATAACAGTAGTAATATTGTAGGTTGGCAGTCCAGATAGAGCATGTGTCTAAGAGTAATGCCAGGCACAAAATAAATAAACCATGTTTCCTGTATGTTTATATAGGCTGCATAAGGGAATGCTAATTAAGTGTTTATATGTGTGTATGTAGAGTGGCTAATTAAGTGATTGTGAGTGGGCAAAAACCCTCACCTACTCAATTGAAAGCCTATAATGATCCTGCAATCAGTGACATCTTAACATTATTATGGCCCCTGGGCAAAGCAGTGCACTGGAGCCCTGCCCAGGCCAAGACTGGCCATCGGTGCAAATGCCCGGTGGTCCGCGATGGCCACGGGCCAAGGCCGGCCGGGTAGATCCGGCCGGTCCATGCAGAGCCAGCACTATCCGAGCACCGGCCCCGCTGTGTTCCATGAAGGGCTGGTGGGGAGATCAAAGATCTCCCTCACCGGCCCACATGCAGTCAAACGGCTGCCGGCAGGGGGTAGAGTGGGAGGGAGACAGCCAGCCAGGAGAGGAACCCGGAGAAGCTCTGACTTGCAGCTCCGCCGGGTTTCTCTCGCGAGATCCGGACCGTTGCCATGGCTAGAGTTCACTTACCACTAGGACCCCCAGGGATGGATGAAAGCAGCATGACCTCCCACCACCCCCCCCTTCCAGGTAACAGGTAAGAAGGGAGGGGGGAGGTATAATGTCTTTTTTATTTTATTATTTAAAAAAAAAACAACATCAATATTGGCATTTACCTGCCTCCCCAACACACAATCCTTACAAACACACACATCACCCTCACACAGCATCCTAACACACACACACACACACATCACCCTTACACAGCTTCCTAAAACACATCACACTCACACAGCATCCTAAGACACAGACACACACACATCACCCTTACACAACACCCTAACACACACACAGCACCCAAACACACACCACCTTCACACAGCACTCTCACGCACACATCACCCTCACTCACACATCACCCTTACTCATACATAACCCTTACACACACAGCACCCTAACACACACATCACCCTAACACACACAGCACCCTAACACACACAGCACCCTAACACACACACAGCACCCTCACTCACACACACACACAGAACCCTCACACACACACATGACTCTCGCACAGCACTCAAACACATAGCACCCTAACACACACACACATCACCCTCACACAGCATCCTAACACACACAGCACCCACACACACACAGGACCCACACACACTGCACACCTCACACACACACAGCACCCTCACACACAGCACCCTCACACACACACACTATACTCCTCACAAATGCACACTACACCCCTCACACATGCACACTACACCCTTCACACACACCCTGCATACCTCACACATACACACAGCAGCCCCCAAACACGCTGCACCGCTTACACACACAAACAATACTTCCAAACATAAATGTATATATACTACACCCCTAAACACATTAAATTCCAGACAAGCACTAGATTCCTTACCCAACTCTGGATCATCTACAGATATACACACACACACACACTAGATCTCTATATATACTCTGAATCCTCTATACACACACTAGATCTCCTATACACACTCCTGAGTCCTTCAAACACACACTAGATCTCCTACACACAGATGATGCACCACCTACACACACACTACATTTCTGACCCTTAGTGAAGGAAGCGGGGGAGTGGGTGGGGACACTGCCAGCTCTGGTGGTCAGGTGGTGATCTATATAGCCTGCAGTTCGTCTGGCTGTAGGCTGTCTTTACTCCTCCCGAGCTGAGCACTGTGTACAGCGTTGCCATGGTAAAGCGCGGCAACGCTCCACACAGCCTGCGGGAGGAAAGATCTACTTCCAAGATCCCTCCCCCTGCCTCTGGGTCCTTCCGCCCTCTCTCAAAGGGCCTTTGGGCCGGTGAGGGAGATCTTTGATCTCCCCACGGCACGAGAGGGCCCATGGCAAGAGAGCATGGCTGGCTCTCGATGGGTCGGCCGGGGAGATCAAAGGCCCCATGCCTGTGGGGCCTCTGGCAACTGCCGCCTGCCCATGGGGAAAGATGACCCTGACTGCAGAGGAAAGGGTGCAGGATTTAAAGGCTTTTACTTGTACATGTATCTGTTCCTGGATTCTCTTATCCAAAGCCATTGCTGTAAGGGATGGTTCAATTCTGAAGAAGAAGAGGGATTCTATGAGATTTGTGGGATGTGACTAATCAGTAAAATAGAATGGTTGGTAGTGGAAGCAAGTCCACTATAAGATACTTTCTACAGAATAATAAATAATAATAAAAGTTAATGGTGTCTTTGGCAGGGAAGAGGGATTGTTTTGTTATAATTGTTGATCAGTATTGAGCACACCGAGGATGTACTTCGACAGGTCTCTTGCTATAATTCTGTGTGTCACATCTGTCAGGGTTATTTACTGAAGTGAGAATTTAACGGGAATTCAAAGTGAATTAAAAATTTAAGGACAAAATAGGAATTGCAGTTAGCTTGGAAGATATTTTCAGTTTAGTTACTTTTGCCTTAAAGTGACACTATAGTCCACCAGAATAACTACAGCTTAATATAGTTGTTCTGGTGAGTGTAATCTGTCTCTGCAGGCTTTTTGCTGTAAACACTGACTTTTCAGAGACAAAGGTTCCCTAGGGACACCTCCAGTGGCCACTCCTCAGATGTCCACTGAAGGTGCTTCCTGGGACAGTGCTGTATAGTGTGCAGCACTGATGTTCAGCATCTCTGCATGGATGTACTGAACAGACCTCATAGAGATGCATTGATTCAATGAGAAGATGCTGACTGACAATGCATTTGGCCCCTCCCCACCCGCTTCCGTGACAATTTCCTACGGAAAAGCATTGGATTGGCTAATATCATCAATTCTGATTATGTCAGCCAAGGAGGCAGATAGGGGGATGGGCCAGTGTTGGCAGACCTGAAAATACGTTTTCTTACCATTTAAGTAGTGACCATAAGACCATTAAAACAGAGAAAAAAAAACAATATTGTTTGCCATATAAAATAGATCAGGAGTAATATATGGGTAATTTACTCACTTTTAGTTGAGCAGACAGACCGCTCAAAAAATAAGGCGTAAGTGGTTTGATCCCCACCTGGGATTCTTTAGTAAAGTTCTCACTGGAACAGTTGACTGTATTCCTTTATTAAAAACAGCATTAAAAGCAATCCACTTATAAGCAAGCCATATACACTCACAGTAATAAAGCCTTGTGTGGCAAACATGTTGTGTGTTGCTTTTAATGCTGTTTTAATAAAGGAATACTGTCTCTGTTTTCCTGGGATTAATGGTCATTACATTGCTGAGATATCTGTTGAACATTTCTTCATGCATATCCTATAAGTGGGGATCAATATCACTGCACGCAAATTACACTAGAGCTAGTATTAGCTAAGTAAGACTACTTAAGATCTACAAATTATGAGAGTCTTATATTCTTGTGATATACAACACTATTGTTTACTACGTTTTCTATTTGTCCATACGGAGCATTCTCTGACCTTATATTTCAAACAAGAAAAGACTCTTCCACAAGACTTAACTGTATCCTTGCAAGTTGCACATTAATATTTGACTTTTTATGGTTTTTAATTTATTGTTTTATACTGGATTTAAGTTTTAGCTCTTATTGTGTTTTATAGTTAATAGCTCTTTAGGTGTTTTATAATATATATTTTTGGTGCAACCTTCCATTCCTAGTTATTATATATTTTCCTATTCTGTCTGATGAGGTTGGAGAATACAGGACAAGGGATCTGAGACAATTCCTCCATACAGAATCTCTCCAGATCCTTCAAATTTCAAGGTCGACGCTGGTGGACTCTCCTCTTCAAATGACCCCACAAGTTTTCTATGGGATTCAGGTGGGGATAGCCATGGCAGGACCTTGATTTTGATGTATGTTTTGGATCACTGTCTTGCTAGAAGATCCAACCACATATCATTTTAAGCTTTCTTGCAGAGGCAGTCTGTTGAGATTTGATGGAGTCCATGATGTCATGTATCCTAATAAAATATCCAGGTCCTCTGGCAGAAAAAACGGCAGCAAAAAATAAAAAAGCCACCACCATATTTAACCATGGGCATGATGTATTTTTCCATACGGCTACTTCTCTGTGTGCACCAAACACACCTCTGATGTTTATTGCCAAAGAGCTCTATTTTGCTTTCATCTGGCCATGGAACTCGATCCCATTTGAAGTTCCAGTAGTGTCTGGCAAACTGAATACACTTGAGTTGGGCCTCTTTGACCTATGTGTTACCTAATATTTATACCCCTGTGAAACAGGAAGTCATGGTTAAACAATTTCCTGCTACTGGTCACCCAGGTGTACTAAAAAAATTAAAATATCAATTTCACAGCCTTATTTGCTCATATTTACCAAATGTGCAAATATTAGTGGAGGGCAATGTATCTCTGTGTGTGCATCTGCATGAATCTGAATCTGAGTCTGTGTCTCTGTGTATGTGACTGAGTGCATTTGTGTGTATTTGTTTACATCTGAGTGTGTGTTTGTATGGCAGTGTATGTCTCGGAATATGTCTAGCTGTGTTAATTTACAGGTGGATTTTGTATGGTGTATGGTAGTGTGTATATGTGTATGCAAATGCATGTCTGTGTTTATAGATGTGCTCATGTCTAGAGTGTGAGCCAGGGGGGCCCGCAAAGTGGCTCAGTATGGGAGTCCCACAATTTCTGATCGCAGCCTTATTTGGACGAATATACTTCAGCCTACATATGGAGTATGAATGATGTGTGCAATTACAGATAATGTGGTGAAAAGGCAAGGACTGAAAAAGTTGCAACTCAATTAAGCCAATCAATGTTTTATTTTAAAAACAAGGCACATTTCTGTAAGCAGAAGCTGGTATTTAGATGGTGACTCTTTAGACTAAGCAACTATCAGCAGACACTAATTACCATTTTTGGATTGCTAGGTAGCTGTCTGAAAATAAAGAAATAGTTTAATCGACTAAATTTTTAAATATATATATATGTGGGAGGGGATTATGGACCTTTAAAAGGGATCCCCCTTTCCCTACCCTACCGTGATTGGTCTGACGAGCTGCAGCCCCACCCTCCACTCCCTTTATTCACTTCTTCTAGTGTAGGCCCACTTTATTTACTAGCCTACAGCATACGTCGGTTTCGGCACACCTCAACCGACTTTTTCCTATCACAGGTTTGCTAACAACAATCTTACTTCATATCATAATCAATGTTGCCCCGAACACAAATATATATATATATACACACACACATATTTATTTAAATAGACACACTATTTACACAACCAGTATGCAATAGTGAAAGTGTGTAGCGCTAAATAATAGTCATTTACTCCCCAAAATTCCGTAGGGGTGTAAAAGGTGTTTGGGTAGTCTTGAATCCAAATGCAGTATATTCCTCAAAAACAAAAGGAACAAAAGATGGAAAGCTCGCCCTGGTGTTGAAATCCTTATGGTAACAATATACAATTTACAAGAAAAGGTGAAGGTTGCTTCTCACCTGGGTGAGAGCCTATGACCTGGCTCTGAGTATATGGGCATATGAGTCCTTTTTAGGGATGACTCCTTCCCTCTTTCAGCAGGATAAAAGGTATACCAGATGTATGCAATCCAATAAAAAAAAATTATTACATAAACATATAAAAAATCAATACATACAATATACTGGTGATTGTCCAAAACGCGTTTTGCCGATTTCTTTCGGCTTTCTCAATTCTCCCAATATATACTGCATTTGGATTCAAGACTACCCAAGCACCTTGTACACCCCTAAGGAATTTTGGGGAGTAAGTGACTATTATTTAGTGCTACACACTTTCACTATTGCATACTGGTTGTGTAAATAGTGTGTCTATTTCATTGAATCACAGTAGGATTGGAGAGTTCCTATTTCTGTGTGAGAGCTGCTGTATTAAGAGCACCTGTTAACACAGAGTACTTTGTAAATTTGTTGAACACATATTTATTTGTTTATTCCAGGGTTGGGATTTCACGTGATTTCCAGATTTTATTATTTCACTTGCACATGGTTCAATTAAGGACACATCTGCAAAGGTACAATAAACATTTTTAGTATTTTGTAGGTGTTGAAGTGCACAGCATTAAGTTCTTCAACCTCCATGAGATCCCATGATATGGTTTATCAAGTTTTTACATTCTTGGATCTGCATTGCTGACATATTTTTCAGGTTCCTTACAGAGAAAACCCCCCATCATCTCTCTGTTTGTTTTTTTTGAGAACCAGAGAGATAGCCCCCTACTATCCAAAGTATGCATTTCTTTGTGAAAAATATATTGCAGTATTTTGTAAGAAAGAGTAACAAATGTCCATTCCTTTTATCACAGGAAATTACTTTGATTTCCTTTCCTCCAGTAACAAAACACAATATTCCAGAACTCACGACTAACGGACCAGTTCTGCAGCACATACACAACAGCCAGAAGACAAACAATGCAATAAACTTCCATAGAATTTATTGTGAATGGTTCCTATGTTATATCATCGGTGTCTATAAAATCCTTTTATTACCTTTCTTATATGAGATATACTAATACTAAACTGTGATGAGTATCTATCCGGCGAGACAGAGATTTTGCTTTTTGTTCATGCTTATGTAATAAACATGTAAAATTTCAATGGCATATATATACGGCATCATAAAATAAATCTGGGACTGAAAATCCTTCTCTTTCCAGAGAGTAAAAAAAAAAAACAATTGTTTGATTTATAGCTTAATACATTTCCTCCATGAAGCTAAAGCACATAGACAAAGGAATTTAATAAAGAAAAGGCATACGAAGAATTTACAGTTTTCTGGATCACCACCAGCACAGTTATGTTGTATAATTTTATTATACAGTTTAGTTTTTCTGGAATGTGCTAAAAGAATGGGGATAGATGGAGGCCATATATATATAACCGAGCAGAAAAGTTGATAGTGCAAGTATAAATCTGTAACCTCTGGTGCCCGCCAGCTGTTATGGATTACTGGAGCTTTAGTCCTTAGTATTAAAATGCCAAAGGCAGCCTATGAGTCGAAGCATGTGAAAGACAATTCAACACAGCAGGATATATGTACAAGCAATCCTTAAGTATAGATAAACAAAAAGTTCCAGGATTCTACAAGCATCATTAATGTCTAGAGTACGGAGAAGCATTCTCAATCACATCTGTGATCAACACCACATCATCTAGCACCCATCTGAGTGCATGACAATGAAGATGTCAAGCTCTTGTCACGCGTGATCATTTTACAATAACATGATGTCTCTCTTTGGGCTTAATTTCAATTGAATTTTCTTGTGTGCATGTTTAAAGCTCTGGAAAGAAAGGACTGATGTATAGATACATTTTCAACATTATATTGTGTAATGTTTCTATATGTTAATAATTTATATGCCAAAAGCAATTGTCCTGAATAGCAGAAAGGATATAGTAGACTTGCCTTATAGCAGAATCTCTATGACAAGCTGTTACATTCATGGCATTTTTTATTGCACTCATAAAACATTGTATTAAGAAGCATGTTTTTATACATTAAGGGAACACAAAACACCTTTTTAAATCCTTGTTCGTAACAATACATTATATTTAAATTGAATTTTTTTTAAAAGATCTAAAGAGTAAAAAAAGGCTTATAGTTGTGTAATCTATGTATAGTCGACAAGGGCAAATTTAATTACCCTGTAAGTCAAAATTGTGAATTTTTTAAAGCATTTTACTGTGTTTTTCTAAATGAACAGAAACTCGTGTATTCATTGTCTCTTTTTTTCCAGCCTAATTAACTACATAATTATGTAACAATCAGGGTCACTGTCTGTCTCTTCCCCATGGAGTATGTTGGTTTATATCATATTTATCTTTATAGTTCTCTCCTTTCTACACCTCATGTATAGCGTTTTGTTAAATACAGAAACTGCATAAATATAAAGAATAGCAACAATATATATATATAATATTATATGTCATTGCTTACATAAAGAATACTTATATTCACTACCATACCCATGATGTTCTCAAGGTAGCAAATCTAGCTTTATCTTGCGTATTTTCATTTATTTATTTTTTGCCTTTACTTTTACTTCCCTGAATTAATTCCTAACTTGTTCACTGTGTTTTTAATGAAGTGCTTTCAACTTCAGTTTTCTTCAGCATCTGATTAACACAATTTTACATTGTCAACTTCCCTTCCTTCACCAGCATCTACGCCTTGCAAGTGCCAGATTGTTATATAACATCTCCTGGAAGTGTACACCTATACTTTGCAGACTGTGTTGTCATTATAATTGCTAGATTAAATTCATTTCCCCCTGGACACATATCATAGAGCACTGTGCATGAAAAGTGCTTCCCTGCACTCTGTAGAATAAATCTACTGCAGGTAGGAACATCAATTGATAAAAGGGAGTCAGAAATCCCAAGTGTAATAACTGTCTTGATTAGTAGTTAATTGATTTCTCTCCTGCAACATGTAAACTCTATGAAATGTTCCACTTTTTATGTACTGTCCATCAGTAATATGATGTAATGTGTATTCTAGGAAATTTGCTGTGTCTAGAAGCTAACCTTTAAGCATCTCATCCCTGGATAACAATGAGAATATCTGTACAGCACTGCTTATAGTGTGCCTTGTGTAAGGTAAAACTTCAGGAGATGTCAGATATTGTCACAATGTGTGCTGATAATCCAAACACAAAGTATACCCTGCTCTCTGTAAATCCCATTCAAATTCATTCCATTCGGTGATCAGAATCAGGTTAGAAGGCGATGAATCTATAAACCCAGTATGCCTTCCATTTACAGGTAGCAATTTGCAGCTTGATTTCATCTGATGTGCATATAATAAACCTTTCTCCAGTGCAATACACCTAGAGGCCAGCACAACAGAATGCTGGTAAAAACCCAGAGCAAACTGGGGCACTGGATACATTGTACATTTAATGCATCAATGGAATCAGATCCCTGTGCAATATCCCTGCTTTATATCAATTCACTGTGCTCAGAGAAAGAGAGCCTCGATGACATTGCCAGGTGAATGGTACCCCTGCTCTACATGGCATTCACACACATCATCAGCACAAACATGTCATGTCCTACCTCTATCCAATGTGAGGGGCTGGACCACTGTCGCCATGTCTGTCGTTGGATGTAGAGTGACGCTCAGTGCTTCAGCGGCAGAAGAACTGGAGTGTAAAAAAGGGAAGGAGGAAGGGGGAGGGGGTGGGGAGAGTGTTAGAGAGAGGAACAGAAACAGCAGCAGCTAGCTTGAGCTGCTAACTTTATCCCTCTAATGAGGGAATTTGATAGATAGCACTGCAAGCTCTCAATTCAAGAGGAAAATATCAAAACCAGGATTAGAAATATCTAGATATTGAGGCTGACCTGGCTGCATGTGTCATTGGAAAAGCTGGGAAGTCTCCTGGCACACACATGGTTAACTGCCACCCTACTTGTTCTTTAAAATACAATAAATTACTAACTCTTACATAGGTTGCCAGTTAAGTACATTTAATGGATTTTTATTTTTTGCAGAAAAGGATATTAATAGTTCTTTTAATGTTTCCCTGGTAACTAATGCCCTGTATGAATTGTAAGAAAATTTCTTGAAAAAAAAAATTATTTGTTATCAATCATTAATATAGCTGGTAGGATGGGCTAGGACGGAATGGAGAAAGTGGTAAAAATACAGAGAGATTTGTAAAGAAATTATGCTAATAAAAGAGAAAATATTGTGTGATGTCAGAGAAATTGTGCATTTGTTTAATTGAAGAGATGCATCCATTAAACAGTAACTGTTGGGAAAACAGTAGATTAGAAATATACATGTTTTATTAATGTTTGCTGTTAACCCCTTACTCATCAACTCAGTAAATGCGTGAATGGCAGAATTCTGAGTGTGTGAACTCCATAGACACACAGAGAGGGTTAATCAGAGATTAAATTGCAGATTGACAAGAATTCAAAGTGAATTCAAGGGAATGTTAACTTTTAGGTCAATCAGGGTTATTCACCAACAGGGTTTTTCACTAAACACTGGATTTTGTAAATGCTTGAATTCTGACTGCAATAACAATTCTCATATTTACTAAACCCAAATACAAATTCGGTCAGTTCAAGAGAATCACCCGGATGCATACAGTGCCTGGATTTAAATCATTGCTTTTGTATTCAAATAAATATAAAAAAAAGTATAGGATTCGAAAGATTCACAATGCATCGGTTTTAATAAAATTGGAAACTTAATGCATCCGACTGGATGCACAACCACAAATTTTTATTATAATTATAATATCAAAAGGAGGAGGACCTAGTGTCTTCCCCCTGGCCCTTACCTATTTGGGGTGGGTGGGGTCCTAAGTATTATTAAAGAGGGGAGGAACTAGTTTCCTGCCCACAGCAACCACCCATGAGTGGTGGGTGGGGGGTCTAAATGATGAAATAATGGGGGGGGGGGGAACATGCCATTGTCCACCTCCACCAATTACTGGCATGTCTTCCCCCCTAACCCACGTGATGATGAGAAATCACAAATTCCCTAGTCAGTCCCCATTAAAATTAATTAACCTAACTATTTAGTAATAGTGAAGTGGGCAATAAAACGAATGCCTGTAAAAAATGTATATATAATTATAGAATTATCAGAAGTCTTCTTTCTTCTAACTTGTCTTTTTTTTAGCCCCCAAAAATGCCAAATTAGAATCCAGGATTCCCATCGCAACTGATAAATATAAAAAATATTAAAAAAACAAACAAAAAAAAAAACAGAATCACTATTTTTTTTTTTTATTATTAAAACCGGTGCTTTGTTAATATTCTGACTCCTTTAACTCATGTAGGATTCGGATGTAAAAGCATTGATTTTAATCTGGACATTGAATACATCCAGGCGATTGTTGCAGATTCACTCGGGTGACCGTATTTTGTGTTCGTAAATATAAGAATTGCCATTGCCATCAAATTTCCATAATTTTTTTTAACAGAGTTTGTTTAATGAATAACCCAAATGAACTCCACACAATTTGTACTTTAGTAAATAACTCTGAAAATAGTCACAATGGAAAACATTTCCAAACCGGTCATTTTAGCCTGAAGCTATTTAATGAATAACCCTGTAAGTGTCAGTTAACTCCTTAGTGACTTCGGACGTATCAGGTACATCCGACAAAAACTGGTCGTTAACAACCTCGGACGCACCTGATATGTCCATGGCAAATTACGATCGCTTCCAGCCGCTCTGATGGTATTGCAGTGATGCTTCGATGTCGATGCCTCGATGTTGCTCCATGTGGCGCCCGGCAGTGAGGCAGAACATCGGAAGCCACAAGGGCCATGTGATCGCTCTGCAAAAAAGGACCACAAGGGCCATGTGATCACTTTAGTGTTGACTGCAGGGGGACTGCTTGAACTGACAGCCAGTCCCCCTTCTGGTGAAAAAAGTTTAAAAAAAAAGTTAAAAAATAAAAAAATTAAGGATATAAAGTTACAAAAAATACATTATATATATATATATATATTATATATTTAAATATAATATGTATATATATCTTATATATAAGGTCATACTAAGTGTATTTTTTTTATTAATATATACATATATTACATACATATATTAATATAAAAATACACTTAGAGTAAAATTACACACGCATATATATAATATATATAAAAACTATATATAGTATATATATATATATGTATATTTCTTTAAAAAATAAATAATAATTAATTAAAAATAAATAAAAAAATGTAAAAATAATAAAAAAAAGTTTAAAAAAATATATATATATATATCTCAAAATACACTTAGAATGAAATTATAAATAAATAAAAATAATACGAAATATACATATGTCCATATACATAATTACATTAGACTTCAACTATATAAATATGTATATATTTAAATTTTACATGCATACTTATGTAATATTTTTACATAATTAAGTAATTTTATTGATTGCAATTTGGGGGACCTCCCTGACAACACAGGCCAAAAGTCCAGATAATTTAATTTGCTAGCACTATATTTAACCCTGTACCTTTCTATGACACCCTAAAACCTATACATGGGGGGTACTGTTTTACTCGGTAGACTTCGCTTAACACAAATATTAGTGTAACAATATTACAGCGATGATATTGTCAGTGAATGTGAATTTTTTTACCTTTTAAACACACAAACAGCACTTTCACTGATGATATCATTGTTGTAATACATTTTACTGTTTCAAAACACTAATATTTGTGTTCAGTGAAGTCTCCCAAGTATAACAGTACCCCCCCACGTACAGGTTTTATAGTGTTTTTAAAGTTACAAGGTGAAATATAAGGCTTGATTTTTCAGTTTTTTTAATTTGCCAGATTGGTTATGTTGCCTTTGAGAGCGTATGGTAGCCCGGGAATGAGAATTACCTGCATGATGGTATACCATTTGCAAAAAAAGACAACCTAAGGTATTGAAAATGGGGTATGTTCAGTCTTTTTTTAGTAGCCACTGGCTAAACACTGGCCAAAGTTAGCATTCATAATAGTTTTTTGCATTTTTAACACACAAACAAATATAAATGCTAACTTTGGCCAGTGTCTGTGACTAAGTGGCTACTAAAAAATATATGGTTTGATGGAGGTACATTACATTGACTGGCTTTTAAAATTCTCCAAATAGGACATGGGTGCATGATGACCAGCTGGGAAAATTCCAAGTTGGAAAACTGGAATGCGCACCCTCCAAACAAGGTCTTTTAGCCCACAGAGAACCTGATACACCTATACATGGGTGGTATCACTGTACTCAGGAGATGTTGCTGAACACATATTGGGGTGTTCTTTGGCAGTAACCCTTAAAGTTTTAAGGACATTTATTCTTAAATTGCTATGTGTGTCAAAAAAATCACCAATTATTTTATTTTTATTTTTTGCATAGATTGGTAGTAAAATGATTGCATGACAAGAGTCAAAAAACCCCAAGGTTGTCTTCTTTTAAAAAAATATATACATGTGAAGAGTTATTCAGGGATTCCTGACAGATATAATTAGTGTTAATTTTGGAAACAAAAGGTTTGGAAATAGCAAAGTGCTATTTGTACTTATTGCCCTATAACTTGCAAAAACAAAGCTAAGAATTTGTTAACATTGGGTATTTCTAAACTCAGGACAAAATTTAGAAACTATTTCTCATTTGTGTTTTTTGGCGGTTGTAGATGCTTAACAGATTTTGGGGGTAAACGTTAGAAAAAGTGTGCTTTATAAAAAAAATGTCATCATATTTTATAATTTGTGTTATAGTAAATTATATGATATGATGAAAATAATGGCATCTTTAGAAAGACCATTTAATGGCGAGAAGAGCGGTATATAATATGTGTGGGTACAGTAAATGAGTAAGAGGATAATTACAGCTAAACACAAACACCACAGAAATGTACAAACAGCCTTGGTCCAAAATGGTAAGAAAATTGAAAAGCAGTCTGGTCACTAAGGGGTTAAACACGGTAACTTTTGTTTTGCATAGCAAAACTTTACGTAAATTATATCCAGCACACAATGCACAACTTGGCTTTTATAGTTAAGAAAATAATATCCTGAAATCTCTGCAGAGGTACTTTAACCACTTAAGGACCAAACTTCTGGAATAAAAGAGAATCATGACATGTCACACATGTCATGTGTCCTTAAGGGGTTAAATAGTGACCACCTCTCCACAGCACATTAATAGGTCTATCTTTGTTGATGTCAGGTGGGGGCTGCATTAGCAGCATACAATATCCCTAGTACGGCTAACTTAATTTAAAGCGTTACTTCAAGAACCTTAATCACATCAGTGATTTGAAGTGGTCATGGTGACTGGAGTCTGTATGTTCAGCGTTTCACTATAAAAAGTTGTTCCAGACTGGCTAATGACATTTCTATAGAAAACGTTGCTGCACAGCATGCAGGAGCCAGAAAGCCAATGGCGGCGCAGTCCCCTCCATGTGCCGCTCTTGCCCTCCCCTGAGGCAGTTGTCCCTGAAGCTTCCTCTCTCTCTAGCAACAGAGTTCTACATCAGTCAAGGAGGATCGGGCTGAGAGAGTGGAGAAGGAATGGAGTAAATTATTCAGTGCTATTCGCTGAAGTGAGATGTGTTGGAAATTCAAAGGGAATTTCAAATATCAGACTAAAATAGCAGAATTGGGAGCATAGCCAGCTTGAATATTTTTTCCGACTCAGTTATTTTGGCCTTAAATTTGAAATTCACTTAAAATTCACAAATTCACTTTAGTGAAAAACCCTCTTAGTGTTGTCTTTATTTTTTTAAAATTTTGGCGGCACCACCTCAGGAAGGGTTACTCTAACCCAAACCAGTTTTTTATTATTATACTGGTTTTTGGATGGAGTAACTCTGTAGGTAAGTGACGTACCTTGACCAATATATTTTTTCTGCACTCTGGTGTCATTTTAGGAAAATATATTCCCACAAACAGGAAACTTTTTCCTTAAGAACTGTATTTTGATAGCTTGTATCTATCTTGTCACAACTACTATGTGACAATCAAAAAAATACCTTTCTGTTTCTATGCTAGTATTTCAGCTCCTGTTTGAATTATTACAATTTAGGGTTTAAAATTTACACAGCGTAAACAATATATACAGGAAATTTTATCATATGCGATTTATCCTAAAATTCAATAAAAGTTACGTTTATTTAAGAAAAACAGCTTGGTAGTGAAGGAGTGAGATCTGCCCTGTAAATGGGGTGAGAAAATGCTCTGAGGCTGTTAGTTTGCCATACAGGTGTCTTTGTTTTTCTGCAGAGAAGCACATTTAATGTTGATTTCATTATATCTTTTTTACAGCCATATAATACCTTCAGGGCTTTTCACAAAACAAGATGTTGTCATAATTGCCCAGGGAAATTAAGGACAAAATTGCAAAATTTTCAAAATAAACAGATAGATGAAATCCCCAACACAGCTTTTTTTTTCCAGCTGAGCTTCCGTTCTGAAGAGAATTCTCTGTTCAAATACCTACAATCTCCCAATATAGTTAGAATATTTATTATACACCTACTGTCATTTCCACTAACTATTTTAACAATTCAGAAGATCTATAAGAAAATAAAAACCTCAATCCTCAAATTAATTAGGTTTTATCCCTAATGAACTTTCATTTCTTGCAACAATTAAAGGAGCTCACTGTGACATTTATCTAAATTAAGTTGTTATAGTGCCTACAATAGTTTCCCTTAAGTCCCAGGCTTAAAAAAAGTCATTATTTAAAATTTAAAAGGTTTGCATGCTCAACTTCAAGCCATACCCACATTCCCTCTAGATAAGAGAGCCTGGATTGTTACTTCCCAGCTCTCCTACCTTATCACACTGTGACATCACACATTTATGCACAGTGCCGTCATAGTCAGTCATAGAGAGTCATTGCATGCAGTGATTCTCTATTGCAGTATCATAGGTGTCTACGGACCATGCCGTAGGCATCTACGGACCATGTCCTTGTTTCCTACACTCCTTTCCTAGCTCTACAGTATCCCTTTAAACAAATCAGGATTATTCACAAATTGTAATTTAGCCATTCAAATTGAGTTTAACATTTTAAGTTAGATTAAATAAAAGTATGGGTAATTTGGTGAATTTTTCAAATGTTATGGTAATAACTTTGACCAATTTTTATGTCAATTTCTTACATTTATTGTTTTTATGTTTATTTTTTTTTACTCTCTATATTTAGAGTATAAACACAGAATAACACAAATAAAAGATACAGGAAGTATTACTCTACAGAGAGGGTAACGGATGCATGGAATTGCCTTCCAGCTGAAGTGGTAGAGGTTAACACAGTGATAGAGTTTAAGCATGCGTGGGATAGGCATAAGGCTAACCTAGCTATAAGATAAGGCCAGGGACTCATGAAAGTATTTAGAAAATTGGGCAGACTAGATGGGCCTAACGGTTCCCATCTGCCGTCACATTCTATGTTTATTAGAATGCAGAACTATATATGTCAGGTGCCAACTTGAGGTTAAATCTGAAAACTTGCAATAAAGTAGATCTGGATAGCTTTGTAGCTGTGGGAATTGTTCACTAAAGAATTTAAAGGTAATTTCAAATTTAAGAACAAAGTAGCCAAACTGGAATGATTCCTGTTTAACTTTTTTACTTTCAATTTAAAATTCACTTTGAATACACTTTAAATTCTTGCTTAGGCCAATAGTCCCTACTTGTATAACAGACCTTCCTGCAAGTTTTAATATATATATTTTTTTCCTTGGAGTGTATACCATACTTATTTACTCACGTTTTAAAGTTCAATTCTCACTTCTCATTCTTGTATTTTACAAATCTTCAATAGACTTTTAGTTGCATTATTTCTGTTAATATTCCTGGTATTTTTGTTTTGTCACTAACCCGTATGTGTAAAATAAATGCTAGTTATCTTTGTCATACACAAGCTAGACTTTATGTGTGAAATAAATTGAAAGCTGGGATAGGGTACATTTTTTCCCAATCTTTCTGTACTGAAAATGTTATATGTTTTTTAATTGAAGATTTCAAAAATCTGATTACTTTAAACAAATAATTCATCCAAAAAACAACATAATGACAAAGTCAAAAAAATCGGTATTTTGTTTACTTAAATTGTTTCCAAAGTTCTGTCCATTTCTTTACATAACAACATGAGCCTATTTAATATGCTTTCAAGGTGGGTGCACACGCTGGGTTCAAATCCTGTACACAGCTATTAGAGAAATCAACATACGTGGACGATGTACTCCAAATTTCCATGTTTTATTCCTCTGTGTTGGTGAAAGAGATATACACTTAAATACAAACAGAAAGTCAAACTTTATATATCTCTCTATATATCTATATATTTGATCGTAGTTTAATCTATTTGTGTATATAAGTTTAGTGATAGATATGCAGATTAATAGTGCATTATTTAATATAACCTTACATAATTACATATTACATAATATGATATTACATGATCTTTAAACAACAAGGTTTGGGGAGATAATTTCTTTAGAACTGATAAACACATTTAAATATTCTGTCACTTATCTCTTTTTGTTGTGTTTACCTGGTTATTCACTTAATTGAGAATTGTCTTTATGTCCGTATACATGTAAAGTGCTTTGAGTCTCACAGAGAGAAAAGTGCTACAAAAATCGCAAATTATTATATTATTATTATTATAATTCAGAGTGAATTACAGTGAACTTCCAATTCAAGCAGCAGATCGTGAAACGCTTTCCATTCATCTACTTGAGGCTTACATTTGGAATCCACTTTAAAATTCTCACTTTAGTGAATAACTCTGTATCTTTTTGTCACAAAATTTTTTACACCTGTTTCTATGATGTTGTTGCCAACTTCAGCCAGAATATTATTTTATACCCTAATTCATTTGTTTAAATCTTTCCAATGTTACAAGTGTTCCATGACCACCATGATCACTTCAGTGATTTAAAGTGGTTATGGTGGTAGGAGTTTGCATGTGCAGTGTCTCAGTTTGAAACACTGCATATCCAGATATGATGGTAAATGTGTGCTGGGGGCTAGTTGCACACTCAACAGACGTGGCATAGGCAGCCCAGAACTCTGTTCCGTGCAGCGTAATGTCAATTCATGCTATGTCTGTTGTCAGCGCACACATATGTTAAAATGTTCCCCTTGCAGGTGCTCTACCAACTAACTAGCTATCCCATCCCTCCCTGTGGTCACTCCCTCCCACCTCCCTCCATTTTTTTAATTAAAATCCCACCTTCCGTCTCCCACCTTCTCTACAAGAAGCCTGTGACTTGACAGCGCACGGCCCTTGTGATGCTGGGAACTTCGCCTGACACTGGATAAAACTTTTTTGGCAGGTTTTTTAGTAATCAGAGCAGAGGGACCTTATGCATACTGTGCAATAGGGCATTTTTAAAGGTCCCCTGTTCCAAAGGGTTAAAGTAACCCTTTAACTTACTTTTTATAATTTTTTTACATTTTATCCCTCAATATTTATGTAAAAGATGAAGGAATATATGGAAACAAATTAAATTGTGCAAATAATAATATATGCACAAAATTGCTGTTTTATTCTGTTTATATGCTAGCTACACGTCCTATGTTTTTAATAAACATTAATATGAACAGAACAAACTTTGTAGTGAAGGAGTTAAAAGGGAAAGATTTACTTATTAAACACATACATAGACTGTCTCACTGATGGGAAATGTTTTATTCAAACGTTATTACTGAGGAAACTGCATCTTCTTTGCATAGTTAATAGCTCAGGCTTTACATTTGTAAAGACACTGCTACTTACTGCTATCGTTGCAGATTTTTTTATTCATTGGGTTCCACCACAATTGTAAAGGTTGTGACTTCTGAGATTCGATAAACTGTCAAATTGCTGTCTTAGGTCAAGCATTGTGTAACTGAGCCATTCTAAATTCATGGGAATATATAAACCTCTTTGAGAGGAATATAAAAAATACAAATGTATATTTTCTTACAAGTGATATTAAGTGATACTTCCTATTTAAATGCATTTCAACAAAGCCAGAAGGTCAGCTAGTGGAGGACTTTTAAAATTGAAGTGGCTATATGGTTTAATATGTAAGATGCAGCGTTAAGCCATAAATGACTGTAAGCCATTACTGAAAGGATATGAAGTAGTTAACTATTCTTGTTCATATGTATTTTATACAAAAAAACTTCAATGTGTGTTGGCACTCTGCTACTAAATGGTGCTGGTATTGGAGGTGTTTCCCATAACAACCTCAAAAAATGCACAAATTATATCCATAAATACAATACCACACTCAAAAAAAAGTAAGAATCAATTAATATATATATGCCAAGAAAATTAATTTATTACACAGAAACTATTTATAAATTCATGATTGAGTAATGAGAAGTGATTTCCTTATAAATTCATCAATTTAAACAATTTCATCTTATATACATCCCAATATATATAGAATTATTTACAATCTGTGTACATATGAAGAATGGAGTTCAATAGTTCATAGATGTTTTCAGGTGGATCCACCACTAAGTAGTTTTGTATGAATGAAAAAAAACTGTAAAAACGGTAAAAAACAGAAGAAAAAATATAGGGAGAAAAATAATATATATAAGAAAAAATATATAGCTATATGCCAAAATAAACAGTCCAATTGCATGTAATGAGAAAATGAAAAAATGATGAAAATCAAAAAAAAAAAAAAAATAGTTATTCTTGTTCATATGTATTTTATGCTTAGATAAGGTTTATAATCATTAGTGCTGACTGTAAGGATATGAAATAGTTAAACTCTTTTTGCTTTATATGCTTTAAAATAATGTTTGAAATAATTATGCTGACTTTGGCAGATGTATTTTGTACCAAGGTCTTCCTTCTAGAGCAGGGGTTCTCAACCCAGTCCTCAGGACCCCCCACCAGTCCAGGATTTGGGATTACCTGGGTGTGTCTCAGGTGTTTAGAAAAAGGGAAAAAAAACACCTTAGACTCTAAGGTGTTTTTTTTTCTAAACACCTTATACACACCCAGGTAATCCCTAAACCCTGGACTGGTAGGGGGTCCTGAGGACTAACGTTGAGAACCACTGTTCTAGAGGATGTGCGACCTTGCTCGACCTCAGGATGTTCCTGTCCCATCTTTATTCAAATGCTTATCTTCTACTGCCACAGAAGTATGTACTATTAACTATAAGGAAGCGATAAATCTCGCTGCTTGCGTGACAAACTGTGTAGAAATGGTAGCCTTGAAAATACTCATTTGAGAACTTGTTAAAGCACTCTTTCGTGTCTGTCGTTATTTGCTAAACAAGAACTCCCGTCAATTGATGTGGTGACTGGAGAATCGAGAATCGAGGGGAGTCGAGTCCAGAACAGCATTAACACTATCAGCTTGTTGTCAGAAGTGGGATCAGCAAAACCATTGGGTAAGTAGCCTTTTTGTGTCTTATTGACGCTGATTGTCTATGACCCCCTTTGGTTCAATAAGTCTGTATCCATTAGATAGGAAAGGTGTAAGGACTTTAGTTATATTGAGACTGTAAATAGGTCTCCGGTTTATTAGTCATTTGGTCTATATATATAGGGGTTTTTGGTTAGTATCTAAGATAGATACAGGGTATCTCAGGTAGATACAGGTTTTGAGACCATAAGAGGTCTCTGGTTTATTAAGACTATAGGTATTCTGAGGAGCACGGTTTATAGATCTATAAGTATACCCCAAACTTCTCTTTCTCCCGGTCACCTTTGTTTGTCTTAAGTGTTCTTTGTAGGTGATTGTCTGTATTGGGGACACAATTTGGTAAGTTAGTAGTGTGTCCGCCCTGAGTCAGCAGTATGGGAAATGTGAGTTCAGGACTTGAGTGACCAATAAATATATATATATATATTTATATATATATATATATATATATATATATAAGATACCAGTACTGTATATTAGAAAAGAACTGACTCACAGGTTGTACCTGATAGACCTACTTAAATCTTTTGCTTTATTCTTTCTGTCACATAGAAGTATAAGTTTATTACTCTGTTTTATTGTAAGTTATTTCACATGGTGATCTGTGTGCCTGGTATGATTGTTACTTTAATACCATAAGCCCACTACACTTTTTATGAGAGTGGAATAGTGTAAATGTGTTACATTGTTTGCATGATGAGCTCAGTATTTTTATACTGAGACAAAAAATCACTTCATTAGTATTTGAAAGTTAATTCCCTGTATGGGATTAATTGTATAGAACACCTATAAGCACATCTTCCCTGCCATGTGTGTTTGTTGCAAAGGATCCATACTGTAAATATGATTTTTTGTTTGGAAATAAGAGAGCAACATTTACATATTCAGCGGTCTAACACATGCTTCATTTTGTGCTGTAAGCTAACCTTTTTTATTGCTACAGATGCTTTTAATGATCCAGTGCAACACCTACTGCATATGTTTTGTGTCTTCTATGTATCACATTATATGTGTTCTTTTAAATTGTGGTATATAGTCTGGATCAGAGATCATGGACAAAGGTTTCTACCTGTGTTACTAAGGCTCTTGGAGACTGACCGGTCTAAGGTTTGCCATGCCTATTAACATGGTATAGTATAAATTTTTAAAGCGGCACTGTAATGGCCGAATCCCGTTTTTTTTAACCCGCCTCCACTCTCTCTAATTGACCCCCTAGTTACCCCCAAATGCTACTAAGCCCCCCATGTTACCTATTTTTTGATCTTTATTTTCTGCCCCGATCTATAGTCAGGGCACCGCCATCTTTGTGTGGGTAGATGAAGTCCCTGTGAGACACGTCATCTGCCCACACTAGATAGACTGTGATATTCCCGCACATGCCCAGTTAAACATTTCGGCATGCGAACAGGAATTTCATCTATTCATTCATTCTTCATAAAGACAAATGCATGAATAGAAATGTCAGACGAACAAACTAACACTGAATATCAGTGTTCGTTTAGTTTATTACAAGGAGGGAGCTACCGGCACGCAGCTCCCTCCTTGTAATATGTAAAGATAGAAGCGGCAGGGAGCAGTGCTCCCTGCCACTTCATAAGCCCTCCAGGTCCCCCCTCACTCTATGGGGGTCAATATGACCCCCATAATAGCATAAGGGAGATTAAAATCTCCCCAATGCCCCTACTCGCTATACCGCCTGGGGCTGCTCACTGTTTAAAAAAAGAAAACTACTATCCGGCCCCCACCTCTGCGCGGCGGGGGGGGGGCCGTAAAAAACTCCCTCCTTGTAATTAGATTCCAAGCCCACCAATCAGAGTGCTCTGTGTCATTTTACACAGCGTGGGGAAATTCCAAAGAAATCCATCCAATCACAGTGCTCTGTGTCATTTTACACAGTGTGGGAAAGTTCTTTGTTTACTAGACATGCCCCTACTCGCGGTTTAGCGAGTAGGGGCAGAATTTACTAATACTAAGTAATATTTACTTAGTATTAGAAAATTTGTCTGAAAGACCAATTTAGGTCTTTCAGCATTTTAGTAGATAACTCCCTGATACCGTGGGAATTAGGGAGTTATCTACTAAGCGGCTGCAAGATGCAGCCACAGCAAGAATAGGATCGGAGTTTCATTCATTCGAATGAAATTGTGATCCGAACAAAGTCCCGAATTGCATCCTAACACGAATGGAGAAACTATTCTCATTCTGTTAGGATGCAATTCGGCAGTTTTGTCAGCGTTCTGTCTAAGTGACAGGACGTTCGGCAATACTGATAGGAAGCATCATGGGAACAGGGAGGAAAGCTAAGGATCATGGGAAAATTGCTCTGACCAGCGGAAATTAAGCACACTGTAATCTAAACGCAAGCATTTAGTGTTTTTACAAAAGGTGAAATGCTGTCCAGCCGGCTAGAATGAAACAATTGTATGCTATCGCTCCTGGAGCAATAAAAGCGCTTGTTACATCCCACGTGAAAGGGGCCCTGCAAACTTCTGCTGTTCAAATCGTGGATCTACGTTTCCATTTGTAAATTGATTAATCCTGAAAGTCATTCTTTTACTGATAAAAAGGATTGACTGGACAAGATGTATCTCCCTCATTAAGGAGTTCTAATAGGGGAGTATTGTCCAGCTCAGAGTTAACTCTACTTTTAAAGTATATTGCATTGTTTGTGTCAAAGTAAGATTCATCTAGTATGCCTCATTGATTATGGGGTAATAATAAAATGGTATTTTTAATAGAGATTAGACAATTTCTGAAATGTATAAGTGAGGTAATCCTAATCTACTAAACTACTGTATTATATTTGTATGGGTAAATAGAAAGCATTTTGCAGATCCAGAAGAGGATTAATAAATAATATAATAATATCACTAGGTGCCAAATTATGCAAAGAGGCTATCCAAAGTACGCACTAACGGGTTAAACATGTTTTCTTGATAAGCGTACAACATTTAGTTTTGTGGTTAGACTTTTGATACTCAATTTGAAATATGTCCCAACTACATCCTTGCACGGCACCAGGTACAGGAAGCAACATGCGTTTTAAAAATTTGCAAAGTCTTAGTGTTTTCAATATATTATAACAAAGGAAAAGTACCTAACCGCATGTCTGCATTACGCTCATGACACAGACTGTCAGTATTGCAAGACCTATATGAATTCTATGCTTTCATTGTCGATGTATATACCCCTAGACAACCTTGCTTTATATACTCAATTTAACTATACATTAAACCTTTAAAAGCTTATTAATATTATATCTGTTTGGTACACAAAGAGGGGTACACAAAGAGGGGGTGTGAGTTTGGTAATCCCGACCTGCATATGGAATATGCTTCCTCCTTGTTCACTTTTGTTCCTTGTTGGTCTGTGACTGACCCTTTTTGACCCCAAATTAATTTATTGGGAAGATTCATGAGAAAGATACAGCAAAGTTGTTTTTATAGAAAGAAAGAAGGAAAAGGTATGTTGTATCAGTCACAAGGATTGTGATCATAAGCAGGCGAGACAAAGAAATTTGGAAAGTGATAGGAGATTGAATCAGAAAAGTTTTAAAGGCAGAGGTAGAGGATTTGGTCAAAAGGGTCTAACTTTTGTAGAGGTGGCAACTTCAGCATTGGTGGAACACAGTGTTCTAATTGTGGATTGCCGGGTCACTAAAAAAAAAATGGGTGCCCAAACCCACCCCCACAGATTCCTCAATGCCAACCACAGCTTCCAACCTATACCCCCACCCAACAACCCCAGCCTAATAAACAGATGGTTTATGTTTTTAATATTTTATATAGTTTTAGGTGTTAATCCAAGAGTATTTAATTATTCGGGATTATTAAAGTAATTAATTTTGAGTATCAAATCAAGGTTCAAGTTTAGGAACAGAGTTTTATTGGAAATTATCCCCATATGTAAATGTTAGTGTTTTAATATTCATCCTAACAAGCATTTCTATAGAGTGAGTGCTTCTCTCATCCATACAAAGGCATTCCAAATGGATATTATGTAAAATTTCATGGAAGACAGATTGCATAAAATATAAGCAAATATAAGAGAAGTACATGTTACACAAGTTAATGGTTTAACCTTAATCTCTGATTTAAATTTTAGCCTAGGTAATTAATTAATTAATTGATGTTGTATTGATCCTTGTGTTTGTATGATTGTAGAGACCGTCCTGGAGTGTTTGTGCCGCCTGATTTCTGGGACTACACACCAATCTCTCTTGCTGTCCATGCAATAAGTATTTTGCAATTACATCTGTTTGGTCATAATCCATGCAGGCCAAAGAAACTGAGATACTTACTTATGAGGACATAAACTTTGCATGCAAGAACCTGGAAAGTCCTGAAGGTGCAGTGCTGTCTAATACCGCTGGTTCTGTAATAACCCTTTCAACCATTGGGGTGTTGCACAGAGCATTGTGGTGAAAATCCAGCAAACAAAAGAAGAACTATGGGGAAGCTGACATTGTCTTGTTGTCAGCCATATTGCTACCCTTAGCCATTTTATGGAACAAAATGTCTGGTGTCTAAACTGATTTCTTTATACTCTGTGAAAGACTTTTTCTATTTTTCTGAACTATGCTGAACTATTGAACATTTTTTTTATTTTTTTTGAGTTAGCCGGAGAGACAGGAAGTGTTAGCTGACCCAGCGATGGATGTACTATGTGTGTTTTTGATATATGTTGAGTGTGCCAAGGATGGATTCCCATGTTTTGAGGAACTGCGTTTGGATATGACTGGTTTTGACTGGACCTTTGGAATAGGGAAATGGTTAAAAGATATAGGATGCAAGGTCCTGGTTGTGATTATTGTCAGAATTTCAAGCTAGATTATAATTTATCTCATGAATTAATATGTAAGAAGTGTTTCCCAATTCCTCCCGATACCCGAGCTATGTACTCACAGGTGCGGTTATTATAAGTCACAAGTGGTGTCAACTGTGAGGGGATGACATGTCTAACATGATCGCGGCCCCCACTCAGGTTTTCCACAGATGTACTTTTTACTGAAATATGAGTTTTTGCCACTGGGGCTTCTGCCTGGCCCCAGATCATCGGTGGACTGGTAATGCTAGACCCCGGTCCTTGGACGGGGGATAGGTATTATTCCCACTTTGACTATATGCGCTCACTTCCGTGGACGAAGGAAGAAAACAACTGTTGGGAATAATACACTTTGCCCATATTTACCCAGGGCTTATGATACAGATGACAGGCTTGTTAGTCTGTTTAAAATTGGTTAACATGTCAGCTATTTGCAATAATATATTTGCTATAAACCCAGGTTCCATTTTGTCTTAAACATCAATTTTTTATATATCTGTCTGCAAAAGTAATAAGTGTCTTTTTTCCTGCTGAGTTTCTGTTTCTTGTAGACCACACGATTGCTTAGGAATGCCATAATGTGGAAATTTCTCTGTCCTGGGGGAATGTTAACTGATAATATGAGCAAGTTTTTGCTCAAAGAGGGGAATGAAAGGATATGAAGTAGTTAACTATTCTTGTTCATATGTATTTTATGCATAGATAAGGTTTATAATCATTAGTGCTGAATGTAAGGATATGAAATTGTTAAACTCTTTTTGCTTTATATGCTTTAAAATAATGTTTGAAATAATTATGCTGACTTTGGCAAATGTATTTTGTACCAAGGTCTTCCTTCCAGAGGATGTGCGACCTTGCTCGACCTCAGGATGTTCCTGTCTCGTCTTTATTCAAATGCTTATCTTCTACTGCCACAGAAGTATGTACTATTAACTCTAAGGAAGCGATAAATCTCGCTGCTTGCGTGACAAACTGTGTATAAATGCTAGCCCTGAAAATACACTCATTTGAGAACTTGTTAAAGCACTCTTTCATGTCTGTCGTTATTTGCTAAACAAGAACTCCCGTCAATTGATGTGGTGACCGGAGAATCGAGAATCGAGGGGAGTTGAGGCCAGAACAGTATTAACCCTTTCAATTACCCATTTGAAAGAGCAGAAATCTAGCTCAGAGGGTAATGAGCCTGGAGAAGCAACAAAGTCTCTGATCTTAAAGTAAATGCTCAATATGTTATAAAGACCAAGGAAAGTGGAAATATTTCAAGAGGGAATAGATGAAAAGCATGTGTGTAGGTTTAAGGCATGACTAGCGCTAAAGAAAGGCAAGCAGAGTTATTTACTAATCTGTGAATTTTTGGGAATGCACAATTTGAGTTGCAAATTTAAGGCCAAAGTAGTCGACCTGGCATTATATTTGACTTGGAGAATATTTCCAGTTTAATTATTTAGCTGGCACATTTGCATTGTTTAAAGGCTCCTCAAATCATTCTGGCTTTGTGCTGACCTAGGCATGACAAAACTCAGGCACCTCCCCCCCCTTCCAAATTTCTCTTCCTGACAGACACACGCCCTCACTGATGCATGCACTGACATACACTCACTTACAGATACACAGTCATTGTCACACACATTGTTTAACCAACACACACTTTCACTGAAACATACACATTCACAGACATACATTCACTTAGTCACAGTTACAATCACTCACATTCACCGACAGACACATACACACTCACTGACTAGAAACACATGCACACTGAGTGACAGAAATGCATACACACTCACTGACAGATGCACACTCACTCAGTGTCAGACACACACACACTGGGACACACATATCCACTGACAAACACACATATGCAACACTCAGTGTCAGACACACACTGACTGACAGACACACATACACTAGCTGACAGACACACACGACAGACATAAACATTCACTGACAGACACGCATACACACACTGACATACACACACTCTCAGTGACAGATACACACACACACTCACTGACAAACACAAATACACTCTCAGTGACAGACACACACTCACTAACACATACACACTCTAACTCTCACTAACAGACACACTAACTCTCACTAATAGACACACTAACACTCACTAACAGACATACACTAACACACTCACTAACAGACACACTCTTACACTAACTGACACACTAACACTCACTAACATACACACTAACACTCACTAACAGACACACACAAACACACTCACACTTAAAATCACTAACAGACTCACACCTTAACACTCACAATTTAAAAGAAAATGTAAAGTTCAATCCACCCAGCCTCCTATCTTGAGTGCTGGAGTGGATTTTTCCCTGGGGTCCAGTGGGGCTGGCTGCATATCAGCGGGTAGACAGGCAGGAGGTCGGGTAGACAGGTGAACGGTAGAGAAGGGGCAGCTCTGACCTCCCCTGCTCAGCTCCCTTGCAGTCCTCTTAGTGATGCCGGGGCCGGAGTGACGTCATATTCCTGTTCCGGTATCACTGCAGTGCATGCAAGGGAGCAGGGAGAGCTCAGGGGAATGTGCTCCCTTGCCCGCCCGGCTCAATTATCAGCGCTTGCCAGCCTCGCGGTAGATATAGTGCTGGCTTGGAGTTTGTATGTGTAGTGTTTCTGACAGAAACACAGCTCATAAAGAGTTAAAGGAACACTCTAGGGTCAGCAACACAAACATGTATTCCTGACCCTATAGTGTTAAAACTACCATCTAGCTCCTCCGGCCCCTCATGCCTTCCTAAATATAGCAAAATCTTACTTCTATTTAAGCCTGAAGCTGTAGCTCTGCACGCTGTTTGCCCAAAAATAGCAAGCTGTCTGCTGACATCATCAGAAGTGGTAGCCTGATCCAATTACAGGAGGCAGATCAAGGGCAGAGCCAGCACAATTCAAACATATCCAATCGGCATCTCCTCATAGAGATGAATTGAATCAATGAATTTCTATGAGGAACGTTCAGTGTCTGCATGCAGAGGGAGGAGACACTGAATGTTTGGATGCATTTTAGGCAGCCATGACCCGGGAAGGATCTCTAACAGCCATCTGAGGAGTGGCCAGTGAAGTGATCACTAGGCTGTAATGTAAACACTGCATTTTCTCTGAAAAGACAGTGCATACAGAAAAAAGCCTGACGGTAATGATTCTACTCACCAGAACAAATTCAATAAGCTGTAGTTGTCCTGACAGCAACTAGAGGTGCTTCCGCGATGCTCAATGCGAAAATCGCATTGAGCACGCAGAACGTCCGTAGGAAAGCATTGAATAATGCTTTCCTATGGGCGGTCTGAATGTGTGCTCGGCTCTACTCGGGAGCTGACGTCTGAAGGGGAGGGGAGGTCACCAGCACCGAGAGAGCCTAACGCTGGATTAAGGTAAGTGGCTGAAGGGCTTTTAACACCTTCAGCCAAGCGGGAGGGGGGCCCTGAGGGTGGAGGGGACCTAAGAACTATATAGTGCCAGGAAAATTAGTTTGTTTTCCTGACACTATAGTGCTCCTTTAAGTAATATCCTTCTCAAGTGTGTATGTATACACTCTGTATATATTACTGTGAGAAAAAGCTTGCAATTTCCAAAGCACACGCAGTGGAACAGAAGCACACTGCATATCACATAATCTGTCTCTGCCAAGAAGTAGAAAAAATCACAATGTAGAAAAAACACTGCCCTATCAAATTCTACCAACTGCATCTGGGGAGGCAGCAGGCTTAGCCATACCACAACATTCAGCAAGGCAAGGCTAAACCACTACAGTGAAAGCCATTTAAAAACTTTACACCCACCACCACTACATTTTGGAATTTTTATTTTTTTTCTTCAAAAAGTTTCAGTGTAGGCAGGGTTCACTTGTGCAGTAAACTATCCCACTCTGTGTATAATACTGAGATAAGAAGCTTGCAATTTCCAAAGTACGGTACAAGCAGTGGCACATAAGCACACTACAAATCAAATCGATCTCTTACTAGAAATAGAACAAAAAATCTATGACAAATCAGTGGCATTTTCTGTAGCAGCTAGGTAAGAGGAACGTAAAGTTTAATGTATAAATAAACAAACAGTGTCACACTAGGATAAATAAAGCAAGTTATCTCTATCATTCAAAGTTTGTGTGAGTGCCAGTGTGGGAGTAGCTCGGCAAGAGGACTTATTTCTTCAATTTCTTTTATAGTTAATAAAAAAACTAATCAAAACCTATTCTGACACTTGAATCAATGACCCTGGCTCCCGCTATCTCCCACACCGGCACAGCAAGGGTAAAACACCCAGTATCACTGCTGGCTGCACTCCCTCAGTAGCTGCAGTCAAAGTGTCTGGAAAAACCCTGCTTGGAAGTGGGTTGTTTGCTTTCCCTCCTTTTTTCCCCCTACTGACCAGTTGTCACTTGATCTGTGATTTGTTTCAATATCTTGATTGAAGAGGACATACAACCAGGGGCGTACCTAGAGCATTTGGCACCTGGGGCGGATCCTGTGCTTAGCCCCGCCCTCAGCGCCAGTGTGGCTCTGCCTCCGATTTTGCTTAGCTCCGCCCCACTTTTCCTCCGTGTGGCCAGTTTATCAGCTGTTTGCTTGTGTGAGCTGTACTGGCCGCACGGCACCCTAACTACCATGGGGCACTGTGCAGCCACAGCTCACACAGCCCCCTCCAGCCAGGGCCGGTGCAAGGATTTTTGCCGCCCTAGGCAAAAGTAAAGTTTGCCGCCCCCCCATGTGACATCACAATGCCCCACCCATATGATTTGCCATGTTATCTAACGCCAGTGCTGCAGTGCCGCAGTGTTTACATTAAAAGGCCTGCAGGGACAGGCTATAGACACCAGAACCACTACATTAAGCTGCAGTGGTTCTGGGGACTATAGTGTTTCTTTAATGTGAGGTAAATTAGAGATTAGTGCCACGAATAATATACTAGATTGCCTACTTACAACCAGATGAGGATGATGATGGGCTCTAGCTGCAGTCTGGCTCCACTGGTCTGGTGTAGAACAGGCTCTCTGGAGGCGGTTTGTAACTGTGGTCACAAAAATCAATGTTCTGGGAGAACGGGAAGCAGCTCCATTTTTTGGGGGCCCTTTACACAGCTCAAGGTCTGGGTCCCAGGGTCCACCTTCATGTTCCACCAATGAGTTTGTTCACAGGGGGTGGAGTGTGTAGGGGATGTCCTGATATGTGTGTAAGGAATGCATTGTGTGAATCTGTGTTTGTATGTGTAAGGGCTGCAAGGTGCGTTTCTGTGTATGTACGGGATGCATTGAGTGTGTGTAAGGGGTGCATTGAGTGTGTGTAATGAATGCATTGTGTGTTTCTGTGTGTGTAAGGGATACATTGTGTGTAACGGTTGCATTGCTTGTGTAAGTGTGTGTAATGCAGTGTGTGTAATGCATTGTGTGTTTTTCTGTGTGCAAGGGGTGCATTGCGTGTGATGAATGTCAATCTCTCCCCCCCTCCAATTTTCTTCTCTCCCCCCTCCAATTTCCTTCCCCCCCTCCAATTTCCTTCGCCCCCTCCTCCAATTTCTTTCTCCCCCCTCCTCCAATTTCCTTCTCCCACCCTCCAATTTCCTTCTTCCCCTCCTCCAATTTCCTTCTCCCCCCTCCTCCAATTTCCTTCTCCCCCTCCCAATCTTTCTTTATCCCCCCAATTTCTTTCTTTATCCCCCCTCTCCAATTTCCTTCCCCCATCTCTCCTTATCACCCCCCATCTCTCCTTATCACCCCCATCTCTCCTTATCATCCCCCCATCTCTCCTTATCATCCCACCATTCTCCTCCCCCCCATCTATCCTTATCACCCCCATCTCTCATTATCCTCCCATCTCTCCTTATCACCCCCATCTCATCATCATCCCCCATCTCTCGTATCACCCCATCTCTCTTATCACCCCATCTCTCCTTATCATCCCACCATCTCTCCTTATCATCCCCCCATCTATCCATTATCACCCCATCTCTCATTATCCTCCCATCTCTCTTATCACCCCATCTCTCATCATCATCCCCATCTCTTGTTATCCTCCCATCTCTCCTTATCACCCCATTTCTCATCATCATCCCCATCTCTCCTTATCACCCCATCTCTCCTTATCATCCCCATCTCATCACCTCTCCTTATCACCCCATCTCTCCTTATCACTCTCTCTTATCATCCCCCCTCTATCCTTATCACCCCATCTCCTTATCAACCCACATCTCTCCTTATCATTCCCCATCTCTTCTTATCACCCCAATCTCTCCTTATCACCCCCATCTCATCTCTCTCTTATCACCCCAAATCTCTCCTTATCACCCCCATCTCTTCTTATCATCCCCCATCTCTCCTTATCATCCCCCCATCTGGCTTTATCATCCCCAATCTCTCCTTATTCTCCCCAATCTCTCCTTATTCTCCCCCCACCATTGTTGTAGCGTGGCCGAGCCCTCTATTGGTCGGCAGGTACAGGAAGCATCTGTCTCCTGTACCCGGCCAGACTACCAGGAAGTGCACACTCAGTGAGTGTGCACTTCCTGTTAGTCCGGCCGGGTACAGGAGACAGATGCTCCCTGTACCTGCGGACCAATACAGGGCTCGGCCACGTTACAGGGAGGGGCTGACAGGAGGGAGCCTTCTGTCAGCCCCTCTCCCCAGGCTGCGCCCGGGCGGGCAAAGCTGCAGCCGCCTGAGGCTCTCTGCAGAGCGCTCGGGCGGCTGCAGCATGGGGGGGGGGGCGGCGCTCCTGGCGGCGCCCCTTCCCAAGGCACCCCCCACCACTGCATACAACCCATATGATTGGTACCAGGAAGGGCGCTCCAAATCCTGACTTAAAAAGGACATTGCCAAGTTTATGCTAGTCAGATCCAGAGATTCTGCCATGTGGCGGCTCGGAAATCGTACTAGCGACCGATCAACTTATTGCCCCATATTCGTGCTGTTCTGCCCAAAATGACTCTCCAAGTTAATAGTGTTATTAGGGTATTTTATTTTGTCTCTTTTAAGTACAGATGCTTAGCAGGGTTCGGAGTGATAAAAAAAAAATACAGAGTTAAGCGCAGAAATTTACTCAATATTTTTTTGTTTTTTTGTGGATACTTAATTTGATAACACTTGAGTTATTTATAACCTCTCAAGTTCTTTTGGGGTTTCATGAATAACTGCACAGTATGTTTCTCTTTCCTCTATGTTTTGGTAGAAATAAACGATTCCTTAAGGAGTAGGAAGCAGCATGAGGGCAATGATAAATGAACACACTTCTTACTAAATGTATTTCTTTATCAATAAGAAACTAGAGGTTTTTATATCAAAGAGTCAAGGTTTATAGCAGTCCAAGATTATTATGTTTACAGAAAGCCTATTAAAGAAGCAGTACTCTAACACAGATTCACAGCCTATAATGAAAAACCAATGGGTTACTTTAGTATCAACGTAACAAATTATTTGTGTCTTAACAGCATTAACCTGTCTCTCAGCTGGGGAATTGTGGAGTTCATGACTGCAAAACTCACTCTAAAGCATTAAAACAGTTCAACACAGTGTAACTCCATGGATGCCAGTACTCTGGTTTTTTTTTACTATGTTTAAGATTTGATTGAGCATATTGGTGTTATCCTTTTTTTTTCTCACTGTCTGTCTGGCTACTTAGTTCCATGTATTAGTTTCGGCATCAAATCTTTCGGTCCATGGCACTTCATAAGTAGTGATGTCCCGAACGGTTCGCCGCGAATGACGAACATAAACATAAACTTTGACCCTGTACCTCACAGTCAGAAGACATATTCCAGCCAATCAGCAGCAGACCCTCCCTCCCAGACCCTCCCACCTCCTGGACAGCATCCATTTTACATTCATTGTGAAGCTGCATTCTTAGTGAGCTGTCCAGGAGTTGGAAGGGTCTGGGAGGGAGGGTCTGCTGCTGATTGGCTGAAATGTGACTGTGAGGTACAGGGTCAAAGTTTATGTTTATGTTCGTTGTCCGTGGCGAACCGTTCGGTGAACCGTTCGGGACATCACTATTCATAAGTGTATGAGCCTTCTCTTTAATTGCAAGATTGGGCATCTTATTTTTTAATACTTTAGGGAACTATAGCCTATTTAATTTGTTTGAATCAGCAACAGAAATGATTACAAAATGTTAGAAAACCTTTTCAAATGATTTATCTACAGAAATCACCATTAAAGTCTATAAGAATTTTATAAATAGAGCATTTGAAAAGGTCTTCTAACAGAGGCCTCAATTTAATATTTTTGGATAAACAAGTTGCCAGCCGGTATCTGTATGGAATGACAGCAGTCACTCCAGTCCTAAGCTCTGAAGCCAATGCTAATGGTTAGGCAGTTACCATAGCAACCACAGCACATGTGTTTGCTATGCATTGAGAGCAGAAGTCCAACTTGTGGGAGGTCTCTTCTGCTCTCCCTTGTCAGTCTATTCTTCATCATAGATTATAATATATGTAGAAATATATTTTGTTTCTTCCAACCTATACACTTGCTAGCAAATCCACTAGCAGAATGCATATATAAAATGTAATACTCTTTTAAAACAAAACACAAGTTGTACCTGGCATGTCAGGTACCCTCCAAACTGTATTGGTAGTGTGGCTGCTGATACTGTTTAAACACTCATGATAACCCTACTCCAATAAACTACTCTTTACAATAAACATCTAGAATTAAGAGCTTTGTTCAAACTCCCACAACTCTTGATTGGCAGTATTATATCGAAAAGGAAGCCACACTCTTATCAACAGTCATAGGATGCTTTTAAATAAGGCCTGGAAATCCCTCAATGTCATGTAGTCAGAAAAAAAGGTGGTCCATGCACTCCATCAATTCAGCCAGCTTTATTGGACATGAACAGACATTGCAAGTTAACCACAAGTGTACTGATATCCTTTTTAAAGGGTAATCAATTAAACAGTTAAAACAGTGCTTATCAAGACATAACTAATCAATCACAAATCATATTAGTCAATAATAATTAGTCAAATAATTCATTAGTTAATAATGAATACTTATAAAACAAAGAAATAAAAAATGTAAAAAAACCGATAAAATTTAATCAAGGATATGCCTAAAAGGTATGTGGGCAGGTGAGATTACATTTTAATTTTCATTGCATTGTCCTTACAAATCTCAGTTATTTAAATGTACACGGAATATGGTATAGAGCACAGGTAACTTTACAATTAATGTATGCAGAAGAGCAATGTAAGGAGTACAATGCATTGTGCATTGAATCAGAGCGAGGTTGTCTATCTATCTGTTTGTTGTCTGTCTGTCCGTTTGTCTCTCTAATTTTAATATAACACTATATTTAACAAACATGGATGGGTGCATAATCCGGTATGTGCTAATGCATTTGCTGTTTTCTATGTGCATATATTCCTCTTGAAATGAGATGCAGTTTAATCCGCTGGGATTATATTAAGAGTGTAAAGATGGCCGTATTGGTGAGATCACAATTATGAATACAAAGCTGCTTTTATGAGTCAGGTCCAAGTATACAATAAAAGTATTAAATCCATGCTGAACAGATGGCATTAGCTTTGAAGGGGCAAAAAAATATTACATACAAACCATTCTCCTGAGGGGGCTACCATTGCCCAGATCTGTGGGATGTAATTTAAGTCAAGCAGTATTGTAAGCTCATCCTAATCTGCCCTAGTTTTATCTAACATTTCGTATTTTTGCTCCATATCTGTGTGACTAATAACAATGCTATATTAACTATTTACTAGCATCAGTGAGAGAACACAGTGGATGGAAGATTATAAATATTACACATGAAATGTAAAATATACTGTTTATTCGGCAGACCATTGTATGTAAGTGTGTAATAATTATATTGGAACTTTTATGTAGGACAAGATATTCAACATTAACCCCTTTCCGATGCTAAAAGGAAACTTTTTGTCATGCTTGTCCTAGCGTTAAGGACACATGATGGAAATTTTCCGTCAGTTACTAAAGTTAACCCCAGATAGCGGCGATCGTGGTGATCGCGGGGTTAACACTCCTCTGGTCTGCCTCGGTATCCGAGATAGACCGGCAGCACCCGATCATGCAATCCCTGCAGCTGTGATCGCTCTGACAGGCTATCAGAGTGAGCACATGTGCTGCACGGACCCCTGGTTCACCTCCCTGCGCTTCCACGGTCAGTGTGAAGTGCAGGGAGCTGGATTAGCAGTGATCTTCTCCCTGTAAAAAAATAAATAAAGTTAAAGCACACTTTCTTTATTAAAATTAACCCCTTCCCTGTCATTTGATCACTGACTACAGTGAGCTTGTCTGTAGGGAGCATGTGTGTGTCAGTGAGCTTGTCTGTAGTGAGCATGTGTGTGACAGTGAACTTGTCTGTGGTGACCATGTGTGTGACAGTGTGCTTATCTTTAGTGCGTTTGTGTGTGTCAGGGAACCTGTCTGTAGTGAGCATGTGTGTGCACTTTTCTGTAGTGAGCATGTGTGTGAGTTTGCCTGTAGCGAGCATGTGTGTGTGTGTCATTGAGCTTGTCTGTAGTGAGCATGTGTGCATCAGTGAGCATGTGTATGTGTCAGTGAGCTTATCTGTGGAGCATTTGTGTCTCAGTGAGCTTGTCTGTAGGAAGCACTTGTTTATCAGTGAGCTTCTCTGTAGTGAGCATGTGTGTGTGATCTTTTCTGTAGTGAGCATGTGTGTGTCAGTGTGCTTGCCTGTAGTTCGCATGTGGGTGTCAGTGAGCATGTGTGTGTGTGTGACAGTGAGCTTGTCTGTAGTGAGCATGTGTGTGTCAGTGAACTTGTCTGTGGTGACCATGTGTGTGACAGTTAGCTTGTCTTTAGTGAGTTTGTGTGTGTCAGGGAACTTGTCTGTAGTGAGCATGTGTGCACTTTTCTGTAGTGAGCATGTGTGTGAGCTTGTCTGTAGCGAGCATGTGTGTGTGTGTGTTAGTGAGCTTGTCTGTACTGAGCATGTGTGCATCAGTGAGCATGTGTATGTGTCAGTGAGCTTATCTGTGGAGCATTTGTGTCTCAGTGAGCTTGTCTGTAGGAAGCACATGTTTATCAGTGAGCTTTTCTGTAGTGAGCATGTGTGTGTGATGTTTTCCGTAGTGAGCATGTGGGTGTCAGTGAGCATGTGTGTGACAGTGAGCTTGTTTGTAGTAAGCTTGTGAGTGTCAGAGTTTGTCTGTACTAAATTTGTGTGTACCAATAAGCTTCTGTGTGTATCAGTGAGATTGTCTGTCAGTGAGCATATTTGTGTGCATCAGTGAGCCTGTGTTTTTATGTCAATGAGCGTATGTATGAGATTGTCTGTCTGTGAGCCTGTGCATCAATGAACTTGTGTCAGTGACATTGTCTGTGTCTGCATGTGGGTATGCTTACTGTATAATGAAATATTTTACTCTGAATGGACCATTATTTTGAATTAGAAAATGAAAAATACCAATAATATATAAGGATGTGTCTTGCCACCCCAGATGATAAATATATAAACAGGTATAGAAGATAGTGTCAGGAAGCAGCGCCTGTAGTTGTGTTTCCATGCTCAGAAAGACATGGAGGAAGAAAGGAAAATATGCAGATTTTTCTTCTTTCTTTTTAGATAATTCTCATTCCTGGGCTACCCTACGGTCTCAAAGGCAACGGAACCAATCTGGCGAATTTCAATGTGAAGAAACTGAAACACAAGCCTTATATTTGACTCTGTAACCTTTGAAAACACCATAAAACCTGTACATGAGGGGTACTGTTATACTCAGGAGACTTCGCTGAACACAAATTTTATTAAAACACAAATATACTATTAGAATATAACGTAAGTGATATTAACAGGACTACAAAATATGGATAAAACAAAATTTCATAATTAAACATTGGAAATTAAAAATTAGAAATAAAAAATTGAAAATTAAAAATAGAATATTCTTTTTTAGATTTTTTATTTTTATTTTTTTAATTTTTTTTTATTTCCATTTTTTAATGATCTAATGTTGTTTTACCCATTTTTTGTTGTCCTGTTAATATCACTTATGTTATATTCTAATAGCTTTAATTAAGCTGTCTTATTCTTCTCTTTTATCTTTTTTATGCTTTTTTCATGCCTCCCTCCCTTTCATACTCACCACCCAAGATGGAATTCTGATCCGCCTCTACTGGTTTAATATATCCATATAGGTTGTAAAAGGTAGGCTACCCGCCCTAATAGCAAGGTCTTCCCTACCTACTTCCCATATGACTTGATATTTTTTCTGTAATAGTATGCCTTTCTCTTTCCCATACAATATGACCTATAGCAGAGTTTGCCTTGCCTACAACACATACGTTTTTATTTTTATGTTTTATATATATATATATATATATATTTCTCTCTCTTGCAAGAAAGTGCTTTCCTCTTAACTACATAAGAGGATTTATGTTCTTATTTACTTCCGGGTACCAACACCCTGGATCCTTCATTTCCTGTGCTGCACTGTCGGGGGACTTATAAGTTTATCTACCTGCCCCACGACCGCCAAAATTCTGGCCACTGTATTTACCCTCTCTAATAACCCAGTTCCCTAAGTGATTTGTTTTATTTGTGTTATTATTACTATCGCTGCAAGTAGCCGAAGGGCGTGTACAAAACATTACCGTTTTTGTGACCCACACCCCTCCTCTACTCGGCAGACGACATGCAGCATACTGTTCCCATAAGGAGTTGGGGCCAATCACGTGACATACTGCGTAACTGAATTTACGAATCATGTTCCCTTAGATTCTTTGGTACTAAGCCTATATATTGAATAACCTTTGTTTTAATTAAACAAATGTATTTTCAAGAACCCTATATTATCAATTGTCATTTACCAATACTTTTTAATTGTTTTTTATTGTATATGTTTTATGCAAATTACGTCATTTTGGCTCAAAATTTTTAATAAACAATTGATTGTTTTGCCTATAAAAACTCTCAGATACCAGGTTAATGTTTTCACTGCCAGTTGATGAAGCCCTGTGTTGGCGAAACAAGTTTTGGTTGTTTTTAAAACATTTTAATATGTATAAATAAACGAATATTGTCCCCTTAACTCCTCGTGTGCCATATACCTTTTTCTGTTATTATTTTTATATTATTTTTATTTATTTTATTTTAACCTGGTCACCAAGATAATCGGAGTATTCACTCACAAAAGAATCCTGGTGGGGTTTATACCAACCACGCTATCATAGTGAGCAGTATATCCTGCTCATCTAAATGTGAGTATAATACCTTTTATATTTAACCTTTTTATTAATTCATACAGAGAGCACTATTTCTGTTTTACCTCTCTCCTTATGCTGAGAAACCTTCACTTCTAGCAACTTATCATTAATTACCACCTATATCCTACCAGTGGGGGATCAACACCACTGAATGCCAGTTACACCTGAACTTGTACCAGCTTTCTAATAGGTTTGTAGGAATACTACTGCTGTTAAAGGACCACTATAGGCACCCAGACCACTTCAGCTCAATGAAGTGGTCTGGGTGCCAGGTCCCTCTAGGGTTAACCCTGCCTGCTGTAAACATAGCCGTTTCAGAGAAACAGCTATGTTTACATATGGGTTAATCCAGCCTCTAGTGGCTGTCTCATTGACAGCCGCTAGAGGCACTTCCACGTTTCTCACTGATTTTCACAGTGAGAAGATGCCAGCGTCCATAGGAAATCATTGAGAATGCTTTCCTATGGACTAACTGAATGTGCGGCCAAAGGAGGATGGGAGTCCCCTGCACCGAGGGAGCACTTTTCTGGAGAAAGGTAAGTGTTTAACCCCTTCCTCCAACTTCAGCCCGAAGGGAGGGGGGCCATGAGGGTGGGGCACCCTCAGGGCACTATAGTGCCAGGAAAACGAATTGTTTTCCTGGCACTATAGTGGTCCTTTAAGTTCCCTTTTGCTTGCCTGATACAAATTACACTATTGGAGTTTCTTCTTTCATTTGCATGGTCTACCGGACTTAGAAAATCCCACTACCTCAGGACTCTCACAAATACAGAGTGACTTTCATTTATAGGTCTTAAAACCTGGACAATTTTATAGCTTAATTTGACTTCTGTATGTAAGTATATCATTGGTATTGTACTATCTTATTGTTTTGACTGTGGCACAACCTAATTTTACCTTTTTATATATACATATATATTTATGTATATATATATATATATATATTATTTCATTATAAGTGTATTTTCATATCAATATATATATATATATATATATATATATTGATATCAAAATACAATTAGAACGAAATTACACATATATGTATATATATTTACATTTTTTAATGTATTGATATATTTATTTTATATTTTTATATATATATATATATATATATTTAAGTAATATCATTCTACGTGTATTTTGATATTAACATATATATAATTAGATATATATTAATATTAAAATACACTTAGAGAGTGTATGTGTATGTATGTATATGTATGTGTATATATATATATATACTTATTTCATATATATTATATATTTCTAAATATATATTATTTAATTTTGAACAGTTTTATATAACTTTTTTCAGGCAGCAAGGGGGGCTACCTGTCATTCCAGGCACTCCCCCTGCTGGCACTGCTATGGACGGCTATTCAGACACAAGGGGACTGCCTGAGATGCCAGGCAAGTCCCCACATCGCGATCGCCGGCAGGTAGATCCCCTAGATGTTTTAAACAGCTTCCGTAACGCTTTGCTATTCCAAAGGGATTGTAAAAGCATGCATAGCATCATGGGTGTTGAAGTTTAGAATTCATAATAGTGGTTGACAGGGAGCTAATATGGAAGTGTCCATTTTCAGAATGCAAATGTCTGAATTTCTATATTTAGGTTTATTGTCACTCCTCACAAGTATATATTTGTTTAATAAAGAGGATATATAAACAGTATATTAAAAATCCAGGGATGTGAAAGTGCCCTTGTAAAACATAGGCACTTAGCTTTGGAACCATATAAAAACATAGAATGTGACAGCAGGTAAGAACTGTTTGGCCCATCTAGTCTGCCCATTCCCTCACTGTGTTAACATTTACCACTTCAGCTGGAAGGCTATTCCATGCGTCCACTACCCTCTCAGTAAAGTAATACTACCTGAAATTATTTTTAAACCTTTGCCCCTCTAATTTAAGACTATGTCCTCTTGTTGTGGTCATTTTTCTTATTTTCAGCTTCAGTCTAGTGTGGTCAGAGTGAGGGGCATCATCATTTACATTCTCTAGTGCACAATTCAGAGGCACTGGCCAGAGCTTCAGGGGAAAAATAATTTCTACACCTGGAAAGTATCCGCAATGACAGAGATATATTTAAATGCAGGGCCGGACTGGGAAAAAAATTAGGCCCGGGCATTTTTCAATCAGAGCGGCCCCCTAAGAAGGGGGCGGGGCCAGAGAGTGTGTGTTTTGTCATCACTAATGACAAGCACCCCCCTCTCAAAGTGAGCATGTTGGTTCAATGCCCAGAGCCCCGCTGAAGAGCTCTGGCATTAGAAAAAGGCCCCGAATTTGTTCTGCGCAGCGCAAGCAAATTTAATAACATGCTTGCGCTGTGTTTGCTTTTAAATTGTCTCTGGTGTCTCCACAAGTGGGATACCAGAGGACAAAAGGGCCAGGAAAGTGCATGGTGCATATGTTTGGAGCCTGCTTGTGGGATTGCGTGGGTGTAGAGTGTGGTGTGGTATTGTATAAATAGGTCAATATAATTTGTGTTTGTGGTGTAATATGTGTGGCTAGGGGCTGTAGAGAGTGTGTGTATAGGGGGCATAGTTTTATAGGGGATGCAGCGAGTGTGTGCATACAGGCTGAAGTGTGTGTGTATAGGTAACGTAGTGTGTGTAGGGGTTGCAGAGAGAGTGTGTTTAGAGAATGTTGTATGTGTTTGCTGACAAGGAATGTAGTGTGTGTGTGTAGGAGATCTACTGTGCAAATGACCCAGTTTATGTGTGTGTGTGTGTGTGTAGAGGATTAAGAGTGCATATAGGGTAAGGGATCTAGTGTGTATCTGGAGCGTAATGTGTGTAGTGGTGCAGTGTGAGGGGTGCTGTAGTGTGTGTGTGTGTGTGTATGTATATATTTATATATATTTGGACTTATTGTATGTGTGAAGGGTGCAGTGTGTGTATGTAAGAGGGGTGCTGTGTGTGAGGGTGTTTTTATCTGCTGTCACATTCTGTGTGCTGTGTGTGTCTGGGGGCGCAGTGTGTGTCTGGGTGGTGCTGTGTGTGTCTGGGTGGTGCTGTGTGTGTCTGGGTGGTGCTGTGTCTGGGGGGGTGCTGTGTGTGTCTGGGGTGCTGTGTGAGTCTGGGTGCTGTGTGAGTCTGGGTGCTGTGTGTCTGGGGGTGCTGTGTGTGTGTCTGGGGTGCTGTGTGAGTCTGGGTGCTGTGAGAGTCTGGGTGCTGTGTGTCTGGGGGTGCTCTGTGTGTCTGGGGGTGCTGTGTGTGTGTCTGGGTGCTGTGTGTGTCTGGGGGTGCTGTGTGTGTGTGTCTGGGTGCTGTGTGTGTCTGGGTGCAGTGTGTGTCTGGGGGTGCTGGGTGTGTGTGTCTGGGTGCAGTGTGTGTCTGTGTGTGTCTGGGTGCGCAGTGTGTGTCTGGGTGCGCTGTGTGTGTCTGGGTGCGCTGTGTGTGTCTGGGTGCGCTGTGTGTGTCTGGGTGCGCTGTGTGTGTGTGTCTGGGTGCGCTGTGTGTGTCTGGGTGCGCTGTGTGTGTCTGGGTGCACTGTGTGTGTCTGGGTGCGCTGTGTGTGTCTGGGGGCTGTGTGTGTCTGGGGGTGCTGTGTCTGGGGTGTGTGTGTCTGGGGGTGCTGTGTGTGTCTGGGGGGCTGTGTCTGGGGGTGCTGTGTGTGTCTGGGGGTGCTGTGTCTGTGTGTCTGGGGGTGCTGTGTGTCTGGGGGTGCTGCTGTGCTCTGGAGGCTGTGTGTGTGAGTGAATGTATTTTTTATTTAAATATATTTTTTTTACTAATAAAAAAATAAAAATAAATTATATCCCCCCCCCTCCCTTCTTACCTTTAGCCTGGGAGGGGGAGATTCCGTTCTGCCTGGGGAGGGGTGGGGAGCCATGCTGCCTTCCCTGGTGGTCCAGTGGTGAGAGTGAACTCTAACCTGCAGGTTAGAGTTCACTCTCGCGAGATCTGAGCGTTGCCACGGCAACGCTCAGAATCCCGCAAGAGGACCCGGCGGAGCTGCTTGTTAGAGCTCCGCCGGTCCTCTCTCCTCCCTCCCTCCCTCCCCAGCATTTCCCTGTCTGTGGGCCGGTGAGGGAGATCTGTGATCTCCCCGGCCGGCCCATGGAGGCACACAGCGGGGCCGGCGCTCGCATAGCGCTGGCCCTGCAGGGGCCGGCCGGGGAGATCCTGTGATCTCCCTGCCGGCCTGGCCCCATGGCCATCGCGGCCCACCGGGCATTTGCCCGGTATGCCCGATGGCCAGTCCGGGCCTGTTTAAATGAAAAAGCAAAGCACAACTCAACCTGCCCTATGAATACACAGTGTTTGGGATGACTAGCTTAATCCAGTATTGCTTTTTAGGAAATGTAATAGCAGTGCAAATATTAAGAAGTTATTCTTACCAAAGTCAAGTTTAATTTCTCCCAGCTTAATGTCACTGAAGTCTGGAAGGAGCACATCTGATAAAATAAAGGTCATACCAAGCCAGATCTGAAAACCTTCTAATGGTGTTCACATGTATATGATATTCTTAAAGAAACATAGAGTGTTACAAATACAAAACTATATTCCTAACGCTGTAGTGTACCTCTGTTCCCATTCCCCTTTTCCCCCATCCCCAATCTGGTGGTTAAAAGAGGAGACTGGATCTGTCTCCTCCACCAGCGGTGTCATGCAAAGAGTGAGGACGTCCAACGCTTTCATGTAGTTAAACTCTATGAAAATGCAGGAAGACCTCTAGTGGCTCTCTGGTAGAAAATCACTAAAGGCTGTGTTATGCCTGCAATGTAAATATTGCAGTTACTCTGAATGGTACAGGAGCACTTTACCAAGACCACGTTAAAGAGATGAAGTGGTCTGCGTGCCAATAGGGCACTGTGGATTTTGTCAGAATGTTTGGTGTGTTTCGTCCATGATAAAGCAAACCCCATTTGTTGACATGCTGCTCATTCAGTGCTTGCTTTACAATGTTGGTCCTCTATAAGGTTTTCAGACTTTGTGTAAATGGAAGGAAGTTTGGACATTAAATAAAAGAAATATTGTTTAATAAGTGTAATTCTACTTAACCAATACTTGATTACACGACAGTGGAGCCAAACAACTCATTAGAACATAGTAAAGTGCAATCAGACCATAAAATTACATATTGATTTCCACATTTCTAATTAAAAGACGAACAGTTTGTTGGAAACAAATTACAGCCTGGGAGACTGCATTCTAACAATAGAATGGGCAGCCATTCCGAGTGATTATCTGTGCTGCGAAATGGCAAACCAGCCACAACAAACATGAAATGTGGATAAGACATAAGCCAGGCCATAACTATAACTAAATACAATCCCCTAACTTATCCCATATGTTTGTTCTAAATTATTTAATGCACTGGCTATTTTTTACAACACAAACTACTTTTATGTGTTTTTTTTACCATTTTTATTTTATGATTATTTTGAGTGAAATGACTGACAATGACAATTAATAAAAACAAAATGGTGGCAAAAGATGTTTACAACTACTTTTACACCCTTGGATTTCAGGAAAATATTTTATAAGTGCTTATATTTTCTCAAAAAAGGGCATTATTTGCCCCAGCCCCATTCCTTCCCAAAAAATCAGCATCACATTCTCAAGTGCCTTATTGTGAAAGATGTTTTTCCTGTTCCTTAGTTTGTCTTCCCCTCCACTCATGATCAGTTATCTGATACCATGTTACACTATCTGTATTCATGTTCAGCCTGGCTTCTCGGAAGTCTGGAATGAAATATATTGCCTCCCTGCTGCTGGAGACAAGTAACATTCTCATCAGGAATTGTACTTTATTTTCATCAATTTCAGTTTGAGATTTGCATTGTATGAGGGGATTTTTGTAAATCGCCCATGTGCTTACAAGCGTAAGAGGCAAAAATAAGAAAACAAAAGTTGCTTTTCACATTTCACTAACACTACAGTTTACCAACACAACACTCAATATTTCTCAGTCTATCTGGTGTGCATCATGTTGATTTAACCCTCTTTTTAGGCGTGGCTAAATGGCTTTACAAGTCATTATCGTTTTTAAGCTGAGAGAAAATTGAAAGTTGGCTCATAGTAGTGTCTGCACCATAAATTTAGCAATATTCCTAAACTGATATTGTGCTTAGACTGGCTCTCAAGGTGTTTCCTCACAATATCTAGCCAGAGAAAAAGAGAGAAAATTCACTCTCTCTCTTCAAGTTATGAGGAGTTTAGTAATCAATATATTTTATTTCAATGCTTTTTGTACCTGCTTTGCTATTATTTTAACCATGGAGAGGTAGGAAATCTAAATTGGTGCTGAAATGTTCCATTGCAGGAGTCTGGTGGGGAGGTAAATAATTTAGTTCCTACAGTTTGATGTGTGAAGGTACCCATTGACAAGAAATTCCTAACTTTTTAATGTTTAGGAAGAGAGATATATTCAATCAAATTTTCCCTTCATTAAATGAGGAAACCAGACATTTACCAATATTCAGATTTTACATTAACTTTTTATTTGTTGTTTTATTATATTAATTTATTGCAATTTACTATAATTCTGCAAAATATACGTTTTCAATACAGATTTTAACTATATAAAAAAAACAAATGGAGAGGGACAGAGCTAAGCAGCCATAGCAGACCGCATGGGCTCCTTTATATATCGCTATTAGCACGACTCTCAGCACGATTAACCGACCCACAATCGGAGGCACGAGCACACACACCTACCATGGGTCGCAAGACAAAAAAACAAAAAACCCAGAATGAGTATGAACATCAGAGATCTGCTGAGACAAGTGCATGGCACGTGCGTCGGTGGACATACTAACTGACAGGAGACCTGCAATCAGGCAGTCTCTTAAACAACACAACGCAGATGCCCAGGGGGATGACTCCCAACCTGTGACCACAGCCACCCTGAAGACACCGCTCTCTAAACTCCAGAAAACTATTCAGGAGGACGTGGCCACTCTTTGGTCAGACCTTACAGGCCTCATCACACGCCTGGGGAAGGTGGAGACGACATCAGTTCAGCACTCCCAAAAGTTTTACACTCTTGACACTGAAGTGCAAAGTCTTAAGAAACAGCAATGCTTCACTCTCCTGGAAAATGCACAACGCCACAACAACATCAAGGTACGTGGCATACCTGATGACATTCCACCGGTGGAGATCCCACATCTCATACAGAGACTGATAGGGGCCTTGCTGACTCCCAAACAAGCAAAGAATGTCACCATAGATAGGACCTTCCAGATCCCTAAACCTCAGAGAGCACCAGCAACTGCCACTAGGGACCCAGTGGTGCATTTCATATGCAATAGGGATAAGGCGGCAGTGATAGCAGCATTAAAAGGATCTTCACCGTACACGTTTGAAAATATGGCGCTCACATTTTATGCGGATCTCACAAGTGATACCCTACAGTGGAGGAAATCCCTACAGTCTTTCACCACCTTACTCCGGTTGCACAACATCCAATATAGATGGAGGTCACCAGGACATCTACAAGTCCTGAAAGGGGATGCCACATGCGCCGCCCATGATCTGGTAGAAGGGGCTGTTCTGCTGGAGACCCTCGGCCTCCCACAGGACACCATGGCCAGGCCTGGCTTTCGCAGCATTCCAGCAGCATCACATAATTGGCAACCAGCAACAATTACCCCGTTTGTCCCATCAATCAATTATGCAGCAGTCACAACCTGAGGCTCCATGGGACTAGCCACGCATTAGAGTGGAGTTGCAGTACCTTATGTTATGTTTAATGTCTAATCTAATGTTTGCTAGACTCTCTTCTTTGATACACACTTAACCCAACATACTTGCAAGACATACATACTGATACATGACCTCCTATGAGAGCTACAAAGGGCCAACTATTCCAGTTTCCCCCTCACCCTCGCCACTTAATCAGTGGCAAAGATGCGCTCTGACAGGCTAGGCCCAGAGGCATAACACTACACAAAGTCTTGCACATATTATCCTAAGTCCCAGTGGCTTACTCTGCAGCCTAAACATGGTTAAAGCGTAGATGATAGCCTAGATTAGAAGAAACACAAACCCCACTCTAACCTCTAGCGAACTTCTCTGGTATTTTTATGCCTATAGTTTTTAAAAATCTTGTCTTATCTGCTTGATCTACACCCCAATTGACCCATACATAGTTGATCAAGCATGATTATTCTCTCACTGTTCATTCATACATACCAAGCTTGTTAACACATTGAGGACAAATCATGCATATCCAGCCTGACCCCCTATACTTTTTCTTCTATCTTGTTCTTCCTTTTGTTTAAAAAAAAACAAAAAAATGTGCAGCCTACCTTGACATGTAGTTCCATGTTTTTTCCTACACTGCTCATATATATGTCATATGTCACAGATTACCTGTGTTTGTACCACTGCATAACAAAAATAAAGAATAATACAAAAAAAACCTTTAGACTACATTAAATTGCATTAAAAGAAAACTCCACGCACCATGCATGCTGTAATGGTTACAGTGCCAAGAGTCCCCTGGCCCCAGTTTGACATTTTACCTTGTGTCATCTCGGTGTTGCTCCCTGCCTCAACTACTTATAAGTTAAGGTTTTCAATGCAAAGCTTAGTTCCATTGGCTGAAATGATCAGCTGACAAGGTCCCTCATTGAGCCTGCCCTGTACTGCCAGGTAAGGAGAACTAATGGAATGTCCTGCTTAAGAGCTTCCTGGTCTATGTGTACAATAGTGGAGGCAGGGACAACAGGCTTGCCTACGTAGGTGAAAACCAAGCTAGGCCTAGAACCGTTACAGCGTGCCTTTAAATAATTTCAGTGCTACAATCTGTGAAAGTGTTTCTATCCATTGCCTGCAAATAAAGTGTTTGCATTTCCACCCACTATTTACAGCACCTTCTGGACTCACTGATATAATTTCTAATGAGTGGGGTAATAGCTGCTTGACGCAAGGAGACATCTGACTTCTATTTTGGGGTCAAGAAGGAATTTTTTCCTAGTTTGTTGCAAAATTGGAAGCCCCTCAGACTAGGTTTTTTTCCTTCTTTTGGATCAACAGCAAAAACAAATGTGAGGAAGGCTGAACTTGATGGACACATGTCTCTTTTCAGCTATGTAACTATGTAACTGTGCGATGATGAAACCTAGAAATATATTTTTCTCTTCATGCAGATAGTTTTTCCAAATTCCTCTGTATTAAAATATCAGCTTGACTGATTAAATAAAATGGCATCTAATCCATTTTTAATGATGCACGGTACACAGGATAATTTGATGTGCTAGTTCAGTAGAAGTGCTCATATATACATTTAGTAATAAAATATAAACTCTTACAAAATCAATAGCAACACAATGAGTATGTGTTATTGGAAACTCTATTTATAGCTCACCCTAGTTCAAATCTCCATTCCTACCTACCCTCCTTGTGACTCTTGACATGTCCCCAAATTTGCCTCTGGCACTAACAAGCCTGTGAGGCATTGATATATTGAGTCCAAAAATATCTTCTTCCAGTGCTGTGCTCATAGACATTGTGATAGGAAGAGAAAAAAGTGTCATTAAAACAACACAGTTGCAATTAAATCTTCCTAATTTCCATTAAGCATTATAAAGATATTGTCTTGCTCACTAATTAGATGAAAATAAACCTGATCACTGTAACTATATTCACGCAACAGTCATGTTAACTTTTCATGTATTGTCTTGATTCTTGATGATAGCAGCAAGGGTCTTAGTGGAAAATATTTTTTGATGGACTTTAAACACATACATTAATTTAATACCATGCATATATTCACAAATGCATACCATAACTATTTATCATAAGAGCACAAAACATAAGAAAACAACTGATAACAATAATGGGTACTACCTTAATGAGACGATCCCTGTGGGTATCAAACACAAACTATTGCAAAACATAAAGGATGCACACCAAAGCAACTAATATAATCCCAAATGAGCTTTATTAAATATAATTACAAAAATATTACACAAAATATAAAGTAACATGGCTAAATAGTACTAACCAGCAAATACAGTCAGAGAGGTAAGAGGACAAGCAAATAAAAGAGAAAAAGAAGAGAGAGAGAATCCGTGCTGGGTAGATCCGATCTGAATATTTTAAGTTTTGGGAGAATGTTGAACTGAATATGGATGAACATAATATTTTCATATAGAGATTGTTGTGTTCTAATAAAATTGTGACTACAGCATAAAAAAGAATTGCTTTAGAGGGTTAATAAAGGCACCAAAACCACTTCATGTCAGTGCTCCTGCCTTAATCAGCCCGCAAAGCAAAACATTGCCATTATTTTGTAACAGCAATGTGCAGGTTTAACATCTTTTTGACAGCCACTAGAGGCGCTTACTCTGCTCTAACCAAATTAAACTCTGTTATAGATCAAATGCTTCTCATAGTGCAGCATTTGATTGGTGCAGTTCCCCATTTTGCCACGTATGCGCAATAGCCTCTCAATGTTCCCAATGGTGGAACACTGGCGTAGCTGCGATTATCAACATTGATAATGTAAGCCAAAGAGGCAGAGCAGTAGCAAGGAGAGCAGAATGGCGTGGGCTAAAATCTAAGTAATACTCACGTTTCAAAACCTCACACGGTAGAAGGGGACACCTAAATAGGTAGCAAGACACTATTAAGTGTTAAGAATACACATTTGTATTCCTAATGCTATAGTGTTCCTTTAAATAGGTAGTGTTAACACAGTAGACTATATAAAACAGAAAAACGGTTGTGCCAAATGTAAAATTACTTTGAATTTACTATAGGATGTGAATGATAAGAGCATAAAACAGAACCTAATGTAAGATCATAAAAATATCATAAAACGTAATACATAAAAAACTAAGCAGAAAAATAAAAAAAAGCTCTTTGTGAAGAGCTTCCTCTTCACAAAGACTTTATAGACTGTTGCTGTCTGCCACTACCATATCAGCGGTACCCTTTTCTGTCTTTGATATTTTTTTTTAAGTTTTTCTACAATTCTTTTTAGATATAACGTTTTGTGGTATTTATTAGATCTAACACTAGGTTCCGTTTTATGCTTTTATCATTATTGATTCACATCTTTTAGCAAATTCTAAGTAACTTCACATTTGGTGTAAGCTTTTTCTGTTTTATCTAGTGTTCTATTTCGTGGGGTCAAAAGGGATCCCCATATTTTTAGGTGTGCTGCCTTTGGTCTTTTTGTCTGCTTATTTAGCGCTGGTCCATTGTTGGATTTTCCAGTGTTAACACAGTAGGTCTGTTTAATTAATCAGGAGACGTTTGATATTGTTAATCTAAAGCATTTCATCCAGTGTTACATTTCAAAATTCTTTTAGTAAATTCTACTATACTAACATAATTAAAGGAACCCTATGATGTAAGAAATACAAACAATTTAGATTATTGGGATTATTTTCAATAGTGAAATTTGCCTTTTTTGATTTTCTTTTTCGTCTCCGATATAACTGAATTAAATATTCTATCCACATGTGCCTTTATTGAGAAGAATATCATTTCTTTGGTTTCCTAAAGAAATAAAGTTATTGTGTGGGGCTTAATTTGTTAAAGTAGCAAGACGTCCAACTCCTCATGCTAAACACAGGCTGAGACTCATTTGAGAATCCTTATGCTGAAGTAGAGTCTGATCACGGGTAAACATAAAATGAAGTAAAGATATCTTGTATGTCTAGATAAGAATGGCACAAAATGACCGAGGATTCCTATCATTTAAGTTTACAATGTAGTGAAAGATGGAAAGATAAAAACAGAAGGTATGGGGAATAAATGGAATTTGCACCGGAGAGATGAAATTGCAAAGAGGAAGTTGAGTAAAGAATTTAGTACCTGCCATACATTTGTCTGTCATATTGTCAAGGTGTAAGTGGTAAATGTGTGTGAGCAGTGTGGATTTATTTGGTAATACACAATGAATATATATATATATAGTGCAGTGTTAGTTAGAGCTCTATACGCCTTTGACAGGAATTAGAATTTTCATTTTATTCCAAAACTGAGTGGGAGCAAACTCACAGAATAGGCAAGCTGATGATGAATGACAAGTAAGACCCGTGAATTTAGCAGGATCCTGCTGAATTGCATATGGTGCCCACCGTCAAACAGCACTCAGAAATCCGACACCCCTTCCAAAGTCTGTATGCAATAATGCAGCCCAGGGAGACACATGACAATAATTAACAATGGCTGGAAGATAATAATTTGGATAAAAATATACTGGTTAGTAATTGTAATACTTAGCAACTGTGATGACTATATACATTTAAAACATTGCTGTATAAATGGTAGAATGTAAATGTCAGTATAACTTATAAATCTATATCACAGGGTGTACTGATATACCCCAAATCATTGCAGCACAAGGAATAGCTGTGTAGACAGGAAATACTTGTAATGACACTTATAATTCTAAGTGGAAATACAGTGGTGCTGTGATATTTCCAACATGGTAACACTGCACTTATAATGTCTTATTGAATAAATAACTGTTAAACTTTGAATGCTTGTCTTTCAGGGTTATTCATTGAAGTGGGTATTGTTGGAAATTCAATGTGAATTAAAAATTTTATTTTTAGTTTTTAAGCGCAAAATAGACAAATTGGACACATTCAATAAGTCAGCTATGTTTCAGTTCAGCTATTTTCGACAACTTATTAAAATATGCTTTAAATTCAGTTTAATTGCTGGTACACATTAGGAAATCAGTCCGTGTACGCTGAAAAAAAGCTCTATCATCAATGACTTGATATCTTTTCCTTTAGATTTGAATTTCTAACACTACGCTGCGTCTAGAATTTACAGTTTATCACTTACGTTGACCCATTTGGCCTCTTTACTAGATAGTCTTTTCCAGTGTGATACATGTTGCCAAAGGCTCTGTACTTCTGCACGTGGCAGCTCAAAGTCAGTATTTCGAGAAATGGATGCAGAATTGTTGCCGTGAGCATGATTTTATTGCCAATCTGTCACTGTGTCTGCTTGCTCTCCAGATCTAAAAACATGTATTTCCTCCCAATGTGTCGTGTCTCCATGACATTTGTCATATTGCTCTGAAATGTATATATAAAAAAATCATCTTATCTCCCTTCTGTTTTCAAATTCAGCCATCTTTTTCATTTAAACTCTGAGTAATCCACAGCTATTCCTATTAAAATATGGGCAGCTTGTTTAATGAGATCAACCCTGGGGAGACATATATTCAAAAGAAATGTCTATACAAGATTTACTTTCCATGTGGCTACCATTGATTGCACAATGCTTGTCGGCTACATCCCCTGCGCATTTCCCTGCACTTGTAATTCCCCTTTGCATTCCCCTGTAATGAACCTTCCCTTGTGCATTCCTGTGCACCTGTAAACCTATATGTGTCTGGACAACCCTAATCTTAAACTCCATACAGTAAAAAGTAATTAAAAAAAAAAAGTTTATTAAACATTCTAAAACGTATCTAATTCAACCATTGAAAAAATACAAATGTCAATAAATGAGAAAAGGGGAGGCAGAATAAATAAGATTTATAGCTACAAAAGAAAAGAAAATTCTCTGATATTTGTCATTCCATAGATTTGTATTCATTTCTTCAAGCGCGTGTTTCTCTTTACAGTTATATAACTTTTGCAGGAGAAAAAAAACTGCTCAGACACTTATGTCCTCCTAACTTTATGGGCTCATATAATATTTATATTTATTATGTAATGTTTCACAGCTCAGTGACAGCACCGCAGAATGGATGTGCACACAAGAAGCTACCCAGCTTCGTACGTTTTTGAAGAAAGATTTACATCTTACCTGTATCCCGTTAGAGACTGCCTTCCAGCAATTCCTTCTGGTGACAGTGAAGCAGGCTTTGATTTCCTTTAATACACCCACTCATATTATTATATTTCGCACTGACTGATGTTCTGAGAAAGAATAGATCAGTCAGAGGGAGTGAATGGAGTTATTTCAAACTTCACTCTCACAGACATTTCACAGATATAGAAGGTACTTTGCAGACACTGCCTAAATAAAGTTGTAAAAAATTGTGTTGTCTAAAAAATGTTTGACAAAGAAGAGGAGTAGGTGTGAGTTAAAACCTGAAAAGTATATACAAAATATTAAATGTAACCAACTCAACAACTGCTATTTTCATGGATTTTCATTCATTTAGTTATATTTTGAGATTCCTAACTTAACTCCTTATCTGACATTATCTAATAGAATTGTTGGCATTGCCTGATAGCTGTGGAACTAGCTGACCAGTTTAACCCTTCAAAGTTTTTGTTAACCCCTTCCTGCGCTCTGATCACTGTATAAAAATGTTCTTCCTTTTTGGGTGTTGAGTTCTGTGGGTGGAAGTGGGAATTATGGGTTGGGTTGAGGGAATGTGTTAGGCAGGTAGGAAAGGAAATATTTTACACCTTAAAAATTCACCATGGTTCGTTACCACACTACGGAGGAGGTTTACACTCTGCTGACTGAGTCACTAACCACAAAATGGAGCCTGCATTTGTCATAAAGTGACTATACCAAACATCTCAAAATACACCATTTGGAATACTTAGGGTTGCTTTCTGTTAAAAACGGTATAATGGTTGTAAAGTCATTACCCATGATGCTATAGTACCTCAAAGACGATATAGGCCCAGAAAATCACTGTGTCATATTTACAGGTATGAAAACTGAAATTGGCAAGCCCTATATTTGACCCTGTAAATATATATTGTTTGGGTTATAGAATTTGATGCTAAACTTTTCAATAGTATACAACACATGACTTCTCTCACCCATGCCCCCCACACTCTTATTCTCCTCCCTGCTGTAAATACTTTCATATAACTGTTCATTCTCCATCTCCATTCTAAAGGCCTCATCTCACACTCAAACTCAGGGAAGCTCTGTATTTTACATCCTGAAGAGAATCCTACCACTCTCAGCTACTGACTGAAGCTTATAAAATACTCCACTTTGTTTATTCTTGGATTGCTACCATATGATCATGTGTTACTACAGAATTGTTACCATTTATACCTGTAGTTTGCCACTGTAATTTTCTGTGCATGCAGTTTGTATTATTGCCATCTAATGTTTCTGACCAATATTTCATGTACCCACTTATTAATATTTTGGGTGATAGAATTTGGTTGCTAAACATTTCAATAGTATATAACACATGGCTACTCTACCCTCCTCCCCTCTGCCCCCTCCCTTCTCCCCTTCCCCCATTCCTCCTATTTCCTATTCTCCTCCAAGCTGAAAATCCTTTTATATAACTATTCAATCTTCATCTCTGTTCTTCAGGCCTCATCTCACACTCAAACTCAGTGAAACTCACGTTCCCCCTAAATATATTGCATGTTCCACCAGCTGTTTGAGATTCTCACTCAATTACCTCTTCATTCCCTTTGTATTTTACCAATAGCTGTTTCTCTCTGTTAAATCTTTTAGCCATCACCTCCAAATTTCCCCTGCTACCTCTCGTCTCCAATCCCCATTGTATCCTTTAGATTGTAAGCTCACAGGCCATCTAGCTAAGCACTTTGTATAAAGAACTCTAATGGCTAGTTATCAGCTTACGGGCAGAGCTCTCTCTACCTCTTGTATTTGTCGGTGTATATTGTATGTTCTCCACTAATTGTACAGCGCTGCGGAATCTGTTGGCACTTTATAAATACCAGTAATAAATAAATACCATACGGTCTCAAAGGCAACATTGAAAATCTGGCAAATTTCAATGTGAAAAAAATGAAATGCAAACCTTCTATTTGACTCTCTAACTTTCCAAAAAACCACAAAACCTGTACATGGGGGGTACTGATATACTTGGGAGACATCAATGAACACAAACATAAGTGTTTCAAAACAGTAAAACATATTACAACAATAATATCGTCAGTAAAAGTGCGGTTCGTGTGTGAAAAATGCAAAAACTAAGTGTATTTTGTTACCAATATCTATATATATATATATATATATATATATATATATATATATTTATAAAAAAATACAGTTAGAATGAAATTACATATGTATATATAATTTATTTTAATTTTTTAAATAATATTTTATTTATGTATTATTGTAATTATACATATATATATATATATATATATTATATAATATTTATAATATATATCTTATATATATGTAACTTAATTCTAAGTTTTGTTAATACTAATATATGTAATTATATTAACATTAAAATACACTACGTATGATGTTGCATATACATAAGATGTATATATATTATATACATAATATATATATTTTATATACCATATATATATATATATATATACACACACACACACATTTAATTTATTTTAAAAATATTTCATTATTATTCTTTTTACACTACCCACCAGCAGGGGGACTGTCTGACAGCCCAGACAGTCTCCGTGCTGGCAGATCCACAGCCAGCTATAGGGGGCCATGTGATCGATCACATGGCCCCCGGGGGCCTGATTTGCCAGTGGAGGGCTGCCTGGGCTGTCAGGCAGTCCTCCCAAAGAGGTAAGTTTCTCCTGGCTCCTGTGGTAGAAAGCCGTTACGGCGTACTATGCCGCCGCAACGGCTTTAAAGCCCATTATAATGGGAGCGGCATGTAACGCCGTTAAGAGGTTAATTCCTTCCTCTTATACAGGGAATTGGGAAGGTATGGGTTAAATTAAAAATACAGTATTAAAGCTTAAACTGGCACTCCAGACCAGTGAAGCACTTTAGATGCTGAAGAGCTACGTGTGTAAAGAGTGTGTCCTTTTATTCAACAAAAAGTGCAGATTTCAATAGAAATTGTCACTTTTATAAATGAATCTTGTTATGCCCCCTAGCTGTCAGTTGTACAACCTGTCCTGTTATTTCCTGGTTGTTTAGTTTAGTGGAGCTAAAGTCAAAAGTCATGCAATTACCCATTGCACCTACCTTGAAAAGACTTAAAGACTTATCATTGAGCTGGATTGCGAAGTCTGTGATTGAACATCCCTGGAACGTCTCGGTTTGGGAAGAGGAGGACCTGCAATGGCTGCAGACAAAGATCAGCAGGTAATGCAAGCTGTGTTTAGATATAGCCCCAAAGAAAAATGCATACATAAATGCATGCATGTTTTCATTGGGGTTATATCTACTGAACAATGATTTTTATTTTTTTATTTTATTGATATTTGGGCCTTAAAAAGTGTACAGCTTACATCCACAGAAGAACAGTCTGCGATAACTGAGGTCCTCCTAATGCTCTCCTGATAGGTGAAAATATTGCATTCTCGTAAATGAGTATTTTAAAATGATTTTAACAATAAAAGACATTAATTTAAAATTTTTGGATAACCTTTTCAGTTGCTCACAATCTGTTAGAAATGTTTTCTAAATATTTATTTACAAATAATAAAAAAGACATACTTGAATGATGACTTCTGTAGATAAATCCCTTGAAAATATTTATTGAAACAGATTGTGATTTGAAGAGTTTATCCAAAAATATTAAATCAAGGTCTACCTGGGCTATTTTTAGTGTACATTGTGGATACAATATTGTTTTTTAATTTATGATTAATATTCCTGCACTGTGTGCATTTATTCATCAGTAGGTAGTTTTGTATGTTTATGCTGTACAGTAATTATTTATACCTTGAAGTGTATGTTTTCACTTATAGTATTTAGCTCTCTTTGGCATTGTTTTTCTGTTTTGGGGAACTACGTCTTCAAATTGTTTTTGAATGGTTCAACACTTACCTGGTTCCATGTGTTCTATCACTGAAGTGTCATCCCTACTCATGCATTAGTAGTATTAATTCTGACTATCTTTGAACAGAATGAAGTGGCTAACAGAGTCGTCTACCGTTCTCTGTCAACGATGTCTGCCCAAATAGGGATGAAACTGATATATCTAATTCACAAGGGTATCTTCCACGTTAGATGTCTCTGTATCTAAATATGGGTTAGACTGTGGGTGTCTGAAGAATCCAGGTAAGTGCCGCACCATTCAAAAACATTTCTAAAACTTTTTGTCTGGCACCAAAACATCAAATCATGCTTTTGTGGCTATGGTACTTAAAGTGCCCCTTTAGGAAATTATGGTAAAGCCTGTAGAGAAGGAAAAATCCAAACCATCTCCATACTGCTTCAGTGGGAATAAGTCATATGTTTTATAAATGCATTTATTGATTTATTGTATTAGCTCAACAATTCACAAACAATAGAGTAGTTCCCAGCAAATAAATATGGTTACATCAGTTTATATCAGACTGTATTTTTTTTTTGATGATTAAGGTTTTGTCCATGCAGCATTTCCGTTCAGACTAATTTAACCCCTTAAGGACCAAACTTCTGGAATAAAAGGGAATCATGACATGTCACACATGTCATGTGTCCTTAAGGGGTTAATCTATGAGATCATTTTGGTTAAAAATTATCTGGTTGAACCAAAATGGTCCAAGTATTCACTTATCATCAGTATATTGCAAAATAGATACATAATATAAACATTAAGTATATATTTCATAATACATTGATGGGTGCATTTTCCAGCCATTTGGTTTACAGATCAAGTAAGAAGATGTGATAGATTGAAAAGGGGGCAGTAAAACAAATCATATAGTTGCTAAATATTTAATATGTAAATATAGATTTTTTCTGTTGGACACTTCTCGCATAATCTGTGAATTAAATCAATTAATAACATTAATAATTTTTTTTCCATCAATCAGTTTGATTTGGTCATGTGGAAGTGGAGGAGGAGGTAGCCAACACTGTTTTTTATATATATATATATATATATATATATATATATATATATTTTTTTTTAATTTTAATTGGGGTAGCGCCCAAAATATTGGGACATATAAAAAAAATAAACATTTGCAGCCTGCAGTGCATTTCTTGCAGTCCTGATGCATGGAGAAATGCTCAACTCCTGATGCATGGAGAAAAGGCATTCACAAGCCTCTGCTATTGTGTATATAGTTTATACTAAGTGACCCATAGGTTGAGGAGGCGGTGACTGTGGCGGTGTAGGTGAAAGCGGCGGTGGAGGAGAAGGTAGCCAACACAGTTTTTTTATATATATATATATACATATATATATATATATATATATATATATTTTATTTTAATTGAGGTAGCCCCCAAAATATTGGAACATATAAAAAAAGAAAACTATGTTCTGCAGAGCGACTGACCCGTGCGTGCTGCAGCTGAAACTCCACTATTGCCTGCTGCTGCTCACACAGTCTCCTGAGGCGGTGAGCGGGAAGGCCGAAGTTACGCTGCAGCGCAGACAGGCGAGCCGCAGCAGGGTGAGAATGCCGAAAGCGCGCACAGCCGCTACAATGAATGTCACATCCTGTTCCAAGTTGTTTATCAGTCTGGTGATGGCTTCTAGTATCCAGTACTCTTTTTACTGAAGCTGCATCATGGTCCTGGTATGTGGCCGCACAAACGCTGGTGCTCAACACTAGGGGGTGTGCGGTTACCCTGCACCAGACCCTGCTAATCCATTCCACACTGTGACTCCTAACTTCTACATCAGGCATACTGGGTCCCGGTCGTCTGACTGCTGCCCAGACAGTGTCTGGGTACCGGTCACCGGACTGCGAAACTGCGAATGGCTCGTTAAATCTGTTATGGTTCTTTTTATCGCTTCAACTGTTACTTGGATAACTGTGGGAAATCTAAAGATAATACATGCCGACGAGCGCTAGGGGACGGCCACTCCGCTTTTGCTCCCTGCTCCCTCTTATGCTGTGCTGGTGCCTCTGTGCGACCAGCGCCTCTTCCTCCAAACTGCACACGTCACTCGCATGACCTTGATTCCATGTGGGGTCTAGGACTTCATCATCCTCCACATCATCTTCCACCCACTCCTCAACCCTGCCCTCCTTGCCGGTCTGCACACTGCAGAAAGCCACAGCAGTTGGCACCTGTGTTTTTCCAGCATGTAAAGTCTGCCAGGCAACAGTTTTCCCTATAAACTGACCTCTCAGTTTGACTTGTGAGTATATTGCCCCAGCATTACCTCTTAGCTATTGATAACTGGTTTAAATATAGCAGCTTGTTATCTGGTAGTTTCTAGTGTAGAAAATATCAATCTGTTTTCAATCACTTAGATCTGTTTAACAAGTGTTGTAGGTGTGAAACAATATTACAAGTGACCGATGTAGTAAATTCGAATCAAAGTTCCATTTGCAAAAAATAAATCTCGCCCATCTTCTGTGGGTTATTGCATTTTTAAGATGTAGACTTATTGTATCACACTAGCCATGCACAGATTGTCTGGCACGTTGTTTTGGTGTTTGGTTTTTTAAACTTTGTAGTTGTGTCTTTACAGAATATAGAAATGTATATTAATGCTTCTGTAAATGAAGCGATCACAATAACACTTATTTTTCACTTAAAAAAAAAAAAAAAATCAGGCTAAACAAAAATTGGTAATTTGCAATATGACATCTGAAAAGCACATGAAAAGATGCTGTATGATTTTTTTTTTTTAAAGAACACACTACATGAAAGTCCTGTTCACTAGAGTGTGTAGCCATGAATGTAACCAGTAAAACTTTGTTTTTACAGCCACTGGTTGGCCCATACATATTTTAAAATTTGTTTAATTTTGTTATAGCACGACTTGTAGTCTTGTTTTTAACTTGTCTATAATACATATTTTTGTATGTCACTCAGTGTGTTTTTTCATTGATTATTGAATTTTAATGGTCTAAGATAATTAACATGTCAGCAGGAAAACGTAACCCGAATGATTTGTCTCAGTCTTGACTTCTATACTACCTGCACCATAGGCAACATTTATTTGTCTTTAGACTTTGTTGAGAAGCGGTAACTAGCCAGTATTGCACACATACACCAGATATGAAGTGCACACACTAAATGTACTATTTAGCACCAAAAAATTTAGAATTTGTAAAACTGCGATGTAACCACAGTATTTGATGGTTCTATTTGACTCTCAGATATGAAGTGCACCCCACTAATGTACTATCTAGCAGATTAGCACCCAGAAAATAAGAATGTTTCAAACTGCGCTGTAAGCGCACTATTTGACGCTTCTATTTGACTCTCAGATATGAAGAGCACGCCCAAAATGTACTATTTAGCAGATTAGCACCCAGAAAATACAAATGTTTACAATTGCGCTATGAGCACACTATTTGACGCTTCTATTTGACTCTCAGATATGAAAAGCAGGCCCAAAATGTACTAGTTAGCAGATTAGTAGCAAAACAATTAGAATGTTTACAACTGCGCTGTAAGCGCACTATTTGACGCTTCTATGTGACTCTCAGATATGAAGAGCTGGCCCAAAATGTACTATTTTGCAGTTTAGCACCCAGGAAATAAGAATTTTTACAACTGCGCTGTAAGCTCACTATTAGACGCTTCGATTTGACTCTCAGCTATGAAGAGCACCCCCAAAATTTACTGTTTAGCAGCAAAACAATTAGAATGTTTACAACTGCGCTGCAAGCGCACTATTAGATGCTTCTATTTGACTCTCAGATATGAAGAGCAGGCCCCAAAATGTACTATTTAGCAGATTAGCACAGAGAAAATAAGAATGTTTATAATTGCGCTGTAAGCGCACTATTTCGCTTCTATTTGACTCAGATATGAAGAGCATGCCCCAAAATGTACTATTTAGCAGATTAGCAGCAAAACAATTAGAATGTTTACAACTGCGCTGTAAGCGCACTCTTAGATGCTTCTATTCTAATCTCAGATATGAAGAGCACGCCCAAAATGTACTATTTAGCAGATTAGCACCCAGAAAATAAGAATGTTTACAACTGCGCTGTAAGCGCACTATTTGACTCTCAGATATGAAGTGCACCCCACTAATATACTTTTTAGCACCCAAAAAATGTTAAGTTTCAAAACTGCAATGTGACAGCAGTATTTTTTTTATTATTATTATTTTTATTGAGTTATAAATAAAAAAAATTTAAATTATTTTTATTGAGTTATAAATCATTTAACAAACACCATGGAGGGAGTAAACAATCCTCCCATATAGCATCCAAAAGACATCTTAATATTACAGTAATACATACATAAATGATATATATCACAATTACTCAATCACCAAGTACAAACAACACAAACAAGACAGACAATATTGGTCGTTGTACATCACTAGGTAGTACCCGGTCAGAGATCCCATCGTAATTACCCATAAATTATTAAAGTGTGTGTCGGGCCAAAGGCAACATCAAACAAATGATTACTCAATGGTATGATTCCTCACCCTTATTCCGCCCTGCTATCCTTGTCAGTGAACCTGTTTACTTGTCAGTATAGATTATATCACCAATTTTAAAAGTTATTTGTCCTTTCTGAAAAAGTAGCATATAAATCCAATGTTCTCAACTTAGGAAATAGTCATAGAGTACACACCCTTTTCCCTCTCTAATTGATATATCACTTAATGCTTAAGCTGAGCCTTGGTAGGAATCTCAATGCTTCGCCAGTGTCTCGCTATAAGGGTCTTAGCTGCCATTAAACAGGGAATAAGGGCCATATCTGATTTTTGATTCATGTCTGGCCCCATTATATGTAATAAAGCCAGTTCTACCTTTTGATCAAATTGTTTATCCCCTAATACTTGTATGACACCAAAAGTCAAATTCCATAGAGATTTAATTCTGGGGCAAGACCACCAGATGAGTAGCATTGATCCATCGAGATGGAAACAACGCCAACAATTAGGCTGATTGGTCTGTGAGATTTTTACCAGACGCAATGGGACCATATACCATCTGTATGCCACTTTAATTAAAGTTTCTAAAATATTGAGAAAGTGAATATATTGTTTTGTTTTCTGAAAGGACTTGCACCAAATATCTAGTGGAATATTAACCTCTAAATCTAATTATTTTATTAATGGTTTAGGCATTGCCTGAGATCCCAGTATACTTAATAATTCTGCAGCAATTGATATCACATTTTTAACTTCACACCCTGTGAAGATTTTAGTGATCAGACTCCCTACTCTACCATCAAGAAATAACAAGTTGTCTTTAAGAAAACTCTTGATACAGAGAAAGTTAAAAACTTCTCTAGTTTAATACTTCAAAACTTATCATTTGTTGACTATTATACATATCCGATATTAAATAAGGGAAATCTCTATATCAATTTTTAAATTAATATCCGGCAAGATTTGTTCTAAAGTTGCAATATGAATTTTCCCTAAAATGTTATTAATATTTAATTTTTTCTTAATAATTTTCCATTCTTTAAGAATTTGGCGGAGAATTAGAGGAGTATTAGTCGGTAGATTAGCTAATGAGTAATTATTATTTTCATCACCCCATAGAAGAGATTCTAAATTTTTAACTCCACTTCTGTGAGCCTAAGTTTTATACTATATTTGACTTTGGGCTTCCTTAATTTGTAGTCTGCTAGCATGAACTAGCATATTAACCTGATAGACCTGGCAAATTAAAGGTGATCCCATACCCCCTTAATGTCCTTTCTTTGAGAGCATAGTAATGTTAATTCTGGGCTTTTTGCCTTTCCAGATAAAGTTATTGATACTACTTTGGATCATATTTAACCATAACACCAGTATTTGATGCTTCTATTTGACTCTCAGATATGAAGTGCACCCCACTAATGTACTATTTAGCACCCCAAAAATTTGACTTTTTAAAACTCCAATGTAACCGCAGTATTTGACGCTTCTATTTGACTCTCAGATATGAAGTGCACCCCACTAATGTACTAGTTTGCAGAATTCTTTCCTAATCTGTCCCTAAAAGCAGCAGCATCCTCTCCCTACACTAATAAGCTCTCATGTGCGTGCGGCGCTACGCGACTCCAGCTTATATATAGAGGCTGGGTCACATGCTGCACTGGCCAATCACAGGCATGCCATTAGTAGGTGATGGCTTCTAAGGGCACACGAGTCAAATGCTTGTTGATTGGCTGCCTGCAGCCTTTGAAAACGCGAGATTAAATCGCTGAACACCGAACTCCAATCCAAACAGTGATATATCCGTGTTCAGGTCCGGGGTCCAAAAAACGTAATGTTCTGTAAAATTCGGGTTTGCTCAACTCTATTCAGGTGTCTCTACTTGCATGGAATGTATGATTCTCTTAAGGTTCTAGTGCAGGGATAGGCAACTTTCAGCACTCCAGATGTTGTGGACTACTCCCCCCCATAATGCTCTAACACCCATAATGCTGGCAAAGCATCATGGGAGGTGTAGTCCAAAACATCTGGAGGTTGCCTATACCTGTTCTAGTGACCAAAAATTATTAAGACAAAATGAGAAAGTACATCACTGTATTAAAAATTCATAAATGTGCAAGTTTATTTCATGCATCACATTTATTAAAGAACACCAAGCTCTGGCATGATGGGTTGGGAGGTACAATCCCAGCCTAGGAATGTATATATGTATATATTCAACCATACTAACAATGGCATGATGTAATATGAAACAACGTCTATGGTAGAATATGTTTTCAAAATAGTATATAGTATAAGCATATAATATTTGACTCACGTATGCAGTTGTGCTAACCAAAACTAATTGTCATTTCTTTGCTACTGTAGTAAATAATACATTAGCAAATTATAATTTGAGTCATAATTTGGTCTGTCCACTCCCCCAGTTGGAACAATTTGCGAATAGAAAACAAAAGCAATTTGTTGCTGCAACTCGATATGAAAAACACTGAACTACAGACGAATGTGTATTTGTAGATGGTTGGTTTCCCTTCTATTAAATCATGTGAGCACCAAGTGGATTAGCAATATATTTATGCAACAGATAAAGCCCAAATTAGTATAAAATGATTCACAATATAAGCCATTTTATGCATGCGTAGAGTAGGTTGCACAAACTGTTCCTATCTAATCTGGCCAAATATATTTTTAATCAAATTAATTTCACTGAGTTTTGCCTCTAATCCTGATTTAGTATTCAAATATGTTTTCCTAATTTAATTATTTCTCCACAATGGTCAAAGAAATACTAAAGTTGATGTAAGGCTACATGGAAATATCATACTGTGGGTCTAGTTAATGCAGACTGTTTGCTTTTAGCTGGAGGTAGCATTACATGAGCAGGTGGAATTTATAAGTACTAAGGTTTCTTAGAAAAAACTGAAGATAGGATCCCTGTTTCACCTGCAATTTCTCTTTATGTTTATTCCTTTGTTAGTATTCTAAATATAGTTCTGTAAGTGCATTGTGAATGTTTGCAATACCGCTATGTGCATAATATTGGGTCTGTACCAAGATGGAATTTATCATGCATTCTAAAAAGAGACAGAATATGCTAAAGACTTTTTAACTCTATACGTACATGAGTAAACAAAGCACATTTTTTTTTCTTTTTTTAAATAGCTCACCCATATCAATTACCAGGCTATAAACTGGGGGGAAAAATAATTTTATTGTGGATTAATTATTCCTAAATATGTAAATTAAACAATCTTCTTAAACGAAAGAGTTAACAAAGCATCATGACCACTTTGGTGATAGACCCACTATAGTTACCAAACCAACTTTGGCTTAAGGAAGCTGTTTTGGTTTATAGATCAACAGATCATGCTTCTGAAATCTCACTGTTCAATTCTCTGTAATTGTTTTGGTGACTATAGTGTTCTTTAAGCAATACAATATAATCTTTCAAATGATGAGTTAAAATGAAACATGAAGAAAGTTAGGGTAATTCACTATATTCCCAAACAGAAGTTTACCTATTTGACAAACAGAGTGGGGTGATATTGATTGTTTACACCCCTCCCACCAATATATATATATTTTTTTTAAATATTTTTTTTGCTGCATGTGATATGTGTGTGTTGAGGGGTGTGATGTGTGTGTTTAGGGGTGTGATGTGTGTGTTTCTGTGGCCGTGCCTGATGTGTGGGGGGTTGGCTAACTGGGATGTGTGTGTGTGGGGTTGCATAAGTGAAATATGTGTAAAGTATTATTATTATTATTATTATTATATTATTATTATTTATATAGTGCCAGCAAAAATCTGTAGCACTGTACAATGGGTGGACTAACAGACATGTAATTGTAACCAGACAAATGGAACAGAGGGATTGAGGGCCCTGCTCAATGAGCTTACATGCTAGAGGGAGGGGGTTATAGTGTCACAAAGGGTATAAGTAGGAGTAATAAAATAGGTTGCTACGAAAGTATTCACTGGGAACTTACAAACTTGCTTTCCTGACAAAGTGTGGTTCAAAGATTTTTTGAAGGAGTGGAGACTGGGTGAAAGTCTAACGGAGAAGGGAAGGGAGTTCCACAGAAAAGGTGCAGCCCTGGAGAAGTCTTGGAGGCGAGCATCAGATGTGGGAGTATGGACAGAGGATAGACGTAGGTCTTCGGCAGAGTGCAGGGACCTTGTGTACTTGTGTATTAGGGAGGATAGGAAGGTTGGAGCAGCATTATGTAGGGACTTGTAAGCAAGCACCAGAATCTTAAATTGAGCCCTATATCTAACTGGAAGCTAATGTAGGGACTGACAGAGGGGGGAGGCGTGGGAGGTGCGGGCGGACAGGTAAATGAGCCTTGCCACCGCGTTCATAATAGATTGCAGCGGTACAATCTGGGAACATGTAAGATGACTGAGAAGGGGATTGCAGTAGACAAGACGAGAAAGAACAATGGCATGGACCAGCACCTTAGGTGCATCTGGTGTGAAATAAGGGCTAATGCAAGCTGTGTTTTTGAGATGAAAGCGGCAGGATTTGGCAATCGATTGGACATGGGGGGTGAAAGAGAGGTCGGAGTCAAAGAGAACACCTAGGCAGCGAGCCTTTCTTCCACCATGATTTCTGTTTGGCATGTTATTACTGTTCTGTGTTATTGTCTGGCATTTGACCTTGGTTTGTTTCTCTTTGTACATTTACAATCCTGAGCCTAGTCTGTTTACTCTTATTACTTTACTTCCAAAGTCCTGATCTTGGCTTGTTCTTTCTTTTATGATTTATCTCTTTATGTGTGTCCAACCCCACCAATTCTAAGGACTTCCTGTATTCTAAACTAAGTTCTGTGTGGTGTTTTGTCATCCTGACACACTTTTGGAAAAGCATGAAGTCAGACCAGGCCCACGGGTTCCAGAACTGGTTTGTTGATCTAAAATAAAACTGTGATCAAGAGGGAAATTTCAACAACAGTATGTCTTACTAGAGGGCAGTGTTGTAGCATATATGGTTACATGATTACATAACAAAGTGGATACATTTCAGTGGCTGTACGTTTTTATAATTTAAGCTAAACACCCAAATTACTAAACATTGTATTCTGACTTCAGCCTATCCACACATTTCATCTACTTATATTATTTCATAATTTACTGCTTTAATGCTTATCTTTCTCCAGGCATGGGGCTATGATCCCTGATGGATCATCGGGGCTATAATCCCTGGTGGTCTGGTGGGTCCTCTTATAAAATCTCTGTTAATCTAATGGGGAAGTGCATGGACTGCAACTCCAGCAGGCGCAGACCAGTGTTAATGTTCCCTCCTTTCCATCACTCAGTAAATTAGTCAGAGTGCAGGCTGGGGAACTTGATGGCTACAAGTGACTTTCACTGAGTGCTGAAATCACAAGGGGACATTTTAAGTGATCTGCACTGCCAGAGGTGGAAGCTATGTGCTCCCTCAGTGGGGAAGCCATGTGCTCTACCAGGGATAATGACAGAGCACACATTGGATAGATTAATAGATTACTGATAGATTAATTTGTATTCAAGATATTGCTACATTCATGGGCGTCCGCAGGAATTTTTCCAGGTGGGGGCATAATTGTAATGACATCCATGCTTGGCCCCTTTTTGACAGTGTCATGAAAGGGAAGGAGCATAGTCATTTTCACATAAAGCCAGGGTGAATAGCTTTTTATAACTATGGTGTCAGGAATATATGTTTGTATTCCTGACACTATAGTGCTCCTTTAATCAAATTAAAGGAACATTCTGGTCACCATAACAACTTCAACTAAATGAAAATGCTATGATGCAAGGAGGCCCCTGGGCGCTCTCTTTCCTTTAAGGGGTGAAACTACTCTCAAATGGTTTACCCCCAAAGGCTTTCTCCAGCTCCATATCTCCAGGTCGCTCAGTGGTATTCAGCTTCTTAAACGGAGTGTCAGGAAGTGCAGACTGACGTCAGGCATGGGTGCCGCTGATTGGCTAGAGTGGTCAGCTGATGCTCTAAGCCAATCGCTAGTTCCCGATTCATAAAAATGTTTTACGTTTTCATGAATGGGGAGCTACTGATTGGCTTAGAGTGGCAGCTGACCCTCTAGCCAATCAGCAGCACCCCTACCCAGCGGCCCTCTGTGTTTCCTGACACTCAGTAAATTAAAGTGAACACATTAACACTGATAATTTTTTTTACCTGGGGAGATGACAAGGTCCAAAGTTCCCTTCCAGGCCCAGGTACCAAAGCCTTATGATGTGGTGTCCAGAATGAAGTGCTCCAATCTCATTTTCTTCTCCTTCATTTGACACAGTCTTCTTTTTCTTCTGAGGCTCCTTCTGCAGAGGCGGCTCTAGACTTTATGAGGCCTTAGGCGAAACTCAAACATGAGGCCCCACTAACAAAAAAGTGAAAAAATAGAGTTGCAATACATGCACACTGTCACATATACACATTGATGCACAGTTTACCTGTGTATGTGCCTGAGAGTGTGTCTGACAGAGAGTATCCGTGTGTGTGTGTGTGTGTGTGTGTGAGAATGTATGTCTCTGTGAGCATGTTTGCGTTTTTGTCTGGTACCCTATGTGTATGGGGTAGCTGCTTGAAGAGGGGGCTGATGGTGAGAGGGACAGGCAGGTGATGGTGAGAGGGACAGGCGGGTGATGGTGGGGGGGTGATGCTGAGGGGGGGGAGTGATGGTGAGGGGGAGTAATGCTGAGGGAGGGGGTGATGGTGACGGAGGTGGTAATGCTGCTGAGGGAGGGGCTGATGGGGGTAATGCTGTGGGTGATGCCGAGGGTTTCAGTCATGAGTGAAAGGCAGGGATAAGCTGTAGCTTCCTGCCTTTTTGCAGTGTATTCTCACACAAACCACAAAGAGCAGCACAAGCTGAAAAATCCAGGGGGCGGGGGGGAGGGGGGCAAGTGCCCCCTCTTGCCCCCCCCTGTGGACGCCCATGGCTACATTGTCAGTATATTAAATAAAAATAAATGAAATTAAAGTTTTACAAGGAACATGGGGGGCTAGGCGGTGTGTAGGTTAATCCTGTCACATTGGTGATGCCAATATCTCATTTGTCACCTGGGGTAGACTGCCCGGCACTGCCATTTTTGTTTTCCACTGTGCATGGCCATCACAGATGTTGCAGTTTTGGCAGATAAGTAAATGCTAATCTGATGCTGTTGTACCACAAATTAAACATCTTTACCTGGCCATACAGAGGTGACCATATATTTGACTACTTTAGCATACATTTTATGGCAAATGACAAGGAACACAGATTTTCATTATACTTTCATAACCCGCTACAATGTTTAATTAATGCCATAGGATAGCAGCATTGTGGAACCCATTTTCAAAGATACTTCTATTCTCACTGTTTGCTTTTATAGAATAAATATGGAATTTCATGAACTGCATTATCTTATAAACTTTGCTATTAATAAGTACAACAGACCAAACACAATATTACTTTGATATCCATGCATAAAATATTTTTTCTTCATGAGAAAGGTGTAAACTTATTGGACAAAACTCGATTTAGCTTTAGTTTTCATTTTGCTTTGACTCATTGTAGCAATAGCTCTATTCTAAGCTTCATATGCATAGCATTTGTCTCTCCCACCTCTACCAGAAAGTTATTTCTTGTATCTATTTTTCTGTAAAATAGTATTTAGTAATTAGCAGAGATTATACCCTCTTTGAATATTTAAAGGGACATCATAGTCACCAAAACAGCTTTAGCTTAATGAAGCAGTTTTGGTGTATAGATAATGCTCCTGTCGCCTTACTGCTCAATTCTCTGCCATGTGTAAAAATCTTAGTCACACTAATGTGCATGTGACTTACACTTCCTGTAAAGAGTTATCTAATGTTTATGCATCCTTTATTGCAAATTCTGTTTAATTTAGTATTTCTTATTTCCTGCTCTGTTAATAGCTTGCTAGACCATGCAGGAGTCTCCTGTATGTGATTAAAATTCAATTTACAGATAAGGGGATGACAACTTTTAAAATTAAGTTACACCTGATTTAAAATGGAACCATTTTGTTTTCATTCAGTCTGTGTCAGTCACAGCCAGAGGAGGTGTGTCTAGGGCTGCATAAACAGAAACTTAAGTTATTTAACTCCTAAATGGCAGAGAACTGAGCTGCAAAACTTCAGAGGCATGATCTATACATCAAAACCGCTTCATTAAGCTTTGTTTTGGTCACTATAGTGTCCCTTGATAATACCACTTTGCAATGTATGTGCTTCTGCATTACCCTCTATCCATTGTCCACAGGGTTTTGTATGATTCACAATTGAAAATGACCATTAAATGTAGTCATTTATTGAAGGGGATAGGGGGTGTAACAAGTTAATTTCTAGAAGTGCCAATTTTTATTGAAATCTGCAATTTTTGTAATATGAAAAACGATTACACACTTTTGGCACATATAGCACTTAAAGTGCTATAGGTGTTTGGAATGTCCCTTTCAACGTGTTTTGTTATAGCACTGAAGGCAGATTGGCATGCGCCACACATTAGCCATCTTGTCTTTAAAGTACAGTGGTATAGGAATGTACTTAATTGCCATAGATGGTCCTACGAAATGTGCAGTGTGAGCTTATATTTACCTAAATTAACATGTATTTTAATATAATGCAAAAAAACATATAGATTTACAAAAATGGCAATAAACTCAACTCCCGAGATCATAAGTGATGGAGGATAAATAAATATAAAAACTGCCTGGATGAGGACTAAAAGTACATCATTAGCCCATATAATCCTGGACAAAGTCCAATGAAAATCCACAACTATTATCCAGCCTTCTAGGAAGGAGCACCCAGTATGAGCTATTATAGACAAAAGTCTGATTAGATAGGAAATATGTCCAGAGAACATTAGTGTGCTGACCTGAGTTAATGTATTGCAATTACTGTATGTCTATTTTATATTGTGTATTGCTAATATTAATAAATGTTAACCCTGCACATTTATTTGGACATTGGTTTATGTTTTAACCATTGATGGAGCTGATGACTTTTGAATTGTTTTAAATTATGTTCTACATTTGTAGTAGATCCCATAACATTGACAGTGGAAATTTTGTGGACATTGAAATTGATCAACTTTACAGGAACATATTTGCACTTATGTTGAATTCCTGCACTGCAAACTCTTCTACATTGTTTAGAGGTATTAAGAATTTTTGTTTTTTTCCTGAATTTCTTAAAGGAACAATATAGTGCCAAGCATGTATTCCTGACACTGTAGTTTGGAAACCGCTGTTTAGGTGATCCCCCTCCCGGGCTCTGTTTAAAAAGATTTAAAACGTACCTTTTTCCAGCGCCGCACTGGACCGATCGCCGTCTGTCCCCATTCCCACTCTGCCTCCTTGGCTGAGATCATCAAACTTGATGTTGTCAGTCAATCCAATGCTTTCCCATAGGAAAAGGCAGTGTTTTCATTAAAAAGCTTAAAGGGATGGATAGTAGACACCAGAACAATTACATTAAGCTGTAGATGTTCTGGTGACTGTAGTGTCCCATTAAATTCAAAATATTGAATTCCCAGTTTATCATTTGACTATAGCAGATCGAATTTCAAATGTTTGAAATTAAATCTATATACTCAAAACAATATGCTTCAAAATGACACAAATGTTGTTTTATTAATTAATTTTATATTAAGACCAGTAGCTGAAAATTAATCAGTAAGCCAGTTCCAAAACAAAAGAAGCTGCTCTGATGTTTTTAAAAAGCATGCCTATGTGTGCAACATGACTTTCATCAAAATAGGAAGGGTAGAAAAACCATTTAAGGCATACAAATAAAATTCAGTTTCAAAACTTTTCTACCTTTTAACATAGATTGTTGAAGAAATAACAAAGATGATTTATAAACAATAGCATGTGTTATTAGCTAAGAACCCACACTTGAGGACACATTTTATAGACGAGCACACTTCATTTTACCAAAAGTTAAACAAACCTCCAATTTGTTTACACATTTTTTTTTTAATTATTACACTTGATTTCTGGGCACTGTCATGCTTGTACAGACAGCCTTGAGTAGAAAAAACTTTCAACAAATTAATAAATGTGGTCTACGCTCCTATCTGTTCTTGTGGTTTGTGTTTTGTGGTTAGAATGACACAACTTATGCAGCAGCATTTTGAAGAACTCATGAAAAGCACAACATAAATAAAGCATAATGTGGCATCACACTACTTTAAATGTTGTTAAAGTAACCCTAAAAATCATAGACTTTTTGGTTCAAGAGAAAATGAAGAGAAACTGGGATGGTGACAAGTTTATTTCTAAAATGTCAGAATGTCCCAAAGAAGTGTTAACTCAGATATACGTGCCCTGCTCAGTTATTCATTCCATGCTTTATTGACTCAGGTTCTTATAAATTTTGCCTATTTATTCATAGCTTCTGGCTTTCCCCATTGCTCGATTACTGAGTCTTCCTGGCTTGCCTTGCTGTGTGTAACCTCATTGCCTTGCAGCCTCAGTCCTTGTGGGCCCAAAGTAACCTGTCCATTTATTCTACACATCATTGACAATAGACCTCGGCTTGTGTTCCTGACTACTATCTTGGATTGTCCTTGTCCACCAGTGTTGGCTTCTAACCCTAGCTCTCGTTCCTGACTACTTTTTCGTATCAAGAACTTTCATGTCTGTTGCTCCTCTGGTTTCAGACCTCGGCCGACCTTACCTGTCTAACCTTGCAGATAATCCCTGTTCCTTTTTCCAATTTCAGTATCAGATCTCATCTCATGAGTCACAACCACACTCTTGGATGATGCATTCAATCATTTTTAACCAAACTTTATTCCTATGGGCTTAATTTCCAAGTGTTCATCTCATCACTTATTATATAACTACTCACTCCAAAGACTATGTTTTACTTACTGACTTTGTTTCAATTTCTCCTCCATATTAAAGCTCTCATTTGCCTTGTGTCTGTTCACTCTGCTTTAACCTATCGATATCAAAGTCTCTCTACTGTCTGAACAGTAGAACAGCTCAAAGTCAATTCTCTCTGGAACTATAGGCTGCTCAGTCTGCCACCACGTTACCTCCTATCTACTATATTGCACTGAATGTCTTCTGCCCATATTTGCTCATGTGTTGCCGAACCATTGCCAGCTGTTCTAAGGAGATTCTACCTATTTGTGCAAACCACTACATTATTCTAGGAGGTCATAGATTTATTTATTTATTTATTTATTTATTATTTATTTATAAAATATTTTACCAGGAAAGATACATTGAGATTTCTCTTGTTTTTAAGTATGTCCTTGGTCCACAAAACATTGCATTGATACATTATGGTACAATAAAATACAAAAAACAATATTATTACACAATATATACAAAATGTAACATAGAACAGGTAAGAAATATATAATCAACCATAACATGTGCATTCTACTTTGAGGTATGTTGAGAGGGATCTCTTAAAGGACTTTAGGCTTGGGGAAGATTTTAAAGTGTGCAGGAGGTTGTTCCATAATTGTGGCACTCTGTAGGAAAAGGAGGATCGGGCTGCTTTCTTTTTGTATTGAGGTAGACTAAATAAAGTGCTGGTTCTGGATCGAAGGTTATAGGAGGTGGGAACAGCCGGGGGGAGCATTCTGCTCAGATAGGGCGGGAGCTTCCCATAAAAGCTCTTAAACACAAGGCTGCAAAGATGAAGGGTGTAACTGGATTCCAGCGACAGCCAGTTTAGTTCTTTTAGCATGTCACATGGTGGGTCCTGTAATTACATTGTCAAATCTGCAGAATGAGTTATACAATGTATTGATATAGTGCCCTGAGGGTGCCCCCACCCTCAGGGTCCCCCTCCCGCCCGGCTCTGGAAGGGGGAAAGGGGTTGAAACTTACCTTTTTCCAGCGCTGGGCGGGGAGCTCTCCTCCTTCTCTCCTCCTCCGTTCTGCCCCATCGGCTGAATGCGCACGCGCGGCAAGAGCTGCGCGCGCATTCAGCCGGTCGCATAGGAAAGCATTATCAATGCTTTCCTATGGACGCTGGCATGCTCTCACTGTGAAAATCACAGTGAGAAGCACGCAAGTGCCTCTAGTGGCTGTCAATGAGACTAGAGGATTAGGGGGAAGGCTTAACACATTAATAAACATAGCAGTTTCTCTGAAACTGCTATGTTTATAAAAAAAATGGGTAACCCTAGAAGGACCTGACACCCAGACCACTTCATTAAGCTGAAGTGGTCTGGGTGCCTAGAGTGGTCCTTTAATGTGGGATTGTGGTGCAGGTGCATATACTACATCCCCATAATCAGTGATTGGCATCAGCATTTGCTTTACAATCTTTTCCTTTACTGTAGTGCTTAGGCAGGATTTGTTTCTGTACAGGTCATCTAGTTTTGGATAAAGTTTAGATGCAAGTTTTTCTATGTGGAGGCCAAAAGATACATTGGGGTCTAACAACATACCCGAGTATTTGAAAGAGTGGATTGCGGTCAGTGTGCTATTTGATTTTGTTTTGATGGATAGGTTGGAATTGTGTAAATTGTGTAATTTAGGTACTGTTCCAAAGATCATTGTGACAGTTTTGTCAGTGTTTAGGAAGAGTTTGTTTTTTGCGATCCACTTTTCTACCTCTTTGAACTTGTCTTGGAGCACAGCCTCAAGCTGCAGTAGATCGGATTTGCTTGCATAGATTACTGTGTCGCCTGCGTACATGTGTACATTTGAGGATTTGCAGACACTAGGCAGATCATTTATAAATAATGTGAATGGTAAGGGGCAGAGAATGGAACCTTGGGGAACACCACACGGGACTGGGATAGGGAGGGAGTCGCTGTTCAGAAATGGACACATATTGCGAGTGATCCGATACATACGATCGAAACCAGGTTAGCGGACAATCACCAATACCTGAGTTTTTGAGTTTGTGCAGTAGAATGTCGTGGTCTACTGTGTCAAAGGCATTTGCAAAACCAAGGAAAAGAGCTCCAGTTAGTTCTCCTTGTTCCATGCCAGTTTGGATGTCATTGCAAACTTTTAAGAGGGTATATATCTATTGTAAATTATATATCTATTGCCATATTTGTGTTTTGTTTTTGTTTTTCACTTATTAATGCCAAATTAACTCCATTGTGTATGGGGTCAAGTGTCACAGTCTATGAGTGATAAAGTAAATTTACTAATGAAACTACTGTCTCCACCAATTATTATTGCACAATATTATATCATCACTACCAGGAATTGTGACAACAGAATGGGGAAGCAGGGGATGTGATAGATTTATAAAGTGAGACTTTCAACGGGTTGCTCTAAGTACTATAACCTTTTCAAATCACCTTTGGTGGTTTAATGCAAGAACCTGGTGGTCTGTGTAGCCTTTCAGCATATCTGGAATGTAATTCTACCACCAACTCCTGTCAGTCACTCTTCTGGAAACATTATTTCTGGCTTGGCTATATCGATTATAGTCAATGTTTGCATGTGGATTCTATGTATTAACCCCAAACAGTTGATTCCTTTTAGACACAATCTGATTGATTCCATTGGATATGCCATAAGTGACTGATCACTGAATTTAGACAGAGTAGCTATAAAACATTCCTTTGGAATATTATTGTCAAAATGTCTGAAATATATGACAAGGTGATGCTTTATAAAGTGGAGAGAAAATTTGTATATATAATATATATTACCCATATCAACCTGAAATGTCTCCCCACAATTTCAACTTTTTTTCTAGAACTAGAGGTATCTGCTGTAGATGGAAATCTTGGAGAAGACTAACTGCCACTCACATGGGCCAACATTAATACCTACCCACTTCTGATGCTTCTGAATACATTTCCAGTTTATTGGACAGGAGGAAGATGACAGGGAAAATTGAAGACCAACTGTTGAAGAGTATAATGTCCAAGCTGTTATTGAACATCTGGATCCAGTTTTCAAATGCAAATATGCTTTGACCCAGGCAGCAAAGTTTCAGTTGCCAAACCTATAGTTAGAAGTTATATTTCCTAGAATATTCTGTATCGCTCAGTTTGCAGTTTATGATTATATAATTGTTCTCACTGGTAACTAAAAATTCCGCCATGGCAAGTAGAACTTCATCCTGATTATGCCATGGGCTTAGAGTAAGTAGCGAGTACGTTTTTGGACCTAAATATACTCTTGAATCGAAAATATATAGTTAATTTGGTAGATTTTTCAGACATATTTTACAGTAGTGATTATGATGCTGCAGCAACCCCAAACCTCCTTTCTCTTTAGTTTCTTTTTTTTATATTGATTTATAGTACTGCAGGCAACCCCAAAGTTCACATCATAGGTTATTTACATTCAGTCAACGGGGTGTCATTCTTTTTTCTTTACACCGACTAGAGAAGTTTGTTCTCCATAATCTTCATTTTAAACCCTTTTTCATCAGAGATGGCTACTGATGCATATGTAATCCACCTGATCTAAAAGAAAATCTTAGACTGGGCAACCTTCTTCCATTGCTCCATAGTCCAGTTCTGATGCTAACGTTCCCATTGAAGGCACTTTTGGCAGTGGACATGGGTCATCGTGGGCACTCTGACTGGTCTGCAGCTACACAGTACCTTAAGCAGAAAGCTGCAATGCACTGTATGCCAACATTACGTTTTTTAAGCCATTTTAGCTACAGTAGCTCTTCTGTATGATTTGACCAGACAGGCTAGCCTTTACTCCCCGCATGTATCAATGAGCCTTGGGTGCCCATGACCCTGACAGGTTGTCCTTCCTTGCACCAGTTTTGGTAGGTACAAACCACTTCATATCAGCAACAACCCAAAGGACTTGTCTTTTTGGAGATGCTCTGACCCAGTCATCTAGCCCCTGTCAAAGTCACTCAGATCTTTTTGCTTTCCCATTTTTCCTGCTTTCACATGAAACTCAAGAACTGACTGTTCACTTGCTGCCTATATATCCTATAGCTTGACAGCTGCCCTTGTGACAATATAATCAGTGTTAGTCACCCTACCTGCCAGTGATTTTAATGTTATGCCTTATCAGTGTATATTGTATAAGCAATGTAATAAAAACATTAAAATATTTTTGAGAGGTTATATGTGCTATCCAGCCACTCTGTTTTGACTAGCAGTGCTGCAATCCAGGCAACCAAGACTGTCTATATGAGAGGTAAAAAAACAAACCGCTGTTCTATGGGAAGAAATATCCCAAATTAATGCTGTACATTAAAAGGACTTCCCTCAGAAAATGCTGAGACCAGAACAGTGATCCTAAATTGGGACAGTTGGGATGTAGTGATGTCCCGAACGGATTGCCATGGACAGCGAACATATGCGCTGTTCGGTCCGCCCCCTATGTCATCATGGAGTAAACTTTGACCCTGTACCTCACAGTCAGCAGACACATTCCAGCCAATCAGCAGCAGACCCTCCCTCCCAGGCCCTCCCACCCCCTGGACAGCTCACTAAGAATGCAGCTTCAAAATGGATGTAAAATGGATGCTGTCCAGTTTACTCAATGATGGCCACCCTCCCGATGGGCTGAAAGGGTTAAAGCCCCTCCAGCCACTTACCTTTCTCCAGCATCGGGCTCCCTCGGCGCTGGGGAACTCTCCTCGTCCAGACAATGTTTGTGCCAAACGCACGCGCATTAAAACTGCCCATAGGAAAGCATCACTCAATGCTTTCCTATGGATGCCCAGCGTCTTCTCACTGTGATTTTCACAGTGAGAATCGCCGAAGCGGCCTGTAGCGGCTGTCAGTGAGACAGCCATTAGAGACTGGATTAACCCTCAGTGTAAACATAGCAGTTTCTCTGAAATTGCTATGTTTACAGCTGCAGGGTTAAAACTAGAGGGACCTGGCACCCAGACCACTTCATTGAGCCCAAATGGTCTGGGTGCCTATAGTGGTGCTTTAACTGAGAAATAATTTGAAAACTATGTTTATTAACAGCGATTATTATTATTATTTTTTGCATCTATATAGCGCCAACTTATTCCCCAGGTCTTAATATTATAAATGGGAGAATTTAGCATGAAATTAGACAATTACAAACTGTTACAGGAACAGTGACACATCTATTTCGATCTAGCAACTGGTTTTAATCTACTTTTCTATTGTCTCAATTTGAAACAGATTCATTATACTTAGGAACCTAAAATAAATCTGACAATGCAGACCAGTTGCAAACTCCAGTTTCCTGATCTCCTTGGTAGCCTGGGGAATAGCTAACAGATATTCAAGAGATAATATTTCAGGAGTAGTGCTGTAGTGTAAAGGGTAACACTTTCTATTTCAGAAAGTCATGTTTCAGACGACTCTCACTGAAGTTGTTAATCCAGCGATCAAGCACTGAAATGGTTAACCCAGCTGTATCAAGTTTTTCCTTGTTTCTGCCACTCCCCCTGGTAATTGATTAGGGAGGGGGAACTCAGTTCAGAGTTTTCACTTAAAGATCTACAGTAGACTGGTATGTTTTCTTAATAGTTCTTTGCTTTAATAAATCAATTGGAACGATGAAAAGGAAACTTTGTACTCCGTTAATTTTACTGTAAAGTTAGATCCATGGCTGGAAGATTAAGTCCTAAACAGATTATTTGTTGAGTTTTCAAAGCAATATTTCCCTACTCTTGGATACAAAAGTGTCTCGTGGGAACATGTGTTTAGCTGCTTTACTTTCTATTGACTCCTACACTGCCTCAACTTTTTCTATTTTCTCTATCATTCGGCCTCAATTAATGGGGGTTTGAATTTTAGTGCAAGCATAATTTAAATATTAAGCTAGGAAGAGTGTTGCATTTAAACCCTAAAGAATACTGGTTAAGCAAATACTTTATTTTTGGCTGTCATTACATTGTGAGTTGTTTACGTTACATCTTAGAATTCTCAGTCACATTTTGTGTTCCATTTAGATTCTAGTCTATGCTCTTGATTTACATGTGACTCCTACTTTCTTCCCAGAAAGCCTAAATAAGATACTTATTAAATAGGATTGTGAATGTTTATATCACCCCTCATGATGTTACCTGTAACATCTAATGCTGTCTGCGAGCCTCAGTGCGGCCTATAAAATACATATAAGTAATTATTTTGGGGGGAATGGGGGCTGACTTTTTAAAATTATTTATTTCTTATGGGGACGGCCTAATGTGGGCACAGTCTGGCAGCACAAGTGCGTTTGATACCTCTGTTTGCTCTGACATCAGAGAAGGCAGAGAGCACCCCAGTGCCAAGGCACTTCGGCATTGGAATTAGTTAAGTGAAAAAAGGGTTAAGCCTTTATTTTCCGGGGGGAAATGTAGGGAGCAGGGGCAGAGCGACACTATAGTGACAGGAATATAGTTTTGTATTACTAACGCTATGGTGTTTCTTTAAGTTAGAAGAGCTATCTGGATAGCAGATTTCAGAGTGGGAAGTCTGTTTCTAAAGGTAAGATAAGAAAAAGGAGTGGGGTTAAAAACAAATGTTCTCAGCCCCTAGGTCAGAACCCAAAACTGGGTCGCCATGCTTTCCAAGTGAATTCTCATAGATGGAAACAGCCAGATCATATTCATTAGGCCCCATTTAGCTGTTCACTGTTTTTCACAGTGTTATAGATCATTTTCACATTGGTAAGATGTTTTGTAAAACTGTAGAATAGTAAATCTACACGCTAATGTCATTAACATAATTTGGGTCATTGCCATTAGAGGTTAAAAACTGCAAAGTTTAATATCAGTTAGATATTATGGCAGAGAAGGCTTTAAATGCCACAGTTAGGAGGTTCAACCTATAATCACTGTAGTCATCTCCGGTGCCCAGATGTTTACATTGCATGGTTAAGACTGCCTCTAGTTGCTGTCTCTCAGACAGCCACTAGAGGCGCTTCCTCAATTCACACAGAGTTGAAGTCCGTAAAATGATCCTGGATGCTCTCATGCTTTTTATAAGGACATCCAGAGTAAATGCTTTGCCATGGGAAAGACATAATGCACGCACTGTGCTTCTCACGCATGTATATTAAGTTCCCTCATCACTGGCATGTTGGAGGCGGAGAGCGATCCAGCACCATGGGACCTCTAAACTAGAATCAGGTAAGTAGGGGAATTTTTCCTTTTTTAAACTCTTTATTCACCTGAGGGTTGCTTGAGGGGCAAAGGGACACTATAGTGTTAGGAATACAGTTTTGAATTACTAATACTATAGTGTTCCTTTAATGACATAAGAAAATGTCATCCACAATTACTGCAAATTGCTGTATTGTTATTAGTAGTTATTTTATCAGAATTCATACTAACCCTTCACATAGTTGTTAACCATGGATGCTTTTGCATTTGTTTTTCCTGGTAATCTGGTATTGTACTCAATATGTCAAGGTAAGCTTCCTATGTACGCGTTGAATACTTAATTGTTTTGCTCTATAGGTATACAGCTTATAAAACTAACAGATTATGTCTATATTACAGAAAATCATTCTTCTTGTAATTCAACTGTGTTTTTGAATAAATATTTTGGAGCACTGGTGGTTCAATCACAATTTTTATAACTGATTATATCACGTGTACTGAGGCAAGAATACAAAAAATAATGGGGGAGAATTAAGCATTTAGGCCAAAATATACACTTACAAGTTTCCCTTCCCTTTGTCCATGTTCCCTTCTCTCTCACTCCCCCGTATCCCCCTCCCTTTGTCCATGTTCCCCTCTCTCTCACTCCCCCGTATCACCCTCCCTCCCTTGGTCCATGTTCCCTTCTCTGTCACTCCCCCATATCCCCCTCCCTCCCTTTGCCCATTTCCCCCTCTCTCTTTCCTATTCTCCCCTCCCCTTTCTCATATAAACCTCCCTCTCCATGTTTAGTAAATAAACATCTTGGTCTGTTTGCATCCCACAAAAATTGGTGAAATTTTATACACTTGTTTTTCATTGTTTTCCTATGTTTTTAGTAACTTGGCTGTACCTGAAGTAAATAAATGTTTTAGCATATACAACATTTAATGCATTTAATAGTAATAATGCAGGGCAATATACGCTGAGTTCAAGCTTGCAATCTATATCAAGTTTATTGCTCTTTTAGTTATAATAAATATATATATATATATATATATATATAAACAAAAGTGTTAAATGGTTATGCATCTAGTAAATGAACAACTTGTCCAATTCCATATGATTTCACCTGCAACCCAGTAAACACTGTACAACTATCTTTTTTTTTTTTCTTCCAAACAGCTCTGAGATACACGGCTCCACTCTCCAAGAAAAGCTTGAACTGGATTTTCTAAGACGCCTTTGTCTAGTAATGTTTGCACAATAAGAGTTGATCCAGTGCAGGATTTTTTTCCCGCTGCTGTAACAAAACACACACAGAAAGAACTGTTGCCAGAAAAGTTAACTCCAGCACAAAAAAATGTACTTTGGGATATTATGGCTGTCAAAGCACAGCTTGGGAAAGAGATGCCTGACTAGCAAAACGTTTAGTTCATCTGCTTGGAGCCCTGTGCACAGAACAAATGGCAAATTCCAGGAAAACTTGAAGATAAAGTTAATTTCTCAGATTTCAAGGACTAGGGAACGATTCATTTCTTCTGTGTATTCTTCGCAGTTTACAGCCACATTGTACTCCACTTTCCACCAGGACATTGACCATGCTAATTATGAACAAGTCTCCAGATTATCAGTGGAAGACCCCGAAAGGGTTTGGGAGGAAGCAGCACAAAAGATCACATGGTTTAAATCATGGACCAAAACAATGGACAACTCCAATCCTCCATTTACAAAATGGTAAGTTTACAGACAAAATGTTTACTTGCATTGTATTATTTTTTAGGTGACCAATATTTTTTTTAATTTTTTTTTAACAAAAGAACAATCATGAGCTTAAGTTAAAAGGTCACATAGCTGAATACAAACATGCGCCCATCAAGTTTAGCCTTTCCCACATTTGGGTTTTTTTTCAACAGCAAAAACAGATATGAGAAAGGCTGAAATTTTCAGCTATGTATCTTACAAGCATGATTGTTCTTTAGTTCAAAAAAATGTGGTCCTCTGAAATATACGTTCCTATTGAGATGAAAAATGCTTTATATACAGCAGATTTCTTAGTTTATAGTATATCCAAGGATATAAATAAATGGTGCATCCAAAACTTTGCAAAACGCGTCTCCAAGTACCATTAATACCTGCACATAAGTTATGGTTAAAGAAGATGTCACTGTGTTCATTATAGCTGCAACAGCTTTGTAAGATCTCTCTATCACTTCACTTGTAATTCCACTCCCTCATTGCAGGACAGCAGAGACCGAAACAACTTCCTCTGGCCCTAGCATACAAGTTAGTTATAAGTATTTTGTAACTCAATTCATTTAAAGAAAGCACCTACAGCAGCTGAAAATCTACAGCTGTGAATATTATTTATAAAAAAAAATAGAAATGACAAATTTAGCTCATTCTGTTTTCTTGCCCTTAGCAGTTGTTTCATTCATGAAAACACAGGAGGAGGGGGGGAAAGTACTGCAGTGCTAATAGTAAACACAGTGCAGCTCCGTGGTTTAAGTTATGTTTCTGTTTTTTAAATCTGTGGGTACTAGTGTGTATTGTATATTTGGGATTCTGTGGCAAAAGAGGATGTCACTACTTCCTATCAGCTGATGGTCATGAGGACTGATCGGGACTGGCATATCATGCCATGCTCATTGCATCTTATTGCGCATTCATGGGATTATCTATGGAAGATCCAGTAGTCTTGACAGTGCTGTTTTAATATGCATTGCAGGGTTCTCCAAACTCTGACCCTCAAGATGTTGCTGACAATGAACTCCCATGATTTTCAGGCTATATATTTCATTCAAGAATCATGGGAGTTGTACTTCAGGAGGGCCAGAGTTTAGAGAACCAAGATTTAATAGAGAGCATAAAAAAAAGTTAACAGAAGTCATTGTAACTTTCAATATTTCATTCAGTGATGTAATTTTCAGAGACATGACATTTCTACTTTAAAGTTTGGGTGTTTTTTTTGTTTTTTTTTCATTTGATTTTAGAAGCAGCTTTATTGTGAATGTGTTCTTTTTAATTTTTTAAAGGGACACTGTAGGCACCCAGACCACTTCAGCTCATAGAAGTGGTCTGGGTGCTGTGTCCCTTTTGCACTTAGAGAACTGCAATGTTTGCACTGCAGTTTTAAGTCTGCCCTCCGAAATAGAAATGGACCGAGGAACATCGGCGCTGGATTGAGGTAAGTCACTAAAGGGGTTTTACCCCTTCAGCACCGAGGGAGGGGGGTGTGAGTGAGGGGGCACCTTAGAAATCTATAGTGCAAGGAAAACGGCTTTGTTTTCCTGGCACTATAGGATCCCTTTAAGTGACAGACTAGAAACCTATAAAATATTGAATATCTATCAGTAGAAAAATAGGAGAAAAATAGAAAAAAAATAATTTGACATTAATTAAAGGGACACTATAGGCACCAAACCAACTTTAGCTTAATTAAGAAGTTTTGGCGTATATATCATGCCCCTGCAGTCTCACTGCTCAATTCTCTGCAATTTAGGAGTTAAGTCACTTTGTTTAAACAGCTTTCACACCTCGCTGCATGGTACTTGCACAGCCTTCCTAAATTCTCCCTGTAAAATGAGAGCTAGTCTATACACTTCCCTGACAGGCGCATAGTCGTACCCTTGGGCATTTAGAATAAAATAAAAACATACATACCCAATAATGCACGGACGCTAATATGTTTAGTAAAATTTTGTTTACAGCTTTTAATATAATATCAATTTGAATATGAAAAGTCATTGTCAAACAAACCCTATGACACAGTATGTAAATAACCCCCATAATATTACAATGACAATGACCCCAAAATCAACAACATAACACAGTAACAACATAACATAAATAACATCATGAAACATAATAATGCCCATACAACTTGCCCGAATGGTCAAATGAAGGGGTACACGGAGATACGCCTGTACTCCCAGGTTCTGAGCCACAGGCCAGTTCGGAACCTGCTATACCAACTTGCCCAAATGATCCATTGTAGGGGTATACTGAGATTCACTAAATCCCCCAGGTTCTGAGCCACATGCCAACTCGAAATCTACCATATCAACTTGCCCAAATGATCCAGTGTAGGGGTATACTGAGATTCCCTACACCCCAAGATTCTGAGCCACAGGCCAGCTCGAAACCTACGATACCAATTTTTAAACCACATAATTAATTCAATCCCTAAAAACCCATTAAACCCCCGCACCCCCCAATTTACCTATCCAGCCCCCCCGCCACTGTAACCAGACGAAGGATAACTCCAAACCTAATACAAAATCAGGGAGGGTGGGAGGACAACAACAAGATCTGTGAGAAAGCATTAGAATGGGAAAGTTATAAGATGGCTGCCCTATATGTATCAACCTGCCAATCCCAGTTTACTAGCCAATCTAAACACACTAACTACGAATGCCCGCCTCCTGGCTCTGTTAAGGCCCTAATCCATTAAGCTGTGCTGCTCTATGGGCTACATTATTGCAAATTCTATTTCATTTAGAATGTCTTTTCTCCTGCTCTGTTAACATTCTTCTTGACCTTGCAGGAGCTTTCTGTGTATGAGTAAATTTTAATTTACAGAGCAAGATGTAAAAAGTACTAAAGTAAGTTTACATCTGAAAATGAAACTTTTTTTTTTTTTTCAATGCAGGTTGTTTGAGTCACAGCCAGAGGAGATGTGGCTGGGGTTACACAAACACAAACAAAAGTGATTTTAAAAAGTGATTTAACTTCTAAACGGCAGAGAATTGATCAGTGAGAAATCTGGGGCATAATCTATACAATTTACAGAGCAAGATGTAAAAAGTACTAAAGTAAGTTTACATCTGAAAATGAAACTTTTTTTTTTTTTCAATGCAGGTTGTTTGAGTCACAGCCAGAGGAGATGTGGCTGGGGTTACACAAACACAAACAAAAGTGATTTTAAAAAGTGATTTAACTTCTAAACGGCAGAGAATTGATCAGTGAGAAATCTGGAGCATAATCTATACCCCAAAAAAGGGGTTTCCTACATCTCCAGCTGAAGACTTATGTTCTATTGGCAGTTAGTTATAGGCTTACTTACTTTTGAATGAACTGAGTGCAATATGCAAGAGAGACTGTGTACATCATAAAAATGGTTGGTGGGAGGGATGACGGACATACTCACCTAGCCAAAACGCCTAACCACCCTTGACTTTGCCTATACATTCTTTTAGACAATGACACTAGTTGTACCCCCACCAGACCACTTGGAAACAATATCCTAACGCAACATTGATTGGAAGCACACCGCTGGGGGTTGTAATAAGAGTTTCTTACGCGATGCAGGCTCCGAGACCCTGGTATAAGTTGCAACTTCATTCCAGGAAAACGCAGATAGTGACACGTAACAGGGCACCTTACGGAGTGTGGAAAAGAAAGGGGGAAGGAAAATAATATGTACATAAGATGCTAGGCTAGGGACAGTGGCTAGGTATACTAAATTGCCTATTACCTTCTAATCTACCTTCTAATTGTGATATGCACAAAATGCAGAATTTGTTCACATGTTCGTACCATGACAGAGACCTGCGTGTCTCATACTGTTTTCTTCTTTGATTACTATATATGATGTAAAATTCTTAATAAAAACAGATTTACAGAAAAAAAATGGTTGGTAAGTTGGCATGACTAATGGAACATGGAAACTGTGTTAATTTCCTTTGTGATATATAGAATATGAAAGAGTGTAATAAGAGCATTACTAGTATATATCACTTTTCCTCTTGCTTGAAAAAATCAGCCAGTCAGGGTGGAACCTCTAGAGGCAATGCCGCAGGGCCCACTAGAGTTTTGGGTCCCACTATATAGCAAGGAGACTGAGAACATCTATTTGGGGGAGGCGAGGGTTAAATACCAGTGGAATGGGAAATGGTTAGTTTGCAGGCAAGTGTGCAAATCTAATTTGGGAATAGAGAGGGTTTAAAAGCACGCAAATGTGTCAGTCTAAATTAGGGAAGAAGAGGGTGACCTAGCATGGGGATCTAGGGTCTTACAAGTAGAGATTTGGTTATTTAAAAGTGGTAAGTGGGGAAATTTTGGAGAAATTAGAGATTCATTTTCTGGATCAGTTGGGGCACCCAAAAACATCTTGTAACAGGACTCTTTGTTCACTAGTTCTGCTACTGCAGCCAGTGTTTAGCTTGTTTCCGCTAAATGGTGTATAAACTAAATGGCAAGTTTAATATGAGTCTGATAATCATCTCCTGAGAAGATTCTGAAATTACATGGGAAGTGAACTGAACGCTGTTTGTCTGTCTATTTTCCTTCTGATATATATTAGAATGAATGTTTCCAGCTTCCCAGTAGGTGTATTTTGCCTACTTAAAATAATATATCACTATAGTGTGAAACTGGAATATCTGGTTGGATTGCTTTTGAACTCTGTATGCCATGCAAAAAAAGACAAAACCCCAAAACAAACAGTGAAATCGCTTATATAACTTTTCCATCATTCAGCTATAATTGGGAGTATGTTTCTTTATACTATGTACACTATTGGATATGCTTTTTGGAATAGCAAAGGTGGTTTACATTTTACTGGAATAAGAATTAAATAGAGGCTGTATACAAAGTATCAGAAAACACCACCAACTGCAATAGATTGCTAGTCCAAACAGTAGATGGTTTGATAAAGGAACACTGTAGTGTTAGGGGAGTTAAAGGGTGATTAAAATTACTTTTTCTCTCACGCTACAACGGCCTCACCACTGCTGGCTCCGCCACCATGACTAGGATCATCAATCTTGATGATCTCAGTGAGTCCAATGATTTCCCATAGGAAAACATTGGGAGGCAATGGTGCATGCGGCAAAACGTCACACTGCCCCAATCAGCATCTCCTCATAGAGATGCATTGAATCAATATATCACTGTGGGGAGTGTTCAGCACCTCCATGCATCGCATGGAGACACTGAATGTAGGTGCTACAAACTGTGCAGCACTGAGATAGGAAGGACCTCTAGTGGCTATCTGAGTGACTGCACCTAGAGGTGTTACTAGGCAGCAATATAAACATGGACTTTTCTCGGAAATGGCAGTGTTTACATTGAAAAGCCTGCAGGGACATGCTATAGACACACAAGTGATAGTTGTTCTGGTGAGTATAATATCCCTTTTGTGGATTCCATATTCCACACTTTTTTAAAATGAACAAACAGACATCAAATCGTACCTGTCTAGTCTATTCAACTATTTACATGCAGTTGATCCACCTATCGTTGATGCCTGTCAATAACACTCATTATGGTAACTGATATTGCAACTATATCGACTCTATGTGCTATCTTCTGGTTTATATACTTATAAATAAAATTATTGTTAATGTTTAGATTCCTGTCATATTTAAATGTCACTTGAAACTTGTAGAGGACAAAATAATTATTTTTTGATTATGATGAAGCTAATCAAAAAACATTAACATTTTTATTTGATTACTGTCTTATAATACAGTTCTGATGGAGGAAAAAACTCCCAGAAGCAGAACAAAGGTATTAGTCTTTAAATACAATATGTATTTATGCACTTTCCAGGCTTCTTAGATACACACTAGAAGTCAGTCATTCTGCAGGTATAGCACTTATTTTCTCAACTGTGGCTCTTAACAAAATGAAAATGGATCCTGCGGAGTATCAGTGATTGAAAACATGCACAATACAATTCTATCAAAGAGCATGGCTCAAGAGGAGTTTGTGGACTGAGGTAAATTCAAGTCAGGGTACGTGTTTAGGTTTCAAATAAATATTAGCACAGCACTCACCTCAGAATCTTGCCTTGGCACAGGCAGGGGAGCATGCATTTTATCAAAATACAGAGGTACATCCAATACCCTCCAATTAAACTGGAACTATCTCATCTTTGGAAATTATACAGTAAATATATTTGTTAAATATAGGGGATAGGTGACATCATATAAAAATACCTTGTCACGGTTCCCTTTTAATTCAGATATACACTAGCGTTTAAGCAGTGTGCTAGCATGGTTTTGTTGCTTTTTGATAAAGACTTTCTATGGAAGACGCCATTGCCTCAGTCAGAACTTTTGTAGAGTCGCCTCTGAGCACAGCTGAAGCTTCAGGAATGCTTAAGAAGAGCAAACAGAGGAGGATGGCGGTACCAGTGAGGGACAGATTCGAAAAGTAAATCTCACCTTTTCCCCTATGGCCACCGGACCCCCAGCAGCGATGTCACCATCAAGGGTCTTTGTGAAATATGTAATGACCTCGGAAGGTGACAGTCGCTTTAAACTTAGACTAGGTAGGAACTTTTCTAGTATGCATTCGCCAGGTATTCTCTTTGACGCCGACTTTTCCATCACCCTTCATGTCCAGTCGATCGCCAAATCCTGCCGCTTCCTTCTCAAAAACACAGCGCGCCTCCGCCCCTACTCGCGAAACACGGCAAAGGTGCTGGTCCATGCCATTGTTCTCTCTCACCCTTCTGTGTGTTCCCAGCTTTCCCCGTTGCAGTCTATAATGAATGCATCAGCCAAGCGCATCTCACTGTCCTCCTATGTCTCCCCCCTCTGTCAGTCCCTACATGGGCTTTCTGTAAGATATAGGCTCAACTTAAGATACTGGTTCTTGCTTGCAAGTCTCTATATAATTCTGCTCCTACCTACCTATGCTTCCTAATACACAAGTACTCCAAACTCTGTTGCTCGCCTTCAAGACTTCTCCAGGACTGCACCATTCCTTTGGAACTTCCTTCTCTTCTCCCAGTGTCCATTCCTTCAAAAAAAACATTGAAAACTCACTTCTTCAGGAAGCGTATCTATTAAACTGTTAACAGCTCTCCCTCTTCTCCTGCAACTATTAAAAACAACCCACAAAGCTCTCAGTGAATACTTTTCTAGCGACCTACTTTTCTACCCCACTATACTTCACTCCCTCTAGCATGTAAGCTCACTGAGCAGGGCCCTCAACCTCTCCTGTTCCTGTGCGTCCAACTCGTCTGGTTACAATGACGCGTCTGTTAGTCCACCCATTGTACAGCGCTATGGAATTTGTTGGCGCTTTATAAATGATAAAATAATATTAATAATAATCAGACTCACACTACACAAACTTGGATGGCAGGTGGAAGCATAAACTTCCTCCTTTGACATATGTGACAGAGTAGGTGGGCTTTTAGCTAAAACAAATTTTCCATTTCATAGCAATTATAGGACTCTCTGACAGAGGACCTCTGTACACCGTAATTTATGAAAACAGATAATGCATAAACATTGGGTGGTAACCATGAATTGACCCATTAAGATTCTTGGAGTTCAAACAATACCATAAAAATAAAACTACATTTCATTTGTGAAACTAAAATGGACTTTAGCTGGTGTGGATGTATTCCAAGTTTGCATTGCGGTGTCAGACGGTCACTCACCTTAGTACAGAATCACAGCAAGTGTATAATTTTTCCAAACAGGTTGTTGGATGCATCTATCATACACTATTGATATGTAAGTTTTTAGACAATTTAAGGGCAGGCACAGGTGTAGATAATATTTTACAAAGTAAAATGTTCTATGTTTCTATGCTATGTTTTATGTTTATTTCAATCCCTGCAAAGAAATGCAACTTAATCCACTTTTTTTTTTTTTTTTTTCAAGTTAGCAGGGGATAAATTCAAGTTAAGCCTACTGGTTATTGGCTCCAGTCCAGACAGCCAATTAATGAGCCTTGTGCATAAAGTGTTTATGTGTATATATTTGTAGGAACTGTATTGGTGGTTAAAGGACCACTATAGTGCCAGGAAAACTTCCTGGCATTATAGGGTCTTTAGTTCCCCACCCTCATGGCCCTCCTCCCGCCGGGATGAAGGGGTTAAACACTTACCTTTCTCCAGCGCCAGGCTGCCTCAACGCTGAAGAACTCTCCTCCCTCTTCCGACGTCAGTGCTGAATGGACATGCGCGGCAAGAGCCGCGCTCACATTCAATCAGTCCATAGGAAAGCATTTTAAATTTTTTTTGAGAAATGTCAGGTGATAGCTGATGGGGAGTGCACAGAGAAAACCTCTCACCAGAGCATTCACCTGCTTGCCAACCGCAGTAACATGCGACAATTACCTTCTCTGACGATTTTAATTGAGAAGACTATAGTGCAGGCAGAAAGGGAGCTAACTGATCACAACAGCAAGCCACTGGACCTCAAGATAATGATCTAAAGAAATATCAAGTTTGTGTGTATACATGAATGTGTGTGTACATAAATGTGAGTGTGTGTAATTTCCCTAACAACAAAAAAAATGTGTTAGGGGCACTTCAGAGTGACACACAAAAATAACTCTAGTTTTGGAGGTGTTGCCAACAAATATCCTCCCCCGCTTCCCCCAGGGTGCCTGGTACCTTAGATATGCTTTGAATGAAATAGATGGCCTAAGAATCATGGGAGTTGTAGTTCAACCAAATCTTAAAGGGACACTGTAGTCACTATAACCACTTTGTCTCTTTGAATTGGTTATAGTGCCTGGAGTGCACTGTCACTGTCTCTCCATTCAGTATTGCACCATGTTTGTGCAGTATGCTACAAAATAAGAGTCCCTGGCCACCCACAGTCCGGCCCCTTCTGTATGTGTAGCTAAGGCAGAGATTACACTCTTCCTTGTTGTCATGCCCATTCATACCGTCAGTTGGAGCTCTGACAGGTTAAAAGCAGTCAGCTGACACTCTCAGCCAATCACAGCTGCCCATTGCTGCTCAGGCTAATACTTCCTTATTAGCCAAAGCAGCACAGAGGGGATGGACTGCCGTGGTCTCTTGCTTAGGATTAAAACATTAGAACATTAAAAACTGTTTAATGCTGAAAGAAATGATGGCACCTGGGGACTCTATACACTATAACCAGTTTAATGAGATGAAGCAGATACAGTGCCTACGGTGTCCCTTTAAGGCCAGAGTTTGTGATGCCTACTGAGAACATAGGAAAAACAACCCTGATGATGATGCCATGACATCACAGGAGAATGATGGGAGCCCACTCCTCTTTTCTGAATATTTTCGTCTCCCACTCCTCTATGGGCTGGATGGGTCGCATAGACTTCCTAATCCTTAAAGGACCACTCTAGGCACCCAGACCACATCAGCTTAATGAAGTGGTCTGCGTGCCTGGTCCAGCTAGGGTTAACCCATTTTTTTTTATAAACATAGCAGTTTCAGAGAAACTGCTATGTTTTTGAATGGGTAAAGCCTTCCCCCATTCTCTCTAGCGGCTGTCTCATTGACAGCCGCTAGAGGCGCTTGCGTGCTTCTCACTGTGATTTTCACAGTGAGAGCACGCCAGCGTCCATAGGAAAGCATTGGTAATGCTTTCCTTTGCGACCGGCTGAATGCGCCTGCGCATTCAGCCGACGGGGAGGAGAGGAGGAGGATCGGAGAGCTCCCCGCCCAGCGCTGGAAAAAGGTAAGTTTTTACCCCTTTCCCCCTTCCAGAGCCGGGCGGGAGGGGGTCCCTGAGGGTGGGGGCACCCTCAGGCACTATAGTGCCAGGAAAACGAGTATGTTTTCCTGGCACTATAGTGGTCCTTTAATTTGTGTCTCACTGTGCTAAAAGGAATGGGTATTAGTACTGGGCAGATGGAAGATTTAAGCATTCGGAATAGCATGGAGAACTGAGTGGACATATTGTAAGCAATTAGAACACATGCATGAAGGAAGGGCATGATGATGTATTATTTTTTTTACGTGTGCAACAAAATAGCCAAAGGTGCCTAAATCACATGGACTGTTGTGGTTACTCACGAACCTCACCGTTACATCCATGGAATTAGTAGTATATTTACAATCAAATGTAAATGAGGGTGAAAATCTGCTTACAGTAATACAGGAATAGTCCGTCGATAAGACACTGTGCTGTGACAGTTGGCAGATGCACGTCATGTATGCAGCTTGCTTGTCTCTGCAATCACCACATGAGGCTGTCATTATTTGTATTTAATCGCTACAGATGTTACCTTCTTCATTCTTGACATGATGACAATGACCCCCTTCACTCCATTTTATCCTTATTTTATATACATGTGGTAATAAAAATGTTTTACATTTGATATGAAATAAATATTTGTTGCCAGTATTGTGTTCGTTGTCTTTTGACTGGAATTGTACGTTTGCTTGTTTGATTTTAGACTCTGTGAGCAATGAATGGACAATGTGATTTTATTCTACAAAAAAAAACATTTTATTCTACAACCTGCCACACAATTTTCAGATTGGAATACAATTATTTATTAATACAACTTTTCATTGGTACTGCATTGCTGAGTTTGGTTAAAGGGACACAGCCTGACAAATGAATATTCAACATGACTTCATGCAGACAAATAACCATGTATAGATGTCTTCTATTTTTATTTTATTTATTCTCCTAGATGCGTGTCTTTTTGCTAGAAACTAAAACTCTTGGTTTCTTGGGGTTTATTTACTAAGCATGGACAAACAGTGGCTAAAGCTTAGTTGGGGAAGTTTTTTAAAATCATTGTAATGGGCAATTATTATTTTTTTAAGCACTGTTTAGTAATTAAATCCTATGACCTTTCAAATTCAAGAGAAAATTATTAGACCCCTAAAATGAATTTTCCATAAACCCATGTGCAATATTAACTCATTAAAGGGGCACTCTGAGAACCAATACAACTTTGATATGCATTTGATAGATTTAGGTCTTATTAATATGCTATATATTTTTGCATGCTCAAACCTTTATAGATTTTGCATAAATAATTAAATGTTTTGCAGACAACTGCACCATAAGCCTGCCTTGTTATCCACACCCCCTCATGCTCGAATTACTTCCTTATCAAATGTATGCACACAGTCTCAAATAAACTTAGTGACCTGCTTTTAAATCACAACCTGGCCGCAGACAGTCAGATAAACTTTAAACAGACAGTGATATCTTTATAAGAACTCTCCTTGGGTGTCCTGTCCTTCTAATGCAGGTGTCTTTTGTAGATCAGAACATTTAGTGCTGTCAGTGGTTG
>OW240914.1:306321340-306491426 GCA_933207985.1 Pelobates cultripes
CTAATTAGTGGCACTTGTCAGCGTATCCACTGTTAGCGTAACACACCCGCTTTAAGGACACTGACTGCTATTCAATCTATAACAGTAAAAAAAAGTTTTTTGTTTTTAAATCCAAGCTATTGTGACACCAGATGTAATTAGTGGCACTTGTCAGCGTATCCACTGTTAGCGTAACACACCCGCTTTAAGGACACTGACTGCTATTCAATCTATAACAGTGAAAAAAGTTTTTTGTTTTTAAATGCAAGCTATTGTGACACCAGATATGAGTGGTGGCACTGGGCACCGTATCCACTGTTAGCTTAATACACCCGCTTTAAGGACACTGACTGCTATTCAATCTATAACAGTAAAAAAGTTTTTTGTTTTTAAATCCAAGCTATTGTGACACAGGATCTAATTAGTGGCACTGGTCAGCGTATCCACTGTTAGCGTAACACACCCGCTTTAAGGACACTGACTGCTATTCAATCTATAACAGTGAAAAAGATTATTTTTTTTTTAAATCCAAACTATTGTGACACCAGATCTAATTAGTGGCACTTGTCAGCGTATCCACTGTTAGCTTAACACACCCGCTTTAAGGACACTGACTGCTATTCAATCTATAACAGTAAAAAAAGTTTTTTGTTTTTAAATCCAAGCTATTGTGACACCACACAGATGTATAATTGGTGGCACTGACTGCTATTCAATCTATAACAGGAGTTTTTTGTTTTTAAATCCAAGCTATTGTGACACCAGATGTAATTGGTGGCACTGACTGGGGAAATGCACTGTGAGCCTGACACAGAAGCTGGCAGCAGTGGCAGACAACTGACTGCTATTCAATCTATAACAGTGAAAAAGTTTTTTGTTTTTAAATCCAAGCTATTGTGACACCAGATGTAATTGGTGGCACTGACTGGGGAAATGGGCACTGTGAGCCTGACACAGAAGCTGGCAGCAGTGGCAGACAACTAAGTGCATTTACATTAGATAGAAAAAAAAAATCCAAAAAAAGCATACCCTTATCCCTAACCTAGCTATGCTTTTCCCTATCTTATGAACAGCAGCTACACTTTCCCTCCTCTTACTAAGCATGCAGCTTGAGAATGAATCTAAAATGGATGCTGTCCAGTAGGTGGGAGGGTCTGCTAGGGAGGCTGTGCTGCTAATTGGCTGGAATGTGTCTGCTGACTGTGAGGTACAGGGTCAAAGTTTACTCAATGATGACGAATAGGGGGCGGGTCGAACCGCGCATATGTTCGCCCGCCGTGGCGAACGCGAACATGCTATGTTCGCCAGGAACCGTTCGCCGGCGAACCGTTCGGTACATCACTACTAGAGAGGAAGACAGCCACTAGAGTCTGGAATAACCCAGCAATGTAAACATAGCAGTTTCTCTGTTCTGAAACTGCTATGTTTACAGCTGCAGGGTTAAAACCTGGGGGACCTGGCACCCAGACCACTTCATTGAGCTAAAGTGGTCTGGGTGACTATAGTGGTCCTTTAACCCCTTAAGGACCAAACTTCTGGAATAAAAGGAAATCATGACATATCACACGTCATGTGTCCTTAAGGGGTTAATGTATATTACAGATTTAGCAATGAACATCACAATCTATTTCAGACTAGGCACAGCCTGGACCCACTTTTTACCAGAGGAGAATAAGCAGAAACATTGGAGGATATTAAAGGACCACTATAGTGCCAGGTAAACATACTCGTTTTCCTGGCACTATAGTGCCCTGAGGGTGCCCCCACCATCAGGGTCCCCCTCCCACTGGGCTCTAGGGGGTGGAAGGGGTTAAACTTACCTCTTTCTCCGGTGCCGGGCGGGGAGCTCTCCTCCTCCTCTCTGCCTCCTCTCCTCCTCCTAAGCTGAATGCGCATGCGCGGCAACAATGCTTTCCTATGGAGGCTGGCGTCTTCTCAATGTGAAAATCACAGTGAGAAGCACGCAAGCGCCTCTAGCGGCTGTCAAGGAGACAGCCACTAAAGGCTGGATTTACCCTAATATAAACATAGCAGTTTCTCTGAAACTTCTCAGTTTGAGGGCAATTACACCAATGAAATAGGAAAAAGTGTTAACCCTAGCTGGACCTGGCACCCAGACCACTTCATTAAACTGAAGTGGTCTGGGTGCCTATAAGGGTCCTTTAAATAAGTGTTCAATTCTAAAAAGTGGTCCAAAAATATAAAAAATATAAAAGGATAAGGAGTCACTAATGGAATATGCCATGGTGATTGTCCAATAGTTGATACATCTCCCCACCCCCCAGAATTTGTTTCTCTACCTCCACATGCTACATTCAACTTCTTTCATGGACAGAGTTTATAACAATAATTTATTGGGAAACCAAGACAAAGTCTCTAAATTTCAGGGTACAGTCAAATACTGTGGTGTGGATTTCTATATTAAATAAACATTTTCAGACCTCACACACGCACATTTGTTTATATATAGGAAGTAAGTAAACATAATATGAAAAGCAAAAATGTTTTGATATGGTCAGCAAAGAATTTGTTAGACCACATAAGGCTACTGAAGAATGCATGTCTCTGATTGAACAAATTCTTCTAAGGCACTTATGCAAATTGTATGTATACTCCTTAATATTCAAAATAACCCTGAATAGGCTATGCCACATGTTTCTATAAAATAGCCATGCATTTGTGACCACAAATACCTTCATTCAGTTAATAAAGCTCTTTTGTACATTTTAGCATGCTAAGTAGTTTGATTCAAGTATTTTAATGAATGAATCTACTGCTGTTTGTTGAACTACAATTCCAGAAACTCCTATGGAGCAGTACTTCTTTAGAGAACAATGGATAAACCAGGATTGACTAATATATCTGCAGCCAAAGTTGTCTCTTTATAGGTTTGTCGTGCACTGAATAATTACATGAAAAATAGATATCCAAAAATAAATTCATAAGAAGGCTGGAATTTAAATAAAAGAAAGTTAAAATGCCCTTAACATCCAGCATGTTCCGATAAAGTCTAACCTAAAGGCACCTCTCCTGCCGAAAACTAATTTTGCTCTTTTACAAAAGTATAACATTTAATCTATACAGGTATAGATTGAGGAAGGACCTATTTAAAAATTGATTTCTTTCCCATTTGTCAATCAGTTCTTTAGCTGGTCCTTTTGCTCTCCAAATAAACACTCGTTACTCCATGGTAACTCCACATCCGGTGTTGGAGAGTATAGGAACGGAGTGCAGGAATAGGATTGTATTTTACATAGTACAATCAGCTGTAGGGTATAAGGATCCTGCAATGTCCCTTTAAGCATAGATTGTGAACTGTGTAAATCAGGAACTAAAAAACAATTATGCAAATTTCAGCAAATTGGCAGTTTTATTGATCTGAACAACTGTCCATTATTTAAGGTTATACAAAATAAATTTGTTAGCCTTGTTATTTAAAGGGCTTTACTGACCCATGTTTGTGAACGGCACACACAATGTATATAATAATTGCTTAAGTAAAGTCAATTTCTTTCTTTCTCACTTGACCCCCTTTCTTTAATCGACTCGGAGGCTGCATTCATACTTTAATTTAACACTGGTAAATTATTTCAGCTCTGTGCGACCCAACATAATTACATATCCGATAACTTGACACAACAGTTCACTTCCACATTCACCAAGTGTGAGTCACAGGGTTTTGAGATAATCTAGGTCTGATAATAAGCAGGCAAAGAAATGAATTCAAAGCTGCGAATAGGATATTCTGTTTATGATCAGCAAGGCAATAAAGAAATTGACATGTAGAGATCGACCTGAACATGCTCAATTAGGAAGGAGTCAAACGGGCAGAAATCAAATGGGCCTCCCTCTCCATACTTAGCCCACTGTTTGTGGTATGTTTGGAGAAGGAATTATATGTCCTAAGAGTTTACAGCTGAAAACTCTATAAATCACGTAAAATAAAAGATATAAATCTTTATTAAAGACTAATTACATTCTGCTATATAAGGCTGATTGTGTCTTACATAGGATAAAATAACTGGCAAAACTGTATCTACACAATTAAAAATATAAGAAGGATGGGGGCGGAGCCTAACTAGCGAGCAGACAGGACGTGCCCTGCATGAGCTCCTGCTGCTTGGACTCAAAATACACTGATTTCTCGGGGTGCAGAGCTACAATTCTTCCAAGACTAAGCTGACTGATCAGGGGAAGCTTGCACGAACAAGCAATACCACACATAAAGCCCGGAATGACCGCAAACCGCAGCAGTGTGTTGAGGCCTGGTGCAGGAGGTGAGGGGGAAAGACGACCGCTTTCCCGCCCAATGCTGACAACCTCATGGGGGCACAAAACACCTCCCCTCCCCCCTTTGGACCGGTGGGGGATATCCCGGTCCCCGCCAGGTGAAGTTCTTCATGCCCCACACCTCACGACGGGGCCAGTGACTCTCACAAGAAACGGGGGCGCAGGAGCTTCCAAGATGGCGGACGCACTGGACCCAGCTCAAGGGGCCATGTGGCAGCAACAGCCCATCCTGTCAGGCACGAACAACGCCGTCAAAGACACCATAGGCGATATATTCGACCGCTTCTGGGCAAGGCTGCGAGCGCGCTTACAACCAGCGACGACAACACACGCGCCACCAGCACGGGACAAAATCCGTGGTAAGAGGAGGCTGAAATCTCTTCAGGGCACACTACTGACCCGATCTATGGATTCAAGCACTACTGGCCCGCCCGGGCAGCGAGCAACAGGGGGAGCACCCCACAGGTGCCGACCACACCGGCTGAGGGCGATCAAACAAACGCCACAACGACCTACGATTAAGGCTTGCCGCACCATCCCGACAGGGACGACCCTGGGCCACAAAGGAACCCGGGCTCGTGGCAAATGGGCATCAGCTCTCCTACAGCTCCGGGGCAGAAGAGTAAACCTGCATCCAAGACACCACGAGATCTCCCCAGAGAGCGCCAGAGCTCATGGTTCGCTGCAGCTACATATCGCAAAACAATGGGGACAGAGGAGTCGTTTGCCTCACTCACATAGCGCCACGAAGTGCAGCATGCTATATGCTGGCTCACTGAGCAGACCAACAACGGGTATCGGATGAAACCCTGACCACTGGACTCCTACCCATGCTGGACTGAAACCCAGTAACCAGAAAGCTCACCACTTTGGGACTCCTTAAGCTGCCTATGATGACCTGAGATTTCCTAGATTGTTTTATTTTTACCATAGCTAAGCTACTGTCACTTAAAAGCGTCTATACATATGTCTGTTTTCTCTATAATCTTATATATTTCGCACTCAGTTTTGGACACCAAGTGAATTCCTAGTATAACGCTACAAAATGTGCGATGACCCTACTTAATATAAGCGACTTGACTCAACGTGTATAAGTACATAATGTTTGGTGTATGCTGGAGGGTACCGTGACAGATATTAATGCGATGAAACTTTACAAAATAAGCATGACATAAATGTGTTCACAAAGCATGTTAACCTTAAGGGTTAGCCAAATATAATGCTACTAACCGCTGCAACATATAGGCTTTCCGGTAACCAGACCTATCTATGATATAGCAATGTATGCATACCTCCTTCACTAGACCAGTCCTTACACCTAACTCGAAGACACACTAGCAATGTTTAATTGAATGCCTTACATACCCTTTGACCTAATCCTGTTCACTAAATTACAAAAACGTGCTGAGTTAACTTATGCCACGAAAATGTTTTACTATGTTATATTTGACTGCGTCTGTTACAGCTGTTGTGGCTACACAGACACTGTTGTAAATTCTTGCACGACAAAAATAAAGAATTATAAAAATAAAAAAAATATAAGAAGGATATACAATCAAGATATAACACTATATAAAAACAAAAACTACCAAGCACTAAAACTAAATAAGATAATAAAAGAGTGTGGAAAAAGCAGTTCATTTTGAAAATGTAATGCTAATACATTTTAAAATACATTTTTGCATACCAACACATATACATTAGAAATATAACTTGTTAAGAATATAACTTGCTTATGCATTTGCACTGTCTGACCAATCGCGGTTTCCTTGGAAACAATGACTAAAAACAGATTGGTGTTCGTTCTAACCCCAATACATCTTTATTGAAATAGATTATTCTAGAACTGATATTACACCGCTTTCCACTTCATAAAGCAAAGTGTGTCAGAGCATTATGATTAATATTCAGATTCAATTTTCTTATACACAATGGGATAATAAAGTGAAAAATCTAAAAGTTATTTGTCCTGTAATCACAAATCTATAAAATGTATTTCTTTATTCATGGATATATACATGTGAAGATTAGTGATGTCCCGAACTGTTCGTCAAACGGTTCGCGAACGGTTCGCCACGGACTCATCATTGAGTAAACTTTGACCCTGTACCTCACAGTCAGCAGACACATTCCAGCCAATCAGCAGCAGACCCTCCCTCCCAGACCCTCCCACCTCCTGGACAGCATCCATTTTACATTCATTGTGAAGCAGCATTCTTAGTGAGCTGTCCAGGAGGTGGGAGGGTCTGGGAGGGAGGGTCTGCTGCTGATTGGCTGGAATGTGTCTGCTGACTGTGAGGTACAGGGTCAAAGTTTACTCAATGATGAGTCCGTGGCGAACCGTTCGCGAACCGTTCGGGACATCACTAGTGAAGATGTGTTTTGTGGTAAAAAACATACAGCTTTTTATACAATAAAATATCATTAAAGTGTACATTACAGGACAATAAACACAATGTTTAATAAAAGTGTGTTTTCTGTTATACAAGTCACAGGACTGTGCTTGCTTACCATTATATCCTGGAACAGGTTTCCCTGCTTGACCCGCAGGAGGAGTTAAAGTATTTCCAAGGCCAACACATGTTGCAGTAATAGGAGATCCAGTTTCTAGGATAAAAAGGAGTACACATGATTTTCTTAGAAGCCTCAATGGGGAACATTGGTAGCTGGTGAATGGTAGGAGGCTTTACTTTACCCCTGGAATTCGACTCTCCCCCCTGATTTGATGACCTCTGCCTATTTAACTCCATGTACTCAACCGTGGAACCAGTAAAAAGTCATATAAACCTATACATTTATATACACATATTTGGGGGAATGATAATCTCTTAAAAGAGGTCACATGACCATACCAGGTCTTTAGTACATCTAGTATCTAATGGCCCATTGCAAAACCAGTGGGTGATGTGTCAGAAATCCAATTAGAGCAGACCAAGCATATTCTGAGAACGGTGCATTTAAAAAGAAAATACCACAAGATTGTGACATGGTTAGTTGCTAAGCCACTAATCAACATCTCTAGTTGTCAATATGGATGAAAATTTTTATTTCTAACACACACTTTTCCTTGCACCTTGCCATGCCAAAATATCCATTTAGAACTGCTAACACTAACCTACAAAGGCCTCAATAATTCCACTCCACTTTCACTATTGTGTCCCTCTGCGCCCCCTCTCCATTAAATTCTGACATCAGCAGAAGTTCAGATTTATCACACCAGGTAATGTTTTTCCAACACTCTACTTCAGTTTTGGCATGAGTGTTCAGTTTTGGCCAATCATAAATACATTATTAAACAGGTGTACCGAACACTGAATGTAACTATGTACATGAAGAAAAATGCACACAGAAAATATTGCTTGCGTACTAACAAATCACTACATGATAGATACATTCCATACTTGATAAATATAGTCCCCCTAACTACTTGTAATTCAGTTACCAGTTTTAAAATTTTCCCTGCAACTATCATTAAATACAAACTATTACACAGAACAGCATTTTTCAAATAGAAACATTATGTATATAGTTTTCATACTTATAGGATAACCCTTAAGGCAGACGAATTACCCATAAGGCAGCATAGGTGGCCACCTAGTTCTCAGACTAAGACAGGAGCCCGGTGGGCCCCTATCTAAGCAGAAAGCTCTGGCAGCCATTACAAGCACTCTCACACAACAATAAGGCTCCCCCGCACATATACAACAGTCAGTCACACCACAACATACATAGAACAGAGCACAAGGCTCTAGGAGTGCCTTAATGTTATAAAGGGTTGTGCAGAGGTTAGCCTGTGAGGCTTCAGGGAGTGGCAAGTAGTAAGGTAGATTGTATTATGTAATCCGTGGACCAGGCAGGATATTGGGTAATCAAGTGTTGTTTCTGAAAAGTGGTGCAAAGATGTGAAAGTGGAGGAGTCACCAATGGGGGGTTTAACTGTTTCCATGGTGACTGCCCCACTTTTGGTACTTTGCAACACCTTCCAGAACAGGACACTGATAAATATCCCTCAATATTTTGGGCAAACCCTGACCAAATATACCTTGTGATCTTTCTTTTCCTGTGAGAATATGGAGGGATAATAAAAAACAAAGCACACCATCAAACTCGGATTCCTTTCTTATAACTACAGATACTATCATAAACCTGGGGTCACAATAATTACCTTTTACAAAATACTGTCTTCATAAACTTGCACCACTGTTCTCCTTGTAACATTTCTTAAAGCGTCAATAAAGTGAAATTGCCCAGTTCTTTAACAATTATTTGACTTTTAACAGATGGTGATTTAGAATGTGTTGGATATGTTTTTCATTTGTGCATCATACGCAGATAATGTTCTGTATTACACTTATCAGGAGTCTTGTGGGATTAGAGGAAAAGGATGCAGCAGTACATATTAGAAGTGGCCTGCAGGGTGTTTTAAACCAGTTCATGTTTCTTTATTGCCTTCCTTAAAGCGGCACTGTCACCTCCCTGAAAATGTAGCATTTTTATAAAGATAGAATCTTAATGAAATACTAATTTTGACTGCGTTGAAATTTCACTGAAACTCAAGAAATATACAGAGACAAAGTAAGGACTACTTTGTCTCTCTATTTCTCCTCCACCTGACTTTCTTAGAGACAAGACAAAGCTAAATAGTCAATTCCCCCAGCTGTCACCAGTGCTGGCTTCAGGGAACGGACTTTGTCTATGGAAGATACCACGGTCTTGCCTCATTTTTACCTGCCCCCTCGCCACCAGACCACTAGCGGCAACGGTGACAGTGTCATTTTAATATATTCATCTCTTCCACATTAACATTAACTCTTTGACTGGCACCTACAGCCTCAAGATTTAAAATAGGCCCAAACAGTCAATATATTTATTTACTATAATTATTTTAAATCTACTTGTAATAAAATGGTCAGCTGACACTGCAGTGGAACTCAAGTCATATCAAATTGTAATTTTTAAAAATTAATGTCTAGCCAATACTAAGCCGGAACCGTGCATCGACGTATAAGTACGGTACTGTGCACGTAGGTTGAAAGCTAGATATGCAGGGCTGAAATCAGCATGGGAAGTCCCAGTGGAAGTTCTGTACAGCAGAGAACCCTTTCTAGTGAACTGCAGGCTGTTTCTGTTTTGTATTATTTGTATATGTCTATATTTGTAACTGTCGACGTGTATCTAAGTGCTTTAGACAGGAAAAGTGTGTTATAGATCTAGTACGATATTGGAAAATGGAAAAATAAAATAAAGAATTACTGTCCTTCCAAATGTGAAACGTTACTTTGGGAAATATACATAAATTATGCATATTGAGAAAAGGGCAATCCCCTCAAAACATAAATAATAACATATATGTGTTGAAGAAACTCGCAGGATTTTATAAAGATGCAAATCAATTGCTTTTATTACAGCTGTATAACTACCAGATATGCAGGGTCAACGTTTCAGTCAAGTATCATTCCTCAGGAAGCACTGACCCAACAGTTATACGGCTGTAATAAAAGTAGTTCAGCTGTATGAAGTCCTCGGATTGTGTTCTGTTTCTTCATTATTATTTAGCTGGTTAGCATTTCGGGCACCCAGGTGATTACCTGTGGGAGCAGTGATTGCATGACTCCCACAATGTATAAACACAAATAAAATGGGGAGTTGTTATCATGTAACCAAAAGGGCCTTACTTTTGTTTAAATGACTTTTCTGTTAACACTTCAGCAATATCCTAGCTGGATCAGGTTAATCAATTTGCCATATATCTATACTTCCTTCTTTATTCTAAACCAGGATTTTACAGTAACATTTTCCAGAATAAGTAACTACCAGACATTATTCACAATTCAATATCCATTATCACAGCACTGATAGAATCTACTAATTTTTAATCCTCAGCTAACCCAGAAAGCATTGGTAAATCTCTAAAAAAACATTTTAATCTAATCCTGTTATTTCTATTCTACGATTTTAAATCCAGTTCATATTCTGTAGGAGCCCAATGCATGGAACTACTTCATGTTCACACAGGGCCGGACTGGCCCACCAGGATACTGGGAAATTTCCCGGTGGCCCGTCAGCACCTGGGGCCAGACAGACAGCTGGCTGACCTGCGGCCGCAAAGGGAGCTCTTCTGGCAGGGGGGAGCTTCCTCTTTTGGTGGCCGCAGGTGGGAGCTGGCTCTTTTGGCGGCCGCAGGGGGGAGCTGGCTCTTCTGGCTCTACTTCCCGCCCTCGCGCGCTACTTAATAAGAATGGGGCCGGAATATGACGTCATATTCCGGCCCCGGCCTCATTAAGCTGCGCGCTGGGGAGCAGAGACAGCACAGCCAGCTCCTCCCTGCGGCTGCCAGAAGAGCCAGCTCCCCCCTTCGGCCGCCAGAAGAGCCAGCTCCCCCCTTCGGCCGCCAGAAGAGCCAGCTCCCCCCTTCGGCCGCCAGAAGAGCCAGCTCCCCCCTTCGGCCGCCAGAAGAGCCAGCTCCCCCATGCGGCCGCCAGAAGAGCCAGCTCCCCCATGCGGCCGCCAGAAGAGCCAGCTCCCCATGCGGCTGCCAGAAGAGCCAGCTCCCCATGAGGCCGCCAGAAGAGCCAGCTCCCCTGCGGCCGCCATCAGAGCTCCCCTGCGGCCTCCATCAGAGCTCCCCTGCGGCCACCAGCACACAGGTAGCAATTATGTGTATCAGTGTGAGTGTATGTGTGTGTTTGTGTTATGGTGTGTGTCTGTCTGTGTCATGGTGTGTGTGTGTCTGTGTCATGGTGTGTGTCTTTCGGTGTCATGGTGTGTGTGTGTGTCTGTGTTATGGTGTGTGTCTCTCTGTCTGTCATGGTGTGCGTGTGTCTGTTTGTGTCATGCAATATGTGTCCGTGTCATTGTGTGTGTCTGCCATGTAATGTGTGTCTGTCTGTGTCATGGTGTGTGTGTGTCTGTGTCACGGTCTGTCAGTGTCATGGTGTGTGTGTGTCTGTGTCTTGGTGTGTGTGTGTGTCTGTCTGTCATGGTGTATGTGTGTGTCTGTGTCATGCAATGTGTGTCTGTGTCATTGTGTGTGTGTGTCTGCCATGTAATATGTGTGTCTGTGTCACGGTCTGTCTGTGTCATGGTGTGTATGTGTGTCTATGTCATGGTGTGTGTGTGTCTATGTCATGGTGTGTGTGTGTCTGTGTCATGGTGTGTGTGTGTCTGTCTGTCATGGTGTACGTGTGTGTCTGTCTGTCATGGTGTACGTGTGTGTCTGTCTGTCATGGTGTACGTGTGTGTCTGTGTCATGCAATGTGTGTCTGTGTCATTGTGTGTGTGTGTCTGCCATGTAATATGTGTGTCTGTGTCACGGCCTGTCTGTGTCATGGTGTGTGTGTGTGTCTGTCTGTGTAATGGTGTGTGTGTCTGTCTGTGTCATGGTGTGTGTGTGTGTGTGTGTGTCTGTCATGGTGTGTGTGTGTCTGTCTGTGTCATGAAATGTGTGCCTGTGTCATGGTGTGTGTGTGTGTCTGTCTATGTCATGTAATGTGTATCTGTCTGTGTCACGGTGTGTGTGTGTGTCTGTGCCATGGTCTGTCTGTGTTATGGTGTGTGTGTCAAGGTGTGTGTCTTTTTTAAGGTGTGTGTCTGTCATGATATGTGTGTGTCTCTGTCATGGTGTGTGTGTGTGTGTGTGTGCGTGTCATGGTGTGTGTGTGTGTGTGTGTGTGTGTTTCTGTCTGTGTCATGGTCTGTCTGTCATGGTGTGTGTCTGTATTTTAAAAAATTGTGTTTTTACTCACCCCCGCACGTCGTGCTGGTCTCCACTCGACTGGCCCGGCCTCTATGGCTGAGATCATCAAGCTTGATGATCTCAGCCAATCTGCACTGACACAGGAAGCACCTCAAGTGACCGTCTGAGTGTCTGTCACTGAAAAGTCAGTGTTTACATTGAAAAGCCTGCAGGGTATAGACACCAGAACCACTACATTAAGCTGTATGTGTGTGCGCGTCTGCTAGTGAGTGGGCTTGCTTGTTTGTGTGTGTGTGCCTGCTACTGAGTGGGCATGTGTTTTTATGTCAATAACCTTATGTATATCAGTGATTGTTTGTCTATGAGGCTGTGTATCAATCAGCTTGTGTCAGTGAGATTGCCTGTGTCTGCATGTGAGTATGCTTACTGTATAATTAAAATTTTTACTGTAAAAGGACAAATATTGTACATTAGAAAAAGTAATATATATACATTACTCAATCATCTGGGGTGGCAAGACATAGCCTTACATATTACATGCGACAATATATGGCGCAATGACTTATGGGGCTGACATAGATCTTTTTTCCTGGGCTGCTTAGAATCCCTGTGTTCACAGACCTAGACCTTCAGGCATTCTCGCATACACTAAAGAACTCTACACAAGGAATGATGGGGAAGATAGGGTTAAGTCTACATACTTATGCAGATGTTCACCACTGGAATTAGGATACTTGAATTGTTTGTTATCCCACTGAAGAAGGGAGTGAGTGGTTAATTGTTTGATGCCCCATTTCATTACATTAACATTCCCCTCATATATTACAATGGTGTCATTGTGCATAGTTAACACGGATAATATTTCTGAATAATTATTCAGACCCCTTTTTTCTTCCTTCTATCCTAAATCTTTCGTGCTCCTTCAAACTCCCTTTTCTTCTCATAGAGAACAGTTCTTTACTATCTCTCTCCCTTTTCCACTCCAAAATCTTATTTATGCTCTCGCTTTCTTAAACATTTCTACTGTTTCTCTCCCACCTAGTTCACTCTCCAAAACCCTCCCTCTCTTCGAAGTAAAATTTTCTGCTCCCCTCCTTGTATACTAGTAATAACTGCTTTCAAAAGCTACAAAGATGGAATTGAGAATAAACACAAAGCAGTATAAATAAAGAAGAGGGAAGTAACAAAAAACATATAAAGAGTGCAATTTTCAGTATTCAGTGTTTGCCACAAGCGTTACTGGCTTAAATACAAATTGAAAATCTAAATTCCAAAGAAGCAGCTTGAAAACTGCACTTAAAAAGAATCAGTAAGGTTCACAGCTACAATTTGCAACATTTTACGTCACTAGAACATAATACAAAACTTCATTAACCATTTTAGCACTCTTTCATTAATCCTTTCTACTGACACACTCAGGTTTCAGTTTGAATTTTCCACATGAGTAAAAGAAAATTTAATTTTACCGTTAAATAAATAAAAAAAAAATCACTAAAATCAATATCTCGAAAAAAGAAAAACTTACTATATTGAGAACTAAACACCACATGGGTGCGTCGGTAGATTTTCACCACGTTTATTTTTATACACTTTTGTAATCCGAGATAGAGATGGAACCTATTATTATTTATTTTTGTTACTGGGCTGTAATATTGTAGTATTTTTTTTCACAGATACTCTGATAGATTGTGTACAGCAGTTTTCCAAGGTCAATTAAATTATTAATATTAACACCTGACAAAACCTGAACATATTCTCCTGATTGAATAATGTTATTATAATTGATATTGCAATGTTTAAGAAATTAAAGGAATATTCCAAGCGCCAGCCATAACTACTACAGTGAGCTGTAGTGGTTATGGTGCCAGGAATTACGTGGCATCCTCCCAGGCGCATGCAGGATACACAAATCTAGTAAGTAGTCAAACTGTTTTGCAACTTTTGAATTGCCAGAAGGTCCCTGAACTGTGCTAATCCTGCGTGAATGTGCTCATTGGCTAATAGCACTCAGCTGATGCTCAGCCAATAAAATGGCACCCTCAGGGGAGCTAACAGAAGCTCCCTGCAGGGATCTTTTGGATTCCTGAAAATGAAGCACCCAGCATGCGGAAGACTGAGTCCCGAAATAACACACATTCAGTCAAAATGATAAATTTTAAGACTAGACACCCCACCACACATATCTCAAAGTTAAGGTTGTCCTATACTACAGGAAAGGTTGTCCTATACTACAGGAAAGCCTAGTTCCTCCTTCAAAGCACAGAAAACCTGTGCTAGAGCGTCGCTGGACGTCCTCACGCTGTGTGAGGACCTCCAGCGTCGCTCATTTCCCCATAGGAAAGCATTGAAAAGCATTTTCAATGCTTTACTATAGGGAGCTTTAATGCGCATGCGCGGCATTGCCGCGCATGCGTATTAGGTCTCCCCAGCCGGTGGGCGGGATCAGTCTCTCCCACCGGTCGATGTAATCACTGGGAGGAGCGGCGGCGGAGGAAGAAGTAGCGACGTGGGACATGGTAAGTAACTGAAGGAGTTTGAGGGAGAGGGGGCCTGCAGTGCCAGGAAAACGGATTGTTTTCCTGACACTTGAGTTTCCCTTTAATAATGATCCTCTTACATCAGCTACTCCCTTTAGCAATGTAATTTACACTCAGGGGCAAATAATTAATCATTATGCTTGCTTGGCCAATTTCATGACATTCTATTTAAAATTGGTCCAGATATGGGTAATTTTATTACAAAGACAAGAGAACATGTTCCGCTCAACTGTAAATATTTTGTCACTTGAGGAAAAAAAAAAAAAAAGAAAAAAGTAAAGTACTGGCAATTTCCTGAGATGTAGTGGTTATATTGTTTAGATTGTCCTTTTAAACAAAAACAGACAAAGGCGAATATGGGATATCAATACTATGTTTCAACTCCGTAGGTTTCAAATACACTGTAAACAAAAACACCATAAACAACAAACAAAACAAAAACACAAAATTGCCTAGTCGGGTAAAATGGTGTCTTAAATATATGATAAAATGAGAAATAGCTTACCAGTCTGCCACCAGTGATCCAACACTGGAACCTTAAAGATATTTTTGGCCCATTCAAGCGTTTCCACATCACAGCGTTCTCCAGCAACAAATAAAGTGCGGAATCTGTAAAACAAAGTAAACTACTTTTAAAATACATATATTTGATTTGTATGATAGTATAGATCTTCAGAAGGACTATAAACACAACGAAGCAGAACCTTCTTCTGGTCTAACCATTTGGAATTGCTTTCTTTTCCAGTTGAAACACAATATTCCAAATATGCCTTAACCTTTGACAGAGGAATTTACGACTTAAAACACACTGAACGATCCAAAACATATAGCTTACATTTGAGATGTCAGCATCTGTAAAATATTTGAGATGCAACTGAACTAATCTAATTTATTTAAATTTATTTCTGCTCAACAGATCATATGATCTCACAGTGTCAAGTCGCAATCAAGTCGACATTAAAGGCATTCACCAGGAGTGATAACATGGAGTGGTGAATGGCATAAACAATCTCCTCTGACAATAACAGCAAACATTACTGCCGTATACGTTATCTGTAGCTCCAGTGAGGGTCACTGCCCTGAGAATGGGGTAACTGTAAATGCTCTTTTGTGATATGATGCTCCAGGATACTGGGAGAAAAAGTAAAGGGGAAAATAGTTGTACGATAGATGTAACAAGAGAAAGGCAGTGAGTTGAGGTGGGAGATGATGGACATTAAAGTGCGGACCAGGAAAGGAATTCGGAATGAAGACTGAGTAGAGGTAGGCAAATGACACTGGTACTAAAACTGGAAGATGGTGGAAATTTAACACTGGTAAATTGATGGTAGAGAAAGACGTTAGAAACGGGAAAGGGAAAATAGGAAAGATGCAATGGGAATCTAAGACAAAAAAATGGGAAACAAAGTGAGTTAAAGAAAGATGGTGAAGGGGACAAATGCTGGGTGAGAAACGGACAGAGGGAGAATGAAAAAAAAACACACTCGGAGAAAGAAAGGGAAAGTTAGAGAAACAATCTGGTGAGGTAACAGAGGGAAGAAAAAAAAAATCCAAATGGATAGGTGGGGAGCACGAGAGATGGCTAACTAAAATTTTGCATAAAATTCATAATAACAATTCTGCATACAGCTGATCCACCATCAATCTAAGATAATGGTGTGCACGATAACATTTTCATGAAGTACTAAAATTTCAGTCTACATTCTCCCCAGATACATGGGACCAAAAAAATAAATATGCTCCTTTCCCCATGTTACGGTCTATACCTTGACACACTCTGAGGGTTACAAAGCCACATTTTCTCAAATTACACATCAGGGATACAAAAACCACCTATTCAGTAGATGATTCAAATAAAAAAAGTTTGTTTAGTTACAAACTAATTCTATTTATATAATGCTCATACAAATCTGCAGAGGCATTCTCAGGGTTATTCACTTGAGTTTTAATGCAAAGGAAATTCAGAGTGAAGTTTAAATTTAAAAGGAAACTAAAGATACCAAAACAACGTTGGCTTAATGAAGCCGTTTTAGTGTATGGATCATGCCCCTGCAGTCTCATTGCGCAATTTTCTACCATTTAGGAGTTAAATCACTTTGTTTATACAGCCCTAGGCACACCTCCCTGCATGCGACTTGCACAGGTTTCCTGAACACGTCCTGTAAATATACATCTAATCTTTACATTCCCTTTACTGCACTTTCTGTTTAATTTAGAATGTTGTAATTCCTACTTTGTTAATAGCCTTCTAGACACCATAGGAACCTCCCATATGTGATTAATGTTTAATTTACAGAGCAGGAGATAAAAAAATATGTAAAGCAAGTTTATATCTCATTGAAAATGTAAAATGGAACCAAAATGGAACCATTTTTTCATGCAGTCAGGGTCGGTCACAGCCAGGCGATGTATGGCTAGGGCTGCATAAACCAAAACAAAAGTGATTTAACTCCTAAATGGCAGAGCATTCACCAGTAAGACTACAGGGGCATGATCTATACACAGAAAACGCTTCATTAAGCTAAAGTTGTTTTGGTGCCTAAAGTGTCCCTTTAAGGCAAAATTAGCCAAAGGTAAACCATAGCTGACTTTGAGAATTTTTCCAATTCAGCTATATTGACATTTAATTTGAAATTTAGTTTGAATTTATATTGCATTATCACATTAGTAAATAACATTTTTTTATGCAATGTTAGCTATGCCAGGTGCATTTTTAATATAGCCTAGTTTTTAAAACATATATACCTCCTGTATATCTCCAGAAGTATACAGGAGGGGAAAAAAAAAAGTTAAGATTTGTTAGATTTAAATTACTCCTCCAATTAAAAATGGCAGACTTAGTTCAGTGTAATAGTTGTTATGCATTTGTTTCACATTCCACTTTTTGGAGATTTTGATGCTGTCTAATCTGTAGACAGTTCTCTATATTGCGGCACGAGATTGTATTTTCGAAGTAAACAAACTCAAGCTGGAACTGTTGCAAAGCCACTGCCGCAGAGACATACTAGGAACGGCAGATAGATTACTGTAGAATCTGCTAGACTTAGAGTTGTGGATAAAAGGTATATAGCACAATCTGTTACATAATTACATAGCTGAAAAGAGACTAGCGTCCATCAAGTTCGGCCTTCCTCACATTTATCTTTTGCTGTTGATCCAAAAGAAGGCAAAAAAACCCAGTTTGAAGCACAATTTTGCAACAAGCTAGGAAAATAATATCTTCTTGACCACATAATGGCAGTCAGATTTATCCTTGGATCAAGCAGTTATTACCCTACATTGAACGATTATATCCTTGAATATTCTGTTTTTGCAAGCATCTAGTTGCTGTTTGAACATCTGTATGGACTCTGATAAAACCACTTCTTCAGGCGAGAATTCCACATCCTTATTGTTCTTACAGTAAAAAAAAAACCTTCCCTTTGCCTTAGACAAAATCTTCTTTCTTCCAGTCTAAATGCATGACCTTGTGTCCTATGTAAAGTCCAGTTTGTGAATAGATTTCCACACAATGGTTTGTATTGGCCCCGAATATCTTTGTATAATGTTATCATATCCCCTCTCGACGTTTTTCTAAACTAAACAGGTTTAAATTTGTTAACCTTTCTTCTCTACATAATGCTCTACATAATTCATTTTCAACACTTTCAGAGTGTAATGGAGTTATGGAGACAGGTTTAGGCACCAAGTGTAGTGGTGTTATGGAGACAGGCTCAGGCACTGAGTGTAGACATTTTCAATGTCAAAAGTAAAGACAAATAAGTCAATGGGACCTGATGGAATACACCCAAAGTTATTAAAAGAGCTTAGTGGTGTACTAGCAAAACCATTTATTTAACCAATCATTGTTAACAGGAGTTGTCCAAGAAGATTGGAAGTTAGTGAGTGTTGTGCCTATTCACAAGAAAGGTAGTAGGGAGGAGTCGGGCAACCATAGGCCAGTAAGCCTTACTTCAGTAGTTGGGAAAGTAATGGAAACCATGTTAAAGGATAGGATTGTTGAACATCTAAAAACACATGGATTTCAAGATCAAAGACAACATAACCCATCATACTTCAGGGAGATCATGCTAAACTAATCTTATTGATTTTTTTTTTGATTGGGTAACTAAAATAATAGATCAGGGTAGTGCAGTAGTCATTGCTTACCTAGATTTCAGTAAGGCTTTTGACACTGTTGCACATAGAAGGCTTATCAATAAACTGCAATCTTTAAGTTTTGAATCCAATATTGTTGAATGGGTAATGCAGTGGCTGAGTGACAGGCAACAGAGGGTTGTATTCAATGGAGTATATTCAAAGCATGGGCTTGTCACCAGTAGGGTACCTCAGGCATCTGTACTTGGACCCATTTTCTTTAATATTTTTATTAGTGATATTGCAGAAGGTCTTGATGGTAAGGTATGTCTTTTTGCTGATGATACTAAGATATGTAATAGGGTTGATGTTCCAGGAGGGATAAGCCAAGTGGCAAATGATTTAGGTAAACTAGAAAAATGGTCAGAGTTGTGGCAGCTGAAATTTAATGTGGATTAGTGCAAGATAATGCATCTTGGACGTAAAAACCCAGGACAGAGTACAGAATATTGGATAGAGTCCTAACCTCAACATATGAGGAAAGGGATTTAGGGGTGATTATTTCTGATGACTCAAATGTAGGCAGACAATGTAATAGAGCAGCAGGAAATACTAGCAGAATGCTTGGTTGTATAGGGAGAGGTGTTAGCAGTAGAAAGATGGAAGAGCTCATGCCATTGTACAGAACACAAACAAAGAATGGGTCTTTTTAAGCCTGAACTGTCTATTATACTATTACATACACAATGTAGATAAAAGCAAAATATAATATAGTATGATAGTTAACAGTTATTATTACTCTTTCCTCATCTATAGGCATAAGGCTATCCTAGATATAAGATAAGGCCAGGGACTAATGAAAGTATTTAGAAAATTGGGCAGACTAGATGGGCAGAATGGTTCTTATCTCCTGTCACATTCTATGTATGTTTCTAACAATTTGGTTCAACTATTACACTGTATATGTGACAGGCTTAGCAATGCTGTAGAAAGTTAAAAGGACACTATAGTCACCAAAACAACTTTAGCTTAATGAAGCCGTTTTGGTGTATAGATTATGCTTCTGAAGTTTCACTGCTCAATTCAATGCCATTTAGAAGTTTGCAGTCCTAGCCACATTTCCCTTGGCTGTGACTGACACAGCTTGCCTGGAAAGAAATGCTTTCACTTTCAAATCAGATGTAACTTAGTTCAAAGGTTTTTATCTCCTGCTCTGTAAATTGAACTTTAATTACATACAGGAGGCTCATGAAGCAAGCTATTTACAGTGCAAGATAACAGACATTCTTAATTAAACAGAATTTGCAGTAAAGGAAGTGTAAACATTAGAGTACTCTTTACAGGATGTGTTTAGGAAGGCTGTGTAAGTCACATGCAGGGAGGTGTGACTAGAGCTGCAAAAACAAAGTGATTTAACTTCTCAATGGAAGAGAACTGAGCATAATCAATACACCAAAACTGCTTTATTAAGCTAAAGTTGCTTTGGTTACTATAGTATCCCTTTAAGTAGACAGAGTCACTTCCTGGTTTAGCAAAAGATTATTGCAGAAGTTGTACATCCTGGCAATGTGCATTGAATATAGGAACTTTTTGATGTTATTTTAGTTCTTTTTAAAAATTGTAATTAATTTGTGTATTGCTTTTTTGTAATTACAAAATACATCTGAAATAAAAAAAAAGAATGGGTGTTTTTAAGCATGGACTATTATACTACTATATACACAATGTAGATAAAGGCAAAATATAATAAAGTATAATAGTTAACGGTCATTATTACTCTTTCCTCATCTATAGTTTATTTTGTTAACACAGGTTAGTAACTCAGAATCTTACAATGCCATCATTCATGACCTTTGCAAATAGAAGGCTGAAGAACATTAAAGGGACACTCCAGGCACCCAGACCACTTCTGCCCATTGGAGTGGTCTGGGTGCCAACTCCCACCTCCCTTTTATAAAAATTGCAATTATTACCCTTGCAGGGTTAAGTCCTCCTCTAGTGTCTGTCTATCAGACAGCCACTAGAGGGACTTCTGGGTTCTTAAAACACGAAAAGTGTTTTAAACTACGCTGGACGTCCTCACGCTATACATGAGCGTTGCAGGAATCCCCATAGGTAAGCATTGAATAATGCTTTCCTATGGGGAAGACTAATGCGCGCACATGGCCATTGCCGCGCATGCGCATTAGGTCTCCCCCGCAGGCTGAAGTCGGCGGGGAGGAGTGTGGGCGGAGCCTGACCCAGCACCGAGGGACATCTGCGCTGGATTCAGGTAAGTCACTGAAGGGGTCTTAACCCCTTCAGTGAGGGGGGGCACTGCAGGGTCCTGTAGTGCCAGGAAAATGGATTTGTTTTCCTGGCACAGGAGAGCCCTTTTAATTGTGCAAGACTAAATTAGCACAGCATCTCAAAGGAAGCAACATTATGTCAGCTTAGCTGATTGGTAATGAAGATTTATTTGAAGTTGCAGTTAAGCAGACTACAACAAATATGATTCTTTAAGAGGCTCTCCTTTCAGCAATCTCTAACTTGTTTCTATAAGGCACCATTTCAGAGCAAGGCTAACAACTTGAAGCATCTCCTTAGAACAGTATCTCATTTACATGTTATCCAGCCTCATTTTCTTCCACTTCACTGCCTCTTCAAGCAACTCTTGTTTTATCATGATTAATCATAATAGAGCCAAAATGGGAGTACATGGAATTGTATAATAGGTATGTATATATACTTAAATACATACAGTTGCAAGAAAAAGTATGTGAACCCTTTGGGATGATATGTATTTCTGCACAAATTGGTCATAAAATGTGATCTGATCGTCATTAAGTCACAACAAAAGACAATCACGGTCTGCTTAAACTAATAACACACAGAGAATGAAATGTTGCCATGTTTTTATTGAACACACCATGTAAACATTCACAGTGCAGGTGGAAAAAGTATGTGAACCCTTGGATTTAATAGCTGGTTGAACCGCCTTTGGCAGCAATAACTTCAACCAAACGTTTCCTGTAGTTGCAGATCAGACGTGCACAACGGTCAGGAGTAATTCTTGACTATTCCTCTTTACAGAACTGTTTCAGTTCAGCAATATTCTTGGGATGTCTGGTGTGAATTGCTTTCTTGAGGTCATGCCACAGCATCTCAATCGGGTTGAGGTCAGGAATCTGACTGGGCCACTTCAGAAGGCGGGTTGAGGCGTATTTTTCTGTTTAAGCCATTCTGTTGTTGATTTACTTCTATGTTTTGGGTCATTGTCCTGTTGCAACATCCATCTTCTGTTGAGCTTCAGCTGGTAGACAGATGGCCTTAGGTTCTCCTGCAAAATGTCTTGATAAACTTGGGAATTCATTTTTCCTTTGATGATAGCAATCCGTCCAGGCCCTGACGCAGCAAAGCAGCCCCAAACCATGATGCCCCCACCACCATACTTCACAGTTGGGATGAGGTTTTGATGTTGGTGTGCTGTGCCTTAGTGTTGTGTGTTTCTTCCAAACAACTCAACTTTGGTTTCATCTGTCCACAGAATATTTTGCCAGTACTGCTGTGGAACATCCAGGTGCACTTGTGCAAACTGTAAACGTGCAGCAATGTTTTGTTTGGACAGCAGTGGCTTCCTCTGTGGTATCTTCCCATGAAATCCATTCTTGTTTAGTGTTTTACGTATTGTAGATTCGCTAACAGGGATGTTAGCATTTGCCAGTGACTTTTGTAAGTCTTTAGCTGACACTCTAGGATTCTTCTTCACCTCATTGAGCAGTCTGCGCTGTGCTCTTGCAGTCATCTTTACAGGACGGCCACTCCTAGGGAGAGTAGCAGCAGTGCTGACCTTTCTCCATTTATAGACAATTTGTCTTACCGTGGACTGATGAACAGCAAGGCTTTTGGAGATACTTTTATAACCCTTTCCAGCTTTATGCAAGTCAACAATTCTTAATCGTAGGTCTTCTGAGAGCTCTTTTGTGCGAGGCATCATTCACATCAGGCAATGCTTCTTGTGAAAAGCAAACCAAGAACTGGTGTGTGGTTTTTATAGGGCAGGGCAGCTGTAACCAACACCTCCAATCTCATCTCATTGATTCAACTCCAGTTGGCTGACATCTCACTCCAATTAGCTTTTGGAGATGTCATTAGTCTAGGGGTTCACATACTTTTTCCACATGCACTGTGAATGTTTACATGGTGTGTTCAATAAAAACATGGCAACATTTCATTCTTTGTGTGTTATTAGTTTAAGCAGACTTTGATTGTCTATTGTTGTGACTTAGATGATGATGAGATCACATTTTATGACCAATTTGTGCAGAAATCCATATCATTCCAAAGGGTTCACATACTTTTTCTTGCAACTGTATACACACATACATATATACATACACACATTTATAAATAAATCTTGAATTTTTTGCGCTCCATCCACCCAGAAACATGTATTTTCAAGGGGTTAACTTACTTTTTATCTAGGGACAAGATGTCCCTCACTGTAGCTCCGCTCTGCCTATTGGGAAATCACTAGTACTGATAAACTCCTGGTCGATTTGATGCTTCTCCGAGAATACAGTGCTTTTCTATGTGAAGCATAGACTTTTGCTCTATGCCCCAGCATAGTGATCAGGAAGAGCACCCTCCCAGCTGTCTTAATGGCAGTGAAGAGGGTGCAATCTTGTCAGTTTCTAAAATAGTAGCTTACTCTGTGGGAATGGCTTAACGGCATAGCTACATAGACGTGCTCTGAGTGAGCTATGTTGTTTTAGCTGAGAACAGCACTATCAACAGCGTCTTTGCAATGGACTCTGCACTTGTGTTAATTAGTGATGTCGCGAACCGTTCGCGAACTTGCCGCGAATGGTTCGCCACGGTTCACCACGAACCGTTCGCGGCGAACTCCGGTCAGCTGACACATCCCTGCCAATCTCCGGCAGACCCTACCACCCAGACCCTCCTACTTCCTGGACAGCATCAATGTTGAAGGCAGCTTCAACATGGATGCTGTCCAGGAGGTGGGAGGGTCTGGGAGGGAGGGTCTGCCGGAGATCGGTCAGCTGACACATCCCTGCCAATCTCCGGCAGACCCTCCCTCCCAGACCCGCGAACGGTTCGCGACATCACTAGTGTTAATACTCCCAGGTCCAATAAGTCACAGAGAGTCCAAATGAGGACAGAAAAAGTGGACTGAGAATACTCTTTCTTAGCTGGAGGTGTTACTACAAACCACCACATGTGGTTTGATCGGCGACATGTTTGGTCTGCTGTGGAGAGCAGGCCCAAGAAGTTGCCAAGCAAACCACAAGGGAAGGTTCTCCCTCACCGCCAGTGATTCCTGGGCCACTCACAGATGACAGACCAATTACCTCGGTGGACATGAAGGCTCTGTTGGCTGATCTGACCTCTATGGTTACTGCCTCACTTACCACCCAAATGAACGCTTTGTCAGTGATTTTAAAATGGAAATGCACAACCCGGGCCAGCGCAACCACCACAAAAGATTGATGAGCAAAATATAGAGGAGTGTGCCACCGCATACAACAGTTAAGCAGACAAACTGCAATAACTTGGCACTACTATCAACTCCTACAGCCTCAATTTATCGAACTTGGAGGTCAGAGCAAGAAGGAATAACTTTTGTTTCAGGAGGATACCAGAGGGCAACCTCTCTAGATTTAGTCACTTAATTGGTGGATTTATTTAAAAAAATTATACCGTGGATCCATTCCGATATGCTCCTCATAGACCGAGCTCAAAGATGGCAGATGTAAACCAATGCACCACGAGATGTCATAGCACTGATACATTTCTTCCATGTAAAAGAAAAGACCATGCTAGCAAGAAGGAACCTGGAGTTCCTGGATCAATTAGAACATATTAAGATACATGCTGACTTATTAGCGTCTACATTCCAGGTTTGTTAATCTCTATCTATAATCAAGTCGACTGTCCAGGTGAATGTATAGGTGGGTTTTCTGGCCAAGCTCCTCATTCAGAGAAATGAAGCAACACATGCCATCACCTTTATGCTAACAGGTCTTTGTTGCATTCCAGAGCTGGCTCAGGGGACAGAGACACACAGAGGGGCTGAGGGGACAAAGACACACAGAGGGGTTTGAGAAGACAAAGGCACACAGAGGGGTTGGGGAGGACAAAGACCCAGAGAAGGCATGGGAGTACAGAGACACAGGAAGGATATGGGGGGCAAAGAGACACAGAAAGGATGTGGGCAGCAAAGGCACACAGAGGGGCTGGAGAGAAAGAGATCCACAAAGGTGCTGGGGAAAGAGACAAACAGAGAGGCTGAGGAAGGGGAGAAAGACACACTAAGAAGTTGGGAGAGAAAGAGACATACAAAGGGGTTAGGGGAAGAAACAGACATACGGTTGCCAAGTAGCTGGTGCAAGTAGCTGATCTTGCTTAGGGTGCAAAATAGTCTTGCACCTGTCCTGATTGAGTACAATACTACAAAATAATATGTGGAGGCTCTTATGTTCTCACAGGATTTTATGTCAATTCCTGTTATTTACTCACTTGCATGTGTGATAGTATGTCACTGATGTCAGCTAATAGCAGATAAAAAAATCAAAGAGTGAGAAGGAGAGAGAGAGAGAAAGGTTTAGGTATGTACCCCATGGGTAGCACCATTGAAGTGGACATATCACTCACAAGTCATAGTGAAGTTTTAAATTGACACCAAGTAGAAAATGTAGTGTGATCCATGAATTCAAGGTAAGTAATGCAGTAGTTTTCTTGGAAAAACAGAAAACAAGAGCAGCAATGTTTCGTCCTGCAATGAGGTCTTTGTCAAGCTTAAATAGACACCAAGTCATGTCAGATATAACAGGTACACTTTAAAGAACCACTAAAGGTACCTAGACCATATCTTCTCAGGGAAGTGGTCTGGGTGCAGTGGCCTTTTATTTTTAACCCTGTTTTGTAAAACACTGCAGTTTTATACAATGTTTTTATTGCAGAGTTAAACACACCTTTCTTCATGAAGGGTTACTAAACTGGTTCATGGATAGCAGGATAAAACTTACCAGGAAAGGTCAAAGGATCTTAACATGTATAGCTTGGAGGAAAGACGAGACAAGGAGGATATGATAGAAACATTTAAATACATAAAGGGAATCAACACAGTAATGGAGGAGACTATATTTAAAAGAAGGAAAACTACCACAACAAGAGGACATAGTCTTAAATTAGAGGGGCAAAGTTTATAAATAATATCCGGAAGTATTACTTAACTGAAAGGGTAGTGGATGCATGGAATAGCCTTCCAGCTGAAGTGGTAGAGGTTAACAAAGTAAAGGAGTTTAAGCATGCGTGGGATAGGCATAAGGCTATCCTAGCTATAAGATAAGGCCTGGGACTAATGAAAGTATTTAAAAAAAATTGGGCAGACTAGATAGGCCGAATGTTTCATATCTGCCGTCACATTCTATGTTTCTATGACAGCCACCAGAAAGAACTGAGTCAGGCTTGTTTCCAAATCAAATTCTGCATCTATGGGGAATTTAGCGAGGTGATTTACTACACATGCCCAATGCTTCCCCACAGCAATCTTGATGATACCAGCAAGGAGGGCAGAGTTGCCATGGTAAGCCAAGAGCGGTAGACACGTGCAATTCGTTTCAGTCTGAATATGAATTCAGACGAATTTCTGGCAATTCGGATATTCGGGTACTTCCGAATGTCCGAATTGCCGAAGTGCCGAATTGCAGAGGTCTCGAAGTTCTGAAATTACCGAATTTCAGAATTGCCGAAGTTGGCGAAGTTCCGAAGTGTCAAAGTGTTGAACTGCCGAAGTTCCGGAGCACAGTATTGCCTAAGTACTAATATACTTACCCAGCGAAAGAAGAAGAATGTTACACTGTATACAATTGTAAATAAAAAGTATACAAACATAGCCAGGATTCAGTTGTAAGCCTTTGCAACACTTACAACAATCAAGTAACACACATTCATATAAAATATAAGTTACTTAGCCTGTCAATGTAATGACAGGAATGAATAAGTAGATAACTCCCTAATTCCCACGGTATTAGGGAGTTATCTACTAAAAGGCTGAAAGACCTAAATTGGTCTTTCAGCCAAATTTACTGTTAAAAACAAAAACGAAAAAAAAACTATTGTCCTCCCCCTGAGCGGTGGGTGGGGGCCCTAAATCAGAATACGTTTATTGTATCCGCTCAGGGGTGGGGGCCAGGGGAGAAGACTTATTATAATTTGGGCCCTCACCCACCGCTCAGAGGTGGGGGCCAGGGGGAGGACATTGAGTCCCCCCCATTATTTTTACTGTAGGGCCCCCACCTGCCGCTCAGGGGTGGGGACCAGGGGGGGAATAGGTTTTGTTTTATTTTTTTATTTTATTTTTTTAACAGTGAGCAGCCACAGGCTGCTCACTGTTTACTAGACATGCCCCTACTCGCGGTATAGCGAGTAGGGGCAAACTTTACTAATACTAAGTAATTTTTACTTAGTATTAGTAAATTTGTCTGAAAGACCAATTTAGGTCTTTCAGTCTTTTGGTAGATAACTCCCTAATACCGTGGGAATTAGGGAGTTATCTACTAAGCGGCTACAAAAGAAGTCCTGAATTCCCGAAATTCCGAAATGCCGAAGTTCCGAAATTCCGAAGTATCGAAGTGCCGAAGTTGCCAAAGTCACGAATTGCAAAAGTCCCAAATTTCGGAATGCTGAACCGAAACTTTTCCCCATGCACATGCCTAAAGAGCGGTAAGGGGAGAAAGGTGATTAATATTTAACTTTCAAACCCTCACAGGGGTCATACATAGTTAGGGAAAACACTATAGCATTTTGAATACATGTGTGCATTTTAACGCTATACTGTTTATTTAGTAACTAGTTTGCTATGAGAACAGTTTGAATTTGGTTCTTAAGTAGTTAAACCATCTTCACATACCATTCTGCCTACTAATAAAAGAATATGGTGAAATATGGGCTAAGCAGAAGAGATTGGACTTTGAAAGAAAAATGTCAAATTAGCACTTTGTTTGAGTTATTCTTTCCCGCAATCACTTTAATTTATATTTCTACAGAGTCAGCTTTGAAGCATCCCCATATTAACATAACTATTCATATTGTATGATATCTGCAAGTGGTGCATTTTCATGTTCATTTACTATTTCTGACATTTGTGCTCTTCAAATGGTGAAAAACAAGCAGGCATGGACATTATGAGACTGGCCAAACTTTAGTATACAATGTATTAGAATATTCACATTTGGAGAATTAGAACAATCTTGTGTTACAGTGTGTCAGACTCAAAGGGATATTCACTAAAATGAGAATTGCTGGGAATTGAAAGTCAAATTAAAGGGAAACTATAGTCGCCAGAACAACTACAGTTTATTGTGTTTGTTCTGGTGAGTAGAATTATTCCCTTCAGGCTTTTTGCAGTAAACACTGTCTTTTCATATAAAATGCAGTGTTTACATTATGGGCTAGGGATACCTCCACTGTCCACTCCTCAGATGGCTGCTAGAGGTGCTTCCTGGGGTAGTGCTGCTGCAGCACTACCATTCAGTGTATCCACCCTCTGCATGGATACACTGAACATTCCTCATAGAGATTCATTAATTCAAATAATTTTGAATTGATTGGCTTAAGCTGACTTGCCCCTTGACAGTCTCAGACAATCCTATAAAAAAGCAATATGATTGGCTCAGACAATCACTTCTGATTATGTCAGCCAAGCAGAATTTACTATATTCAGGGAGGCAAGGGGGGCTATATGGTGGTTTTAACACTATAGGTTCAGGAATAGAAATTTGTGTTGCTGACCCTTTAGTGTTTCTTTAAAAATTTCGGCCAAAATCGTCAAATCAGACAAATTCTCCAAACCCAAACATGCTGAGAGAGTGTGGAATGCCAGTTCCAGCAGTGAAATACTGGAATGAATTAAAACATGCAGCGTCCTACTCAAACCATTGCAATTCCTCTTTAAAGTTGACAAATCCTGCACCGTATACACCATTTTAAAACAGTCTCCATTAGAAAGTTCTATGTTGTATTGTTCCATGAAATGAATATCCTTTATGCAGATAATGATGTAGAATAATTATTATATTCCTCCTCTATAATGGTTTGGTTGGCATCAGAGAATCCATAGCGAGAGTAGTTGAATTACGGACGATCCTCACTTTAGTAAATAACTCAGAATATGTGAGGTAGAATTAAATACAAGCAGAACTTTGATTCGATTTCTATAATGCTACTTACTTTTCCAAAGAGTATTTCTTTCCCAGAACTGCCTCTGGATCTTGCTGACGTATTGCTCGGATTGCAGTTGGTGCAGTAAACATTGCTGCCACGCCATGTTCCGATAACACACGGAAATAAGCCGAAGCATCTGGTGTTCCTACTGGCTTTCCCTGCAGACAGTTATTTTAAGAATTGTATTAAATTAAAATGCATCTTAGCAACAATCGCTGGCAACATTACGTGGATAACATTTTGCGCGTCTTTGCATTCCATCTACAACTCACCCATGGTAATGAACTGGGGGGAAGGTAGTAAGTCATGTCTTTAGTGCATAGAAAAATTGATATCAATATAAACAATACAATGTGGAACTCAAAGATTTGTAACAGGCTTAGTAACGTAAAGGGAGTGCAAGAATCTGAAATAATTCTCCATCAGCTAGGTTTTCAAATCAGTTATATTGGTATAAAATTTGAAATTCACTTTTTAAAAACACAGCTGCCTTTGATTTTTTTTTTTTTTTTTAATTTGCTATTTTGGCTTAAAATCTGACATTCACTTTGAATTTCATTTTTTATCTTTGTCCCTGGCAGTGCTAATGCCAGACATCACCCAATCTAATCTCTAAAATTTACAGGTAAACAAAGAGAGCCATCCAGCGAGTATCAGTTCTGTGGGGAAAAAAAAATACACTGTTAAAGAAAGGACAGGAGAATAGCCCACTTTTTCATGTTGATGGAAAGCAATATTATCAAATATTCAGACGCTATAAAAGCGCTTTTAAAAAAGGGATGACAAACAACCTGTGGAACCGTTAAGACGACTACACTGGGTTCCACTCAAGGTGAGATCTGATAGTAGGCAGAGTAGGTACCTGCCTTCAGATGCATAGCTTGTTGAAGTGACTTGCCATTTTTACATTCTTATGCACACTTATCACCTACTAGAAGGTGAAAGAGTGCATTGGTTTTATTTACTAGGAGGTGAAAGAGTACATTGGTTTTATTTAGTTGGAGGTGAAAGAGTACATTGGGGAGATGAGGGGCACATTGGTTATACCTACATGAAGGTAAAACTGTGCTTTGGGGTTTAGGGACAGCTGAAACATTGTGCCTTACATTGTTATTCACTGAAGTAATAATGCGAAGTGACTTCACAGAGAATTTCAAATTTTAGGAAAAAAGGTAACCGATATGGAAGTATTTTGCCATAAATTTGCAATTCACTTCAAATCCACGTTGAATTCTCACTTTAGTGAGCAACTCAGTTAAAGTATCCTATATGTATCTCCACTGCTAGTTTCAGTCATCTCAGATGAGAATATATGGTGGGAAAGCCATCACAATTTTGATTGATCAGTAGAATCTCAGTTTCTGTCAAAACATGAAGGCTGTAATGTCATTATTTAGCATAAACCACAATATAATATATATGGATCCAGACTTCCTGGTGACAACAGAACAAGCTGCAAACAGTTGTGTAATGATTTGGACCATGATTTATTGGCCAACTGAACATCAAGTCTTGAGCATCTCTTTATGGTCAAAGTTGACCCATTTCCAAATGGAACAGCGAATAGATTGAGCCAAGTTAGATACACAGAAAAAGTGGGGGGTAACCCCAAATGAAGAATAAAGGGAACAAGATAAAGTGTATCTAATTCATGATGCAGAATATAAGCATCAACGAAATTCAAGATAGCCAACAAATAGCCTACTATAAAGGTCAGATAAAGCCACTAAAAACAAAAATAATAAAAGTTTTATTAAGCAAAGCAAAAATATGTGACCCAAATACGTGCTACCACCAAAAAATTAGATCTTGAAATAGTTACTAGACAGATCTATAAAGAAAAATATACATCGTCTAGATAAAATAAAAGCAAAGATATAGTAGTAGATCAGAATATGAAAGCCATTCCTGTCAGTTGTGGCTGGTAATATACCAGGCTAAAGAAGCAGAGTGCCAATCCAATGGATCGATGAATATTTTAAATCTGGCACTTTAAATCTCCATAATAGAATGATGGACCATATATGTCCTATAAAAAATTATATATATATATATAAATCAGTATGGAGAGTAGTTAATTATCCATAGTAATTGATAATTTACCAAACTAAAAGATCTGTCTGATAATAAATAAATCGATTATGAGGTCTGTCTCTTTAAAGATCGATAACGTGCTAATGGACTGTATAGGTCTTCTAAATAGCTGAAAAAGCTTATATAGGTAGATTTAGATGTCCAAAAATCACAGCAAAAGAAGAGAAAATAATTAGATCGATATAGAGCTGATAGACTAACAGATCTTAGAATAGTAGAACGATAATCTGCATAAAGAGATTCTGCTAATAAGCTAGATAGAAAAAGTATATATGTAAATAAACCACAACGTATATTAACTAAACCGACAGTAAAGCAATCATAGAGACATCTAGGAGGAACAAAGTAGAGGAGAGAAACACATGTAAGTAAGGTTACGATAAACGGTGCTACAAAGTGTATGTTTGGTAGCACACAATGTGTATAGAGAGCTGTTAACAATATGAGAAGATATAATACCCTCTATAAATATGTGTCCCGTGCCTTCGAGGGCACCTAGCTCCAACCCCCCAGATATCCAATAGATAAGTAGATCTAAAGAAAATAAAATCTGCAAAAATTAAATATGATTAAATGTGATAAATGAAAATATAGGATATGAACAGCGCGGTCGCCAGTCTGTGTGCTGCACTAAAGATCCGACACGTGCAGCACACCACAGTCCAATTATTGTATTAGTAAAGATCATCTCATCTCCGGTAATGTCCTCCGTTACGTCATTTTAGGTAACCAATTAGAAATTGCCCGTCCGGACCAATCAGGTGATTTCTTTGCATTTTTAAACCCGGTGCTAACACACCTCTCGTTTCCTCTCTGACGAGCTAGGTGTAGCGAAACGCGCGCGTCAGAGGACTGTGGTGTGCTGCACATGTCGGATCTTTAGTGCAGCACACAGACTGGATTGGCACTCTGCTTCTTTAGCCTGGTATATTACCAGCCACAACTGACAGGAATGGCTTTCATATTCTGATCTGCTACTATATCTTTGCTTTTATTTTATCTAGACGATGTATATTTTTCTTTATAGATCTGTCTAGTAACTATTTCAAGATCTAATTTTTTGGTGGTAGCACGTATTTGGGTCACATATTTTTGCTTTGCTTAATAAAACTTTTATTATTTTTGTTTTTAGTGGCTTTATCTGACCTTTATAGTAGGCTATTTGTTGGCTATCTTGAATTTCGTTGATGCTTATATTCTGCATCATGAATTAGATACACTTTATCTTGTTCCCATTTCCAAATGGACCCCATCAGCTGAATGATAAAATAACAAGCTCACATCATATCAAGGTTGTTCGACAATCCTGCCTAAGATGTTCGAGTAAATCCTGTGTAGTACCATTGGGTTGATATGAAGCAGAAGGTTAGCAACACAAAGTTGAGAAGAAAAAATCTCCAGGGGTAGCATGGATAAACATCCCTAACAAATATTTTCAGTACCTAGTTGAAAATAACTCTGGTCTGAAGGAAACATTGGTTCTTACCTTGCACTAAACACTTACACTTTATGCAATATACTTTATGTAATATAATTATAGAAAGCCTAATTCCAGAAGCAAGACTGAAGTTGGGGGATGCACACAGAGACATGAAGAAATTATCACGATTTGGGTAGAATTTGCCAGGAGTAAACCCTACTCAATGACATAAAGAGGGCAGAGAACTTAGCTCCAGAATAGCGACAATGCCACAATTGCAAACACTTTGCTTTGAACACACGTCATCATTGATCTAGCAGATAGAACGAGGTAGAACATTACATGTACAGCCACCAGGTGACAAGCATGAAAAGAGAGCTCAGTGTTCTCCCACACTAAGCCAGCACAAGCAGAGTTATGGCATAGAGATTGTGCAGGATCTTAGTATTTAAAATGCTCCCTGGCAGCATGTAGAATTTATATGCACCTTATACTAGATCTAATAATTAATCAGCTGGTTCCTTTGGGGTTCCAGTCCCAATTAACTGAATTCACGCCAGGAGCAATGTTAGATATGGCTCATTTCTCCCCAGTTCAGTCTAGTTGTGTTTTCAGAATCATTGCTAGGATCTGAGGTTACTTTTTAAAAAATATATATGTTTTACATTCTTTGTTGTGACAACTTTTTACAATAATAGCAATAATATTGCAGATCTATTTGCATTACGAAACTAAATGAGAGACAAAGACATGGACTTTATTGTTCAACTGAGAAAGCTAGATTTATTATAAAAATAATATTCATTGCTTTTACAAAGTATCATTATCCTCAAAGGAATTTAAAATACTTTAGATTTTAACTGGATGAACAACTAATTAATATTCCTTGTAATGCACAAAAGTTATTATTACTTATATTAAAGAACTCAGAAATAAGACTGCTGTTTTTAAGGCTATTGCTATCACACAAGTGACCCTAGGGATCGCATAAGAACTACAGTTGGTATAATAACCATGTGGTCATTAATTTTCATATTATGGAGTTGCAGTATTCTGAAAATTATCAGTAATGTATATATTATTAGTCAACCCTAAGATTTCCATTTAAAGATTATATTTTTAAATTTACATTTAAGAGTTGTTGTTTTTCTTTTATAAATAAATTTTACATTAATCCTTAAATGGACACTATAGACACCAAAACAGCTTTAGCTAAATTCTCTGCCATCTAGGAGTTAAATCGCTTTGTTTATTCAGCCCTAGACACACCTCCCTGCATGTGACTTGCACGCATAGCCTTCCAAAACACTTCCTGTAAAGAGTCATCTAATGATTACAGTTTACAGGGAGTGCAGAATTATTAGGCAAGTTGTATTTTTGAGGATTCATTTTATTATTGAACAACAACCATGTTCTCAATGAACCCAAAAAACTCATTAATATCAAAGCTGAATATTTTTGGAAGTAGTTTTTAGTTTGTTTTTAGTTTTAGCTATGTTAGGGGGATATCTGTGTGTGCAGGTGACTATTACTGTGCATAATTATTAGGCAACTTAACAAAAAACAAATATATACCCATTTCAATTATTTATTATTACCAGTGAAACCAATATAACATCTCAACATTCACAAATATACATTTCTGACATTCAAAAACAAAACAAAAACAAATCAGTGACCAATATAGCCACCTTTCTTTGCAAGGACACTCAAAAGCCTGCCATCCATGGATTCTGTCAGTGTTTTGATCTGTTCACCATCAACATTGCGTGCAGCAGCAACCACAGCCTCCCAGACACTGTTCAGAGAGGTGTACTGTTTTCCCTCCTTGTAAATCTCACATTTGATGATGGACCACAGGTTCTCAATGGGGTTCAGATCAGGTGAACAAGGAGGCCATGTCATTAGATTTTCTTCTTTTATACCCTTTCTTGCCAGCCACGCTGTGGAGTACTTGGACGCGTGTGATGGAGCATTGTCCTGCATGAAAATCATGTTTTCTTGAAGGATGCAGACTTCTTCCTGTACCACTGCTTGAAGAAGGTGTCTTCCAGGAACTGGCAGTAGGACTGGGAGTTGAGCTTGACTCCATCCTCAACCCGAAAAGGCCCCACAAGCTCATCTTTGATGATACCAGCCCAAACCAGTACTCCACCTCCACCTTGCTGGCGCCTGAGTCGGACTGGAGCTCTCTGCCCTTTACCAATCCAGCCACGGGCCCATCCATCTGGCCCATCAAGACTCACTCTCATTTCATCAGTCCATAAAACCTTAGAAAAATCAGTCTTGAGATATTTCTTGGCCCAGTCTTGACGTTTCAGCTTGTGTGTCTTGTTCAGTGGTGGTCGTCTTTCAGCCTTTCTTACCTTGGCTATGTCTCTGAGTATTGCACACCTTGTGCTTTTGGGCACTCCAGTGATGTTGCAGCTCTGAAATATGGCCAAACTGGTGGCAAGTGGCATCGCGGCAGCTGCACGCTTGACTTTTCTCAGTTCATGGGCAGTTATTTTGCGCCTTGGTTTTTCCACACGCTTCTTGCGACCCTGTTGACTATTTTGAATGAAACGCTTGATTGTTCGATGATCACGCTTCAGAAGCTTTGCAATTTTAAGAGTGCTGCATCCCTCTGCAAGATATCTCACTATTTTTGACTTTTCTGAGCCTGTCAAGTCCTTCTTTTGACCCATTTTGCCAAAGGAAAGGAAGTTGCCTAATAATTATGCACACCTGATATAGGGTGTTGATGTCATTAGACCACACCCCTTCTCATTACAGAGATGCACATCACCTAATATGCTTAATTGGTAGTAGGCTTTCGAGCCTATACAGCTTGGAGTAAGACAACATGCATAAAGAGGATGATGTGGTCAAAATACTCATTTGCCTAATAATTCTGCACTCCCTGTATTTATTGCATAGTTTAATTTAGAAATGTTTATCTCCTGTACTGTTAATAGCTTGCTAGGGTTTGCAGGAGCCTCCTGTCTTTGATTAAGGTTCAATTTAAAGAGAATGTGCTAAAAATTCTAAAGCAAGTTATCATATGATTAAAATGAAACCATTTTTTTTTTTTTAATGTTGGCTGCATCAGTCACAGCCAGGGGAAGTGTGGCTATCTCTGCATGTACAAAAATAAAAGAAATGTAACTCCTAAATGGCAGAAAATTGAGCAGTGAGAATTCAGAGGCATGATCTATACACAAAATATGCTTATTAGGCTTACATAATTTTTAGTGACTATAGTGTCCCTTTAAGAAACTAAATATATGAATGAATCAACTGACTGCGTATAACAATTCAGCATGTCTACTGTGAGATGTTTAACGAACCTACTTCACAGAAGGTGTGAATTATTATTTTTCCCTTAAAGGTAACACCATGATGCTGACATATATCGCAAAACAGGACAACAGGATGCTTTATTCCTGGCGATTATTTGGATTTATACTTAGACCCACTAGCTAACACTTTGGACTCTATCTGAGAAACAGCATCCAGTGACTCTCAGATGGGATTAGCATGGTACACTACTTGTTACTTTTATGTCACCCTATGGTTTTGAGTGACATTTTTGTTTCATATTACATTTTAATTGCTTTACAGCCTTCAGCCGGGTTTTGTGTTTGCCTGTTACTCCTGAGGCTCAGAGGCAAGTTTATATTCCAAATGCTGAAAAAACTGCTATATTTTGATTTAGAAAATAGTTTATGAAACAAACATGTTTTGCACAATGGAATGCAATACACTATGGCAGCAACTGTATAAGAAAATAGCATGCAAACAAACTGTGAGCCCTTGAGATTTTTAAGATCTAGAAAAGGATTATTGATTGTGGTGTGTCATATTACGATGAATACTAAAAACAACCTCATTTTCACAATTTTAAATGGTAAAAAAAAATATTTTTAACAGACTTTGTGGATGCATGGCATGCTCAGGGATTATCTAGCAGATTCTGTTTTTGCGGCTGTTACATTTCCCTGCGCAAGGTCAGACTGGGACAAAAAAATGGAACATATATTGTGGGAGTGCAAACTTATTAGGAGCTTATTAGGAGCTACTGGTTACAGTGTGCTGATATACGGAAGGAAAAATGACCCCAAAAAACTTACATTCTTTACATGCTTTATAAATAAAAATAAATATATATATATTTTAAACTGCTTTATTCTAAGTAGACGTGTGCCATTTGTGACGTGTGACATTTCATATAATGAGGCTTAAATGCTGACTGTGTACTGCTTAATAAGACACTAACAATACCATGAACACTACATCGTAATGTAGTGGATTTGGTGGAGAGATGATGCTTATTTTCTCTGGCATTATAAAACATGTTTACATTTTGCCATAAAGAATCCAGTGTGTCTTTAGTGGCTGTCAAGCAGACAGCAACTAGTGCTTCTTTTAATTTGAAAACAACTTCACATTCCGCAACATCATAATCCGCCTGACAACAGTGAATGTGATGAATACTTCTCAAAGAGAAGCTTGGGATTGGCGAAACACTGTGAATATACACAGAATACCCACCATGCTTCTCTATGAAAAGTACCCAACATGGTAAAATTGATCAGGATTGATGATGTCACTGTAGGTGGATGCAATGAGGAAATGCATTGTAGTCAAAGGTTGACAAATGCAATCATTTCACATCAGCTATCATAATGTTAACAAAATCATCATAAGCATGGGATAGGAGAATACTGCACTAAAAGCTGGTGAGCCTGACTTTACTTCTTGATATGGGCTGTCACAGTCAGTTTCTTTCAACATGCTCAGTCGCAGTAATTGTATAACATTATCAAACTAAATATACATGAGAAAATGTAACTAAGAAGAGCTTTCTGTGTTGATATAATGTATCTGTCTTTTTGTAAATGTATAATAGGATCTGAAGCACCTTAATATTGACGTTGTACTATTGATGTTAACGGACATGGTGGGTTCCAACACATCTAACTGCATGTTAAGTAGAATCGATATAAATTGAACATGAACATTTCTGTCTGTTGGACGGAACAACGCTTGTTTCAAACACTTTCTAGAACACTGAGCATTCCTCTTCCACTTGGCTTATCCTAAAAGTTGAAATTGTTCCCAATGAGATTCCACCGTGAAGATTTAAATAATGAGCAAACATAGTAGCTATTCTTAATCATGAAAAGATTGAGGATCCCAACTACTGCTGGTTACACAAAACCAATTATGCATTAACAGTTCATGCTTAAAATAAACTAGGTTTATTGTAAACATTTATTCACTCAACGATCTCTTTCCAGCTACCTGTGGTTTAATATGACTCATACCAAATGGAAACAATGGTAAGAAACTTCACAGGGTACGTTTTTATTCCAAGTACTGAAGCTGTCAAAGAACTATAGAACATTACCAGTGTCATACAAACGAAGGTGTCAGCCGTTTAATTGTACAACTATAAAAGAAACACTCAGAAAGTGTTATAGTTTCCATGTTTTATGGGATATTGAATTAAATCCTTTTACATAACTATTTGAGTTGCTGATGTTTTAAGAGAAATGCAAGATTTGGAGAGATGTATACAGTTGTTGCTGTTACAAAAATAGCACAATAGTGCTTGCTTGTACAAAATATACTGTGTCACAACAGGACTGGTATATACCATAAATAATGTTGTGATAGTGTCCACCTCTACAATATATGTAAAGACATAAGTAATAAAAAGAAAAAAAAAATCGCTATTTCAAATATTTAGAAATATAAGAAAAATATAAGATAAGGTTAAATTAACTTGCCACAAACAGCATACATGGAAACCAAACCTTAAAGAAACACTGAAGGGTCATGAGCACAAACATGTATTCCTGACCCTATAGTGTTAAAACCTCCCAGTGTCTAGCCTCCTGGTTTGTCCTTACCCCCTAAATATAGCAAAATCTTACATTTACTCCAGTCTGCTGCTGCTGCTTCCTCTGCCCCTGATTTGCCTGCGTGGCTGACTTCATCAGAAGTAGTGTTCAAAGCCAATCACAATGCTTTCCCATAGGATTGGCTGAGCTTGTCAAGGAGGCAGGTCAGGGGCAGAGCCAGCACAATTCAAACACAGACCTAGCAAGTCAGTATCTCCTCATATAAATGTGTTAAATCAATGCATCTCTATGAGGAAAGTTTAGTGTCTCCATACAGAGGGTGAAGACCTCTAGTAGCCATCTGAGGAGTGGCCAGTGGAGATATCCCTAGGCTGTAATGCAAACACTGCCTTTTCTCTGAAAAACCTGTGTTTACTGCAAATAGCATAAAGGAAAATATACTCAACAGAACAAATAGAAAACACTCTAGTTATAATAGTGTCTATAGTGGCCCTTTAAATAAAGATATTTTTTTTCCTAATCCAAATATGAGGACAAACACAAATCATCCAGACACATACAGTTGTATCATGCTTCATACCAGGTTCACGCGCATGTGATAACACTATCCAAACTAAACTTTTCCAAGTATGGTAATTTGTAACACAATTTTCTGTCAAAAATACAGAAAACTCTTGTCAGGATGGACTGGGACTGCATCCTGGCCATATTGAATCAAAATTAACCTCATACCTCATCCAGTCAAACTTATTCAAAGAAAAACATTCCATATTCCAAAACTCTGAATGTTTCGATCCACAATCTTTTGCTTCAGGCAGGAATATTTCCATGCAAATGGAATGAATCACAGCAACATTACAACCAAGCATTGTTTAAGATGGTAAGTGTAAATCATCAGCCCATAAAAGTGTTATTTTATAGATTGGCCTGTTACAGCATATCAGACTGTTCTGGCTCCTCCTAATATACAACCTGTGGCTGTTAACATTAGCAGTGGCATACATAGAAAATGTCAACAGTGCCAAGTGTTGCCATGGAGATAGCAGAGGTATTACCTAGCTTTTATCTACATAACATTCTCTTTTTCATCTCTCGGCAGCAGGTGATTAGGCTAAATTAAAGATTGTCTATGTTAACCATCTTTTAAGTAGCGAGTGCAAAAAAAAAAAGTACAGGAGCATATTTTATTAACATCACAATGAATGACGTTGGGCATGCTCAGTGTGTTGTTAATATTAACATTTCAAAGCTGCATAAATACCTGGAATACAATTAGTTTTATACAAAAAGCAAACCTTTAATCTGGAGGTGTTGGACTTCGTCAGCTGCAGTAATTATACAATAGATAGAGAGAGAGAGAGAGAGAGAGAGAGAGAGAGAGAAAGAGAGAGAGAGGGGACACACACTATCTGTAATTGTACAGCTGTCCTTCTTATGTTGTATTAAAGAGAAAAATCACTAGCCAAATACAAAAACTGTTTAGTGGATGTACCCCTAATGAAAACAAGCATGTATTTAATTATGCACTTTTTTCATTGGGGGTTATATCTAAAACCAGTTTGCAAAGGCTGTGAATCTCTTGTTTTTAGCCTTTGCAAGCCTATAACCTGTGCTAGGGTCCCAGGCTGGCTTATTGCATACATGTATAGCGAGTATTGCTATATATGTGTGCAATCCCAGGACCCCTCTTCATTGCGTAATACAGGAGCCGCAAGCGTGTGACCGCAGGTTGCTATGGCAATGCTCCGGCATGCCTTGCCTGCTGTGGAGCGTTGTCATAGCATCCCGTGGCCCGCAAGAAGAGAGAAGTTAATGCTGCCGGAGATGGAGGTGCACCTGGTCAACCCATCCTGGTACATATTGTGCTACCGGACCACCAGGGAGTCCATTGTCCTCCCTCTATGATAACAGGTAAGAGGCTGGGAGGGGGGGAATAAGCTTAATTAAACAAAACAAAAACTGCTCACACACCACTCGATATCACAAACACACACTGCATGCACTTCAAACACACACACACACACACACACTACATCCACTACACAAATACAGACACACTGCATCCACTGCACAAACACAGACACACTGCATCCACTGCACAAACACACACACTGCATCCACTGAACAAACTGTATCTACTACAAAACACACACTGCATCCACTACACAAACTGCATCCACTACACTTACTATACACTACATCCACTATACACACACACACACTGCATTTACTAAACACTGCATCCACTATACAAACACACCCTGCATCCACTACACAAACTGCATCCACTACACAAATACAAACTGCATCAACAACACACAATGGATCCAATACACAAGCTGGATCCACTACACAAACACACACTGCATCCACTACACAAATACACACACAGCATCCACTACAAATACGCACACTGAATCCACTGTACATACAGCATTCATTACAGACAGGAAGGGGGGAATAAACTTAACATGACACTATAGTCACCAGAACAACAAGCCTGAAGGTAATGAGTAGAATCATTACCTTCAGGCTTTTTGCTGTAAACACTGTATTTTCATAGAAAATGCAGTGTTTACATTACAGCCTAGTGATAACTTCACTGGCCACTCTTCAGATGGCTGTTAGAGATCCTTCCTGGGTCATGGCTGCCTAAAAGGCATTCAAACATTCAGTATTTCCTCCCTCTGCATGCAGACACTGAACTTTCCTCATGGAGATTCATTGATTCAATTCATCTCTATGAGGAGATGGTGATTGGCCAGGGCTGTGCTTGAAATTGTGCTGGCTCTGCCCCTGATCTGCCTCTTTGTCAGTCTCAGCCAATCCTATGAGGAAGCATTGTGACTGGATTAGGCTACCACTTCTGATGATGTCAGCAGGCAGGTCTAAAGGAAACTGGGACAAACAAGCAGCTGCAGATTTGAATACAAGTAAGATTTTACTATTTTAGGGAGGCATGAGGGGCTCAGGGTGGTTAGGTGGTTTTAACCCTATAGGGTCAGGAATACGTGTTTGTGTTCCTGACCATATAGTGCTTCTTTAATTAAAACAAAACAAAAACTGCTCACATACCACTTAATACCACAAACACACACTGCATGCACGTCACACACACTGTATCCAATACACACATACACACATTACAACCACTACACATACACTGCATCCACTACACAAACACACACTCTACATACACTATACAAAGACACAATGCGTTCACTACACACATTGCATACAATGCACAACCACAAACATTGCATTTAGGATTCAGACATTAAATCCACCACACACTCTGCATACACTATACATACTCACACAATGCATTTCACACACACACTGCATACAATACACAAACACAGACACTGTAATCACTATACAATCTGCATGTTGGCGTGTTTTGGTGGTCGTTGTTTTTGTTGGGAGGAAGGGGTGCAGCATTTCATTCTTGGACTCAGGCAGCACAATGTCTTGTGCCGGTGTTCCATCAAAATCCCCTACCTTGTGAAAATTCCCTACCCTCGTCACTTCCGGTGAGGGAAATCAGCTGGATCCTGTGCTGCACATGCATGCTAGCACTCCTGTTACTCCTCCACGGCAAGGTCCTGGAAGGTAAGTAAAACTAGTTTTACATTTTTATTATAGTTAGTGCATTCACTAAACTTAGGACATGGGACATTTAGGGTTAAGTGAGGGTTCAAATTAGGGTTAGGCAAGTTATTTTAACCTCTCCAACACTCTATTCTAACCCTAACCCTTGGTGTAAGGGTTAAAATAAAGTGTGAAAAATCACAATTGATAGATATTCCCCTTATGTGAAATATCACTAAATAAAAACTCCCTAAACGTAACCCTAATTTGAACCTTAATATTAACTCTAAATGTCCCGTGTCCTAAGCTTAGTGAATGCACAAACTATAATGAAGTTGTAAAACTAGTTTTACTTACCTTCCAGGACCTTGCTGTGGAGGAGTAGCAGGAGTGCTAGCATGTGACGAGGGTAGGGGATTTTCACGGGTAGGGAAATTTGGTGGAACACCTGCCCCTGCCTTGAGCATATGAGAAAGATTTAAAAACTGAGAAGTTTTTAGTGAAACATACAAGGTTATTCACCAAAGTATGAATTTATAGTGAATTCACATTGAAAATCAATTTTTAACCAAGGTAGCTGAATCGGAAGGATATCTGAATTGTTAAAGTTTGACTATTTTGTCCTAAATTTCACTTTGACAACCTTTTATAGTTAATAACCCTGATAGTGATTTCTATTGAAATTGCAACATCTTTAACATCTACTGAGTGTTTTCACCATACTGGACAGTAGGTGGAGTTGCATTAACTGTTTTTTGCTGTGGAGTGTTTAAGCAGGTCTCTATTATTTATAGTTCTAACTAAAACTATTTGTCCTTTCTATTGCTCTGTTGGTTTTTATTACCAGTAAACCGTAATGCTCAGCATTCCTGTGAATCCATTTCATGAAACGGCTTGGTCACATGTAAAAAATAAATGTATGACACAGACTTATCCATCTTGCGAAAATGTTTAAATACAGATATAGGACAAATATTGAAATTAACTCACCTCGTACAACACTGAAGTATTGCCGTGCAACAGTGGTGCGTAGCAAATATAAGAATGGCCAACCACCCATCCCAGATCAGAAGCAGCCCACCATACCTGCACAGACAAGATATACACAATGCAAAGTGATTTTAGACATTAGACAACAACAACAGCGCATCCACTGATTTCCATAACTCAGCAATGAATCCGAACCCACCTCTCCAGGGCGGAGTCCATATACAGCAGACATGGTCCAATTCAGCATTACACCATACCCAGCCGTGTTTCGTACCACTCCCTAAGAGAAAGACAACGCAAAACTGGATTCATAGTAATTTAACACGTAGCATTAGAAAGTACGCTTACTGGGTTATTTACTGAAGAGAGTAGTGTTGGGAATTCAAAGTGAATTTACAGTAAATTATAGATTTGAGAAAAAGTAATTGAACTGGGAAAATTTTCCAGTTCAGCCAAATATTCCTTTAAGGAACACTATAGTCATGCAGAAGCACCTCTAGTGGCTGTCAGGAAGACAGCCACTAGAGGTTGGATTAACCATGCTATGTTAACATAGCAGTTTCTCTGAAACTGCTATGTTTACATGTGAAGGGTTAAAACCCGAGGGACCTGTCACCCAGACCACTTCATTGAGATGAAGTGGTCTGGGTGACTATAGTGTCCCTTTAATGTAGTTGGTCTGGTGAGTATAGTCAGTCTCTGCAGGCTTTCTGCAGTGAACACTGTCTTTTAATAAAAAAGGCAGTATTTACATTACTGCCTAGGGACACCTCCTGTGGCCACTCTTTAGATGGTTACTAGAGGTGCTTCCTGTGGCAGGGCTGTACAGTGTGCAGCACTGATGTTCAGTGTCGCCACGCTCTGCATAGAGACACTGAACCTCCCTCATATAGATGAATTGATTCAATGCAAAGTGAAAAAGAGAAAAAAAACTAACCTCATATGTAAAGAGAACACATTTTGGTAGTTGGAAAAAAGGGGGGGTAACCCCTAAACAGTGAACGTCAAAGTGGAAAAAACTAAATTAAAAAAAAAAATCTACCAAAAATTGTGCTCTAATTGTGAGTGTGTAAGATAAAACTTATCTTTTAATCAATATCTTGAATAGTATAAAAATATATGAGAGTACCAAAAATGAATAAAAACAACCAAATGGAAAGTACAATCCTCTATAAAAGGGAAAATCATGGTTTAACAACAGGGATAAATGTCACGTATTCATCCGCTTACAGAAATGTGGTTAATGACATTTACTGTCCACACAGGAAAAGTTGTGCCGAGTAGCAACCTAATCCACAGAAGGGTTAATGCTGAGCAGTAATTGTGCAAATGAAACCTGGTGTCATGTATTCATCTGCTTATAGAAAAGTGGTTAATGACATTTACTGTCAACACAGGAAAAGTTGTGCCGAGCAGCAACCTAATCCACAGAAGGGTTAATGCTGAGCAGCAATTATGCAAATGAAACCTGGTAACTGACTTTGGGGTCAAAGGCCGGTTACAGCCTATCAGAACTAAAGGAGGGGTATTTAGGCCCAGTTCTCAGCCTGCTCAGTGCCCTGTCGTGGTTTCCCTTGTGGTTGTCTGAGAGCGCGTTCCTGTTTATAGTTTTCTACCTGGTTTTTGACTTTGGCTTTGTTTATTGACTTCTCTATATTCTGGTATCCTGACTCCTGGCTTTCCTCATCGCTGTGTCCCTTTCTGTGTTCCCTGACCTCGGCTAGTATTTTTGACTATTCTTTGTACGTTAAATCCGGCCATTCTAAGGACCGGTAATACGTTACTTATTTGTCATCCGTGCTGTACAGTTCTACGTGCTGGATCAAACAGTAATCCTGACATTACGACAGGGCCATAGATCCTGTAGAACTGTGTCAGCACATAGCTGCTTGCGAGAGGAAATTAGAGGAGAATGATCACCGCATGGATCAATTCACTCAGGCTTTAAGTACGCTTCTCGCTAGAACGGAGCATCTGCAGCCTGCAGCGTCTCCTCCTATAGCACCTCTACCCTGTGTACCTCCACCCACTGTTAATAGGACTCCTTGCATCTCCTTATCACCATCCCTACAGTTTGATGGCAATATCCAGGAATGCAGGGGTTTTCTTAATCAGGTGGAGTACCATTTTGAGGCCTCACCAGGGTCATTCCCCACGGACAGAGCAAGAATTGGTTATCTAATGAATCAATTAAAGGGCAAGGCCCTTGCCTGGGCTAATCCGTTGTGGGAGAGTAATCGGAGCATAGCTCATAATTACCAGGAATTCCTTGCTGAATTCAAGCTCACGTTTGAGCCATTGGGTAGAGAGGATGACGCCTCCACTGCCCTAATGCACATCAGACAAGGTAACCGGTCTATCTCGGATTATGTTATTGAATTCCGTACCTTAGCTTCCGAGGTAGACTGGACTAACAATGGGTTAATCTCAGCATTCAAAAAGGGTCTCTCAGAGACTATACTAGATGAGATAGCCGCTAAAGAATTACCTAAGAGTCTTAACGAATTTATTACGTTTGTCATGCATATTGATACGGCTATGTCCCTAGCACCTCAATTCTCTAAACCTGTTTTGTCTAACCTCCCTGTACAGTCCGAACCCGAACCTATGCAGTTGGGGGTCACTAGACTGTCAGAGGCCGAAAAACAGTATAGGAGAAGGGAGGGGTTATGCCTATATTGCGGTAGAAAGGGACATATGATAACTAATTGTCCAGTGCGTCCGGAAAACTTCCGCACCTAAGAACCTTAAGGGGACAGATCTTAGGTGTGATGGAGTTGTCCTCTAACAAAAACAAAAGTAGATTCCTCCTTGAGGTATCTATTTCCCTTGATAACAAGAAGTTTTCTTGCAGTGCCCTAATGGACTCAGGTGCTGCTGGAAATTTTATTGATGTCCAGTTTATTAGGGGTAATGAGATACCGGTCAGGGAGAGACCTACGCCGCTAGCTGTAGAGGCTATTGATGGTAGACCACTCACACAACCGCTTATAACCCATGAAACTGTCCCTATTACGATCTCCATTGGGGCCTCCCATAGGGAGGAGATGACGTTTCAGGTTATTACTTCTCCATCATGTCCTATCATATTAGGGTTTCCATGGCTGAGTAAGCACAATCCCTATATTGACTGGGCTAATGGGGAGATATTAGAATGGGGTAAAGAGTGTATGGGGAGATGTATAAAACCAGTACTAAAGAGATTGGATACTATTGACCTTCCCACTACCACTCCCCAAACTCCTGGAGTTCCCATACAATACCGAGAACTTCAGGAGGTGTTTAACAAGGCTCAATCCGATGTATTGCCTCCCCACAGAGCATATGACTGTGCCATTAACCTGTTTCCAGGCGCTATGCCACCTAAGGGGGCAGTTTATGCCTTATCTCCCCAGGAGAGTAAAATAATGGAGGAATACATCAAAGAATCCTTGAGCAAAGGGCACATAAGAAAGTCATCCTCACCAGCTGGTGCAGGATTCTTTTTTGTTGAGAAAAAGGGTGGTGAGTTACGCCCTTGCATAGACTACAGGGCACTTAATAAAATCACTGTAAAAAATGCATACCCTATCCCACTCATTTCCGAATTGTTCGATAGACTTCAGGGAGCTAAAGTATTTACTAAGCTTGACCTTAGGAGCGCTTACAATTTGGTTAGAATTAAAGAGAATCATGAGTGGAAGACGGCATTTAATACCCGTAGTGGACACTATGAATATCTGGTAATGCCATTTGGGTTATGCAACGCCCCGGCCGTATTCCAAGACTTTATAAATGATGTACTCAGGGAATTCATTTACTCATTTGTCTTGGTTTATTTGGACGATATTTTGGTGTATTCCCCTGATCTTCAAACTCACCACTCCCATGTGAAACAGGTTCTGCAGACGTTGTTGAAAAATAAACTTTATTGTAAATTAGAAAAGTGCATATTTGACCAGCCTGAAGTCCACTTTTTGGGTTACAACATCTCTGCATCGGGATTTCAAATGGATCCTAAAAAACTAGAGGCTGTACTACACTGGCCATTACCCTCTGGTTTAAAAGCCATTCAAAGGTTTATTGGTTTTGCCAACTATTACAGAAGATTCATCAAGGGATTTTCTTCTGTAATAGCCCCAATCACAAATATGACTCGCAAAGGGGTTAGTAGCACGGTATGGTCCAAAGAGGCTGTGAATGCTTTTGAGACTCTTAAACAAAGATTTGCCTCTGCGGACATACTAAAACATCCCGACACCAGTAAACCTTTTATATTGGAGGTTGATGCATCTGAGACAGGGGTAGGGGCTGTTCTCTCTCAGAGAGAAAGCCAGGGAACACCATTGCATCCTTGTGGCTACTTCTCCAGAAAGATGTCTCCTGCTGAGCGCAACTATGATATTGGCAATAGAGAACTGTTGGCCATTATTCTTGCCCTCAAGGAGTGGCGACATCTTTTGGAGGGTTCCAAGGACCCCCTGTTGATCATAACCGACCACAAAAATCTGGCATATATAGGGGATGCCAAACGTTTGTCTTCCAGACAGGCTAGATGGTCACTGTTCCTTTCACGTTTTAACTTTCTCATTACTTATAGACCTGGTTCTAAAAATACCAAGGCTGATGCCTTGTCCAGGCAATTTGATAATGAGTCAGCTCCGGAACAGGTGACATCTCCTATTATTCCACCAGAGTGTATTATTGCTACTACTGTCCTCTCACTGTCTTCTCCACTGCTTGGCACCATACTGGAGGCCCAGCCTCAGGCGCCCAGTGGTAAACCGTGTGATAAACTGTTCGTTCCCCTATGTGAAAGGGTTAATATCATGAAAGTGTTCCATGACAATATAACTGCTGGACACCCGGGCATCAATAAGTCCACTGCCGCGATCACTAGATCATTTTGGTGGGATTCACTCAGGAAAGATGTAAAGGAGTATGTGCAGGCATGTTCTGTGTGTGCAGTTTCTAAGGTGACTCATGCACTTCCTTGTGGCCTGTTGCAGCCTCTTCCTGTTCCTGAGATTCCATGGTCCCACTTATCCATGGACTTTATTGTTGAGCTTCCTAGCTCTGCTGGGTTCACTACTATTCTCATGGTTGTAGACCGATTTTCTAAGATGGCTCACTTCATTCCTCTCAAGAAGTTGCCATCTTCGCAAGATTTGGTCCTAATTTTCATACGTGAAATTGTCCGTTTGCATGGCATCCCCCACAATATTGTGTCTGATAGGGGCTCTCAGTTTGTGTCCAGGTTCTGGAGGGCGTTCAGTAAACAATTGGGGATTGATCTCTCCTTCTCCTCCTCCTACCATCCACAGACCAATGGTACAGCTGAGAGGGCTAACCAGTCATTAGAAGTTTATTTGCGTTGTTTTATTAATAGCACACAAGACAATTGGTCCGAACTACTCCCGTGGGCCGAGTTCGCTAGAAACAATGCTGTTCATGACTCCTCTGGGCACAGTCCATTTTTTGTCAATAATTGTAGGCATCCTACGGTTCTCCCTGCGGTATTTTCTGATACTGCCATTCCTGCTCTGGATGAGCGTCTGGCCTCCATTCGGGATACCTGGGTTAAGGTTCAAACTGCTCTAGGGGCTGCTGCTGAACGCTTCAAACATTTTGCTGATAAGCGTAGGAGTGCCAACCCGGTGTACCAAGTGGGGGACCGGGTTTGGTTGTCATCTCGCAACATCAAGCTTAAGGTCCCTAGCATGAAGTTTGCCCCCAGATTCCTTGGTCCCTATAGAGTGCTTCGTAGGATCAATCCAGTGTCTTACTCTCTGGCTCTTCCTGCATCTTTAGGGATTCCCAACACTTTTCATGTGTCCTTACTCAAACCTCTTGTCTGCAATAGATATACTGTTCCTTGTGTTCCTCCCCCTCCGGTGGTGGTGGGTGGTCAGGAAGAGTATGAGGTATCTTCTATCGTGGATTCTAGGTTTTCTCGGGGCACTTTACAGTACTTGGTTGTTTGGAAAGGTTACGGTCCTGCTGATCGTTCTTGGGTTTCGGCTCCTGACCTGCATGCGGGCCGTAAGATCCGCGCTTTTCACGCTAAATTTCCTCTCAAGCCTGGTCCTGTCCGCCCGGTGGGCGTTCTTCAGGTGGGGGGTAATGTCACGTATTCATCCGCTTATAGAAATGTGGTTAATGACATTTACTGTCCACACAGGAAAAGTTGTGCCGAGCAGCAACCTAATCCACAGAAGGGTTAATGCTGAGCAGCAATTATGCAAATGAAACCTGGTAACTGACTTTGGGGTCAAAGGCCGGTTACAGCCTATCAGAACTAAAGGAGGGGTATTTAGGCCCAGTTCTCAGCCTGCTCAGTGCCCTGTCGTGGTTTCCCTTGTGGTTGTCTGAGAGCGCGTTCCTGTTTATAGTTTTCTACCTGGTTTTTGACTTTGGCTTTGTTTATTGACTTCTCTATATTCTGGTATCCTGACTCCTGGCTTTCCTCATCGCTGTGTCCCTTTCTGTGTTCCCTGACCTCGGCTAGTATTTTTGACTATTCTTTGTACGTTAAATCCGGCCATTCTAAGGACCGGTAATACGTTACTTATTTGTCATCCGTGCTGTACAGTTCTACGTGCTGGATCAAACAGTAATCCTGACAATAAATCACTAGGTTCCTGGAAGTAATCTAAGTTTGCAAATGTATATAAATATAATACTATCCTGGTTATTAAATTCACGGCTTAAAAAAGGTATAGAGGAAAAGGGGGAAATGTCACAAAAGTTATTTCTCCTAATGCTGAGTCTAATGTGCCTTCGAGGGCACCCCTTAAGAAAATCCTGCTCTATTGTACCGCCACCTGCTGTAGCCCCTATAGTCTGAGATACAAGCGGAAACCAAATAGAAACAGAGTAGCAAGAGGACTGCACAACCATGTGAAACAAATAGTGTCGACTGTCTATTATAAGATCAATAGTGAATGCTAACACCAAAAGTATAACGAGGGAGCGTCCTAAGCCCCTTGATTGATTCAATCCATCTCTATGCGGAAATGCGGATTGGCCAGGCTGGCGTATGGTGGCGCCCACACCCCGCCTCCTGGACAATTGTAGCCAATCCAAAGCGAAAAAAGCATTGGATTGGCTGAAATGTTCAATTCTGATGTCAGACAAGGAGGTGGATTGGGGGTGGGGCCAGCATCAGCAAACCCGTGCAGCACTGGAAATAAGGTAAGTTTTAACCCTTTCTAAGGATGCTTAAGGGGGGCAAACCACCAAAATGGTGGTTTTAATACATAGGGTCAGGAATACATGTCTGTGTTCCTGACCCTATAGTGTTCCTTTAAATATGAGATTCACTTTGAATCCATTTTGCATTTCTGACAATGTTCGCTTTAGTAAATAATCTTGTTAAAGTCACTGATGTGGTTTTATGTTGAGAAATTGGTTTTAGATTACAGTTGTGTCAAATTGTCAAATACGTGTTATAGCAAATCTCATGTTAAAATAAGGAAACCTTACATCAGTTATTGTTGCTTTATTTAAATTAAAATTTTAGGTACATTTCATTTTAATTATATTATCAAAGATTAACACTGTGTAATAAATTTTCCATTCCTCCAGCATCCAAAGTTAATCCCCCCCAAAAAAAATTCCAAACAAACAGAAAGATTAAGCTCAATGATTGTTTTATGCCGACTGGCAAACAATTCAAGGAGCCGACATTGAAATGCCCCGGTCATTAAATGGAGTGCATGACTTAAAAACCAAACAGACTGACGTCCGCAAGAAAATAGCTGTACTGATTATACTGCAAGCCAAGCTTGTTACCTTTCTTGCTGAGCAAATATTTTGGAGTGTTCTGTGTATTATATTTTTATTTTTATATATTCTGTTTTTATGAAGATCGGAATCTTTACAGCAGGGATATATACACAAAAACAGTATTTAAGACATTAAACAGGGGCCCTTTGGTCTTGTTTTTTACTCATGTTTTGCTTGTTAGTGTGTATAAAGGTGCTTAAAGGGGACATGACCATGGAAGGGAAAAACACAGCTGCAAATGTATTTTTCATTTTTATTATCACATGCAAATATTTTTCTTAGATTGCGACATTTGTGCGCACTTTACAGATAGGAGTTTTTCCATAGAATGAGAATTAATTTAAAGTCTGTTTTGCAAACCTGTCATTGGTGACATATAATAAAACAATATTCAATTTAATTGTTCACTATCTTACTTTTTGTCAGGTCATTTTTTACGTTCTAAATCTTTTCTTTTTTTTTTCCAAATAACAATGAAACGATATCGTTTTCTACATAAATAATGGAGTTTATTCACTAGATCTATAAATGTAAAGAACTACAAAGCAAACATCGAAAAAGACTGGTAAAATGGGCCAATGTTTGCAATTGCATTGTCATCTCTCCACAATTTCCTTTTAGTGTATATAGACACTAAGGCCTTGATTTAATAAGCTTCCTAAATGATTCAATACGGTTGGAAAAAAGTTCATATAATTTATCTACAAATATTCCCATAGACTTTAATGGTGACTTCTGTAGTATTTTAGAAAATCTAAAGGGACACTATTGTCACCAGAACAACTACAGCTTATTGAATTTGTTCTGGTGAGTAGAATCATTACCTTTAGGCTTTTTGGTGTAAACACTGTCTTTTCAGAGAAAATGCAGTGTTTACATTACAGCCTAGTGATGACTTCACTGGCCACTCCTTAGATGGCTGTTAGAGATCCTTCCTGGGTCATGGCTGCCTAAAATGCGTCCAAACATTCAGTGTCTCCTCCCTCTGCATGCAGACACTGAACTTTCCTCATAGAGATTCATTGAATCAATTTATCTCTATGAGGAGATGCTGATTGGCCAGGGCTGTGTTTGAATTGTGCTGACTCTGCCCCTGATCTGCCTCTTTGTCTGTCTCAGCCAATCCTATGGGGAAGCATTGTGATTGGATCAGGCTACCACTTCTGCTGATGCAGCAGGCAGTGGGACGGTCTGAAGGAAACAGGCACAAAGCATGCAGCTGCAGACTTGAATACAAGTAAGATTTACTATATTTAGGGAGGCATGAGGGGACTTTAACCCTAAAGAGTCAGGAATACATGTTTGTGTTCCTGACCTTATAGTGCTCCTTTAACTAACAGAACTGAATCATTTGATAAGCATATTAAATCATTATTGCACTCATTTGGGGGTTAGGAGGGGGAATGAAAAGTTCCCATGTTAAATCTTAACCTTGGATTTTTTTTTTCATTCAGCATGCAAATGACACGGTCCTGGTAAGTTTGCTTGATTTTTGAGTCTGTACACAGAAGCTGATATATATGCATTTAGTTTACTCACTAACCTTTGAATATAGAACAGACACGACATGCAAATGTCTTACCTTAGGTAGTCCAGTTGTGCCTGATGTGTAAAGTACATAGAGTGGGTGCTCTGAAGGCACAGGAACACAATCATGAGGCTGAGCCTTTCCAACCTCTTCATTCCAGTCAAGATGGTGGCCAGCGGTAAGAGAAGCATGTTCCTAGTAAGGAATAAATACCTTTCTTAAAGACTGGCTATTCAACTGCAGAACTTGAACATTACGTTAGAACACAGTTTGTTATATCAAAGACCAATCAACTATCCCATTTGATCTTTCATTTTTAGCTTGTTTAAAGTCAATCTGTAAAGTCAGTTATTTAAGCTTTATAACGTTCAATATAAACCTTCCTTTCATTTCTATGATAGCTTTTGCAATAGCCAATAACCATACTTAAAGGGATACTATATTCACCAGAACAACTACAGCTTACTGTATTTGTTCTGGTGAGTAGAAGCATTCCCTTCAGCCTTTTTTGCTGTAAACACTGTCTTTTCAGAGAAATTGCAGTGTTTACATTACAGTCTAAGGATACCTCCACTGGCCACTCCTCAGATGGCTACTAGAGGTGCTTCCTGGGGAAATGCTGCACACTGGTCAGTACTGACATTCAGTGTCTCCACCCTCTGCATGCAGACACTTAACTTTCCTCATACAGATGTATTGTTTCAATATGTGTCTATGGGGAGATGCTATTGGCCAGGACTGTGCATGACTTTGCTGGCTATGCCCCTGATTTTCCTCTTTGACAAGTTCAGCCAATTCTTTGGTAAAGCATTGTGAATGGCTCAGAGAATCACTTCTGATTAGGTCAGCCAAGCAGGCAGATGAGGGGCAGAGCCAGCAGCTGCAGACTTGAAAAGAAGTAAGAGTTTACTATATTTGGGAGGATAAGGGGGACCAGCGGGCCTAGATGTAATTTCAACACTATAGGATCAGGAATGTTGTGTTCCTAAGCCTACAGTGTTCCTTTAAGCACAACTCCTTCTAGCCCTATTAACAAAAAAAAAAAAAAACAACAAAAAAAAAAAACAGCATAAATGGTACTTTTTAGCAACTTAATAGATACTTTTAAGCTTCCAATCAGGCTTTATTAATACTTGGGAAGGCCTAATTGGATATATTGATATTATTTTGCAAATAATTGGAGAGGCAGAATTCAACTACTTGCTAGAATAGAGAACACTGCAGAAGCTGCAAATCCTGGGTTTTTGCAGAAATCTGAACAAGGAAGTATTTTAGGCATTATTGTGTAAAGATTGTTTAGTTCAAGCCTAGAATGTCTCATCAACTGCACTTTTATTTAGCTTATTCTACATCGTTACAGAAAGAAGGAAAAAATCATTAAATCTCACAAAATCATTATGTGATTATTGTGATAGAAAACAAGTCTCTTTTAATCGTATTTCGATGTCCAAACTTGGGCGCTTCGGTAATTGCTTGGCACCAGATGATGTTACAGCAGCTGCGTGTTAATATACACAATCAATGTGTTTCTTTCCATGTCCATTGGGACTTCGAAATTAATGCTGGCAGTTTTGGTTTATATTTTTATTTATGCAACAGGTGCTCCATGAAAAAAAAGTCACTTCTCACAAACCACTGTTACTGCATATTTAAAACAGAACCGTAAACAGAACAGGAAACAGAAGGCATATCTGAAGAATGGCTGGGTACGTGTCTTGCAAGAGTCAGTATTATTGTTGTACGCACAACAGGGAATGCTAAATAGAAAAATCAACATTCCCAAGAGGGAATATGAAATGACGAACAAGCTGCATGTGTTCTTACTGTAAATCAGGACATCTGGGTAGAATTAAATGGAGATAACCCATTTTCAAAACATAAAATCCCAGATCCTGTTAAAGTGACAAAGTTTTTTTTTTTTTTTTTTACTTTTTCTTCTATGTCCATAGATGTCACTACAGGGGGCAAGGCAATGTTCTTCCACCGGACCACCATGGATAAGGATTCTCCCCTCCCTGGCCAAAGGTAAGACTCAGGGTGGGGCAGTGTGAGTGTGTGTGTGTGTGTCTCCCCTATCCTCCCACTACTGCCCAATCCCTCATCACAGCTCCTATCCCCAGGTACAGCCCTTATCCCCTTTTACCCACCAAAATCTCTATCCCCCTACACCCCCAGTGGTGTATTTTAAAATGGTGCTGCTCTAGGCATGACAGATCTTGGGCACACCCTAATTTAAATGTACTCACCCCTTCCTGCTAAGGCCACACCTCTTCCTGTTAACTTACACACATTTTGACTGACAGACACACTCACGGACCAGCACACACTCTCAGATACACTGACATACACACACATACACTAACTGATTTGACACAATCTGACACACATACTATCATTTACACACATGCTCACAGACGCATACACTCACTGACAGATGCATACAATCACTGACAGATGCATACACTTACTGACAGACACGCACATTCACCGGACACACATACTCACAGACACTCACTAACAGACACACCCACTCACTCAAATTCACTGACCTGCACACTTACTCACATTCACTAACACGCACACTTACTCACATTCACTGACACACACACATTCACTGACACACACTCACTCACTTCCTCACATTCAACACAAAGTATTATATGTATATTTTTAAAAATTAAATCCACCCAGCCTCCCAACTTTTGGGATAGCATGGTGGATTTTTCACCTTGGGTCCACTGGGGCTTCTGGGCAGGAAGGCAGCCGGACGTGCAGGTTTTCAGCGAGGGAGCATTTTCCCTTGAGCTCTCTCTGCTCAGCTCCCTCACGTGCTGCAGAGTGATGACGGGAGCCGAAATATGACGTCATATTCCGGCTCCCGGCATTACTGCGAGTCGCGCAAGGGAGCTGAGCAGAGAGAGCTCAGGGGAAAGTGCTCCCTCACCGCCCTCCCAGGAAACAACTGGCCAGCTCTTGGGCTCCCATAAAACGAGGCAAACGAGGCGTTTTTTGCCGCCCCCTGGAGATTGCCGCCAAAGGCAAATGCCTTGTTTGCCTTGCGATAGATACATCCCTGCCTACCACAGCCTTTATCCCCCTGCACCCACCCCCACCACAACCCCTATTACACTCTGCACCTACTACAGCATCTATATCCCTGCCTCAATTACAGCCCTTACTACCCCTGCTTTCACTACAGCCCTATTACCACCTACGCTCACAACAACCTATATTACACCATAAAGCCCCTATCCTTCTGCACAAACTACAGTCCTAATACCCATTGCACCTAGTACAAACCCTGTTACCCCCTGCACCCTCTACAGCCCCAACCCCACTCTTGCACACACTAAAGCTCCTATGTCTACCAAAAACCAACTGTGCAAACTATGCCACATGGATAAGTTACGAGGATCACATCAAGGTAACTCACGGCTGCACTTGGATTATCATATTACCCCTGCACCCACTACAGCCCGGTGATTTTGAGGCAGTTAAACCTGCTTTCTTGATTATAGGTGAATGTACCCTGAACAAGAACTTCTCTGCTTTAAGGACCACTATAGGCACCCAGACCACTTCCGCCTAATTAAGTGGTCTGGGTGCCAGGTCCAGCTAGGGTTAACCCTTTTATCTATAAACATAGCAGTTTCAGAGATTGTAAATGCTTTCCTATGAGACTGGCTGAATGCGTGCGCCGCTCTTGCCATGCATGCGCATTCACCCGAGGAGGAGGAGAGGAGGCGGAGAGGAGGCGGAGAGGAGGAGAAGAGCTCCCAGCCCGGCGCTGGAGAAAGAGGTAAGTTTATCCCCTTCCTCACCCTAGAGCCCGGCAGGAGGGTGACCCTGAGAGTGGGGGCACCCTCAAGGCACTATAGTGCCAGGAAAACAAGTATGTTTTCCTGGCACTATAATGGTCCTTTAACATGGGACAGAGACGTGTAATCTATTAGCATTATTAAGTTAATAATTTCTTTACTATTGTGTCTATGGCGTAATCAAAAATTCCACAAAGACTCTAGGTTGGTTTTTTTTTGTCAGTAAACTTGTGGTGTTGATATATTAAGACTGAAATTAATTAACAATTCATTTACAGTTTAGACCCAGTTTTAAAATAACAAGTTTCCTCACTATGTTGTCAGTGCTAGCAGAAAAAAAAGGTGTGTTAAGTTTGCATTACACTTGTTATGCAATACTGTCTAAAAGTCAATAAAATGTTATAAATCTGCTATTAATAGCCATCAATGTGTTGGTGCAGATTACTCCATTTTAAAGTAATTTGTTATCAAATGTGCTTGACCCAGAACCTTCTAACACCTTGTAATGACACATCAGCATGAGCCAGAAGGAACCGCAACAAAACTGCAGAAACAATTTATAACTTCTAGTAACCGAACATGTTAACAGCTGTAAAACGAAACCATGTATCACTAGCGAAGTCTATTTTCAGGGGTTCTTAGTTACAACTCTTCCTTAAATTTCAGTTGCTTCATGTTACACGTGTCTGTAACACTAACATGATGCAATCACCGCTGTAACTTATTTACAACCCATTATGCTATATAAAATGTATTTACGTTTTATGAAACAAAACCATAATGAATCTTTCTCCTTTCGTGATTCCTTTATGTGCAGATGTACAGATATAGCAGTTTAAACGTTGAAATCTTACTTAAAAAAATTGAATATACTGTTCTACCAAATCGTCTCCCTAAGCTACCAACTGATGGAAAAGAGAAGTCTCTATTGTATATTTCAACTTCACAAATATGTTAAACAACTCCTGAGTCAGTTCAAATCAGAATATTTGTCATATTACATGGAATAACAAAAAGAACATTTAACATCCTATTAACGTGTAACAAAGAATTAAACGGGACCTCTCCTACCACTTTTTCTTAGTATAGAAATTAACTCCTAATTTATTTTCAACTACACATTATACTAGCAAAATCGCTAGTAAATGTATAGATTTGCCTATTAAATAGTTCCTCTCTCCGGGAAATAAATACATCTGCTATCCCTTGGTTCAATGGACTGATATCCTGGCAATGAAGTCAGCATATTAATGTCATCAGGGTATGTGTCAGCCAATAGGAAAGCCATTCAAGGCCTTGCCAGGAGAGGCTGGAAAAACCAGAGGCTTCAAGCCCATAAATGCAGGCTTATTGCGGTGCATAAAGCCACTAAAGGTCTTCCGGAATTCAAACAGATTCAAATGGACTTTTGGTTATCCGTTATCTGACGCTGGATGTCCTCACGGACCTCCAGCGCTAGATTTTCCCCATAGGACAGCATTGAATAATGATTTCCTATGGGGAGGTCTAATGTGTGCGCAGCCATTGTCGCATATGCGCTTTAGGTCTCCCCTGCTGGTTGACATTGGCGGGGATAGAGCATGGGCAGAGCCTGACCCAGTGCCGAGGGACATCGGTGCTGGATTCAGGTAAGTGGCTGAAGGGGTTCTCCTAGCACTATAGGAACTCTTTAAGTTTAGATGTTAAGCGATACTTTAAGAACCATAACCACTACAGCCTGACATAGTGGTTATTGGTGTCTGTAGTGCCCTTGCACCCATCCAAGCTAAGAAATCAAACATTTAAGAATGGTGTAACTATTTTCCTGGAATCAACAGGTCTCCGCCTCCCCTGGAACCAGACGATATGTATAGAAAGAGCTACAGAGACAAAGATGGCTATTAACTAATGGAGACAGCTATAGGGAGAGTTTTAAATAGACAGATATGGCTATAGACAAATGGAGGCAGACATAGTGACAGTGATAAACAGGCAAAGAATAGATAGACACATGATACTGGAGCTCTGTTCTTTTAGCATAAAATAGTAAGACATTATTCCAACCAATATGGAAAGAGTGGTAACATACCATGTTAGGTCTACTGTAGATAAGTACTTTCTCTGGCTTGTGCTGTACCATTTCCAGAGCCTTTTCCACAAGAGGAACGTACTCCACTCTTCTTCCAGGTTCGATCCCAAATGATGCGGTTACTATTAATTTGGGCTGCAGATAGGATAAATAATTGATTTAACATGCCTCCAGTATTTATTAAACATCATATAAAGGTTCTGCTTCTTCCATAGTTTTACGGTTACTTTTTCCCCCCCATGAATCAAGGCTACAGTTATTGAAATCATTGCATTCTATTCGTAAACTGAGAAAGAAAAAAAAAAAATTCTAGGAAATACTACGGCTCCTTTGTGAGAGGTCAAACTATATGTAATGATGTCATAACTACATTGTCTATATTGGTTGTATCAGCTGATGTTCTCTCAAAATGAACTTGTAACTGAGAGTACGGGATTTCAGTGGTCAGTCATCTGGGTGGTCCTATGTGAACGTATAACAGGAGCAGTGCTATCTTAACAGCATTATAGGCCCAGAGCCATCTTAACTTCATTATGGACCCCTGGGCAAAGCAGTGCACTGGGGCCCTGCCTACACAACCACTCCAGGGGAAAAAATTTTTTAATTGAAATTAAACTGATATTTATTGGTACCTCCAACAAATGGAATACATTCATACAATGCAAACACACTGACTGCTGAATACACACACACAGACGGCTGAATACACACACAGAATATGAACAGACTGCTGAATACACACACACACAAAGACTGCTGAATACATACACACAGGCTGCGGAGTACACACACACAGACTGCTGAATACACACGCAGACTGCTGAATACATGTACACAGACTGCTGAACACACACAAACTGCTGAACACACACAGATTGCTGAACACACACAGACAATGAAGGGTGCAGTGTGTGTGAGAGGTGCAGTGTGTGTGTCAGGGGTGCAGTGTGTGTGTGATTTAAGACAGCTTGATAGATACACACAGTCTGCTGAATACACACAGACTGCTTGATAGAATACACACAGACAGTCTGCTGAATACACACAGTCTGATGAATACATACAGACTGCTGGATACACATACCGACTGCTAAATACCCACACACAGACTTTCAGTGAGGGGTTCAGTGTATGTGTGTGTGTGTGTGTGTGTGTAGGGGTGCTGTGTGTGAGGGTTGCTCTGTGAGGGGGTGCAGTGTGAGGGGTTCTGTGCGTGTGTGTGGGGGGTGCTGTGTATGTGTTGGGGATGCAGAGTGTGTGTTAGGGGTGCAAAGTGTGGTGTTGCTGTGTGTGGGGTGTAGAGTGTGTGTATGAGGGGTGCAGAGTGTGTGTGGGGTGCAGAGTGTGTGTGGGGTGCAGAGTGTGTGTGGGGTGCAGAGTGTGTGTGGGGTGCTGTGTGTGAGGGGTGCTGTGTGTGAGGGGTGCTGTGTGTGTGTGTGAGGGCAATGCGCGGCAACACTCCGATCAGCATTCTCCCTCCCTGTCAAGAACGAAGGGCCTCCCGGCCTGGTGAGAGAGATCCTTGATCTCCTCACTGTCCCGAGAAGGCCCAAAGCAACTGAGCAAGGCCAACTCTCCGTGGGCCGGCAGGGGAGATCAAAGCGTGCCCATGTGGAAAGCCGGCCCTGCACAGGAGGAATACATGTTGCACTTCTATGCTTGGCTACTTAAAGTACTGTAACCCAGCTCTTGGAGAAATCAGCACATTATACTTTTATACAAAAAAAATAAATAAGAGGTAGCACATTAAAGGAAAATTAATGAAAATCCACATGTATAAATGTATACATCCTGGCAAGTTTATATGCAGGCATACTGAATTATATGCCACCTCCTAGAGGGTTAGGGTATTACTTGTCACTTTAAATTGAATTTTATATTTTTAGTCAAACTAAAAAATTCTGTAATGTTTTCAGGTTGGCTATTTTAACGTAAATCTGTCCACTGTCAATTAATAGTAGTAATAAATAACTATTTAAATCCCCAACAATTCACACTTTAGCGAATAACCCCTGCCAATCTAAAAAAATTAAATAGAACTTCTAGAGATTATAAAATAATTACTACTTTTTAAAAACACTAGTATTGATTTACTAGCAAAATAGTAAAATTATTTAATGTACAAATATATTCTTGAATTAGAACGATTACTGTATGTTGGCTAATTTATTTAAAGAAATACAGACATGTCACCGTAGATGTGCCCAGCCCTCCTTGGAATGTTTGAGAAAGGTGAGATTGAATTACCTCTACCGCCGTGCTGCCCCTCCTCCTTGGCTGAGATGAACAATATTGATTGATGATTGCTTCCCTATTAGCCAGTTCATTTATGAGGCAAATCGCTGGGCTGTGTCAATCAAATTTAGAACGTAATTTGATTGGCTATTAAGTTTGACTCATTTATATCAATGCCTCTACTGGCAGTCTAGAAAACAGCCACTGGAGGTGTGCTAACTTTGCAACAAAAACAATGCATCTTCTAAGAACCTCCATGATTTACATTGCAAGGTTAAAATGACAGGACCACCTTTAACCCCTTAAGGACACATGACATGTGTGACATGTGTGACATGTCATGATTCCCTTTTATTACAGAAGTTTGGTCCTTAAGGGGTTAAACATACACAAAATAAATTCTGTAAAAATGTTATGTGCTATTTTGCCCAGTGATTGTAATCTAAGTTGAACAGAAAAGAAAAATGTGAATTTTTAGACAGCTTGACACAGATTTATAGCACCATAATCACTATCGTGATCTGTAGTGTTTATTGTGCTGAGCTTTAAACTTATGGGATTGGTAAAATATAGCAATTGCAACTCAGAGACTTAAGTCTTGACGTCAATCTGCTTTATTGGCAGCCATTAACATGCAGAGAATCATAAAATAATAAAGTTAATGCAATCACAATCAAACCTTTTTGATGTATTTTTTTTTTTTATTTTGGCATTTTAAATTCAGAATTTTAAGAGTATATGTTACATTATATAATTTAAGTTTAATTAATCACTAACACTTACTAAATGAGTAAGATTTATCGACACATGATAACCATGGAACCATATAACGCTTAGCAAATTCAATAGCCAAGAGGACTTGACAATCCACTGATATCACTTTTCAACAAATTTACAGTTCAAAATGGTCATATTATCAATCTTTCAACTCGATGGCATCTTTGCCAGTTGCTAGTTGCATGTGTCCATCTTTAATCACTTTATGCATGAAGAGATTTTTTTACAATGCCATTCGGAGGTCCCAAGATCAACTTTGATCAGATTTGCTATCTATAACCTGTTAATTAATTGCAAAGCCTGCAAAATCAACATTTTCTTTGTCTTGCACATTGCAATATTAATGTAAAGATCATACTCTTACTGTCTTTGATAAACACTGATCCCTGTTTCACATTTCTAACTTAGCCAGCATTACCAGCAGAAAATGATTCAGATATTTTTGGATTGTGAGATAACCAATACATAACCACAAAACAATACCGACTACATTTCTACAGCTAAATGTATGTTTAAAGCCTTTGTTTTATGTTGCTAATATGTATATACATTTAAAAGAACATTCCACTGCCAAATAAATAAAAATAAAAAAAAACAACAACTTATGACTCTGCAGTAGGTATACCCAAATGAAAACATTAATTCATTTAATTATGCACTTTTTTATTGGGTGGGGGTTATATATAAAAACAGCTTGCAAAAGTTAAAGCCTTTCCAAGCCCTCCCCTTCTTCCAAAGCCTAGACTATCGGTCGCTGTCCAATCACAGACTTCCCAATGCAGTTTAATGAGAAATCTTTGCAAGGCAGGTGTTCTAGGAAGTTGCTGCCTCTTGAGTTTAGCTTCACTGAGCCAACCAAACCAGGAAGTAAGAGGACCAGTTGTTTGATTGAAAGCCAGGGGCGGTGTAACCAGGTTAATTTATAAAAGTATCAATTTCTTTTGTAATCTGTACTAATTGTAAAGTGAAAAAAAAGAACACATATAAAGCATTTTAGCAAGCTCATGTTTTAGGAGTCCGGAGTGACCCTTTAACTATTAAACGTATAAAGAATACCTTTGCATGATCAATGCGCACTGATAACTCCTTGGGTGCAAATCCTCCAAATATAAGACTGTGTATAGCTCCAATTCTTGCACATGCCAACATTGTATACATTGCTTGGGGAATCATTGGCATATAAATAACCACTCGGTCTCCTTTTCTGATGCCATGCTTGACCAATACGCCAGCTAACCTGGATACCTGCAAAAAAAACACGCAATCTAAGAAACACAAACACTGAAATTAACATTGATAACTAAAATACTGTGGGTTTTAGTTTAAACAACTTACCGAGTTCTATACAGTAGTCCCTATTGTTTTTTTTATTATAGCTTTGGTTAAATAAGTTTTACAAATAATTCAAATCTGTTAGAATTATTATTATTTTTTTTTTATCTGTGTTGGACACAGGTAAGTGAAAAAAGGGGTTTTAGCCATTTAATCATCAGGTGGTGGTGGTGGTGGTGGGGAGTCACGGAATGCTGATGGTGTTAGGAATACAGTTGAAAGTATTCCTATGGGAATCTCTGTAGTTAATTCATTTGAAAAGTTTATCCAGAAATATGAAATTGAGATCTATATTATGGCCTCTTTGGCCATTTAAAATGCTGTAATGTATGCATAACAGGTCAATGTGCACATTGTTCTGCTCTAACATCACACAACCAGCTTACTGAAAGAGCAATATGGTGTAATATGCATCATTTCGATCAACCCATGAGGCTTATAATAAGTTCATGACCACCAAAGCTTTGTGAAAGTATTATGTAGAAGAAAAGATATTTTAATATGTTTTATATAATGTATTTGTTATTTAATCAGAATGCAAGGTGTTATTTTCTTTATACCAATATCCTTTAACGAACCAAATTCTGTTTAAGCATCCTCTCACTCTGTTGCTTTACTATAGGGAAAAAAAATGAGAAATATTAGCTTTTTGTAGGTTTACAACCTTTCTAAACAAGGAACAATTTATTTTCTGGCTTATATGGATCTCATTATCACATAAAGGGACACTATTGGCACCCAGACCCCTTCAGCATATTGAAGTGGTCAGGGTGAATAGTTCCAGGTCTCTCAACCCTGAAAAGGTAATTATAGCAGTGTTTAAGAAATAGCAATAATTACCTTTTGTGGGTTAACCCCCACCTCTAGTGGCTGTCTACTAGAAAGCCACTAGAGGGACTTCTGGGTCGTTAGGCATCTTTTGGCTGCCTAACTGATGCTGGATATCCTCACACTATGCATGAGGACATCCAGCATCTCCTGAAGCCCCATAGGAATGCACTGTATAACGCTTTTCTATGGGGGAAGTACTAATACGAGCGCAGCCTTTGCAGAGTATGCACATTACATCTCCCCCGTCGACGTCACGAGGAGCGGAGGTGGAGCCCGAGTCAGTGCTGAGAGATATCTGTGCTGGAATCAGATAAGTGGCAGAAGGGGTTTTTAACCCCTTTTGTACCATGGGTGGGGCATGGAGCCTTGACATATGGGGATACTATAGGGAGCTATAGTGCCCGAAAATCAGCTTTGTTTTCCTGGCACTGTAGTTTCCCTTTAATGTTCTACAGCAAGTACCAAGAAAGTATAATTCACCATGTACTCATGTTTATTAATGTTGAGTAGCAAATAAAAGCTTATTGTAGGGAAAAAATGCACCACTACAGAAAGTGACTGCACTGTTTTTGAACTGCATTTGCCCATAAAGCTCAGCAAGCCTTAATGGGTTACTTTAACCCTTTGAAACAGGGGACCTTTTCTATGTAAAATGCCCTATTTGGCACTACGGAGGAGGTCCCCCACTCTGATTGCAATGTAAGCTTAAAAAAATATATTTTTACTTATCTTCAATCCAGTACCGGGTGATGCTCCTGGCACTGACTCCTGCATCCCTCTTGATGTCACTGATATGCTCTGGACCAGCAAAGGGATGGAGGTTTTTAATAATAAATAAATAATTATATATATATATATATATATATATATATATATATATATTCTGCAATGGAGGCAGGCATGAGATATCGCCAACATGGTGGGAGCGGAGAGCTGGCTTCATCTTGCAGGCGCACTGACAACAGACATTAAATATGCAGAACAGAGTTTTGGGCTGCCAATGTCACGTGTGCTGGGGGTACCACAGTTACTAAGATCTCGGTATGTACATTGTTTCTCTTTAACTCTGACACTGCTTGGTTAATGTACTGTAGAACAAAGTGCAATGAAGTACAGATCAGCAGTCATCAGTAAATCTTTAATATCGTTCCACTGTCAGCTAAGGGCATATCTGTTGCTCTCTATTACAAACCAGCCATGATCACGAAATCATGAAAGCATTGCAGTAACGGTGCAGCCATGAATCTTACAGCCCTATCCTTTTCAGTGTATCATATAAAATAATATTCTGTAAGAAATGTTTATGAATGTGTATAATATTTACGTAAAGGTTAATGCTAAACAAATACGTTTCTAAATCACATCGGAGTGAAAATAAGCCTCGGTAGATAGTTCTCCGGTAGAATACCAGCGGCCTTCTACATGAAAACTTACAAGACTTATAGGAAAGGAATACATTATTTGCCTAGGTTTTTAAATATCGAAAATAGGGGGATTATAGGAAAGCTTTTTGTACAAGCACAGGATAAATTACTGAAAGTAGTATTATTCATGAAAATGGTATGGTGCGGACAACAAATACATTATTGGTATTCTTTATACCGTAATCCATTGGCCAATCGATTACCTTGAGTAAATTGTGAGTCACTAGAATCTAATGCTAAGAGGTCATAAAATGGTGTTTGCAGTTCCGCTCAAGGACAAAATATAATTGGGATAAGAATATTTGCGCTCAGTGAACTTGACAATGTGTATTTTTGACATACATGCTGACATGTATATAGAAACAGCTAAACTATGAAAAAGCAGAGCTAGAACCGCATTTGCTAACATTTTCAAACATCTAAAACGTGTCAAATAATTCTCTCATATATTCACAGAAATGTTATTCTGTTGTATTCATTGTCAGTATGTACCTATCCAAAGGATGTCATTTCGTATAATACTTTACCGTCTACTTATTTGGAACCTTGTTCTGTTATAGAACTGCAGACTAGACTCCTCTGGAATTATTATAGGATTATGTCACATCTCTGAAATGTACACCATTGAATAAAAGACTGAAAATAACCTAGAACTTGTTTTAACCATTTTTCACTATATGCTCCATTTTTTTAAATTTTATTTTGTTTTAAACGAGATTTGTCACTTCTCTGCAAGTAATACCATTGCATTAAATCTTTAAATCCTACAACTTATATTGATCTTTTTTTCATGAAATGCTCCATTGTATTTTATAAAATATAGCCATTCACATCATAATGCAGTTCAGACAAGACAGGGCCAAAACAAACTTGCAAATGAAGAGGACAAATATCAACACTGGGGGTTAGGTATGACATGCGTCTGTTCTAAAAATGAGTGCAAACATGAAAAAGTGGAAAAGAATCAGCAAAGCTTGCTGGTTCCACTACTACAAATAATTTAGCCCACTGGTCTGAACATAACAAATCTTATACATAACCCCCATTGTTTAAAGAAATGCTATAGTGTAAGAAAAGCGAGGTTGAAAAGGGTTAAAAAAAAAAAAACACATTTATTTACTCACCCAATTCCAACAGCGATGGAAGTGCCGCAGCCTTTAGTGGTTGACTTAGTCCTGCAATGTAATTATTGTAGTTTCCCAAAAACTGCAATGATTTCCACTTCAAGACTAAGGGGGACAGGGACACACTGCACCCAGATCACTTCAATGAGCTGAAGTGGTCTGGGTGCCTATAGTGTCACTTTAATTTCTCCTCTTGTATGTTTCTCAAAGCTTACTTCCAAACCCTGTAACAATGACTTACAAGGAACTAAAATAGAGAGACTTGCTTGCAGGGTAAAAAGGGAGTTTACATATCATTTACATTTTTTAGACTTCACACAATTCTATTAGTCAAAAGTAGGAATACATAAACATAATATTAAAATCCTGGGAAGTGACAATTCCCCTTGAATACTTTAACTACTTACCGGACTAAGTTTTTGTTCCCCTTAACTTACCTGCCTAACTACTAGTATCAAAAATTAAATAGAACATTATGCCATCAATTTAATGTTGTTGTAAGCTTTTCAAATGATTTAAATATTTTTGGGTAATGTTTTAAACTCATTTGATATTTAGAAAAAAAAATGTCTAATATTTTGATATATATATATATATATATATATATATATATATATATATATATAATGATTTATTTTTGGATATTATAAAATTTTTCAACAATAATTTTAAAAGTTTATACAAAAACTGTAAATCGAGGCTTACAAAGTTGGGTTAGGCTTTAGCATTGGTATATAAACAACCTTACTAGTGATGTCCCGAACGGTTCGCCGAACGGTTCGCCACGGACTTATCATTGATTAAACTTTGACCCTGTACCTCACAGTCAGCAGACACATTCCAGCCAATCAGCAGCAGACCCTCCCTCCCAGCTCCTGGACAGCATCCATTATGAAGCTGCATTCTTAGTGAACCGTTCGGGACATCACTAAACCTTACTTTTTCTCGTTCCTAAAATCTAATATTGGCATATAGATATAATTGTGTGGTTCTTGAAGCCCGCAATTATTGTCAACCACTGCCTTAGGACATGCACACTAAATAGAGATCGCTTAAAACAGAGTTATCTGCTGTAATGAGATGCAGAAATGCCTCTCTCAGTTTGCCATTAGAAAACTGCAATATAAAAATATAAATTCTAAAGTTCATAAGATTATTTAAAATGACATAAATGAGATGGAGCCTATAATATATGCAGCTTGGGGCGCACAGAGACATAGACCGATATCCATTAGCAAACTAGCAAATTGGAGAGGTGTTTGAACTTGTCCTGATTAAAATCACAATGTCCTACCATTCATTTGAAGTTTGTAACAAGTCATTTGAATGTAGCTAGTATTAAAGAATCTTCACAAATGTGCCATCATGCAATATTAATATAGCTAAGTTTGTCAGTATGAAACTAGAACAATGTATGTATTTTTATGAAAAGTTCAGACTTTAAGTAACATACTTTGAGAAAAATGTTTTTAATAAAAGTAAATGATCCACTTTCTTACTCTTCCATGATAATGCACATCTTGATACTTAAGATTACTGTTTATAGCTCATCAGACCATAAAGAGTTTAGACAAAATATTCCTCCTGGCACCCAGTTAATTATAGACTCTTGGAATAGGCTATAATTATGCTCTAGCCATCCGATGATGTCGGACCAGTGGCAATGCTTTTACAGGGTCATCACTAGAGTTTGGACACATATAGCTTCTGGTGAGTGATAAGCCAAATATGAATGCTGGTGGGCTATGTGACAAATTTGCATGTTGGTGGGCTGCATGTCAAATGTGTATACAGTCAGTAAAATATAGTAGTTTGTAAGGGATGAGCAAGCAAGCAGGAGGGAGGCCCAGTAATGTAAAATGAAAATAAATAAATAAATGAGTAAATAAATAAAATAAAAAGGGAAATGGCATGAGAGAGAATTGGAACGTGAATGGGGACCCAGAGAGTATGAACAGGGACAGAGAAGGAACATCAGTTAGAGAAGTGAGGGGACATGAATATTGAAGAGAGGTGACACGAATGAGTAACAAAGGTAAAAAATGGGACACGAACAGGCTAGTGAATGGACATGGAGCAGTGGAACTGTGAGGATATGGTTAACTAATGAACGGGATATGGACAGGGGAAAAAAGGACAAATTATAAAGAAAAGGGGTTTTGATGAGAAGAGAAAAAAAGCATGTAGATTGGTGGCAATGGGAAGGTGGATGTGAAAAAAGTGAACTGGTAAGGGAGTGGAAAGCGTAAGGGGTAAAAGATATTGGATTAGGGTGCATTTGCACTTCTCCATTTAAACACATGTCACTCTGTACATGCATAAACACTTCTGCATTTACACGCTGTCACTCCATACTCATAGATATCCAGTTGTATAAGTTGCATTTTCAGTTAAATTTGGGGAAACCACATGAAGCATTTTGTTGTGTTGACCTACATCAATTGCTTTTGTTTGATTTGTTCATTGCAAACAGTTGAAAGTCTGTAAAGTTTCACAATAAACCTGATTTAAGATGGGCGTTGAATAATTTTAATTACAACTGTATCCCTGTATATATGTGTTTGTCTCTGCTCTTGAGCCCCGGCATTGTGTAGTATCAGAGCAGACAGGCTAAGGCTGGTGAGAGACAAAGGATGTGGCAAACTGGCAAGCTGTGATAGCTATATATCAATACTTGCTGTATCGGCTGTACACCCTGGTAGTGACCCTGTTTTCACATTGTTACTCAACACACATTGCTACTCCACAGACTTAGATACCACTCCTGATACACCACTGTGTTCACAATAACTCACTGCACAAACATAGATACATCACTGCATTTACATAGTGTTACTCCACAAACAAATACATCCCTTTATTCAAAATGCTGATAATCCACACACAGATCCAACCCTTCATTCACACACTGCCACATACATACAGTCTTTAATACAAATAAAGTCCTGAACTATTAAAGGGATACTATAGCTGTATTCCTGGCACTATCACTCCCCCTGCCTCCCCCCTCCCACTTTATTTACTTACCTGATCCCAGCTTCGATGTCCTTCGATGCGGGGCCGATGCTCTGGCCCGTCGACTTCCCGCAATGAGCAAATATCGCGTGCCCATTAGACTTCCCCATAGGAAAGCATTAAATCAATGCTTTCCCATGGGGAAACATCTGACGCTGGGTGTACTCGTGCAGAGCGTGAGGATGTCCAGTGTCAGATACCAGATCAAAGGTCCTTTTCAATCTATGAAACCCTCTAAAGGTTGTCTGGTAGAAAGCCACTAGAGGCTGACTTAGTGCTGCAATGTAAACTTTTCAGTTTCTCTGGAACTGCAATGTTTAACATTGCAGTACTAGGTGCAAAAGGGACACTTTACCCAGACCATTTCAATTAGCTAAAGTGGTCTAGGTGCCGATAGTGTCCCTTTAAACACTTCACAAATGCATCCCTGCCTTCACATGCGTACTCACACTCCAAACAAATGCACTCATGCATACATACACAAATAGTGCATGTATTGAATACACAAATACTACATGGACTATAAATGCTGTGCATAACCCCTCCCCCGCCCCTCCCTCCACACACACATACTGTTCATCAGGGGTCAAGTCCTGGGGAAAAAAGTGTGGAACTCACCCAAGATCCACCTCCCACTCCACCAAAAAATGATATGCTCGTATGCATATAACTGGGTGAAGGGGTGACAGTGTGTGGGGGCTGAAAGCGATTGGTGATGGTGATATTGTATGGATGATAGAGTGTGTGGGGGTGACAGTGTGTGTGTGTGTGTGTGTGTGTGGGGGGGGGTTACAGGGTGCATGTATGGGGGGAGTGAAAGGATGTGTGTGTGTGGAGAGGTGACAGGGTGTGTGAGGGGGCAGTTACAGGTTGTGAGGGGGCTGTGACAGGGTTTGTGGGGGAACTGTGACAGAGTGTGTGGGAGTGGCTGGGGGAGAAAGGGTGGGGATGGCTGTGACAAGGTGTGGGTAGGAAGGTTGTGAGAGGGTGGGAGGCTGTAAGAAGGTGGATGGGCTGTGAAAAGGTAGAGGGGCTGTGAAAAGGTAGGAACTATGAGAGGGTAAGGAGCTGTGAGAGGGTAGGGGGCTTTGGGGTGTGTAGGGGCCTGTGGGGTGGGTAGGGGGTGGGTAGGGGCCTGTGGGATGTGTAGGGGCCTGTGGGGTGGGTAGGGGCTGTGTGAGTGGGTAGGGGGGCCTGTGAGTGATAGGGGGCTGTAAGGTGGATAGGGGGCTGTAAGGTGGGTAAGGGGTTGTAAGGTGGGTAGGGGTTCTGTAAGGTGGGTAGGGGGACTGTGAGCTGGGTAGGGGGGCTATGAGGTGGGTAGGGGTTCTGTAAGGTGGGTAGGGGGTCTGCAAGTGGGTATGGGGGCTGTATGGTGGGTAGGGAGGCTGTATGGTGGGTAGGGAGGCTGTAAGGAGGGGGGTGCTGTGAAAAGGTAAATACCTTAAGTTTTCTGTAATTATTTCCTGGTGGTCTAGTAGGCAGCTTTCCCTGGTGGTCCGGTGTGTCGGGCCCCCGCCTGTGTCAGGCCCTTGGTCTCTGACTGAGGACCTGACATGTCACACTGCTCTAACGCGATTTAGGTGGCCGTGAGGCCCCAATCAGCACGAGGCCTTAGGTGGCCACCTAAATAATTAGAGAGCCGCCTCTGTCCTGCAGGACTACTAATGGGAACGGTGTTCCTGCTGTGGAACAAGTGCAGGAACGCCGCTCCCATGCATTCCTGAACGACTCGAGCGCTGCTGTTCATGTAATATGAAGTGGCATGTAAATACTAGGCCTGACTAGTGACATACGACTCAAAATGTGGAGCCTTATGAAAATACATAGGGAATCTCCATTCTAGAGACATGCATTGTGTATAGATATTTTAAAATATTCTGACAAGGACTGTAATTTAGTTCAAGCGAACATTCTAATGGTAGATGCAAACTTTATTTTACATTTCATTTAATACCGAAGGCCAAATACAGATAACAAATGTGACTAATAAGATTGTTTGGTTTACAATTATACTATACAGATATAATGCTTATGTAATAAGTTACCTGTTCGTAAACTTCATTGTAAGTAATATTCTGCTTACTGCCTGTCACAGGACTGTCATGAATAACTGCGAGCTGATGTCCTCGTCCATTCTCTATGTGGCGATCAAGTGCGTTGTAACAAATGTTAAGTTCTCCACCAACAAACCTTAAAAGGAAAAAAATATTTTTATATTTATTATATAGAAAATGCTTGTTTTTTTAATGTTCATTTTTTTAGTACATAAAGAACTGTCCATTGCATAAATCACCAATAACTTATATTAACATTTTTCCATTTTCCTTTAAATTTATATTAAAGCTTTACTAAAAGATATTGAAACCCAGTTATGCCTAGGCACACAATGCAAATGAGGGTGAGAAATTGAAGTTTTCCTCTTTTTGTATACTTTCTCTATGGTGACTACCAAGTGCACAAGACAATGCCTATAACCATGATTGATAGGAAGCTAAGATGGAGGCGTTCAGTTGCAAGATTAAGAGGTGTGGATTTGTGCATCTAATATTATTTTTCACACCAAAACACAAACATCTGATTACCAACAGCTCAATGATAAAACTATATGTAACTCACATAAGAAAAAGCATAAAAATATACTAATATAAATGTGAGAAAAAGTAATAGGTGCTTTATCCAAGTAAACCTACTCTACTATGGTAACCACAAAAAGCCAAATAAAAAATAAAGTAGGAATCCACACACAAAACTCAGAAATGGTCATTTAGTTTTTTACAAATTTAAAATATTTCTGTTTTTTAGTTGCTGTAAAACATATAGAAAGAAGATACACATAATATATGTAATGGGCAGAGGGTACCAATGTAGGTAAATCCAAAAACCAAAAAAGGTAAACATGGCTAATAAGCAAGCTATAGTTTTCATACAATAAACAGTATAGAGCATTACGATGGTAATACCTTAATATAAAGGCTTGTGGAGGTATAACTGGAAAATAGTTTAATATATCCTGTTAATTGCAGGTGCTGCACAAAGGATTGTCTTCCAAGAAAATGAGTATAATGATGTCTAAAGTTCACTCTAAACAACCACACATAACTGAACATTAAGTGCAATATATTTACAGACACAAACAGAATATCCTCAGGGAAAAACGGTTAGGAATTGGCAACAAAAAGTTTCGAATAGTATGACAAGTAGCCTTATAACAGAGTATTACAGAACAGGGGGTAGAGTCAGCGCTAGTCAGAGAGGCAGCAGTCCCAAACAAGGACTCCCTCTAGTGTCCTTGGAAATCAAATGGTAGAGACAAGAAAGATGAGGGGATGGGTCTGCGCCGATGTGTACACTGAGTGTTAAGTCCAATAGAATATATATTCTCGTGTCCAAAGTTCTACTTTTGGTGATGTCCAGAAGGTATCGGTGTCGTAGAGAGTGGTCCAAATATGTGAAAATAGAAGAGAGCTTAATCCAGCTCTGGTGTGGATAGCTTGCAGCGGTATTATCCCCGCTAACAGGATATTCGGCAGGTGTCCTCTTCTTTGTAGTAACGGGTGGCCGAAGTTGGGAAAGATAAAATGAAGACAGTATAACAGAGTATTGAACAAATTGGGGGGCGGGGTGGGGGGAATTAAAATAAAATAAAAAATATGTAGGATGTGCACAAAAGGGAAATATTCTTATTTGAAAGCAAGGTCCAATATCAGCTACTTGTATCGTTCTTTAGTCATATAGACAGTAGAAAGACAAAAATAAATAAATAGTGAAAATAAATATACTAATTTGATGATTACAGAAGCACTTCCGATGGCTATGATTAAACACCCCATTAAACATCCCACCAAGACATTTCAGGCGAAACATTAAAACACTGAATAAAAAGGTTGAATTATTTTAAAGTAAGTTTTTCAAGCTGGTTTTTCAGTCTGATTAAAGGTTTGGCAATGTAAATACTTCAGAAGTTTTCCTTCCCCAAGGATTTTTTTTGTACAGAAATATGACTCCAATTAAAGTTGGCACATAAATGTCAATCAGTATAATGAAGAAAATATATTCAACATTTAAGCAAAGTTCTCTCAGATAATCAAATCTTAAAGTTATCATCTCTATGCCACATCGTGAATTAATCCCCACTGATTTTGTTGCACTTATCATTAGTTAGACAAAATAATAAAAACTTAGCAGCTATATATCCACCGATTCACCATTGAACACTGATGTGTGAAAAATAATTTAAAATATAAAACACAAAAACTTTAGAGGCAGCACTGATTAGCACATCTTGAGACGCAATTATCTCACTTGTCTCCGTAACTGTTGGCCAGTATCAAATATTGGTTTGAAGGAATTTTGCAACTTTGATCAGAAGAATGTTGCTTCACCTCGGTGATACTTTTCAAGCATCTGCAATGTTTTATTTAATTATTTTTTTAAATAATAGTTTGTTTTCCAAGTTCTGTATATTTGTTGTGTGTTTTAAACTTAATGTATTGAATAGAAAACACAAGTGCCATCTAACAAGGAATGTCCACAATGTTGGTTTATCCACCACACTCTGAATTGTAGTGAATTAAAATCCAAGTGACAGTATTCTGGAAAATGGCTGGTCTGGAAAAAAGTGCTAACTTGGCTTTAGTTACAGCTTGGCTAGTTTAGCCTCAAGTTTGTCGTTAATATTTCAGTTTGCTACAATTTCTGAATGGCTCCGTACCAAATAGGGCAAAACCTTTCGGTTTCATAAGAGGCATTCAGCCTGCCAAATACGGAACATAGTTCATGCTATTCATTAGAGTCTGCATTTTGCAATTCAGTGCCTGAATTTGGTCCTGATTTCAGTCTGACCAAACACTGGTGGAAGGCTGAAATCCAGATAGAATGCTTCAAATCCATTGAAATAAGCATCACTTTTCTCGAGACTTGGATATCAGGGCATTCAGTCATATTGTATAGTGTGGGAAATTTCCCTACGCGATGCAATAGCTGACATGGCATGGGAAATCCTTTATTAGCCATTGTGAGGTAAAGATGGACTAATATTATTGTGCTGTGTTTTTGGATTTCTTTGCAAATCATTTTTTTTTTAAATTTACATTAATTGCATCAGGAATTGTAGAATTTAATTTGACCTTTTTTGTGGTTAAAGATAAGAAAACTTAGAAGAAAGAAGACTTCAGATGGTATGATATATGTATTTTACAGATATTTCATTGGCTGACCACTATAATTAGGGTAGGGGGTGGGTAGGGTGGGTAGGGTGGCTAGGGTATTGGGGAGCCAGTAACAGTTGTTATTAACCATTGTTCTGCCTTTGTTAGGTTACAACCCAGTGAGGGGTAAATTTCAATTGGATTTCACCCTCTTAGCCATGCTATGTAACACACTAGAATTGTCCAGATTTTTTAAATCAAGATATATTACTATTAAACTGCCTTTTTATATTTTTAATTGGTAATAAGAGGCCTGAAAACAAGGCCTGCAATTACTAACTCAAACACTATTAGCAGATTATAATGATTTTATAGCTTTGCCAATAAAAAAAGCCAATAAGAGCTAAAAAAAAAAAAAAAGGACGAGAGGGATGTAGGTTTTTCCAGTGAGTCTATGAGCTGCATTCCTGACCTGGTTATGTAGCAGTTTTGACATTTTTGTTTGTTTATCTGTTTTGTAAGCCTCTTTGACCTCCTCTAAAGTTTTCGATCTTGAGTTCAGGAATATTCTGCTATTCACTGCTGCATTGCAATGTCTATTAATCTTTTAAGTGGATAGTTTAATAACCAAACTCGCTTTAACTGAAACCATGCTATTGTAATCAGTGCCATTCTGAGAATCAGAAATCTTTACATTTTGCAATTCTCATGTCTACTAGTGTCTGTCAGAAGACAGTCTGAATTCTGAAGGGACTCCAGACTAAAACAGACTCAGTTATTGAATACATTTGGCGTTCATTATCACCGTGCTGATGCAATTTTTTAAAATCAATTTCTTCTGTGTTAGAGTCAATGCTTTTCTGTTCGAATGAAGGCAATGGCGGTTTACATTAACTGCAGCACATGGACCAAGTTTCCCCAGACTGGACAAAAGTCACCAGTCATCTTCACCGGAGGGAGATCGTACTGCAGCGAGGAGAATTTATTATTCATGGAAAATATAGTTTTTTTTAGTCAATAAAAAAAAAAAAAAAGCAGATGGGCAGTTTTATATAAAGAATAAGGGATACATCTAATTGTATATGCATGGTTTTGGATTTAAATACTGTACATATGGCACTGGAAGCCCGGAACTCCAGGCTGACTAATGTCAGTTATGTGCATTTCTAACCCCGGGTGCGAACCTCTGAGAAAGCATAGCCCCCACTACAATTTCAGAAGCACCCACTTCTAGAACAAAGGGTTTAACAGGAATGGAGTGGACAAGCACACAAACAGAGGAAAAGGCTTGTTTAAAAGGCTCAAAGGATTGTTTAAAAGGCTCAAACGCCTTCTTGGCCTCCCTAACCTATTGTTTGGTATAAACATCCTTCTTAGTTATTTTGGTGATAGGAGCTATTATCTTAGAGAATCCCTGAAGGCAAAACCCACACATCTTTGGATAGCCTTGATTCCCAATGGCAGAGGCCATTCTAACACTGCTTTTAACTTCTTTGGGTCCATTTGAAATATTTCACCAGAAATAACAAACTATGAAGTGTACCCTAGAGCTGGTGAAATAAATACTTCTCAAGTTTGTAGTACAGATCATTCTCAAGGAGTGTTTGAAGAACAGTACTTAAATGAATGTGGTGTGTTTCAAGATCAGTTAAGCGTATGAGGATGTTGTTGCTGATACACAAAACTGTTAAGGTACTCTCTTAAGACAACAATGACCAGATCTTGGAACACTGCAGGGGTGTTACATAACTCAAAAGGCATGACCAGGTACTCATAGTAACCACTGCAAGTATTAAATGCAGTTTTCCACTCATCACCCTCTTTAATCCAAACCAGGTAAGTCTTAAAATAAAGTTTAGTAAACCATGTGGATTCCTGAAGACGGTCAAAAAGTTTGGTGAGGAGTGGAATTGGATACACATTTTAACATTGATTTTGTGCAAACCTTTAGTCTATGCAAGGTCTTAGATCAACTTCATTTATGGAACAAACAAAACCCTGCATCTGCTGATGAAGAAGACTGACTAAGGAATCCCCTTTGAAGTGCCTTCTGGATAGATCCTTCCAGGACTAGATTCTCTTGCAGAGAGAGGATAAACGCTACCCTTAGATGGCAAAGTACCAGGCAGCAAATTGTCCTATCTATCAAGGGTTTTTGTTTTTTTGTCGTAAAACTAGTGCATGAGGCATATGCACTGGACAGACGCACAATACCTCGCTAAAATCTATGGCTGTACAGATGTGTGGATGGTTGCTCTGGGGATTTCAGCATACAACCGCATTCACAAAAATGTGTATAGGCTGTAAATTGACTCACAGCAACCACAATTTGGCAGTTTTCAGCATATTGAACACTTTATAAATTAGATTAGTACTAGTGGAGGCTTTACCACTTTTTTTTTTTTTTTTTATAAACCCTAGCAAGAGAGGGGTGTAGGAAGACAAACCAGACAAGAAGGGGGTGCCTTGAATAAGTGGAGTCTCTTGATTGTCAGGACGAGGTCTAGCAGAAGCAGCAGAAACCTGAATATATATATATATATATATATATATATATATATATTTATTTATTTTTAATGGGGTTGTGATATAAGTTACACAGTTACCAAAACCAAGGAGTAAACAAGGTATGTAGTTTCTTACAGTCTCATCTTTTACTCTTTCAACTAATAAGTTAAGGAATCACATTTACAATCAAACTAAAAAGACAAATATCTGTATTTACAGTTTCTGATATGGAAGAAATGTGTGTTTACACTTTGTCGAACAGCATTCTAGGAAATGATTTACAGGTTAGTTGAGCAACCAGATGCTATATAACTGTTTATATAACAATCATTTGAGTTGGTGGTTTCAAGATGGAAATCAGAAAAAAAAAACTGAACTTTAACACACTCCCAGCGCACAAAACATCTGATATTATCCAATGCACCAATTTTGATGACAGATGACTCTGCAATATTTCTGTACTTTAGAATAGCTTTGTGAAAACTTGTAAATTAGCAAGTGAAGATTAGAGAGGAGCTGTCACTTCTCTGGAAATTACACCTCTGAATAAAACATTGCGAATCAGCTGTAATTTGCTTTAACCCTTTTTTAAGGGGAAGTTAACTTTTAATTTAAATGTATAATTACAATTTAGCAATTTAAATCATAATCCAGTGGGCACACACTGCATAGAAGGAATAGAAACAGATCCATTTGGTGAGATTTATCAGTAGTTATGTTGAGAAGTGGCGCATAGATTTAAAACAGAATAATTGCTGGTTCCACTGGTTTCTAAGTAGCTAGTCTACTTTTAGAAGTTAGCACTAATTTTAAGAACATGTCAAATTGATAAATCTTCCTTATTGTTTGTCGAACGTCCCTCCACATTCTATGTTCAATTGCAGAAAATGGCAGAGCGTATAACAATTAAATGACAGGGAACCTAAATTGTGTTTAGCTCTGCATGTTCCCTTTTAGCAGCAAATAGGTTTAAAGGAACCATATGATGCAAACAACTGCACAATAGAGTTAGTCATGTGAGCCTTTACTTTTGCAGTTACTGAAAAGTAGTGAGTATGTTAGTAGTTAGTTGACTTAAAGTGGCACTGTCACCATCTGGGGAATTTGCATAATTTGCATAGACCCCTTAATGTAACATCGCCGATTGGGGTCTTGTGGCCAGGGAGTGGAGGGGGAGACGGCAGGCCTGAACCATTCTTTCACAGGCGCTGCAATCTTCTTCTGGTCAGTCTTCTTCTGCACCTGGTGTTTCATACATACGCAAGAGTTCAGCATTGAGGTCTATGGAGGATCCAATACAACTTTAATGCACTGATAGACCTCAATAATATGTTGTATTTTTTACATGCTCAAATCTTTATAGTTTTTGTGTAAAAAAATGGTTTCCAGAATGCTGCACCATAAGTCTGTCTTCTTAGTCTTCTAAGTCACTCCTAACCCCACTCCACTCCCACCTTATCAAATGTAAGAACACAGCTCAACCACTGACAGCACTAAATGTTCTGATCTACAAAAGACACCTGCATTAGAAGGACAGGACACCCAAGGAGAGTTCTTATAAAGATATCACTGTCTGTTTAAAGTTTATCTGACTGTCTGCGGCCAGGTTGTGATTTAAAAGCAGGTCACTAAGTTTATTTGAGACTGTGTGCATACATTTGATAAGGAAGTAATTCGAGCATGAGGGGGTGTGGATAACAAGGCAGGCTTATGGTGCAGTTGTCTGCAAAACATTTAATTATTTATGCAAAATCTATAAAGGTTTGAGCATGCAAAAATATATAGCATATTAATAAGACCTAAATCTATCAAATGCATATCAAAGTTGTATTGGTTCTCAGAGTGCCCCTTTAATGAGTTAATATTGCACATGGGTTTATGGAAAATTCATTTTAGGGGTCTAATAATTTTCTCTTGAATTTGAAAGGTCATAGGATTTAATTACTAAACAGTGCTTAAAAAAATAATAATTGCCCATTACAATGATTTTAAAAAACTTCCCCAACTAAGCTTTAGCCACTGTTTGTCCATGCTTAGTAAATAAACCCCAAGAAACCAAGAGTTTTAGTTTCTAGCAAAAAGACACGCATCTAGGAGAATAAATAAAATAAAAATAGAAGACATCTATACATGGTTATTTGTCTGCATGAAGTCATGTTGAATATTCATTTGTCAGGCTGTGTCCCTTTAACCAAACTCAGCAATGCAGTACCAATGAAAAGTTGTATTAATAAATAATTGTATTCCAATCTGAAAATTGTGTGGCAGGTTGTAGAATAAAATGTTTTTTTTTGTAGAATAAAATCACATTGTCCATTCATTGCTCACAGAGTCTAAAATCAAACAAGCAAACGTACAATTCCAGTCAAAAGACAACGAACACAATACTGGCAACAAATATTTATTTCATATCAAATGTAAAACATTTTTATTACCACATGTATATAAAATAAGGATAAAATGGAGTGAAGGGGGTCATTGTCATCATGTCAAGAATGAAGAAGGTAACATCTGTAGCGATTAAATACAAATAATGACAGCCTCATGTGGTGATTGCAGAGACAAGCAAGCTGCATACATGACGTGCATCTGCCAACTGTCACAGCACAGTGTCTTATCGACGGACTATTCCTGTATTACTGTAAGCAGATTTTCACCCTCATTTACATTTGATTGTAAATATACTACTAATTCCATGGATGTAACGGTGAGGTTCGTGAGTAACCACAACAGTCCATGTGATTTAGGCACCTTTGGCTATTTTGTTGCACACGTAAAAAAAATAATACATCATCATGCCCTTCCTTCATGCATGTGTTCTAATTGCTTACAATATGTCCACTCAGTTCTCCATGCTATTCCGAATGCTTAAATCTTCCATCTGCCCAGTACTAATACCCATTCCTTTTAGCACAGTGAGACACAAATTAAAGGACCACTATAGTGCCAGGAAAACATACTCGTTTTCCTGGCACTATAGTGCCTGAGGGTGCCCCCACCCTCAGGGACCCCCTCCCGCCCGGCTCTGGAAGGGGGAAAGGGGTAAAAACTTACCTTTTTCCAGCGCTGGGCGGGGAGCTCTCCGATCCTCCTCCTCTCCTCCCCGTCGGCTGAATGCGCAGGCGCATTCAGCCGGTCGCAAAGGAAAGCATTACCAATGCTTTCCTATGGACGCTGGCGTGCTCTCACTGTGAAAATCACAGTGAGAAGCACGCAAGCGCCTCTAGCGGCTGTCAATGAGACAGCCGCTAGAGAGAATGGGGGAAGGCTTTACCCATTCAAAAACATAGCAGTTTCTCTGAAACTGCTATGTTTATAAAAAAAAATGGGTTAACCCTAGCTGGACCAGGCACGCAGACCACTTCATTAAGCTGATGTGGTCTGGGTGCCTAGAGTGGTCCTTTAAGGATTAGGAAGTCTATGCGACCCATCCAGCCCATAGAGGAGTGGGAGACGAAAATATTCAGAAAAGAGGAGTGGGCTCCCATCATTCTCCTGTGATGTCATGGCATCATCATCAGGGTTGTTTTTCCTATGTTCTCAGTAGGCATCACAAACTCTGGCCTTAAAGGGACACCGTAGGCACTGTATCTGCTTCATCTCATTAAACTGGTTATAGTGTATAGAGTCCCCAGGTGCCATCATTTCTTTCAGCATTAAACAGTTTTTAATGTTCTAATGTTTTAATCCTAAGCAAGAGACCACGGCAGTCCATCCCCTCTGTGCTGCTTTGGCTAATAAGGAAGTATTAGCCTGAGCAGCAATGGGCAGCTGTGATTGGCTGAGAGTGTCAGCTGACTGCTTTTAACCTGTCAGAGCTCCAACTGACGGTATGAATGGGCATGACAACAAGGAAGAGTGTAATCTCTGCCTTAGCTACACATACAGAAGGGGCCGGACTGTGGGTGGCCAGGGACTCTTATTTTGTAGCATACTGCACAAACATGGTGCAATACTGAATGGAGAGACAGTGACAGTGCACTCCAGGCACTATAACCAATTCAAAGAGACAAAGTGGTTATAGTGACTACAGTGTCCCTTTAAGATTTGGTTGAACTACAACTCCCATGATTCTTAGGCCATCTATTTCATTCAAAGCATATCTAAGGTACCAGGCACCCTGGGGGAAGCGGGGGAGGATATTTGTTGGCAACACCTCCAAAACTAGAGTTATTTTTGTGTGTCACTCTGAAGTGCCCCTAACACATTTTTTTTGTTGTTAGGGAAATTACACACACTCACATTTATGTACACACACATTCATGTATACACACAAACTTGATATTTCTTTAGATCATTATCTTGGGGTCCAGTGGCTTGCTGCTGTGATCAGTTAGCTCCCTTTCTGCCTGCACTATAGTCTTCTCAATTAAAATCGTCAGAGAAGGTAATTGTCGCATGTTACTGCGGTTGGCAAGCAGGTGAATGCTCTGGTGAGAGGTTTTCTCTGTGCACTCCCCATCAGCTATCACCTGACATTTCTCAAAAAATTAAAAAATGCTTTCCTATGGACTGATTGAATGTGAGCGCGGCTCTTGCCGCGCATGTCCATTCAGCACTGACGTCGGAAGAGGGAGGAGAGTTCTCCAGCGTTGAGGGAGCCCGGCGCTGGAGAAAGGTAAGTGTTTAACCCCTTCATCCCGGCGGGAGGAGGGCCATGAGGGTGGGAACTAAAGACCCTATAGTGCCAGGAAGTTTTCCTGGCACTACAGTGGTCCTTTAACCACCAATACAGTTCCTACAAATATATACACATAAACACTTTATGCACAAGGCTCATTAATTGGCTGTCTGGACTGGAGCCAATAACCAGTAGGCTTAACTTGAATTTACCCCCTGCTAACTTGAAAAAAAAAAAAAAGTGGATTAAGTTGCATTTCTTTGCAGGGATTGAAATAAACATAAAACATAGCATAGAAACATAGAACATTTTACTTTGTAAAATATTATCTACACCTGTGCCTGCCCTTAAATTGTCTAAAAACTTACATATCAATAGTGTATGATAGATGCATCCAACAACCTGTTTGGAAAAATTATACACTTGCTGTGATTCTGTACTAAGGTGAGTGACCGTCTGACACCGCAATGCAAACTTGGAATACATCCACACCAGCTAAAGTCCATTTTAGTTTCACAAATGAAATGTAGTTTTATTTTTATGGTATTGTTTGAACTCCAAGAATCTTAATGGGTCAATTCATGGTTACCACCCAATGTTTATGCATTATCTGTTTTCATAAATTACGGTGTACAGAGGTCCTCTGTCAGAGAGTCCTATAATTGCTATGAAATTGAAAATTTGTTTTAGCTAAAAGCCCACCTACTCTGTCACATATGTCAAAGGAGGAAGTTTATGCTTCCACCTGCCATCCAAGTTTGTGTAGTGTGAGTCTGATTATTATTAATATTATTTTATCATTTATAAAGCGCCAACAAATTCCATAGCGCTGTACAATGGGTGGACTAACAGACGCGTCATTGTAACCAGACGAGTTGGACGCACAGGAACAGGAGAGGTTGAGGGCCCTGCTCAGTGAGCTTACATGCTAGAGGGAGTGAAGTATAGTGGGGTAGAAAAGTAGGTCGCTAGAAAAGTATTCACTGAGAGCTTTGTGGGTTGTTTTTAATAGTTGCAGGAGAAGAGGGAGAGCTGTTAACAGTTTAATTGATACGCTTCCTGAAGAAGTGAGTTTTCAATGTTTTTTTTGAAGGAATGGACACTGGGAGAAGAGAAGGAAGTTCCAAAGGAATGGTGCAGTCCTGGAGAAGTCTTGAAGGCGAGCAACAGAGTTTGGAGTACTTGTGTATTAGGAAGCATAGGTAGGTAGGAGCAGAATTATATAGAGACTTGCAAGCAAGAACCAGTATCTTAAGTTGAGCCTATATCTTACAGAAAGCCCATGTAGGGACTGACAGAGGGGGGAGACATAGGAGGACAGTGAGATGCGCTTGGCTGATGCATTCATTATAGACTGCAACGGGGAAAGCTGGGAACACACAGAAGGGTGAGAGAGAACAATGGCATGGACCAGCACCTTTGCCGTGTTTCGCGAGTAGGGGCGGAGGCGCGCTGTGTTTTTGAGAAGGAAGCGGCAGGATTTGGCGATCGACTGGACATGAAGGGTGATGGAAAAGTCGGCGTCAAAGAGAATACCTGGCGAATGCATACTAGAAAAGTTCCTACCTAGTCTAAGTTTAAAGCGACTGTCACCTTCCGAGGTCATTACATATTTCACAAAGACCCTTGATGGTGACATCGCTGCTGGGGGTCCGGTGGCCATAGGGGACAAGGTGAGATTTACTTTTCGAATCTGTCCCTCACTGGTACCGCCATCCTCCTCTGTTTGCTCTTCTTAAGCATTCCTGAAGCTTCAGCTGTGCTCAGAGGCGACTCTACAAAAGTTCTGACTGAAGCAATGGCGTCTTCCATAGAAAGTCTTTATCAAAAAGCAACAAAACCATGCTAGCACACTGCTTAAACGCTAGTGTATATCTGAATTAAAAGGGAACCGTGACAAGGTATTTTTATATGATGTCACCTATCCCCTATATTTAACAAATATATTTACTGTATAATTTCCAAAGATGAGATAGTTCCAGTTTAATTGGACGGTATTGGATGTACCTCTGTATTTTGATAAAATGCATGCTCGCCTGCCTGTGCCAAGGCAAGATTCTGAGGTGAGTGCTGTGCTAATATTTATTTGAAACCTAAACACGTACCCTGACTTGAATTTACCTCAGTCCACAAACTCCTCTTGAGCCATGCTCTTTGATAGAATTGTATTGTGCATGTTTTCAATCACTGATACTCCGCAGGATCCATTTTCATTTTGTTAAGAGCCACAGTTGAGAAAATAAGTGCTATACCTTCAGAATGACTGACTTCTAGTGTGTATCTAAGAAGCCTGGAAAGTGCATAAATACATATTGTGTAGAACTATAATTGGCAAAGACTAATACCTTTGTTCTGCTTCTGGGAGTTGTTTCCTCCATCAGAACTGTATTATAAGACAGTAATCAAATAAAAATGTTAATGTTTTTTGATTAGCTTCATCATAATCAAAAAATAATTATTTTGTCCTCTACAAGTTTCAAGTGACATTTAAATATGACAGGAATCTAAACATTAACAATAATATTTATTTATAAGTATATAAACCAGAAGATAGCACATAGAGTCGATATAGTTGCAATATCAGTTACCATAATGAGTGTTATTGACAGGCATCAACGATAGGTGGATCAACTGCATGTAAATAGTTGAATAGACTAGACAGGTACGATTTGATGTCTGTTTGTTCATTTTAAAAAAGTGTGGAATATGGAATCCACAAAAGGGATATTATACTCACCAGAACAACTATCACTTGTGTGTCTATAGCATGTCCCTGCAGGCTTTTCAATGTAAACACTGCCATTTCCGAGAAAAGTCCATGTTTATATTGCTGCCTAGTAACACCTCTAGGTGCAGTCACTCAGATAGCCACTAGAGGTCCTTCCTATCTCAGTGCTGCACAGTTTGTAGCACCTACATTCAGTGTCTCCATGCGATGCATGGAGGTGCTGAACACTCCCCACAGTGATATATTGATTCAATGCATCTCTATGAGGAGATGCTGATTGGGGCAGTGTGACGTTTTGCCGCGCATGCACCATTGCCTCCCAATGTTTTCCTATGGGAAATCATTGGACTGACTGAGATCATCAAGATTGATGATCCTAGTCATGGTGGCGGAGCCAGCAGTGGTGAGGCCGTTGTAGCGTGAGAGAAAAAGTAATTTTAATCACCCTTTAACTCCCCTAACACTACAGTGTTCCTTTATCAAACCATCTACTGTTTGGACTAGCAATCTATTGCAGTTGGTGGTGTTTTCTGATACTTTGTATACAGCCTCTATTTAATTCTTATTCCAGTAAAATGTAAACCTTTGCTATTCCAAAAAGCATATCCAATAGTGTACATAGTATAAAGAAACATACTCCCAATTATAGCTGAATGATGGAAAAGTTATATAAGCGATTTCACTGTTTGTTTTTGGGTTTTGTCTTTTTTTGCATGGCATACAGAGTTCAAAAGCAATCCAACTAGATATTCCAGTTTCACACTATAGTGATATATTATTTTAAGTAGGCAAAATACACCTACTGGGAAGCTGGAAACATTACTTCTAATATATATCAGAAGGAAAATAGACAGACAAACAACGTTCAGTTCACTTCCCATGTAATTTCAGAATCTTCTCAGGAGATGATTATCAGACTCATATTAAACTTGCCATTTAGTTTATACACCATTTAGCGGAAACAAGCTAAACACTGGCTGCAGTAGCAGAACTAGTGAATAAAGAGTCCTGTTACAAGATGTTTTTGGGTGCCCCAACTGATCCAGAAAATGAATCTCTAATTTCTCCAAAATTTCCCCACTTACCACTTTTAAATAACCAAATCTCTACTTGTAAGACCCTACATCCCCATGCTAGGTCACCCTCTTCTTCCCTAATTTAGACTGACACATTTGCGTGCTTTTAAACCCTCTCTATTCCCAAATTAGATTTGCACACTTGCCTGCAAACTAACCATTTCCCATTCCACTGGTATTTAACCCTCGCCTCCCCCAAATAGATGTTCTCAGTCTCCTTGCTATATAGTGGGACCCAAAACTCTAGTGGGCCCTGCGGCATTGCCTCTAGAGGTTCCACCCTGACTGGCTGATTTTTGCAAGCAAGAGGAAAAGTGATATATACTAGTAATGCTCTTATTACACTCTTTCATATTCTATATATCACAAAGGAAATTAACACAGTTTCCATGTTCCATTAGTCATGCCAACTTACCAACCATTTTTTTTCTGTAAATCTGTTTTTATTAAGAATTTTACATCATATATAGTAATCAAAGAAGAAAACAGTATGAGACACGCATGAGTCTCTGTCATGGTACGAACATGTGAACAAATTCTGCATTTTGTGCATATCACAATTAGAAGGTAGATTAGAAGGTAACAGGCAATTTAGTATACCTAGCCACTGTCCCTAGCCTAGCATCTTATGTACATATTATTTTCCTTCCCCCTTTCTTTTCCACACTCCATAGGGTGCCCTGTTACGTGTCACTATCTGCGTTTTCCTGGAATGAAGTTGCAACTTATACCAGGGTCTCGGAGCCTGCATCGCGTAAGAAACTCTTATTACAACCCCCAGCGGTGTGCTTCCAATCAATGTTGCGTTAGGATATTGTTTCCAAGTGGTCTGGTGGGGGTACAACTAGTGTCATTGTCTAAAAGAATGTATAGGCAAAGTCAAGGGTGGTTAGGCGTTTTGGCTAGGTGAGTATGTCCGTCATCCCTCCCAACAACCATTTTTATGATGTACACACTCACTCTTGCATATTGCACTCGGTTCATTCAAAAGTAAGTAACTATAACTAACTGCCAATAGAACATAAGTCATCGGCTGGAGATGTAGGAAACCCCTTTTTTGCATGAAGCCCAAGATGAAGCCCTGTATGATTAGGAGAGGTTTATAAGAGACAAGGAACTGACAGCACACAGTACAATGAGAAACGGCAGAACAAAGTCATCTATTTTCACAATCATGGCTCTTCTAAATATGCAAATTGAGTGCCAAAGATAATTAGTATATTAAGAAAGTTACAATAATTTGCATTAAATGACCAATCATTTGCTGAAACTGCTTTGTTTTAACAATGTAAAAAAAATATTAAAAATATGTTAAACAGAAAAAACAATTAAAGCCAACGTTTTATTACCTACCAAAATAGGCCATGAAAGTGCCTCTTAAAACAGACATTCAAATAAATATTACTACTGTTCATTTATTGTAGCACTCTTTACTCAGGAATAATTGTATTTGTTAACAAACATGCCAAACACTGACACTGTAACAGCCAGACAGAACTAAAATCCACGGTAGGTTTTTAATCATTCTGTGGATGTCATAACACTGAAAGACCAATTCTTCCAAATTGCCTGGGAGATTACAATAACCTTGCAAACCAGTAATGTGGCCACATGCCACATGGAAATCTGTACAATGCCGCTCAGAATGCTTTGTGGCGTATGTGCATGTTTGAACCTGTGCATGCGTTATTAACATGGCAATCCATGCCATCTTCACAATCTACTCCTTAGAACACCTTGTGACAATATAAATCACCTGCTTAGAACCCTATTAACGACAAAGAGTAAAGTATGGTCTTAGATTGTTATGAGAGCACAGTTTGTCCTAAATAGGTTAAAGGGACACTAGAGCTATTAAAATAACTTTTACTTAATGAAGCAGTTGTATAGATTATGCCCCTGATTTCTCACTGATCAATTATCTGCCGTTTAGAAGTTAAATTACTTTTTAAAATCACTTTTGTTTGTGTAACCCCAACCACAACTCCTCTGGCTGTGACTCAAACAACCTGCATTGAAAAAAAAAAAAAAAAGTTTCATTTTCAGATGTAAACTTACTTTAGTACTTTTTACATCTTGCTCTGTAAATTAAAATTTAATCACACACAGAAGGCTCATGCAAGGTCAAGAAGAATGTTAACAGAGCAGGAGAAAAGACATTCTAAATGAAATAGAATTTGCAATAATGTAGCCCATAGAGCAGCACAGCTTAATGGATTAGGGCCTTAACAGAGCCAAGAGGCGGGCATTCATAGTTAGTGTGTTTAGATTGGCTAGTAAACTGGGATTGGCAGGTTGATACATATAGGGCAGCCGTCTTATAATTTTCCCATTCTAATGCTTTCTCACAGACCTTGTTGTTGTTGTCCCACCCTCCCTGATTTTGTGTTAGGCTTGGAGTTATCCTTCGTCTGGTTACAGTGGCGGGGGGGCTGGATAGGTAAATTGGAGGGTGCGGGGGTGTAATAGGTTTTTAGGGATTGAATTAATTATGTGGTTTAAAAATTGGTATGGTAGGTTTCGAGCTGGCCTGTGGCTCAGAATCTTGGGTTGTAGGGAATCTCAGTATACCCCTACACTGGATCATTTGGGCAAGTAGATATGGTAGGTTTCCATTTGGCATGTGGCTCAGAACCTGGGGAATTTAGTGAATCTCAGTATACCACTACAATGGATCATTTGGGCAAGTTGGTATAGCAGGTTCCGAACTGGCCTGTGGCTCAGAACCTGGGAGTACAGGCGTATCTCCGTATACCCCTTCATTGGACCATTCGGGCAAGTTGTATGGGCATTATTATGTTTCATGATGTTATTTATGTTATGTTGTTACTGTGTTATGTTGTTGATTTTGGGGTCATTGTCATTGTAATATTATGGGGGTTATTTACATACTGTGTCATAGGGTTTGTTTGACAATGACTTTTCATATTCAAATTGATATTATATTAAAAGCTGTAAACAAAATTTTACCAAACATAATAGCGTCCGTGCATTATTGGGTATGTATGTTTTTATTTTATTCTAAATGCCCAAGGGTACGACTATGCGCCTGTCAGGGAAGTGTATAGACTAGCTCTCATTTTACAGGGAGAATTTAGGAAGGCTGTGCAAGTACCATGCAGCAAGTTGTGAAAGCTTTTTAAACAAAGTGACTTAACTCCTAAATTGCAGAGAATTGAGCAGTGTGACTGCAGGGGCATGATTTATATGCCAAAACTTCTTAATTAAGCTAAAGTTGGTTTGGTGCCTATAGTGTCCCTTTAATTAATGTCAAATTAATTTTTTTCTATTTTTCTCCTATTTTTCTACTGATAGGTAGATATTCAATATTTTATAGGTTTCTAGTCTGTCACTTAAAGGGATCCTATAGTGCCAGGAAAACAAAGCCATTTTCCTTGCACTATAGATTTCTAAGGTGCCTCCCCCCCTCACTCGCCCCCCTCGGGAAGCTGAAGGGGTAAAACCCCTTTAGTGACTTACCTCAATCCAGCCGATGTTCCTCGTCCATTTCTACTTGAGATTCTAGAACTGCAACAAACATTGTACTTTGAGGTGCAGTGGAGAGGCACTGGGCATCTTACTTCTATGAGCTGAAGTGGTCTGGGTGCCTACAGTGTCCCTTTAAAAAATTAAAAAGAACACATTCACAATAAAGCTGCTTCTAAAATCAAATGAAAAAAAAACAAAAAAAACACCCAAACTTTAAAGTAGAAATGTCATGTCTCTGAAAATTACATCACTGAATGAAATATTGAAAGTTACAATGACTTCTGTTAACTTTTTTTTATGCTCTCTATTAAATCTTGGTTCTCTAAACTCTGGCCCTCCTGAAGTACAACTCCCATGATTCTTGAATGAAATATATAGCCTGAAAATCATGGGAGTTCATTGTCAGCAACATCTTGAGGGTCAGAGTTTGGAGAACCCTGCAATGCATATTAAAACAGCACTGTCAAGACTACTGGATCTTCCATAGATAATCCCATGAATGCGCAATAAGATGCAATGAGCATGGCATGATATGCCAGTCCCGATCAGTCCTCATGACCATCAGCTGATAGGAAGTAGTGACATCCTCTTTTGCCACAGAATCCCAAATATACAATACACACTAGTACCCACAGATTTAAAAAACAGAAACATAACTTAAACCACGGAGCTGCACTGTGTTTACTATTAGCACTGCAGTACTTTCCCCCCCTCCTCCTGTGTTTTCATGAATGAAACAACTGCTAAGGGCAAGAAAACAGAATGAGCTAAATTTGTCATTTCTATTTTTTTTTATAAATAATATTCACAGCTGTAGATTTTCAGCTGCTGTAGGTGCTTTCTTTAAATGAATTGAGTTACAAAATACTTATAACTAACTTGTATGCTAGGGCCAGAGGAAGTTGTTTCGGTCTCTGCTGTCCTGCAATGAGGGAGTGGAATTACAAGTGAAGTGATAGAGAGATCTTACAAAGCTGTTGCAGCTATAATGAACACAGTGACATCTTCTTTAACCATAACTTATGTGCAGGTATTAATGGTACTTGGAGACGCGTTTTGCAAAGTTTTGGATGCACCATTTATTTATATCCTTGGATATACTATAAACTAAGAAATCTGCTGTATATAAAGCATTTTTCATCTCAATAGGAACGTATATTTCAGAGGACCACATTTTTTTGAACTAAAGAACAATCATGCTTGTAAGATACATAGCTGAAAATTTCAGCCTTTCTCATATCTGTTTTTGCTGTTGAAAAAAAACCCAAATGTGGGAAAGGCTAAACTTGATGGGCGCATGTTTGTATTCAGCTATGTGACCTTTTAACTTAAGCTCATGATTGTTCTTTTGTTAAAAAAAAATTAAAAAAAATATTGGTCACCTAAAAAATAATACAATGCAAGTAAACATTTTGTCTGTAAACTTACCATTTTGTAAATGGAGGATTGGAGTTGTCCATTGTTTTGGTCCATGATTTAAACCATGTGATCTTTTGTGCTGCTTCCTCCCAAACCCTTTCGGGGTCTTCCACTGATAATCTGGAGACTTGTTCATAATTAGCATGGTCAATGTCCTGGTGGAAAGTGGAGTACAATGTGGCTGTAAACTGCGAAGAATACACAGAAGAAATGAATCGTTCCCTAGTCCTTGAAATCTGAGAAATTAACTTTATCTTCAAGTTTTCCTGGAATTTGCCATTTGTTCTGTGCACAGGGCTCCAAGCAGATGAACTAAACGTTTTGCTAGTCAGGCATCTCTTTCCCAAGCTGTGCTTTGACAGCCATAATATCCCAAAGTACATTTTTTTGTGCTGGAGTTAACTTTTCTGGCAACAGTTCTTTCTGTGTGTGTTTTGTTACAGCAGCGGGAAAAAAATCCTGCACTGGATCAACTCTTATTGTGCAAACATTACTAGACAAAGGCGTCTTAGAAAATCCAGTTCAAGCTTTTCTTGGAGAGTGGAGCCGTGTATCTCAGAGCTGTTTGGAAGAAAAAAAAAAAAGATAGTTGTACAGTGTTTACTGGGTTGCAGGTGAAATCATATGGAATTGGACAAGTTGTTCATTTACTAGATGCATAACCATTTAACACTTTTGTTTATATATATATATATATATATATATATTTATTATAACTAAAAGAGCAATAAACTTGATATAGATTGCAAGCTTGAACTCAGCGTATATTGCCCTGCATTATTACTATTAAATGCATTAAATGTTGTATATGCTAAAACATTTATTTACTTCAGGTACAGCCAAGTTACTAAAAACATAGGAAAACAATGAAAAACAAGTGTATAAAATTTCACCAATTTTTGTGGGATGCAAACAGACCAAGATGTTTATTTACTAAACATGGAGAGGGAGGTTTATATGAGAAAGGGGAGGGGAGAATAGGAAAGAGAGAGGGGGAAATGGGCAAAGGGAGGGAGGGGGATATGGGGGAGTGACAGAGAAGGGAACATGGACCAAGGGAGGGAGGTGTCACAGAGTGAGAGAACATGGGTGGGGAGGAAGCAGGGGAAGTGAGAAGAACATGGACAAAGGAGGAATACGGGGGGAGGTGAGAGAGAGAGGAGGCATGGTAAAGGAGGGAGGGTCATACGGGGAGTCACAGAGAGAACATGGACAAAGGGATCACGGGGGAGTGGGAGAGAAGGGAACATGGACAAGGGAAGGAGGGTGATATGGGGAGTGAGAGAGAGGGAACATGGACAGGAGGGAGGGGGATACAGGGGAGTGAGAGAGAAGTGAACATGGATGAAGGAAGGAAGTCGGATACAGGGGAGTGAGAGAGAGGGGAACATGGACAAAAGGATGCTTGAGGATACAGGGGAGTGAGAGAGTAGGGAACATGGACAAAGGGAGGGAGGGTGATACGGGGGAGTGAGTGAAAGGGGAACATGGATAAAGGGAGGGAGGGTCATACAGGGGAGTGGGAGAGAAGGGAACATGGACAAAGGGAGGGAGGGGGATACGGGGGAGAGGGAGAGAAGGGAACATGGACAAAGGGAAGGAGGGTGATATGGGGGATGAGAGAGAGGGGAACATGGACAAAAGGAGGGAGGGGGATACAGGGAAGTGAGAGAGAAGTGAACATGGATGAAGGGAGGGAGGGGGATACAGGGGAGTGAGAGGGGAACATGGACAAAGGGAGGGAGGGTGATATGGGGGAGTGAGAGAGAAGGGAACATGGACAAAGGGAGGGGATAGGGGAGTGAGAGAGAGGGGAACATGGATAAAAGGGAGGGAGGGTCATCCGGGGAGTGGGAGAGAAGGAACATGGACAAAGGGAGGGGATACGGGGAGTGAGAGAGAGGGGAACATGGATAAAGGGAGGGAGGGTCATCCGGGGGAGTGAGAGAGTAGGGAACATGGACAAAGGGAGGGAGGGTGATATGGGGGAGTGAGAGAGAAGGGAACATGGACAAAGGGAGGGGGATACGGGGGAGTGAGAGAGAGGGGAACATGGATAAAGGGAGGGAGGGTCATCCGGGGGAGTGGGAGAGAAGGGAACATGGACAAAGGGATGCAGGGGGATACGGGGGAGTGGGAGAGAAGGGAACATGGACAAAGGGAGGGGAAACTTGCAAGTGTATATTTTGGCCTAAATGCTTAATTCTCCCCCATTATTTTTTGTATTCTTGCCTCAGTACACGTGATATAACACAGCTGAATTACAAGAAGAATGATTTTCTGTAATGTAGACATAATCTGTTAGTTTTATTAGCTGTATACCTATAGAGCAACACAATTAAGTATTCAACGCATACATAGGAAGCTTACCTTGACATATTGAGTACAATACCAGATTACTAGGAAAAACAAATGCAAAAGCATCCTTGGTTAACAACTATGTGAAGGGTTAGTATGAATTCTGATAAAATAACTACTAATAACAATACAGCAATTTGCAGTAATTGTGGATGACATTTTCTTATGTCATTAAAGGAACACTATAGTATTAGTAAATCAAAACTGTATTCCTAACACTGTAGTGTCCCTCTGCCCCTCAGGCAACCCTCGGGTGAATAAAGAGTTTAAAAAAAGAAAAATTCCCCTACTTACCTGATTCTAGTTTAGAGGTCCCATGGTGCTGGATCGCTCTCCGCCTCCAACATGCCAGTGATGAGGGAACTTAATATACATGCGTGAGAAGCACAGTGCGTGCATTATGCCTTTCCCATAGCAAAGCATTTACTCTGGATGTCCTTATAAAAAGCATGAGGGCATCCAGGATCATTTTACGGACTTCAACTCTGTGTGAATTGAGGAAGTGCCTCTAGTGGCTGTCTGAGAGACAGCAACTAGAGGCAGTCTTAACCATGCAATGTAAACATCTGGGCACCGGAGATGACTACAGTGATTATAGGTTGAACCTCCTAACTGTGGCATTTAAAGCCTTCTCTGCCATAATATCTAACTGATATTAAACTTTGCAGTTTTTAACCTCTAATGGCAATGCCCCAAATTATGTTAATGACATTAGCGTGTAGATTTACTATTCTACAGTTTTACAAAACATCTTACCAATGTGAAAATGATCTATAACACTGTGAAAAACAGTGAACAGCTAAATGGGGCCTAATGAATATGATCTGGCTGTTTCCATCTATGAGAATTCACTTGGAAAGCATGGCGACCCAGTTTTGGGTTCTGACCTAGGGGCTGAGAACATTTGTTTTTAACCCCACTCCCTTTTCTTATCTTACCTTTAGAAACAGACTTCCCACTCTGAAATCTGCTATCCAGATAGCTCTTCTAACTTAAAGAAACACCATAGCGTTAGTAATACAAAACTATATTCCTGTCACTATAGTGTCGCTCTGCCCCTGCTCCCCACATTTCCCCCCGGAAAATAAAGGCTTAACCCTTTTTTCACTTAACTGATTCCAATGCCGAAGTGCCTTGGCACTGGGGTGCTCTCTGCCTTCTCTGATGTCAGAGCAAACAGAGGTATCAAACGCACTTGTGCGGCCAGACTGTGCCCACATTAGGCCGTCCCCATAAGAAATAAATAATTTTAAAAAGTCAGCCCCCATTCCCCCCAAAATAATTACTTATATGTATTTTATAGGCCGCACTGAGGCTCGCAGACAGCATTAGATGTTACAGGTAACATCATGAGGGGTGATATAAACATTCACAATCCTATTTAATAAGTTCTGGATAATAAGTATCTTATTTAGGCTTTCTGGGAAGAAAGTAGGAGTCACATGTAAATCAAGAGCATAGACTAGAATCTAAATGGAACACAAAATGTGACTGAGAATTCTAAGATGTAACGTAAACAACTCACAATGTAATGACAGCCAAAAATAAAGTATTTGCTTAACCAGTATTCTTTAGGGTTTAAATGCAACACTGCAACAGTCTTCCTAGCTTAATATTTAAATTATGCTTGCACTAAAATTCAAACCCCCATTAATTGAGGCCGAATGATAGAGAAAATAGAAAAAGTTGAGGCAGTGTAGGAGTCAATAGAAAGTAAAGCAGCTAAACACATGTTCCCACGAGACACTTTTGTATCCAAGAGTAGGGAAATATTGCTTTGAAAACTCAACAAATAATCTGTTTAGGACTTAATCTTCCAGCCATGGATCTAACTTTACAGTAAAATTAACGGAGTACAAAGTTTCCTTTTCATCGTTCCAATTGATTTATTAAAGCAAAGAACTATTAAGAAAACATACCAGTCTACTGTAGATCTTTAAGTGAAAACTCTGAACTGAGTTCCCCCTCCCTAATCAATTACCAGGGGGAGTGGCAGAAACAAGGAAAAACTTGATACAGCTGGGTTAACCAGTTCAGTGCTTGATCGCTGGATTAACAACTTCAGTGAGAGTCGTCTGAAACATGACTTTCTGAAATAGAAAGTGTTACCCTTTACACTACAGCACTACTCCTGAAATATTATCTCTTGAATATCTGTTAGCTATTCCCCAGGCTATCAAGGAGATCAGGAAACTGGAGTTTGCAACTGGTCTGCATTGTCAGATTTATTTTAGGTTCCTAAGAATAATGAATCTGTTTCAAATTGAGACAATAGAAAAGTAGATTAAAACCAGTTGCTAGATCAAAATAGATATGTCACTGTTCCTGTAACAGTTTGTAATTGTCTAATTTCATGCTAAATTCTCCCATTTATAATAATATAAAGACCTGGGGAATAAGTTGGCGCTATATAGATGCAAAAAATAATAATAATAATAATGATCGCTGTTAATAAACATAGTTTTCATATTATTTCTCAGTTAAAGCACCACTATAGGCACCCAGACCATTTCAGCTCAATGAAGTGGTCTGGGTGCCAGGTCCCTCTAGTTTTAACCCTGCAGCTGTAAACATAGCAATTTCAGAGAAACTGCTATGTTTACACTGAGGGTTAATCCAGTCTCTAGTGGCTGTCTCACTGACAGCCGCTACAGGCCGCTTCCGCGATTCTCACTGTGAAAATCGCAGTGAGAAGACGCTGGACATCCATAGGAAAGCATTGAGTGATGCTTTCCTATGGGCGGTTTTAATGCGCGTGCGTTTGGCGCAAACATTGTCTGGGGGAGGAGAGTTCCCCAGCGCCGAGGGAGCCCAATGCTGGAGAAAGGTAAGTGGCTGGAGGGGCTTTAACCCCTTCAGCCCATCGGGAGGATGGCCATGAGGGTTCAGGGGACCTAATTACTTTGTAGTGCCAAGAAAATGAGTTTGTTTTCCTGGCACTATAGTGCTCCTTTAAAATAACTGCCCATACATCCCAGCTGTCCCAATTTAGGATCACTGTTCTGGTCTCAGCATTTTCTGGGGGAAGTCCTTTTAATGTACAGCATTAATTTGGGATATTTCTTCCCATAGAACAGCGGTTTGTTTTTTTACCTCTCATATAGACAGTCTTGGTTGCCTGGATTGCAGCACTGCTAGTCAAAACAGAGTGGCTGGATAGCACATATAACCTCTCAAAAATATTTTAATGTTTTTATTACATTGCTTATACAATATACACTGATAAGGCATAACATTAAAATCACTGGCAGGTAGGGTGACTAACACTGATTATATTGTCACAAGGGCAGCTGTCAAGCTATAGGATATATAGGCAGCAAGTGAACAGTCAGTTCTTGAGTTTCATGTGAAAGCAGGAAAAATGGGAAAGCAAAAAGATCTGAGTGACTTTGACAGGGGCTAGATGACTGGGTCAGAGCATCTCCAAAAAGGCAAGTCCTTTGGGTTGTTGCTGATATGAAGCAGTTTGTACCTAACAAAACTGGTGCAAGGAAGGACAACCTGTCAGGGTCATGGGCACCCAATGCTCATTGATACATGCGGGGAGTAAAGGCTAGCCTGTCTGGTCAAATCACACAGAAGAGCTACTGTAGCTAAAATGGCTTAAAAAACGTTGGCTATAATAACAAGGTGTCAGAACATACAGTGCATTGCAGCTTGCTGCTTCTGGTACTGTGTAGCTGCAGACCAGTCAGAGTGCCCACGATGACCCATGTCCACTGCCAAAAGTGCCTTCAATGGGAACGTGAGCATCAGAACTGGACTATGGAGCAATGGAAGAAGGTTACCCAGTCTAAGATTTTCTTTTAGATCAGGTGGATTACACATGCATCAGTAGCCATCTCTGATGAAATGAAGATTATGGAGAACAAACTTCTCTAGTCAGTGTAAAAAAAATCTGTGAGCCAGGAGACAGTATGACACCCCATTGACTGAATGTAAATAACCTATGATGTGAACTTTGAGGTTGCCTGCAGTACTATAAATCAATATTAAAAAAAGAAACTAAAGAGAAAGGAGGTTTGGGGTTGCTGCAGCATCATAATCACTACTGTAAAATATGTCTAAAAAATCTATCAAATTAAATATATATTTTTGATTCAAGAGTATTCAATATTAGGTCCAAAAACGTACTCGCTACTAACTGTAAGCCCATGGCATAATCAGGATGAAGTTCTGCTTGCCATGGCGGAATTTTTACTTGCCAGTGAGAACAATTATATAATCATAAACTGAGCGATATATAATATTCTAGGATATATAACTTCCAACTATAGGTTTGGCAACTGAAACTTTGCTGCCTGGGCCAAAGCATATTTGCATTTGAAAACTGGATCCAGATGTTCAATAACAGCTTGGACATTATACTCTTCAACAGTTGGTCTTCAATTTTCCCTGTCATCTTCCTCCTGTCCAATAAACTGGAAATGTATTCAGAAGCATCAGAAGTGGGTAGGTATTAATGCTGGCCCATGTGAGTGGCAGTTAGTCTTCTCCAAGGTTTCCATCTACAGCACATACCTCTAGTTCTAGAAAAAAAGTTGAAATTGTGGGGAGACATTTCAGGTGGATATGGGTAATATATATTATATATACACATTTTCTCTCCACTTTATAAAGCATCACCTTGTCATATATTTCAGACATTTTGACAATAATATTCCAAAGGAATGTTTTATAGTTACTCTGTCTAAATTTAGTGATCAGTCACTTAAGGCATATCCAATGGAATCAGATTGTGTCTAAAAGGAATCGACTGTTTGGGGATAATACATAGAATCCACATGCAAACATTGACTATAGTCGATATAGCCAAGCCAGAAATAATGTTTCCAGAAGAGTGACTGACAGGAGTTGGTGGCAGAATTACATTCCAGATATGCTGAAAGGCTACACAGACCACCAGGTTCTTACATTAAACCACCAAAGGTGATTTGAAAAGGTTATAGCAACCCTTTGAAAGTCTCACTTTATAAAGTGAATGTGTGTGTGTGTGTGTATTTAGAAGGCGGGGCAGGGGAAGTGATGGGTGGTGGTCACGCATGGGGTGGTGGGGGGGGGGGGTTGGGGGGCGCCTGAGCTTTGTCCTGCCTCGGGCAGCACAAAACCAGGATACACCACTGCTAAGCCCTACAGCAGGGCCGTCTTTAATAACGAATGGACCCTGGGCAAGTGTTTGCTTGGGCCCCCTGTGCCCTGCCGCTTTCGCCCCTCACTCCCTGGTATGCAATCACGGCATCCATCCCAACGCAGTGGCGGTACTAACATAGAATGAATTTTATTGGGACCCCCAATTGCAAGGTTGGACTAAAGGTAGAACCCCATCTGTCGTGCAACTCCAACAATGCTTTGACAGCTGGGACTCTACCAATTTCCCATGCTTGCAGGGTTGTATTTAGCACTGAGCCATGTTGGTATGTTTGAATGTAAGCATGTGTTTGTATGGAGTATGTTTGTGTGAATGTGTTTGTATGTGGTACTGGAGTTTGAATGCAAGTGTGCATTTATGTGTAGTGTTTGTTTTTGAATGTAGGAGTGTGCTTGTATGTAGTGTTGACGTTTCAATGCAGGAGTGTGTTTTATATGTAGTGTTGAAGTTTGAATGGAGAGGTGTATTTGTATTTAAAGTTGCGGCTCAGATGCACAGGTACACACTCTGACGCACAAACAGATACACAGATACATACACTGACTACATACAGATAAACAGGCACATACACTGACAGACACACTGACACAGGTACATATATTGACACACACACAGACACATACACTGGTAGACGTACTGACAGACATACTGACACAGGCACATATACAGACATACTGACACACAGACACATATACCGACATACTGACACACAGACACATATACCGACATACTGACACACACACACAGACACATACACTGATCAACATACTGACACACATACACTGACAGAAATACTGACACCCACACACTGAAAACACTGGCACACACAGACGATATACTGACACACACACACACACAGACATACTGGCACACACAGACAGATATACTGACACATGCATACACATGCACTAACAGACACATACTGACACATACACATACTGACACACACAGATATACACACACATATATACTGACACACAGACAGACAGACATACTGACACACACACAGACATGCTGACACACACACACATACACACATACACTAACACACATACACACATACACTAACACACATACACACACATACACACACACTAACACATATACACAAACACACACAATAACACACACACACTAACACACAAACACACACACTAACACACATAAACACACACACTAACACAAACACACACACACATACACTAACACACAAACACTAACACACACATACACTAACACACAAACACTAACACACAAACACTAACACACACAAACAAACACACACAAACACATACACTAACACACAAACACACACACTAACACACACATACACTAACACACAAACACACACACACTAACACACACATTTTTTTTTTTAAATGTAATCCCCCCAGCCTCCTTACCTTTTGGAGTGCTGGGGGTATTCCCTGGGGTCCAGTGGTGCTGCTGGGCTCCTGGGTGGCCGGCCGGTCGGGCAGGAAGGCGGGCGCGCGAGGGAGCACTGAGTGCTTCCTCTTCAGCTCCCTCATGCGCCGCGTAGGGATGCCGGCGCCGGAAGATGACGTCATCTTCCGGCTCCGGCATCAGAGCGGTGCGCGAGGGAGCTGAAGAGGAAGCACTGAGTGCTCCCTCGCGCGCCCGCCTTCCTGCCCGACCGGCCGGCCGGCCGGCCACCCAGACTGCCCGCCGGGGTCAGCGGGGCCCACGGGGCAGGTGCCTCGGGCCCCCCAAGAGAAACTGGGCCCGGGGCAGCTGCCCCGTTTGCCCCGCGTTAAAGACGGCCCTGCCCTACAGTAAAGGAAAAGATTGTAAAGCAAAAACATTAATAAACTCAATACATTGTATAACTCATTCTGCAGATTTGACAATGTAATTACAGGACCCAACATTGTGACATGCTAAAAGAACTAAACTGGCTGTCGCTGGAATCCAGACGCACTCTTCATCTTTCCAGCCTTGTGTTTAAGAGCTTTTATTGGAAGATCCCGCCCTATCTGAGCAGAATGCTCTCCCCGGCTGTTCCCACCTCCTATAACCTTCGATCCAGAACCACCACTTTATTTAGTCTACCTCAATACAAAAAGAAAGCAGCCCGATCCTCCTTTTCCTACAGAGTGCCACAATTATGGAACAACCTCCCGCACACTTTAAAATCTTCCCCAAGCCTAAAGTCCTTTAAGAGATTCCTCTCTACATACCTCAAAGTAGAATGCACATGTTATGGTTGATTATATATTTCTTACCTGTTCTATGTTACATTTTGTATATATTGTGTAATAATATTGTTTTTGTATTTTATTGTACCATAATGTATCAATGCAATGTTTTGTGGACCCAGGACATACTTAAAAACAAGAGAAATATCAATGTATCTTTCCTGGTAAAATATTTTATAAATAAATAAATAAATAAATCTATGACCTCCTAGAATAATGTAGTGGTTTGCGCAAATAGGTAGAATCTCCTTAGAACAGCTGGCAATGGCTCGGCAACACATGAGCAAATATGGCCAGAAGACATTCAGTGCAATATAGTAGATAGAGGGTAACGTGGCGGCAGACTGAGCAGCCTATAGTTCCAGAGAGAATTGACTTTGAACTGTTTTGGTAGATCTGTTCAGACAGTAGAGAGACTTTGATATCGATAGGTTTAAGCTGAGTGAGCAGACACAAGGCAAATGAGAGCTTTAACATGGAGGAGAAATTGAAACAAAGTCAGTAAGTAAAACATAGTCTTTGGAGTGAGTGGTTATACAATAAGTAATGAGATGAACACTTGGAAATAAAGCCCATAGGAATAAGGTTTGGTTAAAAATGATTGAATGCATCATCCAAGATTGTGGTTGTGACTCATGAGATGAGATCTGATACTGAAATTGGAATATGGAACAGGGATTATCTGATAGGTTAGACACCGCCGAGGTCTGAAACCAGAGAAGCAACAGACATGAAAGTTCTTGATACGAAAAAGTAGTCAGGAACGAGAGCTAGGGTTAGAAGCCAACACTGGTGGACAAGGACAATTCAAGATAGTAGTCAGGAACACAAGCTGAGGTCTATTGTCAATGATGTGTAGAATAAATGGACAGGTTTCTTTGGGCCCACAAGGACTGAGGCTGCAAGGCAATGAGGTTACACACAGCAAGGCAAGCCAGGACGACTCAGTAATCGAGCAATGGGGAAAGCCAGAAGCTATGAATAAATAGGCAAAATTTATAAGAACCTGAGTCAATAAAGCATGGAATTAATAACTGAGCAGGGCACATATATCTGAGTTAACACTTCTTTGGGGCATTCTGACATTTTAGAAATAAACTTGTCACCATCCCAGTTTCTCTTAATTTTCTCTTGAACCAAAAAGTCTATGATTTTTAGGGTTACTTTAACATTTAAAGAAGTGTGATGCCACATTATGCTTTATTTATGTTGTGCTTTTCATGAGTTCTTCAAAATGCTGCTGCATAAGTTGTGTCATTCTAACCACAAAACACAAACCACAAGAACAGATAGGAGCGTAGACCACATTTATTAATTTGTTGAAAGTTTTTTCTACTCAAGGCTGTCTGTACAAGTGTAATAATTAAAAAAAAAAATGTGTAAACAAATTGGAGGTTTGTTTAACTTTTGGTAAGATGAAGTGTGCTCGTCTATAAAATGTGTCCTCAAGTGTGGGTTCTTAGCTAATAACACATGCTATTGTTTATAAATCATCTTTGTTATTTCTTCAACAATCTAAGTTAAAAGGTAGAAAAGTTTTGAAACTGAATTTTATTTGTATGCCTTAAATGGTTTTTCTACCCTTACTATTTTGATGAAAGTCATGTTGCACACATAGGCATGCTTTTTAAAAACATCAGAGCAGCTTCTTTTGTTTTGGAACTGGCTTACTGATTAATTTTCAGCTACTGGTCTTAATATAAAATTAATTAATAAAACAACATTTGTGTTATTTTGAAGCATATTGTTTTGAGTATATAGATTTAATTTCAAACATTTGAAATTCGATCTGCTATAGTCAAATGATAAACTGGGAATTCAATATTTTGAATTTAATGGGACACTACAGTCACCAGAACATCTACAGCTTAATGTAATTGTTCTGGTGTCTACTATCCATCCCTTTAAGCTTTTTAATGAAAACACTGCCTTTTCCTATGGGAAAGCATTGGATTGACTGACAACATCAAGTTTGATGATCTCAGCCAAGGAGGCAGAGTGGGAATGGGGACAGACGGCGATCGGTCCAGTGCGGCACTGGAAAAAGGTACGTTTTAAATCTTTTTAAACAGAGCCTGGGAGGGGGATCACCTAAACAGCAATTTCCAAACTACAGTGTCAGGAATACATGCTTGGCACTATATTGTTCCTTTAAGAAATTCAGGAAAAAAACAAAAATTCTTAATACCTCTAAACAATGTAGAAGAGTTTGCAGTGCAGGAATTCAACATAAGTGCAAATATGTTCCTGTAAAGTTGATCAATTTCAATGTCCACACACTTTCCACTGTCAATGTTATGGGATCTACTACAAATGTAGAACATAATTTAAAACAATTCAAAAGTCATCAGCTCCATCAATGGTTAAAACATAAACCAATGTCCAAATAAATGTGCAGGGTTAACATTTATTAATATTAGCAATACACAATATAAAATAGACATACAGTAATTACAATACATTAACTCAGGTCAGCACACCAATGTTCTCTGGACATATTTCCTATCTAATCAGACTTTTGTCTATAATAGCTCATACTGGGTGCTCTTTCCTAGAAGGCTGGATAATAGTTGTGGATTTTCATTGGACTTTGTCCAGGATTATATGGGCTAATGATGTATTTTAGTCCTCGCCCAGGCAGTTTTTATATTTATTTATCCTCCATCACTTATGATCTCGGGAGTTGAGTTTATTGCCATTTTTGTAATTCTATATATTTTATTGCATTATATTAAAATACATGTTAATTTAGGTAAATATAAGCTCACACTGCACATTTCGTAGGACCATCTATGGCAATTAAGTACATTCCTATACCACTGGACTTTAAAGATAAGATGGCTAAAGTGTGGCGCATGCCAATCTGCCTTCAGTGCTATAACAAAACACATTTAAAGGGACATTCCAAACACCTATAGCACTTTAAGTGCTATATGTGCGAAAAGTGAGTAATCGTTTTTCATATTACAAAAATTGGCACTTCTAGAAATTAACTTGTTACACCCCCTCTCCCCTTCAATAAATGACTACATTTAATGGTCATTTTCAATTGTGAATCATACAAAACCCTGTGGACAATGGATAGAGGGTGATGCAGAAGCACATACATTGAAAAGTGGTATTATCAAGGGACAATATAGTGACCAAAACAAAGCTTAATGAAGCGGTTTTGATGTATAGATCATGCCTCTGAAGTTTTGCAGCTCAGTTCTCTGCCATTTAGGAGTTAAATAACTTTAGTTTTTGTTTATGCAGCCCTAGACACACCTCCTCTGGCTGTGACTGACACAGACTGAATGAAAACAAAATGGTTCCATTTTAAATCAGGTGTAACTTAATTTTAAAAGTTGTCTTCCCCTTATCTGTAAATTGAATTTTAATCACATACAGGAGACTCCTGCATGGTCTAGCAAGCTATTAACAGAGCAGGAAATAAGAAATACTAAATTAAACAGAATTTGCAATAAAGGATGCGTAAACATTAGATAACTCTTTACAGGAAGTTTAAGTCACATGCACATTGGTGTGACTAAGATTTTTAGACATGGCAGAGAATTGAGCAGTAAGGTGGCAGGAGCATTATCTATACACCAAAACTGCTTCATTAAGCTAAATCTGTTTTGGTGACTATGATGTCCCTTTAAATATTCAAAGAGGGTATAATCTCTGCTAATTACTAAGTACTATTTTACAGAAAAATAGATACAAGAAATAACTTTCCGGTAGAGGTGGAAGAGACAAATGCTATGCATATGAAGCTTAGAATAGAGCTATTGCTACAATGAGTCAAAGCAAAAGGAAAACTAAAGCTAAATCGAGTTTTGTCCAATAAGTTTAGGCCTTTCTCATGAAGCAAAAATATTTTATGCATGGATATCAAAGTAATATTGTGTTTGGTCTGTTGTACTTATTAATAGCAAAGTTTGTAAGATAATGCAGTTCATGAAATTCCATATTTATTCTATAAAAGCAAACAGTGAGAATAGAAGCATTTTGAAAATGGGTCCCACAATGCTGCTATCCTATGGCATTAATTAAACATTGTAGCGAGTTATGAAAGTATAATGAAAATCTGTGTTCCTTGTCATTTGCCATAAAATGTATGCTAAAGTAGTCAAATATATGGTCACCTCTGTATGGCCAGGTAAAGATGTTTAATTTGTGGTACAACAGCACCAGATAAGCATTTACTTATCTGCCAAAACTGCAACATCTGTGATGGCCATGCACAGTGGAAAAAAAATGGCAGTGCCGGGCAGTCTACCCCAGGTGACAAATGAGATATTGGCATCACCAATGTGACAGGATTAACCTACACACCGCCTAGCCCCCATGTTCCTTGTAAAACTTTAATTTCATTTATTTTTATTTAATATACTGACAATGTAGCCATGGGCATCCGCAGGGGATGCCCATGCTGCTATTTGTGGTTTGTGTGAGAATACACTGCAAAAAGGCAGGAAGCTACAGCTTATGCCTGCCTCTCACTCATGACTGAAACCACAGGGGAGCAGCACAGAGGTAGCCTACAAATCAGGTAAGTGAGGGATGGGGGGCACTATTACCCCCTTACCACCCTCAGCATCACCCCCCTCACAACCCTCATCATCACCCCCTCATCACCATCAGCATCACCCCCCCCCTCAGCATCACCCAGCCTCACCACCCTCAGCATTACCCCCCCTCACTGGCCCCACTCCACCACCCTCAGCATCAACCCCTTACCTTCACCACCCTCAGCATCACCCCCACTCACCACCCTCTGCATCACCCCCTCACTATCACCCCCCTCACTAACACCCCCTCTCACACCCTCAGCAGTACCCCCCTCCCTCAGCATCACTACCTCTCACTATCACCCCCCTCACCACCCTCAGCATCACCCCCCCTCACTATCACCCCCTCTCACACCCTCAGCATTACCCCCCTCCCTCAGCATCACCCCCTCACTATTACACACCCCTCACTTTATCAGCTCCCCTCACTTTCCTCAGCTCCCCTCACTGTCACCCCCCCTCAGCATCACCCCCCCTCACTATCACCCCCTCAGCATCACCCCCCTCACTATCAACTCCCCTCAGCATCACCCCCCACTATCACCCCCTCACCACCCTCAGCATCACCCCCCACCATCACCCCCTTCCTCAGTATCACCCCCTCACTATCACCCCCCCTGACCACCATCACTCCCTCCATCAGGGTCACCCCCCCTCACCACCCACAGCATTATCCCCATCACCCCCTCCCTCAGCAGCATTACCCCCTCCGTCACCATCACCCCCTCCCTCAGCATTATGCCCCCTCGCCATCACTCCCCCTCTCACCATCACCCCCCTCTTTAAGCAGCTACCCCATACACATAGGGTACCAGACAAAAACGCAAACATGCTCACAGAGACATACATTCACACACACACACACACATACTCTCTGTCAGACACACTCTCAGGCACATACACAGGTAAACTGTGCATCAGTGTGTATATGTGACAGTGCATGTATTGCAACTCTATTTTTTTCACTTTTTTGTTAGTGGGGCCTCATGTTTGAGTTTTGCCTAAGGCCTCATAAAGTCTAGAGCCGCCTCTGCAGAAGGAGCCTCAGAAGAAAAATAAGACTGTGTCCAATGAAGGAGAAGAAAATGTGATTGGAGCACTTCATTCTGGACACCCCATCATAAGGCTTTGGTACCTGGGCCTGGCAGGGAAACTTTGGACCTTCTCATCTCCCCAGGTAAAAAAAAATATCAGTGTTAATGTGTTCACTTTAATTTACTGAGTGTCAGGAAACACAGAGGGCCACTGGGTAGGGGTGCCGCTGATTGGCTAGAGGGTCAGCTGGCACTCTAAGCCAATCAGTAGCTCCCCATTCATGAAAACGTAAAACATTTTTATGAATCGGGAACTAGCGATTGGCTTAGAGCGTCAGCTGACCACTCTAGCCAATCAAGGGCACCCATGCCTGACGTCAATCTGCACTTCCTGACACTCCGTTTAAGAAGCTGGACACCACTGAGCGACCTGGAGATCTGGAGCTGGAGGAAGCCTTTGGGGGTAAACCATTTGAGAGTGGTATCACCCCTTAAAGGAAAGAGGGTGCCCAGGGGCCTCCTTGCATCATAGCATTTTCATTTAGTTGAAGTTGTTATGGTGACCAGAATGTTCCTTTAATTTGACTATAGTGTCAGGAATACAAACATATATTTCTAACACCAAAGTTGTAAAAAAGCTATTCATCCTGGCTTTATGTGAAAATGACTATGCTCTTTCCCTTTCATGACACTGTCAAAAAGGGGCCAAGCATGGATGTCATTACAATTATGCCCCCCTGGAACAATTTCTGCGGACGCCCAGGTCTGTACATTGTGTTAGCAAGATTGCTAGCAAAATGCATCTATTGGAAGGAAAATCTATTTAATAAGAGGTCTTTCTCTCACCTGTAAATTAGCTCTTCGGCATAAACTCCTGTGCTGAAGAACTGAGTTACAGAGAGAGATAGAGACACACGTGAAAATGTATCCCCTCCACCCCTCCAAACACATGCAAAAAAATGCTTATTCTCTTATGTTTCTCTTAAAATCCTTTTAAATTTCGTACCCTTTTTTTTGTGTTTCTGATTCTTTTTTTTCTTTTTTTACCTTGTTTAGTGTATCTTTCCTCCAATTTTTCTCCTTAGCATCTCCTACATACCCCTTGTGTGTCTCTTTCAAAACCCCTTGTGTATTTTTTACTTCATCCAAGTCCGTGTGTCTCTTTTTACCCTTTTCCAGCCCTCAGTATGTCTCTTTACTCACAGCCCCTTTTGTATGTGACTTAGCCCCAGTCCCTTTGTCTCTTTCTCCACTTCTGAATCCCCTCTGTGTGTCTTTTTCTAACTCCAGTCCCTCTGTGTGTCTCTCTCTCCACCAAGTCCAGCTTTGCCCCACCCCCACAATCCTTGTGTGTCACATTGTTCCCCTTCCCTTCTGTATGTTTCTTTGTTGTGTTTCTTTGTCTCTGTTCCAGTCCCTCTGTGTGCCTCTTTCTTCCCCCAGTCCCTCTGTGTGTGTGTCTCTCTCTCCACCCAGTCCAGCTTTGCCCCCCCCACAAACCTTGTGTGTCACTTTGTTTCCCTTCCCTTCTGCATGTCTCTTTTGTTGTGTCTCTTTGTTTGTGCTCCAGTGCCTCTGTGTGTCTTTTGCCCCCTCTCCTCTCTGTGCCTCTCTCTTCCACCTCTGTCTCTTTCTCCTACCCATGTCTCTCTCCCCCCTGTCTCTTTCTCCCCACTCCCACTGTGTCTCTCTCTCTCTCCCTCTGTCTCTTTCTCCCCACTCCCCTGTGTCTCTCTCTTGCTCCTTTGTTTCTTTCTTCCCCACCCCATGTGTCTCTCTTTTGCCCCTCTGTCTCTTACTCCCCCTGTGTCTCTCTCTTTCATTCTGTCTATTTCTCCCTGCGACATACCGTCTGGCACCCCGACTGGGTACCCCCATCAATCGCTGCTTCCTAGTACCTGCGGGTAGTGAGATCAAATATATCCACTCCCAGGCCTGCTTGCCATCTCCACTCCCAGGGCTGCTTGCTGCTGCTGGGATGAGGGACCGACAATCTCCTTTTCCTGTGATGCTGCCTGGTGCTGGGTAGTGAGACTGACTATCCCCACTCCCAGGGCTGCTTGCTGCTGCTGGGATGAGGGACCAACAATCTCCTCTCCCTGTGCCACTGGCTGCCGCTGGGAAGAAAGACCAGTTGTCTCTTCTCCCTTTAAACCATACTGCCACTGGAGAGTCAGACTGACTGTCTTGCCTCCCGGGAACGCTGCTTGGTGTTGTGTAGTGGGACCGACCGTCTCCACCCCCAGTGTTGCTGGCTGTTGATGGGATGAGGGACCTCTCCCTGTGATGCTCTTTGCTGTTCGGGCGGGTGTATTCCCCACCGGGCCCGTTCTGCTTAGTACTGCAGGTCCTCGGTCACGTGGGTCTCGAGTATCCTGACAATCCTTACCGGAACTTCAGGGCCAAAAAGAGCCAAAGGAACTCCTGGGTACTAGCTCTCTCCATCTTCCGAGTTCCTTTGTAGACAGTGGCGCTGAATGAATCCTGGTGTCTCTAGTATGCTTCTATACTCACTAGGAAGCCGTCCCGCCGCTGCCACCAAATATGACGGACAGCTTGGCACCCTGACCGGGTACCTCCGTCAAACACTGCTACCTAGTACATGCGAGCACCATAAGCACTGCACTGGAACACCATAACCACTGTAAACCCCAAAAACTGCCACAGCTTGGTTGGGGTCTCACCGTCCTCCACCCACCCTGGTCCCAAGACCAGGATCCAGCTTACAGTGGGTAGACCACTCCTAGTCCAGAGGGCAAAGCAGGCTGCTTTTATAAGAGCAAGTGTTATGATCCAAGAGAATATAGTGATTATAGCAATCCCCAGAGTGTGAATATAGCTCTCCAATCCCCCAAACATGAGCCTAGACTTCATGAAGGGTAAAACGAATCTCAATTTAATGGTAGCCACAACTGGCCTTTTATGACAGTCCCCATGCAAAGGGCAGCCCCCCTGGACCTGAGAGTAAACTACAGTAGAAATAAATACACAATCACATTGGCTCTCAGGTCGAGGACACTCCCATACAAAATAGTTCAAGTCCTCCCCTATGCCTAATTGAGTCAAGCACTATACTAAACTCAATCATCTCCAAACACAAAAAAACACATATTTTTACAAACCCCCAAAATACCTTAAAATACACAAAATCCCCTGATAGCTCTGATCTGGGTGACCAACATATCCAAAAATCACCCAGATCAGTTCAGCGATTCAGGAATTTCCTGGAAGTCTTTATTTTGACCGACTGTCCGCATGGTCCCATGCCCAAAACAGTTCCATAGAATTGCGGCTAAGTGCTGCTGGGGACTGAATAGGAACTGCGAAGTCTTCATGCCGAAAATAGTTCCATAGAATCAGGGCCTGTGCAAGGATTTTATTTTTGCCGCCCACATGTGACATCACAATGTCCCACCCATATGATCTGCCATATGAACTAACACCAGTGCTGCACACAGTGTGTGTTTACATTTAAAAAACTAATTTTAACTTTTCATTTGATTTGAATCTAGCAAACTTTCTGCCTGAAACAGGAACACCAGCAATACAGCAGGACTATGAAGAACTCATGGAAAGGATCAGTCCTTGAGTGGATAAATTATATGTGGACTGACCAAGTTGTATGATGGATGAAAAGAGAATGGAAAGAGGAGATCAGGATATGCTGTAGTGTCTTCATATGAAATATTTGAAGCACAGCCCCTATCTCTCACCTTGTCAGTGCATGGAGCAGTGCTGGTTGCACTAACACAAGAATGACTTCTTGGAGAAAGACAAAGGATAAATATTTATACAGAATCAAAATATGTATTCAGAGTTCTGCATGTTTTTGGGGAATCATAGAAAAGATACAGAATTCCTCACTACAGCAGGAGCAAAAAAATGATAATGTACCCCAAGTGAAATAAATGCTAGATGCATTGCTTCTACCCAAGGAAGTTGTGGTGATACACTGCAAAGCATGGCACATCAAAGAGGGGAGTCAAAATTAGCATCTGAAATATCTAAACCCAGAGTACTGCTCACAGCTCACAGTGATGTCAATTTAAAAGTGAGCAAGATGTGGATTTATCCCACACAAGTAACAGGATCCCTTGAAGGAGATGGTGAAGTTATTGATTCTATTGTTGAACGACCAAGGACACGGTGTAGGATAAGGGCTCAAGTTACCTTTCCAAAAGGTGCAAGTAGCTGTTTTGATGGGCACAATAATCCCTGACCATCTGTCAGTGATGGAAAACTGAGATCTTGTGAATTACCCAATCCCCAAAGACATTATTAGAAATGCCATCTGTACATGGGCTTACTTCTCAGCTGGACTTGTTCTGCTGTTCTCATCTGGACATTCATTGTCTACTAAGCCAGCATTCTAATTGAAACAGATGGAATTCTCCTGCCTGGATATCTACCTCAGTTCCTGACTGCAATGTCCTGGTCTAATCGGCATAACAAGTGTTTAATGTAACTGTTTGTTTTTAGGGGGTGTTTCAGCTCATAACATGTTAACTACCAGTTTAGTGGTGTGATAAAGTGAAGGCAGATAGGCCTTTTAACCCCAGGGGGAGTATGTGTAGGATGTGTTGTAGGCAATACAAAACACTGTTTAGTTATGGGCCCCTGGGGTGGAGCATTTGGAGAGAAGGGTGGGCCAATGCTCCACTCCACAGTTTAGTGGTTTTCTGGGGAGACATAGATCCAGGCCAGGGTTTTTTGGACCGTCTCCAACCCACTGCTCAGCTGCAGTTAATGAGCTATTGCAGTGGGAATAAACTCCTCCCTGCTAGGCAGGAAAAGGAGAGGGATTGCTGGCTTCCTCCCAGGAAGCAGGTAGGAGAGAGAGACTGTTCTCTCCAGATAGAGTCAAGGAGACTAGGCACTTGGAGTGCAGAAAGGAAGCAGTCAGGGCAAGGCTGGCTTGGAGCACTGGGAGTGCAGAAAGGAAAGCAGTCAGGGCAAGGCTGGCTTGGAGCTCTGGGAGTGGGGAAAGGAACGCAACAGGCTAGCCAGCAGAGTGTTGCTAACTAATAAGGTTGGTGCCATATGTTTTGTTAGTTTAACCCTGATAGAGAGGGATGTTCAAAGTGAGTTAGTGCTCAGACGAGCTAGGTTTTTGTTTATAAGGTTTTCTGTTACATTTGTTTTCATTTACTGCTGTATCCTGTGTGAACTTACAAATAAAGTGCCTGGAGTATTTGCAATTACAAGGACTGTGCATGTTTTTGCCCTAGAGGACCGTGCTACCTGCTGACAAGGATCACAGTGGGAATTCCAACTCCTCTGCTGGTGTTTCTCAATCACACTAAAACCTCTCTATCTAGTCTAATCTTAATTCAAGATAAAACTCTAGTTTCATACAAGTAAACATATAAGCCAACAGATCCGAAGACTCTGTTAACTGGATTCTGGAACAAACTAGACACAGGACACACAGTTACAGAATAAACTAATACAATACTTTGTTTTTTTTATCTAGGACTAACCTTTGCTAACTAGTCCTTAAGCATGTGATGAAAACTATAAAAACATAAACAACATACATAATGTGACGAACAAGCAACATAATAATGACCTGCAGTCCTCTCCAATTATGAAGGTAATAGAGGATTCCATTACAGACACCATTAACAAGAATAAAGAACTCTCTCCAAAGCATCTCTTTCAAAGAAAACGTGCTATATTCAGGGCCGGACTGGGGATATGAAGCAGCCCTGGAAAAAAATCTATGCCAGCCCCATAGCCATTCATTGTGCTATGTAGGGTGTTATATATATATATATATATATATATATATATATAGGCAATTGAAATAGTTGGCTGCACTCTCGGATTTCCTGAAAATGTAACTTTTATTGAAATATTTAAGAGAAGATCAATGTTTCAGTCCCTCTTGTGGACTTTCGTCATGATCCTGATGCAAGTCCACAAGAGGGACTGAAACGTTGATCTTCTCTTAAATATTTCAATAAAAGTAAAATTTTAAGGAAATCCGAGAGTGCAACCAACTATTTCCTATATATATACTGGATACTGGAGCCCTGGTGATGCAACAATATAACAATATATATATATATATATATATATATATATTTTTTAATTTTTTTTTTGTGTTAGGTGCTTAAGATAGTACAGTGTGAAATACCATGAATAAGCGTAGGATGATAAAAGGAGCAAGTCGGTTGTGGTGTGCCGAAACCGACGATGAGGTAGGCCTGAGAAAGAAGAGGGCCCACCCAGGAAAAGAAATAGAAAGGAAATAAATGTTAAAAGTGGTGTGGTGGGAGGGTCATTCAACGCTGACCTCGAACGGTAAGGAGCCAGGCAAGGGGAGTGCCTTAAGTAGGCTAGGGGTAGCAAACCAGCACCTCCCACAAATGCAGGCAAATTGCCTTAATACTTGTGTTAGGTGCTTAAGATAGTACAGTGTGAAATACCATGAATAAGCGTAGGATGATAAAAGGAGCAAGTCGGTTGTGGTGTGCCGAAACCGACGATGAGGTAGGCCTGAGAAAGAAGAGGGCCCACCCAGGAAAAGAAATAGAAAGGAAATAAATGTTAAAAGTGGTGTGGTGGGAGGGTCATTCAACGCTGACCTCGAACGGTAAGGAGCAAGGTAAGGGGAGTGCCTTAAGTAGGCTAGGGGTAGCAAACCAGCACCTCCCACAAATGCAGGCAAATTGCCTTAATACTTGTGTTAGGTGCTTAAGATAGTACAGTGTGAAATACCATGAATAAGCGTAGGATGATAAAAGGATCAAGTCGGTTGTGGTGTGCCGAAACCGACGATGAGGTAGGCCTGAGAAAGAAGAGGGCAAAAATTAAGTAATCAAATTTATTAACAGACAACCAATACATATACATTTATCAACCAGACATTCTTGTACTGGGTTCGGTATGTACCGTGAGTAAGCGGATGACTTCCAGCGCCCCAGTGTTTTGATAACATGAGTTGGGATGTTGACACTGGAGGCTGTGGACGCGGCTCCTATACGAAAGGAGTGCCCTGAGTAATTGTTTGCGTTGAGGCCCAGTTGTGTGAGCAAGGACCTGACGTAGGTCATGAAGGTTGTAGTGGTGAGTACTGCACCTTGTAGTTGTAATAACGGTTGCGAGGGCAGTAAGTGATGGTGCTGTATATAGGCATCAAGAACCTTGACGGGACACCATCTGTTGTGCGTGGGATAGTACGGAATGTTTACAGGTATGTGCTGGCTGGTTTTGGAGTGAGGTAAAGACAGGATGTAATGATCCATATGTTTTGTCAAGTGGGAATAGAGGAGGAATGGAGTGGTTTGGGTCGTGGAGGTCGTAGTGAATTCTCTGGGTTGTAGAAATCCATAGAAAGTGATGTATATTGCTGTTTTGATGATAGAATTCGTATTAGTGTCAAACGGTTTTAGGTCGAGTAGGTTAGATAATGATTTGAAGATATGGTTATCTATGGATAGCCTCTGGGCCAAATGTGTGGGTTCTGATTTTTGAATACCTGGTCTTAATTTGGTGAGAGGCCATGAAACTGTTGTTATTTGGGTGTAAGATGAGCATGTGGTGTTGAATGCCAGTGAGATAGAGTTTGATGGTGTTGTATGACATTTTGAGTTTAAGGTGGCAAAAGGAAGCAAACCCCAAAAAAGATGTCATAACAAACGGTTGTATGATGTTATGTTCCAGAAGGAATCATTTGAATAGTGTGAAAGCCCTGCTGTATGTTTTGTTTGTATTGTGTGAAAGTGCCAACTGGGACAATGTCCTGCTATGCTGCATGATGACGTCTAGTCCAGTATGAGTTGTTGAAATGTTGGAGTGATGGTGGCTGTGGGTGCTGCTGACGGGAGTGCTTGATGAAACTCCTGAAATTTAAAGCGAGACAAATTGTCAGCAGCTGTGTTATATACACCTGGCACATGGAAACAACATAGGAAGAAATTATGACAAGCTGCCAACCAAGTGAGTTTCCTCAGAAATCTCATGATCGTAAGAGATTTGGAACGACCTTTGTTGATGATGTGACAGGTTGCCTGGTTGTCTGAGTAACAACGCACTGGCGTATTAGCCCATAAATGACCCCACGCTACGGCAGCCGCCACTATGGGGTAGATCTCAAAAAGAGCTGAGGTAGTGGAAAAACCTTCCAAATCCAGAACTGCTGAAGGCCAGCTGCCCCAAAGCCATTCGTTCCCAAAAATTGCTGCAAAACCAGTGGTAGATGCCGCATCTGACCAAATGGTAGGAGATGATTCAGTCAATTGAGGGAGGAACATACTTTTACCATTCCAAGTGGTTAAAAATCTCTTCCACATGTTTATATCTGCCGTAGCTTGGGCATCTAAGGACAACCTGTGCGTGTCATGTAGAAAAAGTGGGAAAAGATGCAATAGTTGTGAAATAAAGTAGCGACCTTGAGGTATGATGCGCATCGCAAAATTTAGTGACCCTAGCAGGGACTGTAGCTCTTTGCGGTTGCAAGTGCCGAGCTGTAGGTAGTTGTTTATGTAAGTGAGAATATTCTCTATCTTATCGTATGGTAGGCTTGCTTGCATTGTGGCAGAGTCTAATTGGATACCCAGAAAAGTGATAACCGTGTCTGGCCCTTCTGTTTTCTTTGGGGAGATGGGTACACCTAGTTGCTCAAACAGCTTAGTGGTAGCTTGAGGCTAGTGGGAGGTGCAGTATTCTCCTCGACCAGTAGGAAATCGTCCAAATAATGTAATACCGTAGGGCATCCGGCTATGATTAATAGTAACCAGCATAATGCTTCGGCAAATGTGTCGAAAATAGCTGGGCTACTTTTGGACCCAAAAGTTAACCAGGAGAAAAAAATAGTAGTTCCCGGACCACTTGATGCCATGCAGGTGCCACAGTATGGGGTGTATAGGGAGTAATTTGAAGGCATTAGTAATGTCGGTCTTACTGAGCCAGGCTCCAACCCCTGCTTGTATGATAGCTGTAATGGCGTGATCTATGGTGGTGTATTGCAGAGAGAATTCCTCAGAGGGTATGAGGGAATTAAGACTGGGGTTGGCCGATGAGTGGGGAGCCGATAAGTCAATGATGAGTCTCTGTTTTTGGGAAGATTTCCCTGTGACAATACCAATAGGGTTGGTGCGCCATTCTGTGAATGGAGGAGTTCTAAAAGGCCCCAAAACAAAGCCCTCATCCACTTCTTGGTCTATGAGGGTGTCAACCACTGTGGGGTTGTGTTGGGTGGATTGTAGGTTAGGGCATTCCAGAGTTCCAGCTGGTATGTGTAGGATACCTGTGTGGAAGCCTTCTGTTAAACCAGAAATAAGAAAATCTACCAGGTGTCTAGATGGGTGCTGAGACATCAATGCTGTGAATACTGGCATATTAATGGACGTAAGGTAAGGCTTGGAATACATTTTATTTGGACACATGGTCTTTGCATGTGCCCTAAAACATTTTGAACAGACATGCAATAGTCTACATCCACTGTAATTACAAGACCCAACATTGAAATTATTACATATCTGGGACTTGCCCAGAAACTTGATTGGGCGTCCCAATTTGTCTTTGGATAGTTTCCCTGGATCCCCAGAGAAACTAGTTCCTTGTGTGGAGGCATGTCCGTCTGCTGTGTTGGGACAAAAATTAGTAGTATGGGCTGTGGAGGAGCAGTATGCACAAGTTGGTGTTCTTAGACCTGCAAAGTGTCTGCAAAATAAGACGGTATCAATCCTTCCCCAGTTGGATCGTGTACCAGACATAGGATGCGCGGCCTAATCCCACGGCGCGGGACCTGCGGCCTCCCCCTCCTGCAGCCGGATCACGGGCTGCGGCCTCCGGCGTTGGGATTCACGCCGGAGGCTGTGGGAGGCGGGCGGCGCATCCCGCGCCCTGTGTGGCTGGCCGGAGGCCTTCAAGAGACGCCGCATGGCGGGCGCGACGGCGGGGCCTGGGACAGGGCCCGGCGGTGAGTGGGCCCTGCAGGGCCAAGAGGGGACTGCTCCAATGCTGTTGGGGGTGGGGGAGGACCTCTCCTGCAGGCCTCCTCTGCCAGTGAGGATGGCGCCCGGGGGGTCCCCCCCCCTGTTCTCAGCTCCCCCCCTTTCTAGGTTTCCAGTTTAACCCCCCCCTGTTGGTGTCCCCCTGTTTTTTCTTTCTATCCCCCCTTATTTGTTCCCATCAATCTGTTTTTTTGTTTGTTTTTTTTTCCCTTTTTCTCCGCTATGTTCCCCCTTCCCCCACTCTCTTTTCCTCTCTTCCCCTGCTCTTACCTGTTCCTGGGTCTTCTCTGCCTTCTGTTCTTCTCTCTCTGCTTCTGTTCTTCTCTCTCTGCTTCTGTTCTTCTCCCTCTGCTTCTGTTCTTCTCCCTCTGCCTTCTGTTCTTCTCTCTGTTTACTTACCTCGGCTGCCTCCTGGTGGCACGTCCTCTCCATGCCCTTCTCACAGGTCCTGGCTGCAGTTCATAGAAATGCCCAGCAGGTGGCGCCTTGAACATCTTCGAAGAAAACAGTGGAAGCTGGTTTCAATATCTTCTGCCTGGACTTCTACGGTTGTTATGCCGCGGGTGGTGCACCGGGCATTGGCTGGTGAGTACGTTGTCCCTTGTTGCATCCGATCAGGGCCCCCTTTAGAGCTGGGGGGGTATTAGTGCGCAAAAAAATAAATAAAAAATTATACATACAAATTTCACCATTTATAAAAAAAAAACAAAAAAAAAAACAGAACTGACTGAATACATGAATGGAAGGTGAGATGTAAAAAAAGGAAAAATGATTAAGTAAAATTTGGGAATTTCAAAAAAAAAAAAAAATGAAAGAAAAGCTCCTGAATTGAAGGAGAAGTAAAAAAAAAAAATGGTAAATGGACGCTGCTTACCAGGGAGTCCACTTCGGTTATTTAACCCCCCCCCCTTTTTATCAGTATTTCTCATATGTTATAGTACGGTTTCCTGCAGCATCCTGCGCAGCTTCTAGCACTGGCGTTGCCTCCCAAAAGGCAGGCGGTTAGGGTGGCTCTCGACGCTGCTGCGGGGCGCTAGTATGGCCTGCTTGACTTGCGCATGTCGCGTAATACAAGGGAGCAGTGGTGAAGGGGTTTTTTCTTAGTGATATGTTCCCTCATGCCGCGGGGGGCCCCTTGCTTGGAAGGGACTCCTGGTGGTGTGTGTGGGAAAATACCATAATTGGTTGCGCCCCATGGCGCGCAAGGAGTGTGTCAGGGCATCGTATGTTATGGATAGCAGTGTCGGGGAGAGGGCTGCCCAGTATGCTCCACGTTGTTCTGCTGTCAGGACACTCTCTGGGACGCGTGTCGTTCCTAGGGTGAGCTGGGTTGGTGGGAATTTGCAGACAGAAAATGGGGTCCTTGTGCCATTCCAGCACAAGGGTTCCGGTCGCAGGGGGCCCATCCAGTTCCCCGCTGTCTTTTCAGGCGGGCAATCTGTCGGGATAGGGGACATGAGTGCTCTCCGAGCAGGACCTTTCTACCCATATGAGACTTCCTTCGGGTGGTGTGGGAGCGGCTTACCAAGAAGCTTGGTAGGCTTATCTCCCGACCAACTTTGGGGTGCTCCCGAAGTCCGCACCGCGGGAACCCCCCCCCTTGGGGCATGGTGCCTGTAGAGGGACAGGGTCAATTTTGCATGATTTCTTATTTACTCGGTTGTCGTTCCATCTGTTTTCCGGGCCATATTTCTGACTGTCAGTGTTCTGTGGCTATGTGCTCTTAATGTCGCCCTCCTGGGTAAGCTGGGCTTTGTCTGTCGGTGTTGCCCTGCGTTATGGGGTTTTCCTTTTGGGCCTCCGTTAGCGGTGGCTTGTGCAATCAGGCCCCCTAAGTCCCTCCCACTGACTTCCACCTGTTGCCGCTGAGGCAAGTTTGGGGGTTTTTTGGGGCCTAATTGGGTTTTTTCCATGGTGTGCTGTCTCTTGCTCAGTAAGCTGGCAAGCATCGGGGCTCTTGCAGACCGGCATTCTGGTGGCCTGGTTGGCGTGGGGTACCCAACTCCCAGACAGGTGGGTAGTTCTTCCATTGTGACAATTGTGGGGTGGTGCAGGCTGTCTATATCATGTTGCAGTACCCTCTACCCCGGTGGTACCCTGGTTGCAGGGCCTAGCTCGGTGCTGCTTGAGTCTGGAGGTGTCTGGTCAGGCGGGGTTTTTCCCGGGGGTTCTATCTTGTTCAGGTGGGGGGCTCCGTGGGGCCGAATTATAAGGCAGTGGAGCTGTGGTCACTCGGTCTAGCGGTCTGGGGCCAGCTACGGTACAGTGTGACCGATCAGGCCGGATGAGAGCATTTCCTTGGCGGCTTCCCGTTCCTGTTACGGTCATCTGCAGGTGGGAAGGGGTTTTGGTGGCTCGAGTAAGCATCGGGATGGATTTCCTTCAGGCTTTCGCCGCTCGACAGCTGTTGTACTTGGGAAAGGTCAGTTGGTAGCGGTTGGTTGATTCATCAATAGAATCTGTTCCGTTCTTGGATGTTGCAGGGTTGACCTAACCGGGCCCTTTCTGCTTTCTCTTGAGGTAGATGGAATGCACAGGGTAATGGTTAGGCTCCTAACAGGATGTGCTAGGTTCCCAGTATAGTTGGAAATATACCGTTTCAATTGGGGGGAGTGCCGGGTTCCCAAATGTGTCCTGTTTTCCTTCGGTGAGGGCTATTGCGCCCCTGGGTTGTTCAGCCTCCTCTCCCATTTTGGTTTTCTCGCCTGCGTCCATGTTGTTGGGGTGCTCCAGTTGGGGCTTGAATTCCTGGGTAAGGATGGTGAAGAGTTCAGGGGGCATTTCAGTCCGGTTAGGGGGCGGCTACGGATGCCGCCGGTCTGGGCGTGCTTGTGCCACTGGTTCACGGAGCTTGAATAGTGGGGGTCAGGGGGTAGGCTCCTTGGGTTAACCCTGCCAGTCTCCAAATGGATTTCTCTCCGCGGTTACTGTCTCTCCCCCCTCCCCTCCACCCGGAATAAGGAGGGTGGGATGCTCATATGTCATTTGGGACAGGAGGGGGTGGGCGAGTGGTTGGATCTTACGCCTTCGGAAGTGGAGGTTTGGTGGTCTGGCGCCAGATACATGAGGGAGGTGTGGCTCCTCCTCGTCCTGGGTCAACTGTCCCGCCTCCTAGGGGTACTGTTTTTTTTTTGTCATCTGTCTGGGTGGAATGACCTGGGTTCGGTGGCTGTTTGGGAATTGGGTGCTCTTGAATCTGGACATGTTACGCATTCTGTTTCTTACCAGAGGTTCTCAGGGGCCGGGCTGAGGCTATCACCTGTTCCTGTTGGCAGTGCGCTCAGCAATGTGAGTGCCCTGGTGCGCTGCTGTCGGGAATCAGACGAGGTGGGTTTCTTGTTTTGGCTTGGGGGATTCCAGTTCACCTTGGGGTATGGCCGGTTGTGGCCTAGTTATCGCGAGGGGATGGGTGCGCTTGCTGGAGGTCGGATGAGGCCTATGTTAATGGTGCACTGAGGAAGACTCCGGCTGGAGATGAAATGCAATTGCCGCTAGATCAAAGGATTGTATCTGGTATTTTTTCTTGTTTACTCTGCAGTGTTTTATTTAGGCTTTGTGCCTAGTATATTTTACTATTTATACACTGCATATTGTCCCTGTTTTAATTGTTTATTTTGCAATAAATTTTGGATTCTGCACTTTGTATCCTGTGCTGCTCTCCTCAAGGATATTGTTTTAGCCTTTTTAGGCACCCTCCTGCATATTATATAGAGCCTGGGACAGCTTTAAATCCTGTGAGTTTTACTCTACATGAGGAGTCTAACATTATATATATATGTGTATCTATATATATATTTTGCACTATGTTGTGTTATTGGTGTTTTTTAGATTGATCACGAATGGTCATTTAATTTCCTGGTGCAGTATTTATTCTATGTTAATCTGGCACTGCTAGAAGTGGTGGAACAGGCCATGGCTGGTTGTGGTGGGGTCCCCCGCTGATTTTAGGTGTAAAACAGCGGGGTTGTGGCAGCGGTATGTCCTTGCCAATTGAGTTTGAGGGGTTACGTTTAAGTATATGGAATGAGATGAACAAGTTTTTAAGGTCTCAACCTCCCAAAAGGTTAACATTAGGTTGCCTGAAGTGTCGTGCCCATCGAGCGTAGATAAGGTCGGCTGATGGCGGGCATTGGAAAGATATGATTTTATGATGAGGGGGAGGTGAGAGGAAGTGGTGATTAGGAACCACTGTATGTTTATTGGCAAGGACGGTTGGGTCACTGTATAACACTATGTGTGGAGTTATATATGTATATATGTTAATTTATGCTTATTTATGTCTAACGTTTTGGTTACAGAAAAGAAGAGATTTAATAAATAAAGTTATGGATGTGTTATGCAGTAATTTAGTTTGTGATAATAAATGCTGTGGCCTGTTCATCCATACTAAGTGGTCTGTCATTATTGGGGGTTTGAATGGGGTTAGTTTTGTTCTAGGCTGCATCGCAATTCCCCACTACGTACATACAAGCATTTAGAAATGCTTTCCTATGGACTGTTACAATAGCGTGCACGACACTTGCAGGGCATGCGCATTACGCACCACTCATGAGCTGACTTCAGTGGGGTAGGAGAGATAACGAGCGCCGAGGGAGCCCGGCGCTGAATTTAACTAAGCTGTTGAAGCGGTTTTAACACCTTCAGCGCCACGGGATGTGGACCCTGACGGAGATGTTCCACCAAAGATTATATAGTGTCATGAAAACAGCTTTGTTTTACAGACACTACAGTGATCCTCTAATTAACTTTATTAAAGGACCACTCTAGGCACCCATACCACTTCAGCTTAATGAAGTGGTCTGTGTGCCAGGTCCCTCTAGGAGTAACCCTTTCTTTTATATCAACATAGCAGTTTCAAAGAAACTGCTATGTTTATAAATGGGTAAATCCAGCCTCCAAATCCTCTAGTGGCTGTCTCATTGACAGCCACTAGACGCGCTTGCGTGCTTCTCACTGTGAAAATCACAGTGAGAAGAGGCAAGCGTCCATATGAAAGCATTGGAAATGCTTTCCTATGAGACAGGCTGAATGCGCTCGCAGCTCTTGCCGCGCATGCGCATTCAGACAAAGAGGATGATCGGAGGCGGAGAGGAGGAGGAGAGCTCCCCGCCCGGTGCTGGAAAATAGATAAGTTTAACCCCTTTCCTCGCCATCCAGCCCGGCGGGAGGGGACCTTGAGGGTGGGGGCACCCTCAAGGCACTATAGTGCCAGGAAAATGAGAGTTTTCCAGGCACTATAGTGGTCCTTTAATTAATTTTTAAAAATTGTTTTACCTGCCTCTTCAAAAATGTGAGGACTGGACTCTTTATTGATCATCTCGTCCACTCACATGATGCCAGCAACACACAATGTCTGTCGTAATAAAAACAAAAAAAATAAAATTACTATAATGTACTAGAAATGTTTCTTCTTCTGCTTATTTTCATTGATTTCTTCTTTTTTAAAAGCTAAGTAAAAAAAATGGCAAGTGGAAATAGTTCAGATTCAACAGGTCCAAATGATGCGGACATCCAACGTATGGTAAGTTTACATAAGTGACTTACATTTTTCATGTTCACCCTATTTTAGTAATATCAATTACCAAAAAAAAAAAAAAGATCTCATAAGTCTAGCCGATTTTCTAAGCAATGAGATAATCATTGGCCTTGGAGACAATTGGTATTATTTTGCATTGAAGGATAAAAAGGACTGGACCACTGCATTAATCTCAATTCAGTTACATTAGGTTGCCTGATGGATGTTTTCATGGTGAATGAATTTTAAAGGACCACTATAGTCACCCAGACCACTTCAGCTCAATGGAGTGGTCTTTGTGCCAGGTTGCTCTAGTGTCAACACTGCAACTGTAAACATAGCTGTTTCCTAGCCTAGAACAAAAAAACGCTATAGGGTCATTAGGTCCACCCCACCCTCTGGGTCCCACTCCTGCAAGGCACTCAGGGTTAAAACCCCTTCAGCCACTTACCTTTCTCCAGCACTGTGCTCCCTCGGCTACGGTGAACATTCCTTCTGCCGACATCATTGACGAATGCGCATGCGCCGCAATGCAACGCAAACATTCTAAACGCACATGGTAAAGCATTACTCAATGCTTAAGTATTGACATGCAGCATCTTATCACTGGCATTGAGTAATGTTTTCCTATGGGCGGGAATGCGTACACTGCAGTTGCCGCGCAGGCGCATTCGGCAATGATGTCAGTAGGAGGAGTGTTCACCATCGCCGAGGGAGCAACGGTGCTGGAGAAAGAAAAGTGGCTGAAGGGGTTTTAACCCCGAGTGCCCTGCGGGAGTGGGACCCTGAGGGTGGGGTGGACCTAATGGCCCTATATTGACAAGAAAACATTTGTATTTTTTTCAAAACACTATTGTGGTCCTCTAACTGTCATAATTTATTCAATACAGAATAGGATTCATACAAATGTTATTGTGTTTATGAAGATCTAATACATATTAAAAAAAAAACTACTACATATATTTATAGCTGTCAGAATATTTTGAGGACCGTCATCGACTGTCTCTATACCGTTATGGTCTCAGCTATGTAAAATCCGCTAGATTCCGTTCTCCGGAACAAATGCAGGAAAGGTGAGTCTATGATAAATCTAAATACAGTGCATTGTTCTTTAAAACGGTCATGTATTTTGAAAAAAATGAAGCAACATTAATCTCTAAAGGAGCACCATAGTGACAAAAAAAAACTCGTTTTGCTGGCACTATATAGTCGTTAGGTCACCCCCCAACCTCTTGGGAACCAATCCTGCTAGTCTGAAGGGGTTAAAACATCGTCAGCCACTAGCCTTTGTCCAGTGTTGTGCTCCCCCGGTGATGGTGACCTCTCCTCCTCCTGCCAACGTCCGCTACCAATGCACATACGTGTCTATAGCGTTGCGCATTCGGAAAACAGCCTAAAGGAAAGAATTACTCCATGCTTGCCTATGAACGTCCAGCGTCTTCTCAGTCAGTTAGAATTGTGTAAGCTCCTCTTGCGAATGTCGGTGAGACAGCCACTAGAGGTTGGATTAACCCTCAGTGAAACACAGCAGTTTCTATGAAACTATGTTTACACCGAAATGGGTTAAAAATAGGGGGACCTGGCACACAGACCACTCCAAGTCAATGAAGTTGTCAGGGTGCCTGGTCCCTCTAGTTTTAACCCTGCAGCTCCAAACATAGTGTAGGAGAAACTGCTAGCTTTCAGTGAGGTTTAATCCAGCCTCTAGTGGCTGTCTCACTGACAGTCGCTGGAGGAGTTTCCTCAATTCTCACAACGCTGGATGTCCATAGGAAAACATGGAGTAATGCGGACGTTGGCAGAAGGAGGAGAGGTCACCAGCACCGAATGAGCTCGGTGCTGGAGAAAGTAAAGTGTCTGAAGGTGTTTTAACCCCTTCAGCACATCATGAGGGAGGGCGCTGGGGGGGGGAGCACTAATGACCCTCTAGTGCCAAGAAAACGAGATTGTTTTCCTGTCACTATAGTGCTCCTTTGTTTTTAGTATTCTAATACTACAATTGGTTATGTTTTGTTTTACTTACTTTCTACAGTTTTGGATGCTAAATTTTATATTCATAATTTAATATTTTTTATTCTATACTCCATTGGCAATCATTTTTTGTCTGGTTATTTATATGCAATGTAAAATGTTTCCTTTATTTTATTTTTTTGGTCACAGTGACTACCGAAAAACTGCCTTCACAATGTGGGTGTACGGATACCTGGGACCCAAAAGGCGGCGTCCGATACCCTCATGCCCAGTAAAACTGATTAGGTCACACTTTCCTGCACCTGATGCGATATACATGGGTTTTAGATATGCAGATGATGACCCTATAGCTGTTGAACTTGTATAGTAGACAGTACGTAGCCTTGCAATTGTTTTACTTTATCAAAATATGTTAACTATTCAACATTGTTTGTTTGTTGTATATAATGTTTAAAAAATTTAATTTATTTTATTTTTGTTGTACAATGTAAACATTTATAAAAAATGTTATTTGTGTTATATTAATATGTTTAAAAAAATTGCATTTTTAACTATTTTAATGATACTTTCATCTACTAATTTTATTTTATAAACAAAATAACACAAACACTAATATATATATATATATATGTAGAAAGGCCATTAGGCCTGAATTTGTGGGAGGAGTAAGTCCCCTACTTAAGCTCCCAGCCCCTACTCACCGCTGCCGCTCAGCTGATTGTCCTTAGCAACCAGCACTTCCGGTCCAGCTTCCCGCCAGAACTGTACCTGTTTCCAGCAGCCAGACGCCCTGTGCAATCCTCCGTCCGTCCGAGGTCCTTCCACTCCGTTTCCCTCCGGTCGAGGTACCCGACTTCCGGTCACGAGACCGGCGCGTTCACGTAAGCAAGGCGTGGGAATTAGCGTTCGCTATTTCCCCGCCGTTCGGGCCTAAAAACGTAGGGGTAGGCTCCCTCTTTCGCATTTTCACGAATACACGCTTTCGTTAATATCTCCATTCGCGCCAAAAAAACGCACGAACGTTCGGCTCATTTCGCTATCATTTTATGCTTTTTCGTACGGAAACAACCGAATAAATATTTCATGTTTAAGCTCATTATTATCTGTATTCACTTTTCCGTTCGGTTATTTCTGCACCAACCTATTCGTATGGTCAAATTCACGTACACCATCTTACTAATTTACATTCGGTTATTTCTATTCTTTTAAGCTAAGCTTGCATAAGTTCTAATCACAGTCCTACTATTATTTATTCCTTCATATGAGTTTGCGGTTACATTATATGGTTAACTACCAGCCCTGTGTTTTTCTACCTTGTTAAACCATTTAAAGTATTTTTCTGTAATAAACATAATGTTCACCACGATTCTTAACTTCATACGTGTCTAAATTCAAGCTATACCATTCTTTCCTTATAACACTCAGATAAGTCTTTTTAAACACTATTTTCAAGTTATACCCTTTACACATAATCCGTACTATTCCTTGCACATAAATCACGCTGTCACATCTTTTGGCTTTTACAGATTGCATCGGTCTCTTGCTTTTCTGCATTAAAAGTTATTTCAAGGTCCTTTTATTACAGGAACAGGTATGATTTTTTTATCACCTTGAGTTATCAGGTTTTATCAATTATCTCCACACCTATTGCTAACTATGGAATTTGTCTTGGTTAAACCCTTAGATCCTTGTATTAATCTAAGCTTCCACCGTTTCTACGCAGTTAACCTGCCACGATTAAACAATCTCTGTACTTTAAACAAAGGTATAGTTCACTCTCTTTTCAATACTAGACCTCACGCGGTCTCAACTCCATTACTACCTTCCCTCAGGCTTACGCCCAGGATACGTTATCTCTTTACTACTTGTCTACACAGACTTTCGGTCATACGGCCACCAGGCTCAAGAAGACACCAAAAACCTGACACGGTACTCAGCCATACCTTCAGGTACTTACATCCTTACTCAAGTACGTCCATTCGCTACCCCAAGGCCTCATTCTGCCTTCTCACTCATATCCAAAATCATCCCATTCCTACACCTAAACCTCCCAGATCCCTCAATGCAGGATCTCACGTCGTGCCCCTTACAAACCTTCTCCCTATACTATTCATACGACATCACGATACGTATAAACACATCAAACATCTGTCTTAAAAAACAATAATTGATACTGCACTCAAAATAAAGCAAAAAGATGATATTTAATCAAAGATAGTGAATCAATTTCATATATATTTCAGATATGTACAAAAAATGTGAAAAGAAGGGATACTGTAAATGACAAGTATCCTATGGCAACCAGTGTAATATCATGTAAAATACACGGTATCCTTACAAGAGTAAAATTCATATGAGTATAATAAAAGTTAAATTCATATGAGTATAATACACTTTGAAGTAGTATGAGAAATTCTCAATCTGGATTATTGACCAGTGTGGACAAAAAAAGTTATATACAGTATATACAATATATACAATAATGGAAAAAAGTAATAGAAAAAATGAATGAATGAACAAATTCCTTAAAAAATCAAAAAATGGAAAAAAGACAAAAAGGAAAAAAAAGAGAAAAAAATGAAAAAAATGAGAAAAATGAAAAAAAGTTGTATATACAGTCACCAGTGTGTACACACTATTGTATATGGGTGGATCTCACCAATATGCTTTGCTGAGAAAGGAAAAGTCCAGTTCTAGATGAAGTTATCTGAGTTGTAAATTATAGACTGTTCCTCCTATTCCTCTCCTGTTGGTTGAAGGTGATAGATATAGCAGATACTTGGCAGATCCCTGGATAGTCCGGGTCAAATATGTCCAGAGCGTGGACTTCTTGTAGACTCTTGTGCAGGATAAACGGGCTGCGCGCTCGGGACCCTTCAGCCCCTTCAAAGGCCCTGTGTGGAAAAAAGGAAGTAATGAGTCCATATTTATATCCATTTTCGGCGCGCCCGCTTGTTCGCGCGGGTCGCGTCCGAATGACGTAATGACGCACATGACGTCATGACGTGCTCCTCTCCGTGTGCGCATGCGTGTAATAGTTTCACTCACGCATGCGTACTCCTGCTGACTGCGTTATGCCGGAGAAAAATTGCTTAACAAAGTACATAATACCAAGATAATGGCATAAAGTACTATAAATTTACAAAATGCTAATATACATAAATACAAGGTATGGAAAGATAAAGTAAGAGGACCTAGAGGACATAAATACACACACTTAGTATATTTTTAAAAACAAAAATACATGACAAAACCTACAAGCTATTTGTAAGATATACAGAAGGGTATTACTTCAAATATGAGAGGAAAGTTGATTCATAAGTGGGGGCACAGTCATGAAATTGAATCAACCCTGTATTCATGTTCTTAATGATAATCCTAAAGTACTTTTGTATATAATATTGCAACAGATAATCAGAAGGTCAATAGTTCCTTCAGCCAAAAAATGAAAAAGTGAAAAAATGAATAAATGAAAAAATGAAAAATGAAAATATGAAAATTTAGCAAAAGGGCATACTCACCAGCAGTGTAGTGTGTGAAAGATGCCCATGGGTTCTCTTATGTTGGACCCCGCATTCTGTCGGGTTGCGGACCACACTTGGTCAACTATTATAGAGCTCTTTAAGGGATAAGAGAGACCGACGTGCCACATATAGACCAAAGTGTATACTGTAAAAATAGAGTGAGAGTACAATATTAAGTCTGGGAGACAAAGAACATGGACTCCATGGGTGGAAGTATGTAGGTATACACCCTTCATAAATAGCTTCACAGAAAATGTTTGAGGTCATAGTCCTCATTCAGCCCGTCTGGGTGTAATGTCTCCAAAATACTAATCCATTTTGTTTCCTTACGTAGCAGTGCTTTCTGTCTATCTCCCCCTCTCCGTAGGGGTTTAATACCATCAATAACCTGGAAACGTACTTGGTTGACACCATGTCCTTGTTGTAAGAAATGCCTCGGTACAGGTTTCTCACTGGTCCCTTTCTGAATAGCTGCTCTTATGTCCCTTTTGTGTTCTCCAATACGCTCTTTTACAGGTCTAATCGTCTCTCCAACATAGAGAAACCCACATGGACACTTCAAAATGTAAACCACATAGTCAGAGTTGCACGTATAGTAGTCAGGTATTTTGTATGACTTGCCTGATCGTGGGTGAACAAAGCATTCACCCTTGATTATACTGTTGCAATGTATGCAATTTAAGCAAGGGTGGGTACCCCTCTTGGGTTCTGAAAAAAATCTTTTGTGTTTCTGACTGCTCCCTATATCAGAATTTACCAATTTATCTCTTAAGTTTTGTGCTCTTTGATAGGAGAATAAAGGTGGGTTTTTAAACTCATTTGGTAAGTTAGCGTCACCCTCAAATATGTTCCAGTGTTTCATTATAATTTTCTTAATATCGTGACTGTAGGGTGTGAATGGCGAAATGAAAGGAATTCGATCTATCGCTTTTCTAGTGCCCATGGGGTTAAGCGCCAGGTCTCTATCTATTCCCAAGACCTTGTTTTTTTGTTGTTCAACTAATTCCACTGGGTAGCCCCTATGTATAAATTTATTGCACATAAATTCCATTCCTAAATTGACCTGATCTTCTTGTGAGATTATTCTTTTGACCCTCAAAAGCTGACTATATGGAAGACCATCCTTCAGATGTTGTGGGTGATAGCTAGTATACGCTAAGAGATTATTTCTGTCCGTTGGTTTAGTGTAGATATTCGTATATAATTTACCTGCAGTCAAATACACTTGGGTGTCAAGGAAGGGAACAGTTGTCCTATCGCAAGTCATGGTGAATTTGATGTTGGGGTCCAGAGAGTTCAGCTGGTCAAAAAATGTGTCCAACTGTGCTTTCGTGCCACCCCAACACATAAATATATCGTCTATAAATCTCTTCCACATAAGTGTCTTTTGAAACAGTGGAGTGGTGTATATGTGTACTTCTTCTAATCTGTTCATGTAGATGTTGGCATAAGTTGGCGCTACATTCGAGCCCATTGCAGTCCCTTTAATTTGTTGGTAATATTTATCTTCAAAGAGGAAATAATTCTCCATTAGGACAAATTTCAGTAAGTCCAATATATATGTTTTAGTGTCTGGATGTATAATAGTACTTTAGGATTATCATTAAGAACATGAATACAGGGTTGATTCAATTTCATGACTGTGCCCCCACTTATGAATCAACTTTCCTCTCATATTTGAAGTAATACCCTTCTGTATATCCTACAAATAGCTTGTAGGTTTTGTCATGTATTTTTGTTTTTTAAAAATATACTAAGTGTGTGTATTTATGTCCTCTAGGTCCTCTTACTTTATCTTTCCATACCTTGTATTTATGTATATTAGCATTTTGTAAATTTATAGTACTTTATGCCATTATCTTGGTATTATGTACTTTGTTAAGCAATTTTTCTCCGGCATAACGCAGTCAGCAGGAGTACGCATGCGTGAGTAAAACTATTACACGCATGCGCACACGGAGAGGAGCACGTCATGACGTCATGTGCGTCATTACGTCATTCGGACGCGACCCGCGCGAACAAGCGGGCGCGCCGAAAATGGATATAAATATGGACTCATTACTTCCTTTTTTCCACACAGGGCCTTTGAAGGGGCTGAAGGGTCCCGAGCGCGCAGCCCGTTTATCCTGCACAAGAGTCTACAAGAAGTCCACGCTCTGGACATATTTGACCCGGACTATCCAGGGATCTGCCAAGTATCTGCTATATCTATCACCTTCAACCAACAGGAGAGGAATAGGAGGAACAGTCTATAATTTACAACTCAGATAACTTCATCTAGAACTGGACTTTTCACTCCACTGTTTCAAAAGACACTTATGTGTTGGGGTGGCACGAAAGCACAGTTGGACACATTTTTTGACCAGCTGAACTCTCTGGACCCCAACATCAAATTCACCATGACTTGCGATAGGACAACTGTTCCCTTCCTTGACACCCAAGTGTATTTGACTGCAGGTAAATTATATACGAATATCTACACTAAACCAACGGACAGAAATAATCTCTTAGCGTATACTAGCTATCACCCACAACATCTGAAGGATGGTCTTCCATATAGTCAGCTTTTGAGGGTCAAAAGAATAATCTCACAAGAAGATCAGGTCAATTTAGGAATGGAATTTATGTGCAATAAATTTATACATAGGGGCTACCCAGTGGAATTAGTTGAACAACAAAAAAACAAGGTCTTGGGAACAGATAGAGACCTGGCGCTTAACCCCATTGGCACTAGAAAAGCGATAGATCGAATTCCTTTCATTTCGCCATTCACACCCTACAGTCACGATATTAAGAAAATTATAATGAAACACTGGAACATATTTGAGGGTGACGCTAACTTACCAAATGAGTTTAAAAACCCACCTTTATTCTCCTATCAAAGAGCACAAAACTTAAGAGATAAATTGGTAAATTCTGATATAGGGAGCAGTCAGAAACACAAAAGATTTTTTTCAGAACCCAAGAGGGGTACCCACCCTTGCTTAAATTGCATACATTGCAACAGTATAATCAAGGGTGAATGCTTTGTTCACCCACGATCAGGCAAGTCATACAAAATACCTGACTACTATACGTGCAACTCTGACTATGTGGTTTACATTTTGAAGTGTCCATGTGGGTTTCTCTATGTTGGAGAGACGATTAGACCTGTAAAAGAGCGTATTGGAGAACACAAAAGGGACATAAGAGCAGCTATTCAGAAAGGGACCAGTGAGAAACCTGTACCGAGGCATTTCTTACAACAAGGACATGGTGTCAACCAAGTACGTTTCCAGGTTATTGATGGTATTAAACCCCTACGGAGAGGGGGAGATAGACAGAAAGCACTGCTACGTAAGGAAACAAAATGGATTAGTATTTTGGAGACATTACACCCAGACGGGCTGAATGAGGACTATGACCTCAAACATTTTCTGTGAAGCTATTTATGAAGGGTGTATACCTACATACTTCCACCCATGGAGTCCATGTTCTTTGTCTCCCAGACTTAATATTGTACTCTCACTCTATTTTTACAGTATACACTTTGGTCTATATGTGGCACGTCGGTCTCTCTTATCCCTTAAAGAGCTCTATAATAGTTGACCAAGTGTGGTCCGCAACCCGACAGAATGCGGGGTCCAACATAAGAGAACCCATGGGCATCTTTCACACACTACACTGCTGGTGAGTATGCCCTTTTGCTAAATTTTCATATTTTCATTTTTCATTTTTTCATTTATTCATTTTTTCACTTTTTCATTTTTTGGCTGAAGGAACTATTGACCTTCTGATTATCTGTTGCAATATTATATACAAAAGTACTTTAGGATTATCATTAAGAACATGAATACAGGGTTGATTCAATTTCATGACTGTGCCCCCACTTATGAATCAACTTTCCTCTCATATTTGAAGTAATACCCTTCTGTATATCCTACAAATAGCTTGTAGGTTTTGTCATGTATTTTTGTTTTTAAAAATATACTAAGTGTGTGTATTTATGTCCTCTAGGTCCTCTTACTTTATTTTCCATACCTTGTATTTATGTATATTAGCATTTTGTAAATTTATAGTACTTTATGCCATTATCTTGGTATTATGTACTTTGGTAAGCAATTTTTCTCCGGCATAACGCAGTCAGCAGGAGTACGCATGCGTGAGTGAAACTATTACACGCATGCGCACACGGAGAGGAGCACGTCATGACGTCATGTGCGTCATTACGTCATTCGGACGCGACCCGCGCGAACAAGCGGGCGCGCCGAAAATGGATATAAATATGGACTCATTACTTCCTTTTTTCCACACAGGGCCTTTGAAGGGGCTGAAGGGTCCCGAGCGCGCAGCCCGTTTATCCTGCACAAGAGTCTACAAGAAGTCCACGCTCTGGATATATTTGACCCGGACTATCCAGGGATCTGCCAAGTATCTGCTATATCTATCACCTTCAACCAACAGGAGAGGAATAGGAGGAACAGTCTATAATTTACAACTCAGATAACTTCATCTAGAACTGGACTTTTCCTTTCTCAGCAAAGCATATTGGTGAGATCCACCCATATACAATAGTGTGTACACACTGGTGACTGTATATACAAACTTTTTTTCATTTTTCTCATTTTTTTCATTTTTTTCTCTTTTTTTTCCTTTTTGTCTTTTTTCCATTTTTTGATTTTTTAAGGAATTTGTTCATTCATTCATTTTTTCTATTACTTTTTTCCATTATTGTATATATTGTATATACTGTATATAACTTTTTTTGTCCACACTGGTCAATAATCCAGATTGAGAATTTCTCATACTACTTCAAAGTGTATTATACTCATATGAATTTAACTTTTATTATACTCATATGAATTTTACTCTTGTAAGGATACCGTGTATTTTACATGATATTACACTGGTTGCCATAGGATACTTGTCATTTACAGTATCCCTTCTTTTCACATTTTTTGTACATATCTGAAATATATATGAAATTGATTCACTATCTTTGATTAAATATCATCTTTTTGCTTTATTTTGAGTGCAGTATCAATTATTGTTTTTTATATTATTTGGAGGTTAATGGGCCACCTTGATTACTTGCACCGAAACGGATATGAGAGTGCCTGTACATTCATAATTTTTTGTATATAGAAAACATCTGTCTTAAACCCCCAGGATTCTTCCTCAAAGACAACATTTAAGACAAGACTCTCTACACTTACCAGGAGGCTCCAGATACCATTTGCGACCAGTCAAGGTTAGTATCCACACACCATTCCAGTCCTCTAACTTTACCCTTTAGCATACTATCGAACTGGCTATACGGCACAGGCTAATGCCTTAGCCCACCCTATCAGGAAATCTGATCCCGCGAGGCCTACCACCCCCACCCCACCTCAACACGGAGGTACGGCCCCACGCCCAAATCATAGTTATAAGCCTCGCATGCCTTACTACAGGGCTCTAGTTAGGGCCTCACCTGTCACGGCCACACGTTTTGATTTCTCTTATCGTCACCGAGAGGCCAACATCCCGCCACCACGTCTGTGGCACCTACGTCATAAGCCAAATCATAGGTAGAGCCTCTCATCGCCACTTGGCATTAGCAGGGCCTCACCTATCCAGTCATTCAACAGTTAAGTTTTTCGCCTCGGCATCTAGCATTAAAGTCCAGTTCTTCAAGACACACCACTCCCCATACCCCCCCCTTCTTACCTCACTCCCCTTCTAATATATCTTTCACATAATCATTCCTTTTTAGAATGTCCCAAGAACCAATTCCAACCGAAGAACTGACAGAAGAAGCACCATTCACGCCAATCAGACCCGTGTCTCCAGGCGAATCACTCACTCTTTCAACCCCCACGTCCTTGAGATCATGGACTATTCCCAAAATCACAGCCGAGCTTAGGCTCAGGGGAATCCCCTTTCCGGCCACAGCTAGAAAGGCAGAACTTTACAGGCTGCTTACCCACCAAGTTCCCGAGCCTCGGCCGGGAACTAGCTCTCAAGGACAACCACCAAGTAACAGCACGGCCACCCAGGATACCCTGGCAGATATCTTGGCCAATCTACAGGCCCTCAATAGCAGGCTGTCTAAGGTGGAGAGCGCCATCTCCTCCTCAGGTACTAACACCGTAGTCCCAGTCTCTACCACGGCTGTACCTGCCATACCTTCATGTCCCTCTATACTCCCCCCTCCAGCACCTGGCACAGCCATCACACCTTTCGAGTCACCAGCACACTCCGTCCCAGATTCTATCAGGAAAGATATCCTTGACGGGAAGGATGTGTGTCTGGTGTCTTTACTCATAGCCTCTCAGGATGTACTCGAGAACAAGGCATACAATTATGGTGACATCTCTGTTGTGCTTAAAACGAGGGATCCCAGGCTTAATAAAAAATTGTCTATCCCACAGTTTGTGATAGCTTTCGGGATATACCGCGACGTCATTTGCACGGTGTATCCCTATAGGAGAGAAGAGCTAGATCTCTATCTCCACAAGGTAGTGGATCTAGGCATCAAGTACGGGGGCTCTTCCTTCTATGACTACCACAAGTCAGTCTCAGCGAAGGCGGCGACCCATCTCAAGCAGTTCAACATTAGAATGAACTGGGGTCAGATGGACACTGAACTTTTCTGTCGCCACTTCGCCGGACTCAGGCCCCCGGCTTGTGCCATCTGTAATTCCACATCCCACATGGCGGACTTATGTCCCGTCGAACCAGATCCCACCACCTCCACTCTCACCCCTCACCCCACGTTCACACCTCACTCCTCTTTCACCCCTCACAAGCCAGCGGGTGGTCTCCGGGATAAGCTGGGTAGGCCCATCTCCTTTTTAGGTAAAGCACAGGTGTGCAATAATTTCAACGCAGGCTCCTGCAGTTTCAGCGCCTGTAGATTATTGCACATCTGCTCCATATGTTTCAGGGCACATACCAAGACCATGTGTCCAGCCAGGTTGTCACCAAACAAATGACTAACCGACATAAATATCGACAACCTGGTTTTTTATCTAAGGTGTCACCCCAGCAGGCACTTAGTGGATTTTCTCACCACAGGTTTCTCACAAGGGTTTCACACAGGCATAATAGCCATTCCCCCAGGTACACTAGAATGTCCTAATCTCCAGTCTGCACGTTTAGACCCAGTCGCTGTAGACACTCTCATTTCCGCAGAAACCACAAACGGTTTCATGATCGGTCCTTTCACCTCTTCACCGTTTTCCTCCTGGCGCACTAACCCTATTGGTATTGCTATTCACAAATATTCTAATAAAAAACGTCTCATTATCGATTTATCGGCACCGCACTCCTCTTTTGTTCCAAGCATAAACGCACTCATTCCAGCAGACGAATTCTCTCTGCAGTACGTCACCATCGACGACGCCATACAGTCCATCATGACATCTGGTAATCGACCCTGGCTCAGCAAAACAGACATCACTAACGCTTTTAAATTACTGCCCATACACCCCTCACTCTGGCACTTACACGGTGTTAAATGGCGAGGGTATTATTACTTCTCAACACGACTCACTTTTGGTTCCCGAAGCAGCCCCAAACTTTTCGACATTTTCGCAGAGTCACTATGCTGGCTGCTTCTGAACGTCATCAGGTGTCACTCCGTTATTCACTATCTAGATGACTTTCTACTGATAGAGCCAGGGTCATCAACACCCACAGCAATCAATAGTACTACCGCACTTTTTTCCACACTTGGAGTCCCTTTGTCCCCAGCCAAAACTATAGGACCCACAACAAAGTTGACCTTTTTAGGCATAGAGCTCGATTCTGTCAAACTCAGAGCTAGCCTTCCACACGACAAACTTTCACGATTGAGAGGGGAGATAGACACGTTCCTGCGGAATGACGTTTGCACCAGGAGAGAACTTCAGTCCCTTCTTGGATCTCTGAACTTCCCCATGCGCATCATTCCGCAGGGAAGGTCTTTTATTTCCAGACTTTTTTGCCTGCTCCATGGAGTCCCGGACTCCGGCACAGTTTCTTTGGACCCCCACGCCAAGGCTGACTTGGCTATGTGGGGGAAGTTTTTGAAAGACTGGAATGGTATCTCCATGTTTATCCCCCCTCTCTCCACCTCTTCACCCATCATCCACACAGACGCAGCAGCCAACACCGGTTTCGCAGCCATTTTCGGGAACCACTGGTTTAGGGGCCACTGGCCCACTGAGACGGATGCCTTGCCAGGATTCAGGGAGACCTCAACCCTATTTGAAATTTACCCCATTGTGGCGGCCGCACACACCTGGGGTCATCTCTGGTCCGGCAAGGCAGTAAAATGCTACTCAGATAACTCGGCAGCTTGCGATATCATTAACAAAGGGCGCTCATCATCCCTGACCATCATGCGGCTGATTCGCAAGTTGACCTGGCTGGCAGCATCCAATCAGTTTCACTTAGTATGTTCTCACATCCCGGGTATTCACAACACCGCCGCTGACGCTCTTTCTCGTTCTCGATTCCAGGCATTTTCTCAGGCACTCCCAGCAGCTCACCATCAGCCATCCAGGACACCACGGTTTCACGAACTAATATTGGATTAAGCACACTCTTGCTTCACGCTAGATCACTCACTCACCAAGCATTATCACCCAACACTGCTATCACTTACAATAGGGCACTTAACATATTTAACAAATTCACTGCAGAATTCGGGCTACAAGGTGACTTTTCTATCCAAACCATGGTGTCTTTTGCCTCTTTCTGCCACCTACACCTTAATCTGTCACACAACACCATTAAACTTTACCTCACCGGGGTTCAGCACCACAGCCTCACCAATTTTCCTAACAGCACCCCCTTTTTGTCTTCATACCCCATAAAAAAGGTCTTGAAAGGTATATCAAAGGTTTCACCACCACTCGCAAGCACTAGATTACCCATAGACGGGCCTATCTTCAGGTCTCTTAGCAATCTCCTTGACACAGCCCCATTTGATAGCTACACCAATACGGTGATAAAATCTGCCATATATCTCGCTTTCTACGGTTTTCTCAGACCTAGAGAGTTCACAGTGATTTGTCAAGGAGATATCGCACGATGCCTTAAAACTTCACACCTCACCAAGGTAGAGGATCACTACCTCCTTTCTATCCCTACCACTAAAACCAACCGGTCAATACATCCTACAATAATTCCTCTCTTCCCTACTGATAATGCCTGGTGTCCGGTGAAAGTTCTCGACCAACTACGGTCAACTTTTCGCACTCACCTGCCAGACTCTCCGCTCTTAACATTACAAGGGCACCCGCTTACCATGGCAAAATTGATGTCACATGTCAGAACCCTGTTATCTAAGCTCGGACACAATCCGGCTGCATTCTCCGGACACTCCTTCCGCATAGGAGCCGCCTCAGCAGCCTCAAGCACAAACGCACCGGTCCACATCATCAAAAGGCTCGGGCGATGGAAATCCTCCATATATAACGCATATATTCCGCAACCAGAGAAAGAGCTTCGCCAAGCTTTCAGAAACTTGGTCTTGTAAAATGCAATAAAGTGTGTATTTTCTCGAATTTATCTTTTTGCCCTCTTTTATTTACAGGCCCACTCGTACGTTGGTTTCGGCACACCACAACCAACTTTGCTCACAGTTACTATCCATCACGTATTTAAATTCCGAGCACAAGTAGAAAGGCCATTAGGCCTGAATTTGTGGGAGGAGTAAGTCCCCTACTTAAGCTCCCAGCCCCTACTCACCGCTGCCGCTCAGCTGATTGTCCCCACCCACCTACACCCTGTTTTAACTACATTATCCTTGGTGGGCCCTCTTTTATTTACAGGCCCACTCGTACGTTGGTTTCGGCACACCACAACCAACTTTGCTCACAGTTACTATCCATCACGTATTTAAATTCCGAGCACAAATATATATAATATATATATATATATATATATATATATATATATATGTGTGTGTATATATATAATGTATATGTTACCATGTATTCGCAAGTAGTATTGACGATAGGAGTATATGTCCCCTTTTTGCCGCTTGGCATTATGGTCACTCTTATTTTGGCAGAACCATATCACATCTCTGTGATCGGAGCTTGATGTTTACATCAAAGCTCTGCTTCACTGCAGCATTGGTGCCCGAAGGGTGTGTTCGCTAAAAGGATCTGCCGATTACTGAATCGGCAGATACGATATCTTTGTTTACATCACATGTTAGCTGACCAAGTTGTACACATTAATGGGTGTTCCTCCCACCATCAGCACCCTATCAGATAGCTTATGTGATCGCGACTAAATGAAACAAATCATTATGGGACTGGTTTTTTGTTTTTTTTTTGTTTTCCTTTCAAATACACTTCATTTTTAATATTGATTGAATACATATAAAGTTAATTAGAAGTGTTTTATTTTAGTATATTAGCAATCGCTATGATATTTGGGTAATAAAGATGTTGTTTTATCATACAATTAGATTGGAATCATACACATGTTTCATTAGTCATGTGAGCATTATGATGTCATAAGCCTGCCTTTTTTTTTTGGTATATTGTATCTTCAGAAGCCCTATAAATAGGCTTTTTCAAGTGATCACATTAAAAGGTCCTGCATCTATTTCCGGTTCAAAGGTCATCAACACAACCTGCCTAAACTCCAAACAAGCTGGTCTTGGCCTAGTTTGGCCCACGCAAGTATTCATTTTACCTCATTGTGGTTCACAGTCGCCTCACTCGCAGCCCATGGGGCACCGCTGTGTCCTGCCCAGCCGTGGCTTTTTTAACCAATGTTTGTTTGTTTTTCTTAAACTAAACCGTAAGTTTGTTTAGCCATACAGTTATGGCGAATTTCACTTCTAACGCAAATTCAACCTATTTAAATCGTACATAGCATCACCGCGATGCCTCATTCTGCTTACTGTATTTGGCCCTCACTAGGCCATATCCACTTTTTTCATATGCAATTCAATCTGTCACTCTATAATCTGTTTTCTCTGTCTTCCCTCTGGGCATTCATGCCTTTATTGGGGCCTACATTGTTTAGTAAACATGTGGCTAGGTGTTGCAACTGTCTGTCTAAATTTATACTGGGCCTATACATGTGGTTAAGGAATAGATCTATAAACTTGTATGAACATTCTCTGTACACATTAAATGTTAAATTCCTTATCCTCTTTAATGGGGAATATTTTCTTAATGACTTAAAAAAAAAAAATTCATTAAAATGTATCATGCAACATAGGGGGCGTGGCCGGAACCCGAGCCACATGGTCGCGGGTTGAGGGAGCTCCGCCGACAGGGCTAAAAAAACGGCGACATAAGCGGCACAAATAAGCACACACACCGCAGAAACTCACCCCAGAGATGTCCCAGCACCGGGGGAAAAAAGCGGCGGAACCCAAAGATAAGGCAGCATTCTTTGCAGCCCGTACGCCGCAAGTGAAAACCGCGGGTCAGCCGATCCAAGATGGCGCCGAAACGGAATCAGACAGCGACCAGGCAGCAGGTACAGGCTTAAATAAACATACCCTGCAACACATGTTAGATGACCTGGCAGGGAAAATGCAGAGCACGTTCCACACAGCAATAACAGAGCTGAGAAGAGACATAATGGACTTAGGCAGCAGAACTTCACACTTAGAGGGCAAAATGGAGGAATTTGCCACAGCACATGATTCCATGGCAGACAAAATGGAGGACATAGAAAGCAGACTGGAGCGCTTTGAAAATAAAATCATGGATATGGAGGATCGCTCCCGCCGCAACAATTTAAGGCTAAGGGGCATACCTGAGGCAGTACACCAGCAGGATCTAACAGCCTACGCTACAGAATTCTTCCACTCTCTGATGCCTGACATTCCGGCAGATATGCTGATCTTAGACAGGATACACAGAGTAGCAAAGCCTGCGCACTTACCTCCCTCCACTCCACGAGACGTCCTCATGAGAGTACACTATTTTCACATAAAAGAGCAGATATTGAAAAACCACCGCTCCAACAGAAACGTTCCAGACAAGTTTAAAGATATCAGCATCTATACAGACCTATCGGCAGAAACGCTAAGAAGACGTCGGACGTACCGAAACATCACAGAGACACTCCGTCAGCGCAACGTACAGTACCGCTGGGGATACCCGGTAAAGCTGCTTATTACCAAGGACAGTAAAACGCATGTGATAACATCCACCGCAGAGGGCACCGACCTTCTCCAGTCGTGGGGCATCACAGTGAACAACATCCAGGGCGCGGGTCAACCTCGAAGCAGTAAACTACAAGGGGAATGGCGAGCAGTCAGAGCGAGGCGGACTACCCCGCGCACCGAACATTGAAGCACCAGAGACATTCGCTAATTGTTGACTGATGACAAAGGTTTGGGGAATGGGGGGCGGGGTGAGGGGACGATAGAGGGGGGCATCAGAGGGGCAATTAGTAGACCCGGGGTCGGGAGACGCCCCACATCACCTACGCTCGAGGGGCTCCGACAGCAGGTGAAGCACCACCTGAGGCAACCCACAGACCGTTGTAGCCTTCCCTCACTCCCCCCCCCCCCTCTTGGACGCTGACAAGTCCAAAGAATCAGTGGGGCGAACCATACAATAGCCGACTGATACTAACAAGACAAAACAGAAAGGGAAAAAAAATAAAAAAAATAAAAATAAAAAAAAATTGACCAAAACTCGAGCGGAGACCCCTCCCCCCCCGACATATGAGAGTTACTCCGCTGCTACAGTGCTTACTGGCAGAGAGCCCAGTCGAATGACTAGATCCCGACTCTAGACCACATATGGTTAGACCGGACCACCTACCCCCAATCCAAGAAGGTCACTCTCTCGACCTTCAGCAGGAAATTTTGAACACCTCAATAGTGGTGTTCAATTATAGTTTAAGTTTAAGTTTTAAAATGTTCAAGTTATGTTTACTTGTTGTGTGTCCCCAACCAGATTACGCCATTGCACTACACCATTACCACAGGGCAACGCCCAAGCACCACCACCCCAATAGTATGTGGCACCCCCAACCGAATTATGGTCCTAAGCCCCAGAGCTATACACGATTCCTCAGAAGACCTGCCACCACTCTCACGCACAAGGCGCCAACCGTTATACACACAGACAGTCGACCCTACAAACATCCGCACGAGGCCACAATCCAAGCCACATAGTTGAACCACAAAGAGTATGAAAATATACACCCATAATGTCAGAGGGTTAAATACCCCACAAAAAAGGCACACACTCCTTAAGGAACTTAGGGGCAACCAAGCCGATGTGATATGTCTACAAGAGACCCACTTCTCTGCAGATACAACTCCCACTCTAGGGAAGACAATGTACCCCCATCAATACCATGCCACCGCACGCACAAAACGGAAGGGAGTCTCTATCCTCCTCAGCCGTCACTTAGCCTTTGAAGAAATTATGGTGAAGAAGGACCCGCTAGGCAGGTACATTATACTGATCTGCACTATCAACAGCTCCACCTATACCATAGTTAATACATACCTACCAAACGTAAACCAGGGGGCATATCTCAGTAATCTGCTAAAACTCACATCTCAACTACAAACAGGCACCACGATCATTTGCGGGGACTACAATCAGTTCCAAGACCCCACACTAGACTCCTCAGCAAAACACACAACCAGGAGAGCTAAAACACTGCACAGACAGTGCAAAGCCTTAACCAAACTCCTAAACACATATGGGCTATACGACGCATGGCGCACGCTCCATCCGCAAGGAAAGGAGTATACATATTATTCACAGGTGCACAACACGTACTCAAGAATAGATGGGTTCTTACTTCAGAGTGCACACCTAAATAGAGTGATAGACTGTATGATCGGAACAACCCCCTGGTCGGACCACAATCCAGTCACACTACACTTAGCAGACCACTACAACTATAAGAACAGAGGCCCATGGAGGTTAAATGAACGCCTCCTTGGCGACCCCCATTTTGTACAGACGTTGGAACAGGACCTACACACGTACTTCCAGTCTAACGATACACAGGACATAAATGCCCTCACACTATGGATGGCCCACAAACCGGTCATCAGAGGTATTCTCATCAAACGAGCCACTCACCTCAAAAAACAGCAGAACCTCACTTATACCCAAAATCTCAAAAAACTGCAAGACCTACACAGAGATAACATACTCACCCCCTCCGCGAACACGCAAAAACAGATAAAGGACTTGCAAAATCAGATTAATGTAGCAAATTTCCAAAAAGCGAGTTATGCACTTAAAAAACTGAAAGCCAACACATTTGTCCTAGGCAATCAGGCAAGCAAAGCCCTGGCCCAGAGACTTAGAGATAAACAGGCCCAAACAAAAATACCCTACCTGCTTTCACCACAAGGCCTAAAATTGACCCAACCCATACAAATCTGCAATGAGTTTGCGTCTTACTACAGTTCCCTCTATAACCTAAAAGACAACCCCCAGGTACATCAACCCACCCAAAAATCGATCACAGAATATTTACGCAGGTTTGACTTGCCCAAGCTCCGCGAACAACAAATAGCGCACCTAACTAACCCCATCACAACTCAAGAAGTATTACAGCTAATAGACAAGATGCCGAAGGGAAAGGCTCCCGGTCCAGACGGCCTCACCAACCTCTACTACAACACATTCAAACACATCCTGAGTCCATACATAGCGCAAGCCTTTAATTTGGCTACGAAACAGGGTAGCCTACCGACCGAATTCCTCGCAGCCCACATTATCACTCTACCTAAACCGGGTAAACCCACTTGATGCCCAAATTTTAGACCCATTTCCCTACTGAGTGCGGATGCTAAATTATACGCCAAAATATACGCGGAGAGACTCAAAACAATCCTGCCTGACCTGATATCAACGGACCAAGTGGGATTCGTGTCCGGCAGACAGGGCCCAGACAACTCAAGGAAGGTGTTAAGCATCCTCCACTACCTCAATAGAACCAAAATACAAAGTACACTCCTATCCCTAGACGCTGAAAAGGCGTTTGACCGGCTTAACTGGCAATTCCTGCAAGAAGCGCTCACAGGGTATGGCTTCCCCCCTACCTTTCTAAACGTGGTGAAGGCACTATATAGCACCCCATCAGCAACAGTGCTGAATTCAGGGTTTAGCTCCACCCCCCTACCAATCACCAACGGCACCAGGCAGGGCTGCCCTCTCTCCCCGCTACTCTACGTGCTAGCCCTGGAACCACTAGCCATAGCGATCCGGAACAACCAAGATATCAAGGGGGTTTCCATAGGTGGCAAGGAATACAAACTAAACCTGTTTGCGGACGATATCCTTCTCACACTAACTAATCCAGCAATCTCTCTCCCAAATCTTCACAGAGAAATCCAAGACTACAGTAGGCAATCGTACTACCAGTTAAACCTAACTAAAACACAAGCCATGTGCTTAAATACCCCCAAGACTGACGAAGAGAGGTACCGACTCAATTTCCACTATGACTGGAGGAATGACTTCTTGACTTTCTTAGGTATCAAACTTACCAAAAAACACACCGACCTCTTTGTAGCCAACTACATTAAATTACACAAAGAAGTGGAGCACATATTGCACTCATGGCAAAACAAGTTCCTTTCTTGGTTAGGCAGAATAGCGGCCATCAAAATGACAATCTTGCCGAAAATCCTCTACTTGCTCCGCTCTTTACAAATACCCTTACCGCAGTCATTTCTACACAGACTCCAATCTAGCCTGATTAAATTTAGCTGGGGAGGAAGACATCCCAGGGTCCCAAGAACATTGCTCATGAAGCCAATAGACGACGGAGGCCTGGGCCTCCCGAATCTTAAGGCGTACCACCAGGCTGCACAAACGGCCAACATCATTGCCATGCACTCCACTACATACACCCCCCAATGGATAGAGATAGAGGCTAGTTGTAGCGGGGTCGCGGATCTCCCTGCGGCCCTGTGGATACCCAAACAACTGCGCCGCACACCGCCAAACGCCCTACCCACCACTAAACTTCTGTACCGCATATGGGACAGTCAAAGGTCCAAACTATGTTCCGCAGAACCATGGTCTATGGCAACGCCACTACACTCAATAAATCTCTACAATAGCACATTCCCATACAGAACATGGAAGGCCTCCAGTATCACACACTTGCACCAGATAAGCTCCCCGCAGGGACTACACCAGTTGCCAGAAATACTAGCCACATATAACATACCTCCACAGCTCACGTTCTCATACTGGCAGATGAAAGCACTAATAGGCAAAGCCACAAGACAAAGCCCCCCACCTGCACACCCCACCACCCTAACCACTTTCGAAAAGATGTGCATACACCAAATCCCAACTAAAAAGACGCTGTCTGTGTGCTATAAGTCAATCACTGAGAGTGAAACCGAGACGGAGTGGAGATACCAGACAGAATGGCATAGGGACATAGGCAGGTCTCTCACACAAGACGATTGGCAATGCATCCACACAAACCACAAGGGACTCACAACCTGTGCTTCCCACATCGAGACCTCGCGCAAATTAATATATAGATGGTACATGGTACCTTCACGGCTCAAGAAAATATACCCAGACATAAGTGACAGATGCTGGAGATGCAAGACACAGGAAGGGACTATGCTCCACATCTGGTGGACATGCGCACTAGTCCAGCCATACTGGAAACAAATAGCAGCACTAATTCAAGGGGTCACAGGGTGCATACTAGACCACAATGCAGAAACATTCCTACTCCAACTTCTACCTAAAGGCACGCCACAATGCATCACCAAACTAATATTTCTAATACTAACGTCAGCCTCCACCTCACTAGCAAAACAATGGAAAACCCCAAAAATCCCACCCCCAGCAGAGGTAGTATCAATGGTTACGACAACCTTAGATTATGAAGGAATAATGTGGAGCCAAACAAAAGTGGGTAAAAGAAACGCCACAGCGAAAACACTCTGGGCCAAGTACACAGCAGGCAGAGACCCTAGCAACTGACGAGGGGCCAACGAACAGGACAAAATAGATCCGAACAGACAACATAAACCAAACCAACGAAGACACACGAGTTAGTTAGTATGTTATCCCAGTTACCCCCTCCAGAATGCCTCTTCGACAGGTAGACAACAGGGGCACACCACTCCCGTCATCACAGGCACAGTGGGACACAGACTAATGAACGAGCCAACCTTCCACTCCCCCCCCCCAAGAGAGAAACGGGCCATACAGCTCCCGAGCAGGGAACAGAACAAGGGACAGGGTACCCTTAGAGGCGCAAAGTTCTCTGGAACACTCAAAGGGACACTAAACCAGCTCTTAACGGCCTGGAGGTAGGGGAACCACTAAGGCAGGAGGGAAGACGCTACACATGCACACGGCACAACCTGACACAGGTATAAGCGCTACGGCAAGGGACCGCCACATGATGCAGGAACCATGTTAGCGCAACAATAGATGACGGCAGAGATGTCCCTTAAAGGACTTCATGAACAACTGTTAGTAGACGGCCTTGGTATATAATCCTGCACCGCAAAGACCTGTTTATTATGAAGGAATTATGTTCAAGTGCAATACCATGATTGTTATGTCAATGACCGATCTAATGAAAAGCAATACTGTATAACTGTAATTTGATGGGGACCTTTCCCCCCCCCCCCTTTTTTTCTACTTTCTGTACCCCTACCCACTTAAATATGACAAAATAAAAATTGTCAAATTGAAAAAAAAAATGTATCATGCATTGGTTAGTCACCCTACATTTCAATGTTTTCTTTAAGGTTGTACTTTTGGATTCAGGCACTCTTTATGCATACATTGTTTGGTAATTAGGTGGCTAGGTGTTGCAACTGACTGTCTAAATTTGTCAGGCCCAGACCTGGGTCTACATTTGTGGTTGAGGAAATAGTCATATAAACCTGTGTATATGTATTCTCTGCACACATAAACGTTACAATTTCTGATTCTCTCTAAAGGTGAATATCTTCTAAATGTCTAAAATCTTCTTACTAAATTACCTCAAACTTTGTATCATATGCATTTTAGTTAGGCACCCCTGCATTTTAATGTTTGTCTCCCCTCTTGGTATTCAGGCACTCATTAGGCCTACATTGTTTAGTAATTTACTGTTTAGTAGATATGCCCCAAATGACCGCATGCATGTATTTATGTAATTGTCACTGGGATATAACCTATATACTGCTAACTAAACCTGCAGTTCTTTTGTCTGCTGCTTTCGCGTTCTCTGCCTTTCTAACCCCATGCAGACTTTCTTTGTACGGTCTACTTGCATTAGGAACATCATTCAGTCATGTTCAGTTTAAGCAGTTATGTTTGATGCTAATATTACTGAGATATTCTACCATTATTCTAGCATTTGATTTTGTTTTCAACCGTAATCTTCCATGCCAGCTGTTAAGCATTCCGCATTTAGGCTTATAGCTCCTGTCTCTTCCTATGTATTATGTACGGCCATTGTGGCCGCTATCCTGTTAAGCCACTGGCATTCTAGAGGCCTCTGTTCCCGTTTTGATTCTGTCTTGAAACACCTTGTTTTATTTGGCTCAGTGGGTATGTATTATATGATGTTTTATAAGTGTTTACATACGGTTTATATTCTGTTTACCATTTGATAAACTAGATTATTAGTAACTATTGGATTCTCTACCATCTCATCACCAACATGTCTTAGTAACAGTTTCTTCAAAAACACCACAACCATTCTGTAGCGGAGAGATAGAATAATCCACAGTATCTCCGCTGGGTAACAGGAACAGCATAAAATAATCCAGGTAAATGAATACAGCATAAAATAATCGCGGTAGCGTTATAAGAATCCTTCCTTCCCAAGAACTAGACGACACGTAGGCTGGGAGTCAACTGAGGTTTTATTCACAGGTCACAGTATTTGTGATTCCCCATGCAAGGGGTTTCCCTACTGACATTCCAGGGGTGGTACAGTAGGGGACTACATGCGGAACTTAACAAACTGGACATTTCTCCCATTATGCACTGCTGTACGAGAGGGATACTCCCACTAGAATATACAGTTAATGTGATTATCCCTCCGTGCAGCAGAACCAACATTTCACATTAAAATACATAACTTTTACATCATTCACTTTATTTAAACGAATGGACGTTCGGTAGATAGCTGGGGTCTGAGCGCACAGTTCGTGAGAATACTGCTCCGATCCCAGCATAACTAACCGAACGCTGCACGAAATACACATTATTTTCTAGTTGCATTTAAAATACCGATTAAACGTAGGGGAATAAACTACCGAATGACCGGGGCTCCCGAACGGCCTGGAAGTCCAGCGGTATTCGTGCCGTCGAGTAGCCGATTTTAGTTCCAGGCGCTCGACGACCAAATACCGCTGGGCTAACAAAGGATCTAAGATGGCCGACCGCCGCGTGGTTGGTAGCCGAACGACGGCCACCTAGGAAAGCAATTAACTACCAATTGCAATAATATTTGACCTCCTGTGTGTGGTCTCCCATTCGGCAGTTTATTCGTTTCACGAACAGTGTTGAAATTCACTGTTCGTGAAACTATTGTAGGAATGCTGGTGGCTTTATGCCGCCAGCGTACGAATGCTCTTGTTCGGCTGAAATACAGTAATAGGTAAACGCTTGGTTCTTCAGGCTTAAAGCAACAGCAATACATTGATACCAATACAGTCTTAAGTGGCTAGATTTGCCACACATTCTTTGATTCACATACTATCTGAACCTGCATTAATCCCAGCATAGCCACCCTATAAATCAAGCTACCTCATGGTTTTATATACATGTTTCCACTCATGGCCCCACTATGCCTTTATATATCATATACCCCGCAGTGGGCAACCTGCCACAGGTTAATTCGGCACCTCGTTTAAGCATTTAATTTGAATTACATCTGTCTTACTAGTGTTGCATACTGCTCCATCATACTACTTGTTACTGACAACATACCTATCCTTAACACCCTCATTGGGCCATTTCTCATGGGGTAACTGTAATTCTCATTGAATATATTATCTTTACCTCACATTAAGCACTTTGGTTCACCTGTATCTATTTAGGCATGTCCATTATCTCCTTAGTAGGTCTTATATTGAACTGCTCACATATAGCAAAGGTTGTGAGTAAATGATTTCTTGGTTTTGTTTCAGGTCCAATGCCTTCACATGCGGCCGTACTGGGTCTTCATTACATTCCCATCACATAGTCCTTTGTGGGCGGTCCAATATGACCAATTTACCCCTCATTTGGGCTTTGCATAAGTACCTTCCTGCTTCGCGGGGGTTATATATACCACTTTTTCTTGCAACATTTCATTACACCACTTAGTCTCGCTTGGCCTAAACCAACCGCCCTATACACCCCTACCTCGGCCTGCAAAACGCACTGGTATTGTTTAGACATTGAATTACTTCACATATTGTGTCACTTCATTCTTGCACAGTATTGGCAACGTTATGTCGCAAGTCACCTAATCGAGACACCAAATATCTATTGTGTTGGCTGTATACTTGTCATCCTTTGGCATGGACCTTGTAGTTTACCCTTCACTGAATGCCATGCTACCACCCTTCTAGCTAACTACTCTCCCTACCTTTACAAATGGACTGGACCAAATACCAGGGCATCACTAGTGGCCATTTCACAACTCCAACACCATGGTATGCTTATCCTTATGTTCGTTCCATACATCCATACCCCTCATACCGCCCTATTTCTCCAACCAGCAGCTACAAGATGTGTAACAAGATGGTGCTGGAATGTGTAGGGGAGCTCCATGTTAGTAATGACATCACGCCCAGTAGGATGGAATTAGATGAGACTCCTTAAAGTGTAACCAATTGTTGATGTATTTTCTCTGTTATCTATAATTATGCATGTGACGTATTTCTGTCTTCATAAGGGGCTCCCGTCCCCTGATTAAACATTTCTGAAGTTTTTCATGAACCTGAAACTTGTGTCCGGTGTGAAATTACTCTAGGAAGCGTGCACGCATACAATTTCAATAATTTGGAACAGGGGCAGATATTCAAATAATCAAACACTTGATTTGATCCATAACAAGCTCAGGACTGACATTAAGCATTCTGTCTTCTGCTACAATACATCTACACATGGTTCTCACTGCAATACAATTACACACGGCCCTTCAGGGGCAATAACTACGGAATTTAAGCCCCTCATTTGGGCAATTACATACATCAAATTCCTGATATGAGGGAAAAAAATTAAAATACAACCTTTCATACTACATTCCATTATTACACACTGCCTTGTTAGGCCCACGCAAGGCTTTCCTATAGAGCCATCTCTCGACACTCCCAAGAACCTAGAACCTATCCCTACAGATTTAGCATATTCAGCCCTCTTCGTTCTGTCGCTATTTTTAACTGTTAACTTCCTAGTTCTGGTATATTGCTTCATCTGGTACGCTATGGGATTCGATTATGTGGTGGTTGTCTATTTCTCTTGGTGTTCTTTCTCATACATACTTCAGGTCCTTCTAGTGGAACAATGTGCAGTGGGAAGTCTATATTCAGTACATCAGGTATTCAGCATTTGAGATCATCTGTTAATTTTCAGTTACAATGTTATGTTTTGATATGCCTTTCTGTCACTGTGCCTACTTGCTCCAAATTTGTGGCTGTTTATCGTCAACTCAATACATCGTGATTGTACCCTCGCCTTGACATATACTCAACATGTTGATCAATTATTCCTGCCACCTGCTTTTATGGCCTCTTACATATCGAAACACGCTAGGAGCATAGCAGTATGTCACATCTCACCAGGTATATTTCATACCGACAACTGTATGTATGCTCACCTGGCTCACCTCTTATACAGTTCAATTTCCTTTGGTTAGTTGGTATCAGATATCAAGAGTATTATGTGTTCTGGGCTCATTGCACTTACGTTACCTACCTTACCAGCAATCTTGCCGTTGCATTTTCACAGTGTTGTCATAGTTCTAGATTATGAAATCCTTAGTGGGATTTAGGTTTTGGACCACAGTACACATTTTCTTTTGCCCATACCTTTCTAGTCACTTATACTTACCATCAACTCACTCACTCTACACAACTTATGTTTCACTTGGTCTGGCTGTTAGGGTTCCCTTAGTGGCCATAGGTAGTTTTTCCGGCTTCTTGTGCTGTTATTTAGCAGTACCACGAAGGCAACACCCATCCTTTTATGGAGGTATTCGCCCCTCGGGCCAAACCATAGTTACTGCTTTGCATGTCTGCCTTCTTGGCAAAAGCAGTTAGGGCCTCACCTGTCACAGCCAACTTATATTGAATCTCCTTTTAAACCTCACCGAGAGGCCAACACCCCGCCACAATGCTTGGTGACAAATGTACCCAATGGGCCAAATCATAGGTAGAGCCTCTCATCGCCACTGGGTAACTAGTTAGGTTCCCAAGTCACCAATTCAGCTTAATTGTTTCGCCACTTGGCATAACATAGGTCAGCCTGTATCTTGGTTATAAATGCTGATAAAAATGTAAAGTATTGATTGCGTAATGTCAACACGTAAGTTTTAAACTATTAACTTTTTGCCCTCTTTTTACAGGCCTACCCGAACGTCTGTTTCGGCACACCACAACCGACTTATGCACCACTAACATAACTCTGCTTATTGTCCCGACCACAAATGGAAAGGCTGAACCTGTGGGCAGAGCAGATAGTTGTGGGAGGGGTTATTCAGGCCCATAAATACAAAGCCTGCCCCTTCCTCTGGGCTGAGGCTGTCTGGTTCAGCCCACCCACCACTCCCTTTATAAAGCCATTCAAATTGGTGGGCCCTCTTTTCACAGGCCTACCCGAACATCTTTTTCAGTATACCACAACCGATTTATGCACCACTAACATAACTCTGCTTATTGTCCTGACCACAAATATGAAAAAACATTTAAAAGGTTTGCTTATAATTTTTACACAGCCAGTGCAACTAATTAAAAAGAACTTAAAATAGATTCAGATCAGGCTTTTTTTTTTGTGTGTAATATTTTTTATTGAGTTTAAAATAGTGGTAACAGATGCACACAATTGTACAGTTGCAGAATAACAATTACATTTCGCTTTATACATCTTTAGGAAGTGTTTCATACTTCGTCCAGTGTTTGGGAACCCCAACAACTTGTTGGGGAGGCCAGTCACAGCATCTCAGTGCCATAGCATTTTAACGTTGTGGCTTGCACCTGTACCAGTGTTATTTGACAACTAACCTAGTCTTGCGACTAGGTATCACCCTATTATTGTAGGGGGGGGGGAAGAGGAGGGATGGAGGGGAAGGTCGGTTTGGAACGTCTGGAAGTGTTTCCAAGAGTTAGCTAGTGCCATGACTGCCATCCTGTGTGGCATTTTGTCGCCATGCTGTCCATGTCTGCCACGCTGTTTGCCAGGCTTTATTTGTCGGCCTTAGTCGCCTAGCTTCTATCTCATACCCTTGGGTAGTGTCTATCATATCTAGGCATCGTTGAGTGCTGGGTGGGTGTGTGCTCAACCAAGTCTTGCTTATAGCCATTAGTGCTGTGATAATAATGTGGTATGTTAGGTACATATCAGCTTTTGAGAGCTTATGTGGCAGGGCTAGCAGTAAATATGTTTCTGGGGAGTGTGGCAGAGTATTGCCAGTGGATTTGGTTATGATATTCGAGACGCTTTTCCAAAAGGGCCTAATTCCTAGGCAGGTCCACCATATGTGGAGCATTGACCCCGGTTCCTGTAAGCATCTCCAGCATGTCCCTGACTTACTTGGGTCCATTTTGCTCAGCCTGGTGGGTACCATGTACCAGCGATATAACACTTTCCTGCTAGTCTCAATATGGGATGCATTTAGTGTGAGATTTTTGTGTGCTAACAGTATTTTTGACCATACCTCATTGGATATAGTCAGATTCAGGTCTTTTTCCCATGCCGTCATGAAGCTTAATTTCTGTGATTGGTCTTGTTTTTTGGTCAGTTTATACAGGAGTGACAGCATTTTCTGTGGCGGTTTTGGGGCCATACATACTTTTTCTATCTCTGTCAGTGTCTGTGGTTGCGTTTGTGCAGCTTCTAGACCTATATTCTTCCTCGCCCATGATTGCAATTGTAAGTATGAGAAATAGGCTTTGGGAGGTAGGTTGTACTGGTTGGATAGAGTACTAAAGTCTATTAGGCGACCGTCCCTCATTAAGTGCGATAGGCGTGTGGCTCCGTGTTTGCACCATAGGCCATGATCGAACCCCGGAATGAGGAGTTGGAATGCTGGAATTTGTAGTGCTGGGGATATGTATGAGGTGGGATAGTGTTTCTTGGTGTACTTGTCCCATAGGAGGAGTGTGGCCCTCGTGGTTGGGCATATGTCTGGGTATTTTGGTCTCAGATGCCTAGGTATCCAAGCAAGGGTGGACATCGAGAGTCCGCCCGTGTTTGCGGTTTCTATGTGACTCAACTTTGGTGGTATTGTGTAGTGGAAGGAGGATACAAGTGTGCTCATCATGGCAGCTGTGTAATAGTTTGCGATCTCAGGGGCCCCCATTCCTCCCTCCTTGAATGGCCTATACATGGTGTCGGCCGCCGTTCGAGGTCGTTTCCCATCCCATATGAATTGATTTAGGGAGTGCTGTGCGTCTTTAAGGAATTGGCGTGGTAGCTGTATTTGGAGTGTTCTAAATAAGTACTGTAGTCGTGGTAGTACCATCATTTTAACTGCCGCTATTCTGCCTGGCCATGAGATGTATTTCCCTTTCCAGCTATGTAATTGTTGTTTAATTGCGCTAAGGAGTTTTAAATAGTTCGCTTTATACAGCTTTTGCGTCTTGGGTGTGAGATCTATACCTAGGAAGGTCAAATGGTCAGTTCGCCAGTCATATGTGTATGTGTTTTGTAGGTGGGTAAGTTGTTCTTTAGGGATATTGAGGCCCATAGCTTGTGTCTTGGTGACATTGAGCTTGTAGTATGAGCAGTTGCTAAATTTTGTTAGTATAGTTCGAAGCCGTGGCAGAGAAATGTCAGGTTTAGACAGTGTGAGCATTACGTCGTCAGCAAATAGGGTAATTTTGTGTGTTTCTCCCCCTATTTGTATTCCATGGACCTCATGTGACTCCCTAACGTGTTGAGCCAGGGGTTCTAGTGCTAGTATATATAGTAAGGGTGAGAGTGGGCAGCCCTGTCTGGACCCATTGGAGATGTGGAAGGGTTTGGAGGTAAACCCGCCGTTGGCTATTTTTGCTGTCGGGTTGTCATATAGTGCCGAGACTAGTGTGATGAAGCACTCGGGAAATGCGAGTTTCCTTAGCACAGCCTCCAGGTATCCCCAGTGCAGCCTGTCAAACGCCTTCTCAGCGTCTAGTGACAGTGCCACACTGGGGGTCCCGGTTTTCTGGATCTTGTGCAGGATGTTGATCAGTTTCCTGGTTCCGTCTGAGCCTTGCCTACCCCGGACAAACCCCACTTGATCATCTCGAATCAGGGATGGTAATATGTTTCCTAGCCTATTTGCGTAAATTTTCGCTAATATTTTTAAATCAGTGTTTAGTAGCGATATAGGACGCAGGTTCTGGCATTTAGTTGGAGGCTTCCCTGGTTTTGGCAGTGTGGTTATGTGGGCTAGCAGCATTTCCCTTGGTATAGAGCCTGTCGTGAGAATATTGTTGTACAGTTTTTCCAATTTGGGGGTGAGACTGTGGGAGAAAATTTTATAGTATAAGTTCGTGAAGCCGTCTGGGCCTGGTGACTTCCCCTTTGGGAGGGCTTTAATAATGCTTGCAATTTCAGTTTGGGTAACGGGAGCTTCCAATAGAGTCTGGTCTGCCTCCGATAGTTTCGGCAGCTGTACTTCCATTAAAAATGCGTCTATCTCCTTTGGGAGTGGCTGGTGTGTCTGCTGATCCCTTTTCAGGTTATATAGTGTATCATAGTAGTCCGCTAACGCGTTGTTTATATCATGTGGGCTATACATTTTATTGCCTATAGCGTTCAATAGAAATGGGATTTTTGCATTTTGCCGTTTCTGTCGCAGAAGTGCTGCCAGTGTCTTCCCTGCCTTGTTTCCCTGGGTGTATGTTTTGAGTTTCAATTTATGTGATATGGTAGCTGTGGTGCGCAGGTGTATGTCATTTAGTTTCCCTTGAAGCTGGGCTATGCGCTGCTGTGTGGAGGGGGATGGGTGCATAATATGCGCCGATGTTTCGTCCCTAAGTGACCTCAGGAGGTCTATATACTCTTTCTTTGCTTGCTTGTTCAGGTGGGATGCCTGGCTAATCAGGAGGCCTCGTATGACTGCTTTATGTGTTTGCCATGTTGTGGCTAGTGAGACCTCGGGTGTTTCGTTTAAGGTAAAGAACGAAAGTATCTCTTCATTAAGTTTGGTTTTAAATTCTTGGTTATGGAGGAGAGTGTCGTTTAGGCGCCAGAGTGTCGCCCCTCTGGTCTGAAATTTGTCCCTCAGGGTAAGTTGTACTGGTGCGTGGTCTGACCAGATTATGTTCCCTATCTCACTATGCGTTGCCATTGGTAACATGTCGCCCGAAATTAGAATAAAGTCAATTCTTGTGTATGTTTTATGTACTGGTGAGTAAAATGTGAATTCCCGTTCATTCGGATGCTGTGTCCTCCAAATATCATAAAGCCCGTGTTCGGAGAGGAGCTTCGTGAGTGCTATAGCCTGTTTTCCCTGTATTTTGCTCCTGGGTGTTGTTTCCGACAGTGTAGTGTCTAATCGGGGTTGCATGATGTGATTTAAGTCTCCGCATATGATTGTGGATGATTGGTACGTGTTAGGTAGTTTATTTAGTACTTTCTGTAGGAAGTTTCTTTGATTACTGTTTGGTCCGTATAGTCCCACTATTGTGTGTAGGGTGTCGTTGATTTTACCGTGTAGTATAAGATACCTGCCTTGTGTGTCTTTTTTGAGTCGGAGAAGTTTGAATGCTATTGAGGTGTGTATGAAGAGGGAGACGCCCCTCGATTTAGAGGAGTATGTCGAGTGGTATTGTGTGGGGTATTCTCTGTCTGCAAATCTGGGCACTCTGTTGTGTACAAAGTGAGTTTCTTGGACACATAAGATATCTGCTTTAGCACGCTTCGCGTCCTCAATGCAGAGTCTCCTTTTGTGTGGGGTGTTCAGTCCACGTGCATTAATAGTTTGTATTCTCATACTATGGGAGGGTTATATAGTGTAGCTGTCTAGGTCTCGCTTGTCCTTGTCTGATGTTGCCCCCACATTGGGAATGGGAATATTGTGTGGCTGTGTTGCCTGTTGGTTCTAGGATAGCATTGGCGTGTCGTTGCATAATGTACACCATTAGGTAGTGGTATGGATTTGGAGATGTGTTAGTTCCATTTGTGGGTAGTGGCCGACCTTGGGGATGTGGGATTAGGGGAGGAGAACTAGGGGAAGGTATAAAAACTATGTACAGAGTATTCCTTTCAAGGAATTTATGTGGGTAGACCACATCTGGGGGGTAAGAAAGAAAGGATCTTTCCATTAACGTGGCTATTTGGGCACCCTTGTGGTTCGTGTTTGTGGCTGCTTCTAGTATGCGGTTGGGCCAATCAGTGCCTATGGACCGATCCGGGCCCTTGGATGTAATCCCGGTAAGGGCGTGACAGGCTGAGAGAGGCCGGGGCCAGACGTCCTCGTCTGAATTAGAGTGTACATTGGCGTGCCATCCGTTGGGGTGGTCTGGCTATATGTGCTGAAGACCTGTCATGAACGCTAACGTTGGCTCAAAGGGGCCCTATGTACGTGTATGTTAACAGTCAACTATAGCTCATGCATTCTAAGTAAAAACATAACCTGCGGTAACTTTTTTACCCTGCTAACCGTCCCGCCTCCCGGCCTGTCTCCCGCCCCCCCCACCCCAACGGCCAAGAAAACTTCCCCGGAATCTCCCCATCCCCCACCCGGGCCCCAGTGTCCCATTGTCCCATTAGACCTGTTGGTAGGAGCGTATAACGCTGTAGTTCTGCAGCTTGTCTCAGCAGCTCCAAAGTCTCATGGTCCATCTGGTTGTGGTGTCATGCCTCCCATCTCCCGGGTAAACCGTCTGGCCTCACCTGAGTTGGAGGCTGCCCCGGTCGTTGCTCACCCGGACCCGAGGGGGGAGTGGAGGCGAGATGGGGGGTAGAGGGGGGAGGAAGGCCCATCACCTCAGGGTATTAGTCCAGACCGGGGACCCCCGCGGGAATCCACTGCTCTGCGCACGCTTCGTCACAGGGTCAGCGGGGGGCCCCGATCCAGAGTCACTTATCCATCGGGGTCCTCAGTTACCAGTTCTTGTCCAGCTTTGTTGTGCATTCCAGGGTCGCCATATTGAAAGGAGGCACTTCAGGTGCGTATCCAGGACATTATATGGGCAGTGTATATCCGAAGGGGCTTTCGCCTGCGTACCAGATACCGTCTGGTTTCAGTGTTTCCCGTGGGCTTTTTCCCAGTCCGGTTTGAGGGTGCCCGCCTTTCTTGTTTGCAGGATAGGCGGCTCCACCGGCAGGTTCCAGGCCTGGAGTTTCTTCAGGCCGTCGTCAGGGGAATTTATCACTACCGTGTCTCCATTTTGCGTAACGATCAACTTTGTGGGGAATCCCCACCTATACCTTATGCCGTGGGACCTCAACGTGCTGGTAACTTGGAGGAAGTCTTTTCTTTTTCGTAGTGTTGCGGCTGACAGATCCGCATAGATTTTGACCGTTGGGTAGTCGGCCGGCGGCTTAGCTCTCAGCCTGCTGCTCCGGAGGATGTGTTCCTTTATGTGGAAATAGTGCGCCCGCAATAGTATGTCCCGCGGTACTGTTTGTGGGAGATGACGGGGTTTCGGAATGCGGTGAGCCCGATCTACCAGCAGCATATCTGTAGGTATCTCCGGTGCATGGGCGTGCAGGAGGTTCCTGACATAAGCTGGCAGGTCGTCGTTAGTGACATCCTCAGGGACTCCCCGCAAGCGTAAATTATTCCGGCGGGACCGGTCCTCCATGTCCGCCATTTTTTCTTCCATAATGGTGATCTTTGCTGCTATGCGCTCTACGTTCGTGGCCAGATCGTTGTGCGCTGTGGCGAATTCATCGCACTTATCCTCCATGTGCGTCGTCCTTTTCCCCAGCTCCTGGATGTCCTTCCGTAAGGAGTCCGCTGTGTGTTGCCATGTGGTGATTAGTTTAGCAGATAAGACCTCCAGAGCTGCTGTGAGGTCGGCTTTAGTAATCTGTGTTGTGTCAGCTTTTGCCTCCGAGTCGGTATCATGCATGCCGTCGTCCGATTCAGGATCCTCGGCTGCTTTTGAGGCCTGCGTAGCCAGGGCCGCAGGAGTTTGTTTCTGGCTAAAAAAATTAAGCTTGTCCGGCTTTACCGAGCTCCTTTTACTTTTGTGGTGGGACATTGCTGGTCTATGTTGTTGGATGCAGCTTTAGGCGGTTGGATTACGCTGGATTGGGTGCCCTGTTGCCGGAGCAAGTTTTCATGCTGCCATCTTGCTCCGTGGTTAGCCACGCCCCCAGATCAGGCTTTTAACAATCATGAGAAGTCTTAATGCAAACCCTATATCAAATGTATCAAACAGGGGGCATAAAGGTTGCGCCAGAAATTATAAAACCAAATGTTTTATAACGTATATAGAAAAAAAATGAAAAAGCTATTTTTGTTTGTGTGTGTGTGTATATGTATGTATGTGTATATATATATATATTTGTGTTAAGGGCTCATGATAGTACAGAAGATACAAACACTGATAAGTATGGGATAGTGTGAAAGAGCAAGTCGGTTGTGGTGTGCCGGAACCGACGATGAGGTAGGCCTGTAAATAAAGAGGGCCCACCAATAAGAAATGTATGAGAAAAAGGAGTTAATAAAAAGGAGTGGGTGGGAGGGTGATGCAGCGCTGACCTCGAACGGTATGGAGCCAGGTAAGGGGTGTCCCTTAAGTAGGGAGAAGGTGAGTCATACGCCCCTCCCACAATTACAGGCCAAAAGGCCTTAATACTTGTGTTAAGGGCTCATGATAGTACAGAAGATACAAACACTGATAAGTATGGGATAGTGTGAAAGAGCAAGTCGGTTGTGGTGTGCCGGAACCGACGATGAGGTAGGCCTGTAAATAAAGAGGGCAAAAAGTAGAAAATATACTTTATTACGAAACGAGCAGTATACATACTTCAACCAGACATATCTTGAAAGGCATTTCTAACTTCTTGTACCGGGTTAGGTATGTATCTAGAGTATGCAGAAGACTTCCAGCGCCCTAGTGACTTGATAACATGTACTGGAATGTTTGCACTGGACGCTGTGGAGGCCGCCCCTATGCGGAAGGAGTGGCCCGAATAGTTAGCTGATTTTAGTCCTAGTTGTGTAAGTAGGGACCTGACGTGGGTCATGAAGGTGGTGGTAGTGAGTACCGAACCTTGTAGACAGAAAAGTGGTTGAGATGGTGATGCTTTGAAATGCTGAGTATAGGTGTCCAGTAATGTGACGGGGCACCACACGTTGTGGGTAGGATAGTATCTAACCTCTACCGGGGGTGCGTGTTGATTGGTTTTGGAGTGATGCAGAGTTAAAATATAGTAATCCATGTGTTTCGTTAAGTGTGAATGAAGCAGAATGTGAGTGGACTGGGATGTGTTGATGGCGGTAAATTCTCTTGGTCTCAAGAAACCATAAAAGCTACGTATATGGCGGTTTTTATAACAAGGTTTGTGTTGTTCGCAAAGGGTTTTGAATCTAGTAGGCTGGATAAATCCTTGAAGATATTGAAGTCTATAGGTAGCCTTTGCGCGGTACGTGGGGGTTCGGATCTCTGGATACCTCTAAGGATGTTTTTATCTGGTAGGAGGACATGAAACTTGTGTTGTTTGGTTGTAATGTTAGCATGTGATGTTGTATGCCTGTTAGATATAGCTTGATTGTGTTGTAAGATAATTTAAGTTTGAGGTGGCAAAAAGAAGCAAAACCTAACAAAGATGTCATGATGAAAGGTTGTGTGACGTTGTGCAGTGACAGGAATCTTTTAAATAGAAGGAAAGCCCTGTCATATGTTCTCCGGGTATTGGTGGACAGTGCTAATTGTGCCAATGTCCTGCTATGTTGCATAATAGCTTCTAGTCCATGACTAGCTGGTGGAAAGGTGGAGTGGTCGTGGCTGTACGTGCGGCTGACGGAAGTATTTGCCGAAAAGCCTGAAAATTGAAACGAGACAAACTGTCAGCAGCCGTGTTACAAACACCTGGGACATGGACACAAAACAAGAAGAAGTTATGGCATGCAGCCAGCCAGGTGAGTTTCCTCAAGAACCTCATAATGGTCAGTGACTTGGATCGGCCTTTGTTTATGATGTGGCAGGTAGCTTGGTTGTCTGAGTGGCAACGTACTGACGAACCTGCCCATAGATGCCCCCATGTCACGGCAGCTGCTACAATGGGATACATCTCAAATAGAGCTGAGGTAGTGGAAAACCCTTCCAGGTCCTGTACCTCTGGAGGCCAGCTACCCCAAAGCCATTCATTCCCGTAAATTGCTGCAAAACCTGTGGTAGACGCCGCGTCTGACCAGATGGTAGGTGAGGAGTCAGACAATTTAGGGAGAAACATGCTTTTCCCATTCCAGGTGGTCAAAAAGTTTCTCCACATAAGTAGGTCTGCCGTGGCTTGGGTATCCAGTGGTAACCTGTGTGCATCATGTCTAAACAGTGGGAACATGGTTAGGAGCCGTGAGATGAAAGCCCAGCCTTGAGGTATAATGCGCATGGCAAAGTTCAGTGACCCAAGTAGAGACTGCAATTCTTTGCGATTGCAAGTACCGAGGTGTATGTAGAGGTTAATGTTGGTGAGAATGTTCTCTATCTTGGTGCGTGGCAGGCTGGCTTGCATGGTGGCTGAGTCTAGCATGATTCCCAGAAAGGTGATGACTGTATCTGGTCCTTCAGTTTTGGTGGGGGAGACTGGAACACCCACCTGTTTGAAAAGACTGATGGTTGCTATGAGGCTACTGGGAGGGGAAGTGTTCTCTTCGATCAGTAAGAAATCATCCAGGTAGTGTATAACTGTAGGGCATCTGGCTACATTTAATAATAACCAGCATAATGTTTCGGCGAATACGTCGAAAATGGCCGGACTACTTTTTGAACCAAACGTTAGGCGTGAGAAAAAGTAGTAGTGCCCGGCCCACTTAATGCCATGCAGGTGCCATAGTGTAGGGTGGATAGGCAATAATTTGAAGGCATTTGTAATGTCAGTCTTGCTGAGCCATGCTCCGACCCCTGCCTGCATGATAGCTGTAATGGCGTGATCTATGGTGGAGTATTGAAGTGAAAATTCCTCAGAGGGGATAAGGGAGTTCAGACTAGGTGAGGCAGAGGTGTGAGGTGCAGACAGATCGATGATAAGTCTTTGTTTGTGGGAAGATTTCCCTGTGACAATACCGATGGGGTTTGTCCGCCATGTGGAAAAAGGAGAGGACTGAAAGGGTCCCAATAGGAAGCCCTCTGCCACTTCTTTGGCTATGAGTGTGCTAACCGCTGTAGGGTTTTGTTGTGCAGATTGTAAATTAGGACATTCAAGGATTCCTGAAGGCATGTGTATGAGACCAGTATGGAATCCTTGTGATAGACCAGTGATGATGAAGTCTACCAAATGTCTAGATGGATGTCGTGACAGTAATGCCGTGAGTACAGAAATATTTATCTCAGTTAAGTATTGCTTAGGGTACATTTTATTTGGACACATGGTTTTCGCATGTGCCCTAAAACATTTTGAACATATATGCAATAACCGACAACCGCTGTAATTACATGCACCGACATTGAAATTATTACATATTTGGGACTTCCCCAAAAACTTGATAGGTCGACCCAGTTTGTCTTTGGGTGTTCTCTCTGCTGACACAGCGGAGCTAGTGCCCTGCGAGGTGGTAGGTTCGTTCGCAGTGGTCGGACAAAAATTGGCAGTATGAGCCATGGAGGAGCAGTGTGCACAGGCCGGTGCTCTTAGACCTGCAAAGTGCCTGCAAAAATGATCGTATCAATCTTACTCCAGTTGGACCTTGTCCCGTACTGTGAGAAGGCGCCAGACACTTTGGCAGAAAAAGATCTATGGTAGTCATAGAAAGCTGACCCACCATATTTGTTGCCCAGATCAACCAGCCTGTGCATATATAAGTCAAACTCCTCACGTCTGTGGGGATATACCGTACAGACCACATCCCGATAAATGCCAAAAGCTAATACAAATTCAGGAATGGTTAGCTTCCTATTTAATCGTGCATCCCTGGATTTGACCACCACAGAAATATCGTCATAAGCGTAGGTCTTATGTTCCACTATATCCTGGGAGGCAATTAGTAGTGAGGCCAGATTGACATCTTTACCTTCCAGGATATCTCTCCTGAGGTGCTCAGGAATCATGTGGGCAGGGTAAACTTCTTGGTCATCCGAGGTGATAGCTGGAGAAACTGATTGCGACTCCACCACTGATGGGGGAATTGCCGTGGCCGGTCCAGCCATAGTGAGGGCTGTAGTGACCGATTCAAGTTTCTCCAGCCTAGAATTGACCTTGCTCATGGATGTCATGAGGGACGTGAGCATGTCATGTATGTTCCCTGGGTGGGACTGGCTCGACCCTTCCCCAGCGTCCATGTTATCAGTTGAGGTGTGTAATAATTTGTAAAGTTCCGCTTTCCTTGCTGTTGCTGGAAAAGGGATTTGTCGTCTCCTGAGTTCGCTAGTGATACGAGGGATAGTCCATGATCTGAAAGATGCTGGACTAGCCGTATCTTCCTCCTGTGATGGGGTGTTGGTTCTAGCCGGAGTCCTTGGGATGGAGAAATCCTCTACCCCTTCTTGAGACATACTAGATTACAAAGTATATGGTTAGCATAAAACCCCCCGAGGGGATGTACTGGCAGGCTAATTATGCCGGATGAGGCGAAAAATTAAAACTTGTTCTTTGGTGACAGGTGAGGCCCTGCTAGTTGCCAAGTGGCTATGAGAGGCTCTATCTATGCGTTGGCGCGAGGGGTTATTGAGGCCACCCGACGTAGTGGCAGGAAATCGTAGGCCTCTCGGTGACAATACAAGAAAACAGGGGAAGGGAGTGACAGGTGGCACCCTCTCTATAATGCGAGGCGGCTAACTCACGTGTGGCCCGGGGGGCATTACCTCCGAAACGTTGAGGCGGGGTGTTGGCCTCGCGGACCACTAAACGATAGGCAGAATGCCCGGAGGGGGGATACCTATTTGGGCCTATAACCCCTAAAATTGCCAGTACTCTATGTCCTAAGTAGAGGAGGAACCATATGTGATGTATGGCGTGAGCAGGCTTAACGTACCTGGTAGTATGTATGCGTTTGATAAGCGATAGGTAGAGAAAAACTGGAAAAATCCTAAAGGGATAGAAAAACCAAATATGATAGTGTGAGAATTGGATCCTATGATACCAATTTAGACTAGTTATATGTGATGAGTTCTAGTAGTACATATGGAAAGGGAATACATGAATGATATTGGCCCGACTGGCCCTGTATGTGGTATGGTAATCATGCTTGGGGGTGTGTATGATATGTCTCTGGTGACCAGATTAATGCGTATGATATAGTAATGCTAGTGTTTGTGGTATAATAAGGTGCAGGATTTAAAACAATACCGTATATGTTAGGCCGTAAACGTAAGCCATGAAAAGAGGTAAGTACGAGGTACAGAAATATTTGAGAAGTTATCCCAAAATTGGAAACAACGTGACGTATGAGTGGTTGAATCAAGACGTGTGATTCAACCCGAGAGTTTGTGAGATTTGTGAGACCGTGTTCTTGTGTACTTGGTATGTCGTTTGAGTACACAAAGAAAAAGTCAGAATATATAAGTGCCATGTAAGAAACGTGAGTACATGGTATGATAGAAACGTAATTTCTAAACATAATTTATAACGTAAATCCTACAAGCGACATCTGTAAAATGTAAAGGCTTGTCTAAGCTTAACTCCATAAATATATGTATATAACATGAAGAATTTCAATAAAACTTTAATAATGCCATATCTGCTAAGATTAAACCATAACCTAAATAAATACTTATTCATAAGTAGTTAACAGGGGTATTGCCCCAGTCATATGCAAGGATTTCGTAATTTGCATAAGCTAAATAACAGTAAATGACATGAAACCAATTATAGCTGATGATATGCAGAACGAATTTGCTTAATACAAAGAAAAACCGAAACCGATATGCCTGCCGGCAGCAAAGGGGTTAATATGCCTGTGACTTGGCCGTAAAGCGTGTGGCCGTAAAGTAAGGCCGTTTTAAATCGCGACGCCGTGGGAAATGATCCGGGCGACGGACTTACGATTTTGAAGTCCTGTGGACTTAATCTGCGACGAAAACACCGGGTATGTGCGTGGCTGAACGGGCGGAAAACCTGTAAGGATTCCTGGACACAGCTACACCAAACGAAAACCGCGGGTTTTTGAAAAGCAAGATGGCGCCGTACGTGAACCGGAAGTGGATTCTCGATGCAGCGCTGACCTCGAACGGTATGGAGCCAGGTAAGGGGTGTCCCTTAAGTAGGGAGAAGGTGAGTCATACGCCCCTCCCACAATTACAGGCCAAAAGGCCTTAATACATATACACACACACACACACACACAAAGAAAAAGCAAACGAAAGTTCAAATATAAGTCCAAGTGTGAATCCAAATGGTAAAACGTGCTGGAAGATAAAACCTCCAAGAGTCAGGGTGGTTCCTCTGGAATGGGGGTCAGTTTAGAGTATTCTTGGCAGCCCTTTATGCAACAGAAAGAGAGAACTAATGGTGCAGAAAATCCCAGAATAACACAAATAAATAAAACATCTATGGTCCTACTTACAATTGATAGAGCTTGACCTAGTTCTAGTCTGAATGGCATACAGTGGTACAATCCCCACTTATAGGATACATGAGACAGTGTAGGTAGGCAGATGTATCATCGGTATGAAGATCTTAAAAATTATAAAATAGACAGCAATAGTGTTCACAGTATAAAGGTACCAGGATAGAATAAAGAATAGGTACTCACATTTAATTGGGCAGACTAACTGCTCAATGTGTAGGCGTAAGTGGTATAATCCCCACCATGGATTCTTTTGGAGTAGTCCTCACTGGAACTTAAAATCGGATGCCCGAATGTAGCATGCTACCTTCTTATGTGATGTCACATAGAGTGCAATGAAATAGATGTTACCTCCCCCCCCCCATTTCCCATCCAACTTTTCTCTTCTGTACCCCCTCCCCCCCCAACTGCAATGCATTTTTTCTGTACTGTTTTATGTAAAAATGTGCTGTTTGCTATGCCACGAAAATTATTGTTTCTGTACCACTTGCTTCCGGTGTCGTGGTGAAGTAAGCCAGTTTGTTATCCGATGCACAACAAAATAAAGAATTAAAAAATATATATTTTCTACCTGGCATCCGATTAATTTTAAAGTAAAATGGCACGCTCACAGTGGAAAGAGGCCAAAATACCTTTATTAAAATACAATTTAAAACAAACTTAAAATATCCACAACGTGTTTCACCAAAGTGGCTTTCTCCACTTTGTCACCATCTACTGGACGTTCTTTAGAATTACAACAAAAACAACCAAGTAAAATAAGGCGCTGTGAATAATTGTATAACTGAAAATTATGATCAAAAAAGGCAAGCAACACTAATAGTGAAAAATAGCTCTAAAAACACTCTATAAAATTGAATAGAAAAAAGTGTGTTGTGCCTTTAAGGATATTGTTTCATATATACATCTGTATATGTGTACTTATATACATAAAGTGCAATCAGATCAAATACACTATACAGTGTGAATATATAATGTATCTTGTGCCTCTCAAGCAATGTGCGTTGGTGATAAAATATGCAGAGAGGAGGACACTTACTTCTAAAACTTGAAATGGAGGATAAATTTGTATATCCTTCCAAATTATGGTAATACAAATCAGGCCAAAACAAAGAAAAGGGGAGACAGGAAAAAAACTTTGCTCTAACTTTGACAGCCCAGATATCTCAAGGTGCAGGACCACGTTGGAACAGGCAGGACGGCAACTGGATACAATTAAATCCTTTGTCAGGAGGGTCTGAGGACTTGCCTTATAGGGGAAGAGCTTGTGATTTTAAAAGTATTTTCTGTTCCCAATAAAGGATTTAATTGTATCCAGTTGCCGTCCTGCCTGTTCCAACGTGGTCCTGCACCTTGAGATATCTGGGCTGTCAAAGTTAGAGCAGACTTTTACTGCTCCACGCTTGGGAGTTGATTGGTCAATTATTTTTTTTGCTTGTCACAGATTTACACTATATATACACTATATATACACTATATTTACACTGTATATATTATTTTTCCTGTCTCCCCTTTTCTTTGTTTTGGCCTGATTTGTATTACCATAATTTGGAAGGATATACAAATTTATCCTCCATTTCAAGTTTTAGAAGTAAGTGTCCTCCTCTCTACATATTTTATCACCAATGCACATTGCTTGAGAGGCACAAGATCCATTATATATTCACACTGTATAGTGTATTTGGGATTGCACTTTTACATGATCGGTTTGCACTTTATGTACATAAGTACACATATACAGATGTATATATGAAACAATATCCTTAAAGGCACAACACTTTTTTCTATTCAGTTCCTTAGAATTACACTTATTTTAGTGTAATTCTGAATGAGTCAAGTTCCCAGCAACAGTCCATATTGGCTGGGCACAGGCTTGTTGACCCTGATTGATTTCCACAAAGCTGCTTGCAATTTATGCCGGCTTCCAGCACTAAAAACCGCTCATCTAAAAGTCTGGGGTCACTAAAAATTCAGACAGAAGGGAGCCCCAGGTATCCAATAACCCTGCACACACCAAATCTGCAGGATGTGTTGTTAACCCCTAAAATCATTAAAGTCCATTATAATTAGGACAAACCCATTTCTATTAAAAATAAAAAGGGAGGGAGTGGGGGAAGGTCTGCGGCCTTAGGATGTGTGAGCTGTGTGGCAGGGACAGGTTGCCTTGGCAGCCGCACAGCTCACACACGCAGGGACGGGCAGCCACAGAACTTTAAAACCATCTAAAATAAATGTGGTGGAGCAAAACACCGCCTCCACCCACTGCTGCACATCGAGGAGAAGCAGGATGGAGTCCTTGCTTCCCCAACAACTACACAGCATGGACTTAAAGGGACACTCCAGTGCCAGGAAAACAAACCGTTTTCCTGGCACTGCAGGTCCCCTCTCCCTCCCACCACCCATCCCATGTTGCTGAAGGGGTGAAAACCCCTTCAGTGACTTACCTGAGACCCCCGCCGATGTCCCTCAGTGGTGGTTTCGGGTCTGCCCATGCTCCTCCCCCGCCGACATCACCTGTCGTGGGAGACCGATCGCGCATGCGCGGCCCGCCAGCGGGGGAGACCTAATGCCGCGCATTAGACCTCTCCATAGCAAAACATTAAAAATGCTTTTAATCCTTTCCTATGGGAATTGAGCGACGCTCTAGCACAGAAAACCTGTGCTAGAATCCAGAAGGTTATCTCTAGTGGCTGTCTAGTAGACAGTCACTAGAGGAGGAGTTAATCCTGCAATGTAAATATTGCAGTTTATGAAAACTGCAATATTTACAGCTGCAGGGTTAAGGGTAGTGGGAGTTGGCACCCAGACCACTCCAATGGGCAGAAGTGGTCTGGGTGCCTGGAGTGTCCCTTTAATCCACTACTCCTCCAGCTCAAGCTGACTGTAAGTAAGTAAGTGAGTGAGTGAGTGTGTATACTGCCTGTTACTGTGTGCGAGTGACTATTGGCCTGGGACTGGATGCTGAAGACTGTTGTAAGGGGCTGAGTAGGGGCTTTAGAGGGAGAGGCAGTTTTTGGGAGGAGGGGAGGGGTGCAGGAGTTTTGTAGAACGGGGGCAGGAGAGGGGTTTTGACGGGAGTCCAAACACAGGATCCGACACCTTTAAGGGAACTTAATAAAGAAGAGAAAGGCTCTACAATAAAATTGAAACACTTAATCTCACCATCTGGAAGCATGCATCATTAATCCGCTTTGTTGATTCCTTTATTTATTGGATTAATTGCATGCTGATTAGAGGGATTACCAAAGACAAAGCAACCCATGTGACAATATAGGCCAAAAACCTAGATTAAAGAGGAATAGGCATCAGTAATGTAGGAATCAATTTACAACTACAAAGCATCTAAACATGGCACGGATTGTCTCATATTTTCTTAATTTTTTATTTTATTTTTTTAACACTGGGAGGTTATGGGCGAGCTTGCTGCTAGGGGATGGCGACAGCGGGTTCTGTAAGGATGAGGGAGTCTGTTACAGTGAATCCATTACTATTCGGCCAGTGAACAAGTGGCAGTTGCAAATTGAATTCACTACTAAATCTACAGAGGCTGTTACTGTCAATATATTAGATTGTGCCGAGAGAGAGTTAGTTACAATGAATCCATTACTATACGGTCAGGGCAGAGACGGACAGTTACAATGTATCCATTACTGTACGGTCAGGGGAGAGAGACAGTTACAATGTAACCATTACTATACGGTCGAGACAGAGAGAGACAGTTACAATGTATCCATTACTATACGGTCGAGACAGAGAGAGACAGTTACAATGTAACCATTACTATACGGTCAGGGCAGAGACGGACAGTTACAATGAATCCATTACCATACGGTCAGGGCAGTGAGAGAGACAGTTACAATGTATCCATTACTATACGGTCAAGGCCGAGACGGACAGTTACAATGAATCCATTACTATACGGTCAGGGCAGAGAGAGACAGTTACAATGAGTACCCTGCGGTGTCTTTTTTTTCTTGGACACATCTGGGTAATCCCTAAATCCTGGACTGTTAGGGGATATTTGAGGACTGGGTTGGGAACCCCTGCTATAAGGTCAGGGCCGAGATGGACAGTTACAATGAGTCCATTGCTATACGGTCGTGGCCCAGCGCGGTAGTTGCAGTACATATATTAGTCTTCAATGGATGCACTACAAGTGCCACAACCATACACCAACATCATCTTATTTTAGACTACACCTTTTGTATTGCATTGCAACTCAACTATTAATCCCAAATGGAAAAAAACAGATGCAAATTTAGCAGTTCTGGAACAGTTCACCTATAGTCACCATTTAGCTATATTTTCTTAAGTTTGACCATTAGGAGTTTACTGATTAATGTTGAGAATTAGGAAAGGAAATATGGAGAATGGGACAGGAAAACTTTGCAATAGATGAAGAGACATTAAGATACACTATCAGCCCCAACCTATGTACATGTTGAGAGGTCTTGTGGAATTTATGCCTCGAGGCATCAGAGCCGGATGGTTTGTGCTATCTGGCACCAAGACATTAGCAGTAGATCCTTTAAGTCCTGCAAGTTTCGAGGTGGGGCCTCCATGGAATGGAGTTGTTGTTCCAGCACATCCCACAGATGCTCAATTGTAATGAAATCCATGGAATTTGGAGGCCAAAGCAACACATTGAACGTTTGTAATGCCCCTTAAACTAGTCCTTAATTTTTGTAGTGTGGCAGATTCCGTTATCCTGCTGTAAGAGGCCATTACCGTAAATCGGGGTTTATGGTCTGCAACAATCTCTAGGTAGGCGGTATGTGTCAAAATAAAATCCACATGAATGCCAGGACCCAAGATTTCCCTTCAGTACATTGCCCCTAACAGAACATTGACTCCTCTGGCCTGCCTTCTTCCTATAGTACAGGGGTTCTCAACGTTAGTCCTCAGGATCCCCTACCAGTCCAGGGTTTGGGGATTACCTGGGTGTGTCTAAGGTGTTTAGAAAAAGAAAAAAAAACACCTTAGAATCTAAGGTGTTTTTTTCCCTTTTTCTAAACACCTGAGACACACCCAGGTAATCCCCAAATCCTGGACTGGTAGGGGGTCCTGAGGACTGGGTTGAGAACCCCTGCTATAGTACATCCTACTGCCATCTCTTCCACCAGTAAACAAACGAAAACCTGATCAGACCAGGCAACTTTTTATTGCTCCGTGGTCCAATTCCTGACACTCACATCCCTATTGACGATGCTTTTGGCCATGGACAGGGCATTCTGACTGGTATACAGCTACCCAGCAAACTGCATTGCACTTTTTGTTCTGACACATTTCTCCTATGCCCATCATTACGTTGTTTTTTGATTGTGTTTTTTGTTTTTTGTTTTTTAGCAATTTGAGCTACAGTAGATCTTCTGTATGATCAGACTAGACGGAACAAACTCTCTAGAATTGCTTTTCAATGTGTGTCTCCTATGGATGTTGCAGGAATTATAGCACTGATATCTCTTTAATAAAAACTGCATACCTAATTCAATTTCTCCAATACAACCCTCCTATTTGCCTTTCAGTTAATCCCCATTATATGCAATAAAATTATTCGTATATATTTCAGTATCTGACCAAGTATTGCAGAAATTGCAATGATACTTCTTGGAATCCCATACATAACGAGTGGAACAGTATCCATTAATACAAATGACATTGGCTGAAATAATGCCTAACCCAATCGCTTGGACACATTTCAGATGGATCAAATACATGTAATGGGTAAAGATTTATTTATTTTCAACCCTGGATTTAAATTTTGTTTTGTGTTTTCCCCTTCGGAATATCTCTTAAAATGTATTTAGAGAAGCTTGTTTAGCTTTGAACCCCCTGCAGGTAGAGGTTTAATAGCATGAAATTAGAATGAGGGCACACAGAGATTGTCCCAGAACATTAAACGAATTAGAATGGCAGGGGTTACTTCCACCAGTCTTTTTAAACATGGTAATGGTTTAACTTATGTTCATAAAGTCTGAGATGCGAAATGCGTCCAGTGTTTCTTTAACTTCATTTTATTGCCGTGCCCCTTCACCCTGGTGTAGAGATTTTAGTCCTTGTCACGGAATTTGGTCAGAATACGCCATGTACAATTTTTTAAATAAACCTCCATAGCAAGGATTTTCTTCTCATTTTTTAATTGGGCTCACTCCTAATGACAGGGATCTTTTAGGTATGGAGGCTACCTGGAACCTTCCCTGGGGTTGATAGAATAGGAGGCAGGGACAAGCCCAATCGTATGTAAAGCAAGGAGTATTTTAGTTTTTAAGTCTTCTCTGTTGGTTCTGAGCAATTTCCGTTTATTGTTCATAGTCGTGGCTATGACAAATCGGCAATGTCCTATGGGCTGACTGCAGATATCAGTTGTGTCTAAGGTTGTCAATCCTAAAATACCCAGGATAGACAAATGCATATGAAAGTAAAGAAACGCACACTCATAAGGGGCAGAAAAAACCCCGCACCGCAAGATATATTAACACACTCTGTAACTACAGTAATAACACAAAACCCAAAAAAGATGAAAGCATAAAAAAAGTTTACAGATCTGGTAATATTAATAGAATCCATAGGAATATGTAAAAAGAAATCACAAAGGAATCCAATAGAATATGTGCTTAAAATAATGACTGCTTACTCACATTTGGTAGAGCCATGACCAGCTCCTTTTAAGAAGGAAAGGGACCATGCAACCTAGAAGGTAGTAATAGGCAAAACAATAGTGCGCTCTGCCTTTGTAAAACAAATATGTAAAAAATACTCCCAATAAATAGAGCAGACAAACCACTCTACGTAATAGATGCCAAAAGTATGATTCCCACCCAGGATTCTTTTGTTGCTGTGCAGGTAATGACCAGGATGCCAGAAAATACAGTTAAAATAAAGTAAAACCAACAAAGGTAAGGGCACAATACATAAAGCAAAGTAACCAAATAGCCTTATAAAATTCAAAAAAATAGTTCCCACGACACGTTTTACCACACAGGGCTTTATCAAGTGGAGAGGAGAAAAAAAAAAAAACATTCTGGCAGGCTGGGATGTTTATAGGTTACACAGATACACAAAAGTTCAAATGTGGCACCAAACAATTACATATTCATGTGGCCAGTCAGCGGACACATTGCTATTATCAACATATGCAATAAAACTAGACATAAGATGCCAAATTTCAGCAGGATGTCTACCTGCAAACCTTTGTTGTGCTTTGGCCTATTTACAGTGGTATCTAATTTATAAGACTTTGGATCGTTGATATTGTTATTTTTTTCAATGCACTTATCTTTTCTGGTTTTGCGTTTTTACGGTGTTATATTTGGGGAATAGCCTTTTTTCTGTTTTCAATCAACATTTTAAGGGTTCAAGGATTCCCTTTTCGTTGGTTTGCTGCTTTTTTGTTAGCTCAGTAGCTTAGTGCAGATCCCTTTCTCGGTTTTCCTTTTTATTGTTTTTTTCCATGTTACATCATTTTTTTCCTCCACTATAGAAACATAGAATGTGACGGCAGATAAGAACCATTCGGCCCATCTAGTCTGCCCAATTTTCTAAATACTCTCATTAGTCCCTAGCCTTATCTTATAGTTAGGATAGCCTTATGCCTATCCCACGCATGCTTAAACTCCTTTACTGTGTTAACCTCTACCACTTCAGCTGGAAGGCTATTCCATGCATCCACTACCCTCTCAGTAAAGTAATACTTCCTTATATTATTTTTAAACCTTTGTCCCTCTAACTTAAGACTATGTCCTCTTGTTGTGGTAGTTTTTCTTCTTTTAAATATAGTCTCCTCCTTTACTGTGTTGATTCCCTCTATATATTTAAATGTTTCTATCATATCCCCCCTGTCTCGTCTTTCCTCCAAGCTATACATGTTGAGATCCTTTAACCTTTCCTGGTAAGTTTTATCCCACAATCCATGAACCAGTTTAGTAGCCCTTCTCTGAACCCTCTCTAAGGTATCAATATCCTTCTGAAGATACGGTCTCCAGTATTGTGTACAATACTCCAAGTGAGGTCTCACCAGTGTTCTGTACATTGGCATGAGCACTTCCCTCTTTCTACTGCTAATACCTCTCCCTATACAACCAAGCATTCTGCTAGCATTTCCTGCTGCTCTATTACATTGTCTGCCTACCTTTAAGTCATCAGAAATAATCTCCCCTAAATCCCTTTCCTCATATGTTGAGGTTAGGACTCTATCAAATATTCTGTACTCTGCCCTTGGGTTTTTACGTCCAAGATGCATTATCTTGCACTTATCCACATTAAATGTCAGTTGCCACAATTCTGACCATTTTTCTAGTTTACCTAAATCATTTGTCATTTGGCTTATCTCTCCTGGAACATCAACCCTGTTACATATCTTAGTATCATCAGCAAAA
>OW240914.1:306491526-306538648 GCA_933207985.1 Pelobates cultripes
CCAAGGTTGCCCCCTGTCCCCCCTCCTCTACATTTTATCGCTGGAACCTCTGGCGCTAAAGATTCGTATGAGTCCTGACATAAGAGGAGTAATAGTGACAGGCCAGGAACACAAACTGGCATTGTTTGCCGATGACGTTTTGGTGTCATTGACAGACCCAGAGAGGTCCTTGCCACACCTCATGAACACCCTTACCGACTTCGGCTTAGTTTCCCACTATAAACTTAATCAAGATAAAACTCAAGCACTGACGGTTAACCTAACACTGGAACGTACACAGACACTACAACGACAACACCAATTTGACTGGAGACTCTCATCCCTCACATACCTAGGGGTCAAAATCACAACATCCATAGCAAAAGTCATAAAATTAAATTACCTACCCTTACCACACATGTGCAAGGCGGACACCCTAAAATGGAAACACGTGCACCTATCCTGGCTAGGAAGGATTAACACCTTCAAAATGTCTATACTACCCAAAATTCTTTATGTTTTCCGTATGCTACCTCTCAAAGTATCACAACCTCTGCTTAAGAGCTTACAAAGCACATGCAACACTTTTATATGGGACAATAAAAAGCCCAGGATCCCTCACAGACTTCTGTACACCCAGGTCAAACAAGGCGGAGTGGGACTACCAAACATTAACCAATATTATAAAGCGACAGCGCTAACAGCTGGCATAATGCTACACTCTCCTAAAGGGGACATCAGCTGGGTAGACATGGAGAATGCCCAACTAAAAGCACTAAACATGGTTGACGTCCTATGGATGCCTAAACACCTACGGACCCCTAAACTAGACCTATTTCACTCAACGTCTCTGACACTTAACATATGGGACTCATTTATGGCCACAATGGGGTGCAAACTTTCCTTCCATACCCGGGCACCACTGACTGCCTTAGGAACCGCATCCCCCGACCTCCCTCTAACAAGGTGGACTAAGGCAGGAATCACCAACGTCCAACACATAGTAGACAATAAGGGTGTAATAGCATTCGCGGATATACAGGCCAAATGGCACCTACCGGTGAGGGAAGTATTTACCTACCTAAGACTCAAAGGGACCATAATGACTCATGTGAACCTACACAACAGCACTCGGGAGCAATCACCATTAGTGGGCGGGATTTTGGACAGATGCAGGGCCGCACCATACAAACCAAAAGCCATCTCCCTCTGCTACAAAATGTGGGAAACCACATTACCACAACACATCCCCCTCTGTAAGACTAAATGGGAGGAGGACTGCTCCCTTCAACTCTCAGAGGAAGATTGGGTCAGAGCACTAAATAGCCTCTCAAAACTCACTAGATGCTACTCGCACATAGAAGCACATAGGAAGCTACTCTATAGGTGGTATATGACGCCAAGTCGGTTGCATAAAATATACCCCAGTGTACTGCCGACATGCTGGCGGTGTTCGAGAGACACTGGTACTTTCCTCCACATATGGTGGACATGCCCGGTGATTCAACCCCTCTGGACAGAGGTTAGGAGACTGCTGGGTAAGCTGGGTGTGGCAAACCTGTTGCCAAGCCCGCAAATTTACCTCATGCTTATGCTCCCCAGTGACCTTGCTAGAGAACACAGACAGGTATGTGCCATCACGTTATTGGCGGCCAGGAACCTTCTAGCGACGAACTGGAAGTCGCACCTATGCCCATCTAAAATACAACTATGGGATAAGATTCAACAATACCATGTCTATGAACGAATGACGATGACCCATAGTATAGAATCACAGCAGTTCCACTCAACGTGGAAACAGTGGACATGCTTATACAGCCAAGCCACAAATCCCCAAAATCCACCTTGAGTCCGTTATATATGGTCTGACAGACAGTACCAGCACGCAACACCGTGCTTAAAGAACCGACCTTTATCTTCCCGTACCAGACTGCTTTGCCCACAAACACCTAACAACAGACAGACAATATGTGAGTGTAAAGCTATACTATGCAACCTTACGTATACGTATATCAGGTATATTGCTATTGCGGACATAGTCTGCCTGCGAAACCCTGAATGTCACTGTCGAATATCGTGCTAACAACTCTTGTATAATTCCATATTGTCTACATTCCCCCATTGTTATCCTTATAACTCCCTTCTCTCTTCTGTACCCCATGTACTTGAAAATCAATAAAAAATTGTATTTAAAAAAAAAAAAAATGGTAGGCCTTTGTGGGGAAAGTTTGAATAAGCAACCTGCTATTAGAACCCAAAATGAGTCATAAACCTATAAAATTCTGTAAAAACTGAAATGGTCAGGTCTCCTATATGGCAGTGTAGCATCAGGAAATACGACTAAAGGCATACATTGGGGTATCGTTTTTCTCACAGGAGATAGCTCAGCATAATTAGGGGTGTTTGATCATATTGGAACATATCAAATATACAAAATGCCCAGCACAAATGTAACGCATAAGTTAAAAATGCAAAAAATATTTTTTTACCACAACCTTTGACATATCATGGTGAAAAAATGGCGACATGTTAAGGCACAATATATGCCATGTGAGATACTCTGGAGTGTCTACTTTCACAAATGGTAGGCCTTTTTGAAACAGTCAAACTGCTATAATGGCCCAAATTGAAACATAAGCCCTGCAAATCCGTCTCTCAAAATTCTACTCTAAAAAACTGAAATGGTCAGGTCTCCTTTATGGCACTGTAGCATCACCATATAGTGTCAAAGACATACATTGGGGGTATTGTTTTACTCAGAAGACTTAGCTGAGCATAATTAGGGGTGTTTGATCATAGTGGAACATATCAAATATACAAAATGCCCAGCACAAATGTAATGCTTAAGGAAAAAATGTGAAAATATTTTTTTACCACAAACTTTGACATATAATGGCGATAAAATGACGACATGTTAAGGCACAATATATGCCATATGAGATACCCTGGAGTGTCTACTTTCACAAATGGTAGGCCTTTTTGCGGTTTTTGAAATTGTCAAACTGCTATAATGGCCCAAACTGAAACATAAGCCCTGCAAATCCGTCTATCAAAATTCTACTCTAAAAACTGAAATGGTCAGGTCTCCTTTATGGCACTGTAGCGTCACCAAATAGTGTCAAAGACATACACGGGGGTATTGTTTTACTCAGAAGACTTAGCTGAGCATAATTAGGGGTGTTTGATCATAGTGGAACATATCAAATATACAAAATGCCCAGCACAAATGTAATGCTTAAGGAAAAAATGCAAAAAATATTTTTTACCACAAACTTTGACATATAATGGCGAAAAAATGGCGACATGTTAAGGCACAATATATGCCATATGAGATACCCTGGAGTGTCTACTTTCACAAATGGTAGGCCTTTTTGCGGTTTTTGAAACAGTCAAACTGCTATGATGGCCCAAACTGAAACATAAGCCCTGCAAATCCGTCTCTCAAAATTCTACTCTAAAAACTGAAATGGTCAGGCCTCCTTTATGGCACTGTAGTGTCACCAAATAGTGTCAAAGACATACATTGGGGGTATTGTTTTACTCAGAAGACTTAGCTGAGCATAATAAGGGGTGTTTGATCATAGTGGAACATATCAAATATACAAAATGCCCAGCACAAATGTAATGCTTAAGGAAAAAATTTGAAAATATTTTTTTACCACAAACTTTGACATATAATGGCGAAAAAATGGCGACATATTAAGGCACAATATATGCCATATGAGATACCCTGGAGTGTCTACTTTCACAAATGGTAGGCCTTTTTGCGGTTTTTGAAACTGTCAAACTGCTATAATGGCCCAAACTGAAACATAAGCCCTGCAAATCCGTCTCTCAAAATTCTACTCTAAAAACTGAAATGGTCATGTCTCCTTTATGGCACTGTAGTTCACCAAATAGTGTCAAAGACATACATTGGGGGTATTGTTTTACTCAGAAGACTTAGCTGAGCATAATTAGGGGTGTTTGATCATAGTGGAACATATCAAATATACAAAATGCCCAGCACAAATGTAATGCTTAAGGAAAAAATGTGGAAAATATTTTTTTACCACAAACTTTGACATATAATGGCGAAAAAATGGCGACATGTTAAGGCACAATATATGCCATATGAGATACCCTGGAGTGTCTACTTTCACAAATGGTAGGCCTTTTTGCGGTTTTTGAAACAGTCAAACTGCTATAATGGCCCAAATTGAAACATAAACCCTGCAAATCCGTCTCTCAAAATTCTACTCTAAAAACTGAAATGGTCAGGTCTCCTTTATGGCACTGTACCATCACCAAATAGTGTCAAAGACATACATCGGGGGTATTGTTTTACTCAGAAGACTTAGCTGAGCATAATTAGGGGTGTTTGATCATAGTGGAACATATCAAATATACAAAATGCTCAGCACAAATGTAATGCTTAAGGAAAAAATGCGAAAAATATTTTTTTACCACAAACTTTGACATATAATGGCGAAAAAATGACGACATGTTAAGGCACAATATATGCCACATGAGATACCCTGGAGTGTCTACTTTTACAAATGGTAGGCCTTTTTGCGGTTATTGAAACAGTCAAACTGCTATAATGGCCCAAATTGAAACATAAGCCCTGCAAATTCGTCTCTGAAAATTCTACTCTAAAAACTGAAATGGTCAGGTCTCCTTTATGGCACTGTAGCGTCACCAAATAGTGTCAAAGACATACATTGGGGGTATTGTTTTACTCAGAAGATTAAGCTGAGCATAATTAGGGGTGTTTGACCATAGTGGAACATATCAAATATACAAAATGCCCAGCACAAATGTAATGCTTAAGGAAAAAATGCGGAAAATATTTTTTAAAACAAATTTTGACATATAATGGTGAATAAATGGTGAACCGTTAAGGCAAAATATATGCCATATAAGATACCATGGAGTGTCTACTTTCACGAATGGAAGGCCTTTGTGTGGTCATTTGAACAACCAAACTACTATAATGCCCCAAAATAAGACATAGGTCCATTAAATCCATCTTTGAATTTTCTAACTGTAGAAACTGAAATAGTCTGGCCTCTTATATTTCATTGTAGCTTCCCAAAATAGTGGCAAAGACATACAATGGGGGTATTGTTGTACTCAGCAGATGTTGCTGAACACAAAATGGGATTTTGACCAGGAATAGCACACAGCAGCTTTACAAAATACACATTTAAAAAACCTTGTTACATGTGTGTATTTCAAAAAACAGAAAAAACACAATTTTACTACAATATGTAGCAGAGATTGGTGGGAAAAAGGCTATGTAAAAAGTGTCAAAATACCCTTAAATAAATAGCCTGTGATGTCTTCTTTATTTAAATATATACTTTTGTGTAGCAATTTTGTTTTCTGTGACAGCTGTCAAACTTACAAATCAAACATACCAACTTCTAAATTTTTTTCACATTTAAATTTTATATTACTCCTTGTATTTTGTGACCTGTAACTTTTAAAATAAGCTGAAATCCTTTACATATTATGCGCTTTGAAAAACAAGAAACCTAAATGAATTTATTTTGAATTACTTTTCCTAAGCTGGACATATTATACACACACTATTATTGCCAAAACTGTGAAAAATATATATATTTTTTCTTTTTTTTTTCTTTTTTTTATGTTTTTTAATAATAAATTAGATTTTATATATGTGTAAGTCACATCAAAGTAAAGCCCATCTTGTCCTTTAAAAAATGATATATAATATGTGTTGATTCAATAAATGAGAGCGATGCAAATTGCAGTTGAACACAAACAGCAAAAAATGCAAAAATAGCTTGAGTCCTTAAGGGTATGTCCAGCTTCTGAAGCTGCGTCCTTAAGGGGTTAAGAATCCTTTTCAAAAATGGTGTGACCCACTCTATTAATGATTGTGACTAACTCCCTCTTTTAAGGGAGTTTGCCATGAGTTTTTGAGGGGCCTGCTTGCCCACCTCCTTCCTTGTGATTATGGCCCCTGTAACTTTTGGGGGTTTAAGGCACTTGGGACAGAACCCTCTGTCCCTGGATTGCATCTTTTGCCTTAATTGTTTGGGTTTGAACATTCCCCTGGGGTGTATTGCCATTTGAAAAGTCTGTTTGGGCTTGTTGGATTTTGAGACACTTTTTCTGCCCCTTTGATTCCATGGGAGAGTGTGCCTCTTCCCCTCTCTCTTTTTCCTGTCCCGTTGTTCTTCAAGGGGTGTTGTCCCAGGGACATTGCCAGACTGGTTGGGACTGGCTGCTTTGTCCCTCCTCGGTCTCTCATCTGCCCTCGCTATTGTTTGGCCCCGTGGCGATCCAGCTGTGTTCATGAGATCTGAGCGCTTTTTGGACATGTTGAGCGCTCAGATACAGGCTGTCTGGGGATGTGTTGGACATGTAGGTTAAACATTGTATTATATTAGTTATGTATTTTTATGTGGTTTTTGTAACAGTTTTTGGACTCGGAGATATTTTCTATACCTGGAGATAATTGGCTTACCACACCCACTCAGGCCAGTTGTCTCCAGGATGGAGGAGAAGACATGCTAAATCTGTGGAACTGTTTTGAGCATGAAAGCCATGCTTGCAGTTGGTCAAACGTGATATCCATGGAATTCGGGTGATTTTTGGATGTGTGGTTCACCCGGATCGGGGGTATCCGGGGATGTATAATTTATGGGGGTATGTTGTTGTTTTGAAGTGTTTCTGTGTTTTGGGTAGAACTGTATATTTTCTGCCTGTGATGATTTGGTTGGCCCATTGTGTTCGGTGGTTGTGTCGCAGGCAGAGGGAAGGGTTTGTGTGCCTTGGCTGGGAGTGTCTGACTGTGCTGTGTTGATTAGCTGCTGTGACTTTGTGCCCTGTGTACCACAGGGTCCACGTGGGTGGTAACCTTGTGGAAAAATGTGTATATAAGAAACAGCAAAGCCTCAGTTCATTTTGTTCCTGCTCACACTCCAAAACTGTGTGTCGTCCTGTTATTGGAGGGAAAGAAGATTTGCACCTGTGTCTGCTGTTCCAGCTTACAGGAGATTCAACAGGGAAAGTCCTTGTAAGGACTAGAGCTAATTCCCCATTTGGTTCTAGAGTTCCCAGGACTGAGTGTTGTCCAGTGCTTGAAGGTGTCTGGTGGAGTGCTTGGAGCCCTCAGGAAGCGCTAGGAGCATCCTTCAATGGAGGTACTCAGTCGGGGTGCCAGGTGATCCGTTACAATGATATACTAACCCGATTGGGATAATGGCACAATATAACTTCTATGCACACAAAAAAATTTAATGTATAGGAATAAATCCCACCACCACAAGAGAAACACTTAACTGTGTGGGAATTCTAGAAACAGCCTCCCCAAGGAGTTCCCAGCAAACTTCCTTCAAAGACAGTATACATTCTACCACATATATGGGGTCACTCAAAGACAATATACACTTTACCTAGTATATGTAGTACAATAAAACAGCTGTTCTTTAAATTAAGAAAACAAGTTTGTGAAAATTCAAAGGTCCACCAGGCTTTCCTCCTTATCATAGCTCATGCTCTATCAATTCCTCTATTGTTCTTGTTCTTTCAATTAAGTTTTAGACCTCTAAGCTGGCTGACCTTGTGTATTACTGCAATGAAAGGAAATGCCCCCGGACAGTTAATCTTCAAATTTAGCTATTACTTTTCCATTTTCATCTGATAGTTTTATCATGTTTCTGAGTCTTCATTTAAATTGTCTTGCTATTATGTCAAATTAGAGCAGAGACCATGAGCATTTAACTCAATACAAAAATATTCCTTGCCATTGTATGAATGAGAGAAGGCTGCCAAGATTTGCATTAGAACACATTTGGAATTGTAACAATGTACCTATTTAGTTACTTCTGCGCATACTGTGACCCCCTTATCCCGATCACCATGTCCTCCTGGCTGTTACCTCCTCAGTTTCACAGACATGTCTTCAAAGTTGACCTCCACTACTCCCTTGGAACAAGAAAGTTATGTCAGTTTAATCTGTTAAATTTAGTCCTCTGGAGCCATTTGCTCCAGTACTGTCAAGTTTAAGTCCAAATCTGGCAAGCTAAGTCCTATTAAATGTTGTCCAATTGTTGTCCAATCTTTGCCAGGCTAAGTCTGGTCTAGTTCAGAGCCATTCAAGTCTTAAATAAGTTCTATGCTTTCACAAACTGGACTATCAAACATACTGAAATCTTGTTAGGAAAACTAGTCCTGGCACCACAGATCTTTAATGTTATTCCCTGTTTCTGTCCACATTAGAGAAAAGTCCCCCCAAAACACCCTCCACTTTAGCAGCTATCTACTCATGTCTCCCCAGGCTTGCATGGGTGTGCCCAAAGTTTAATCTTACTAGTGGAATAATGATACTTGTTGCATCACTGGCATACCACTTGGCATTTTCATTCACTCTTGCCACCCACATTAGCCCCACTTACATACGTTTCCATTTTTGGTAATTTATTTATACGGTTTTTATCATATGTCTACCTCAAGGGACCGTAGAGGTACACAGACCACGCCATCTCAGTTAAGTGGTCCGGGTGCAGAGCTCCTGCCTTTTTAACCCTGGTTTATAAAACATTGCTGTTCAGTAGGAACAACAGTGTTTACATTGCAGGGTTAATATGTCTGTTATGGCTGTCTGGAAGAGGCATTTTCTCTGCTATAACTCAGTCAAACTCTGTAATAGATCAAATGCCTCACATGTACACTATCTTCCCAGTGCTTCCATATTAGGAAACATTGGATTGGATGAAATCATCAGCTTTGAAGATCTCAGGCCACGGAGGCAAGACAGAATGGTATCGTGATTGGTACCATGAGGGCTGAAAGTAAACAGGAGTATGGGGAGGAGTAGACATAACCTAAATAGCTTTACAAAGGCTTTACATCGTGGTGCTATATAAAGTACAGGTAGTTTATTCAGGAGCAGGAGAACAAAATTATTGGCTACAGGTGCTCCTCTTCCTTCTACTGCTTTCTATTCATACGGAACGTTTAATGCATTCTGCTCTTAACATTTTTTAGCATGGTTAATTTTAGAGTTACTGAGCAGAATATTGTGTTTCTAAAGCAGTTTTTTTTTTTTTCCAGAAAATCTAAATGTTTGAAATTGACGGAAAATAAGCTGTTCATGGTGTTCGATATGGTGCAGACCATTGATGTTTAGACAAAATTCACAGTTATGGCACATTAGGGGGGATTTAATTCCTATTTCCCATCCACTAAAAGTGAATTTACTTGACAGTAGCTTTCCTCTGAGCGTAAAAATAGCTGTTGCTAATTTAAACAATGTCACATAAAAAACTATTTACGCTTATCAAAGGAGAACATTAAATCCTGTATTCTCTTGTTAACAATTTCTCAACAACAAAAAAAAACAATTGTCCAATTTTCAAAAAAAATCTTAGAACATTTTAATAATGTAATAGTCAAATAAACAGTATTTCTGTTATTTCTAGACAGTCTACTAGAGACACTACTACATACATCTTAGCACTGCACCCAAAATTCAGACATAGGTATATATGCTAAGAAACAGGGGTGTGGAACTGCACTCAATCCCCATGGTGATGTGAATCTGGGTGCAACCAGGCTGGTCCCAGTACCAAGAACCAATTACTTGATAAAGCAAAAATAGAAAGAGGTCCAGGCACTCCAGGATTCAAAGAAGGCAATTTATTAAACCCACCGCCAGTCACAACGTTTCGACAAAACAGCTTGACAAAGACCGTTCAGGTCAAAACGTTGTGATTGGCGGCGGGTTTAATAAATTGCCCTCTTTGAATCCTGGAGTGCCTGGACCTCTTTCTAGTTTTGCTTTATAGGTATATATGCTGTCAAAATATAGGGTTCAATTTGTAAAACCATTAATCACACTTCATTTAGAGTGTGAATCCACTGAATGTAGAGTACATGAACTTAGCAACTAAGCATACACAATGTAAGGAGATGTCAAAACTGAACCTGTGTTCACTAAAAGAAAGTAAATCATACAATCCCAATTAACGTATGTTTTCTTCGTGTTTAAAATACTGACCCCATATTGTATAAATATCTGTATGGTGCTCTTCAGCCTTTCTTATAGTAAATAAACAATTTTACCTTGTTTTGTTATTGAATTTTTTAAAACGTTGTGTTTGGATGGCGTGTCCTCTTTAAAGTATAAATATAAATAAAAGTTAATTTTACAAAATGTTGGGCCTCTTTCTAGATGTATTTGGAGAAGTGTTGATGGTGAGTTTCAAATTTGTGACAGTGTTTTACCAAACTGTAACCTCATCTGATAAAGATGGAGACTTTTTAAAAATATACATAGCTATTTATGGATCTGAGCTTCACTCCTCCAATGCTGTTCCAACAAACATTCTATTGAACTGTCTCCTATTTTAATCTACAGAATAACCATGTGAGGCTACAGCCTACATCCTCCTTACCCACCCTTCCATGCTAGTTGCTCGTTAGGCAATTGCCTTCCTGCCCTCTTTGCCAGCTTGTAATCTTATTGGGCAGAATCCTCTGTTCTGTTTTTGTTCACACATATTAATGTTATTTACTACTTGTTTCCTGAAGAAACTCCTCTAGCTAAGAGTTGTACTCAACAATTTAATCTGACTAATTTTATAGTAATGTTTTAAATGTTTATTACGTAGTTTTCAAAGTTTTTCTATCTTTAATTTAGTTTGTATATTTGAATAAAAGTGTTTGCTTGTTGGTTTAAAAAATGAACTGTCAAGTGATGCATGTCCCTTTAAGTTGTAAAGCACCGTGAACAATGTTGAAGTTGTGGAGATCCTTTTCCGTAGTGTTCAGTGTGCGTCTTGTGTAATCTTTGTGCTCTTCCAGCACTGCTCCCTCATGCGCTGCTTAGTGATGTCGGGGCAGGAGTGACATTATAACCCGGCTCCCAGCTGCACCACAGCGCGTGGAAGAGCACAGACATCAGCGCTCCCTTGTGCTCTGCTTACTTTGCCTTAGTGCACAGCTGGCTGCCTCCTCGGGGGTCCTAAGGTGGCCAGCCATTCACGGACCCCTTGCTTAAAAAAACATTACAATGATTTAATAATGCTACATCTATGCTTACAAACTTTCTCAAGAGTAATTTTAATGTCCCTATTCAGATTGGGTTATAATATGGGATACATAGATGGTTATCTCTTTGAGTAATCATGAAGCAATGCCGTTAGACAAATATGGTTATGAGATTAGATTTATTGTGTGGGTTGGGGTATGGCTAAGGATGGATGGATTTGGATATGGGTTTAAGTAGTCCGGTGTTTGATGATGCCAACCAGGTGCACAGGAGACGTTAGCTAGTTTTGTAGGGTGGATTTTGTGTTTTTAATGGTATTTAGCTCCATAAATCAACATTGTTTGTTTCAAACTGTCACACAACTATTGGTGTATCCTAACAGTTGTTTTTTTTTTACTTAACTAGGCTATTATATTATCAGTTTATTATCTTAGTTGTCACCTGATTGTAACTGACTGCATAATGAATGGACACTAAGTTTATCACAGAATAAAAGATGGACCTCCTGTAGTGAACAGAAAACCACCAGACATATATCTTGTCAAAGTGGGTTGTGGTATGGTGTGTGAAGAATGCAGCAACATTTTTGGTAACATTGCATTTACATTACTAAAATCTTATTGAATGAGGTGGAAAAATTAGTTTTTATTAGTCTCCGACAATGCTGTGTAGTCTCCATTTTGAACGATGGTTGTCAAGGCACATCAATGCACTGACTTTACCCGTATGAATTGCAATTCCTCTATTAGAATAGTGTATAAGTAAGCCGCTTCTTTTACTATATGACATGTGCAGCGGACCTGTCATTGGCTACATTTAGAAAAGTCACGTTTTTCTTTAGGTGTGTATTGAAATACAATATGTGTTTTTTACTTGGCATATCACCAGTAGTTAACCCTTTCAATGATAAAGATATGAATTGCTTAATTGGACATTTCCTTGGCCCTACTCTCGCATGAACTAATTATCATTTCCATCAAAATGAGTGATCAAAGGTTGACAAGGAGTGTCATTCATAAATTATTCTTTCTTTATTTTTGATAAAATGTGTAGTTTATCATGTATATCTGGTTGAGTAGTCACCTTGTCAGGCAGGTCATTATTTCCTGACACTTTGATGAAAATGCTACTTCATAAATCTAGTCTATCGCATGTTAAAGTAAAATTCATATCAGAATTACGGCATGTGATATGGAACGATGACATGGGAGTTGCAAGTTTTATTCTAAAATTTCTGGTAAAAAGAAAATGTGTTTCTTTTCTACATTGTAATGTTCAGCTTATGTTTGATCTTCGTTTAGGAATTATAAACACATCTTTTTGGAACTTGGTCTAGTCAGAGTGCTAAGAAATGCATAATTCGATTTTTATGAAAATTAAATGTTCGTGCTTGTTTTGAAAAGTGAAACAGTATATAAACACCATAATTACTACATTACAAATGTAGCACCAAACAAGATGAAATGTTTATAAACCATGTCATTAAATTCAAGGTGTTAACATATTCACAATTGTAAAACAATAGTTATATATTTTCTTTGTGAGATATAAGTGTACAGTATAGCTGATATATTTAAAAAAAAGGAGGATTATTCAGGCACATAGAACAAATCATGTCTGCATGGGTGAGATAACAATACGAACAGAGGTATTCACAAACGTCAGAATCCAAAGTGAATTTCAAATTTAAGGTCATAATAATAGAACCTAGAATAGTCAGCTATGATTCTAGTTCAGCTACTTTGGTCTTAAATTTGAAGTTCACTTTTTATTCACTCTGAATTCTCAAGTTAGTTAATAACCCTGGAAAGTCTAAGGTCGATCCAGCAATCTCCATAGACCAGCTTAACAATGCAGGAGAAGATGCCTGTTTTCCCACAACCATCTCTAGTAACATCTGTTGGAACTGACAAAAAATAATGGGGGTAACTTTATCAGACATCACTATAAGGCTAAGTAATCTCTACATTGTCTTATGATATTTTTTTATTACATGGGGATTCCAGTGAGATTCCAAGGCAAAAGTGCTATAAACATGACAGGTCCACTTTAAGTAGCCGCTTTAAGCACCATCACAATTATGCTTTATTTTTTATAATTTTGCATGGTTTTAACACATAAAAAAATAGAGGTCATTGTGACCCAATAGATTTCCTTAGAATCAAAATATACACATCATCATCTACATTTTAATATTTTAGTCATTACACATTTGCAAATTTTCATTTTTTTAAAATCTTCTGTAATTTTGATAACCCTGACATTATATAAAACTAAAAGCGCACTTTTAATATGACCTGAAAAAAATGTTACTCCAACCAAAAAAGTGTTTTAATAAAGACTGTTTTTTTTTTTAGCCTTTTAGAAAATTTGGCTTGGCCAAAACATTTTTCCCAAAAATCGCAGGTTTTGAAGACACCCAAATTTCAGCCATATGTTGGTTCAGCTCTACAGAATTTTGGTACTGATAACCCGAAATCATATTGAAAAGCAACAATGAAAATACATGTGAGAAGTTCTTCTAAACAACTTGGAACATTTACAATTGATCAGTAATTAATCACTAATCAGATTAAATCATTCCTACATAAAGAGTGGTCCATTTATAAATCCATTAAGTAATTGGTGAATTTGTGATAATTAGTGATGTCGCGAACCGTTCGCGAACTTCCCGCGAACGGCTCGCCGCGGTTCGCCACGAACCATTCGTGGCGAGCTCTGGTCAGCTGACACATCCCGGCCAATCTCCAGCAGACCCTCCCTCCCAGACCCTCCCACCTCCTGGACAGCATCCATGTTGAAACTGCGGGAAGTTCGCGAACGGTTCGCGACATCACTAGTGATAATTAGTTTAACCTTATAAACATATCTTTTCAATGCAATGGTTTGAATCCATGGGATTTATTCCCTAAAACTTGAATTGTAGAGAATTGAAAAGAGAATTGCTGGAATATTTGAGCTGGAAAAGGCAGTTTGAGAGATTTTCAGTATAGAGCAGTGGTTCCGAACCCAGTTCTCAAGTACCCTCTACCAGTCCAAGATTTAGGGATTACACAATTGTGTCTAAAGTGTTTTTAGAAGAAGAAGAAGAGAAAAACACCTCAGACACAACAGGGTAATTCCCAAATCCTGGGCTGGTTGGGAGTACTGGAGGACTGGGTTGGGAATCCCTGATTTAAATAAGAAACTGCACTATGATGTGTTAATTCATCCAAAGCAGATTTTATTTTGAACTAAATTAACACAGCATCTCCTGTAGCACTTAGTTGCACATTGGTTGGCTCCTTCACCACTTGGCATTTCCATGATATATTTGTCATATTGCCCCATAGGCTGTAACGCTGAGAGGTGGTTGATAATGTGGTTGATATCGGTTGTCATTTTACAGGCGTATGTGGTCCGGCTAGTGAGAAAATAGGGAAATATTTGAAAAAAGAAATGAGATAGAAAAGGAGATCCAAAGAGGATGGGGAATGGAAGGCTTTATTGGTTAGTTGAGGCATGTAAGAGCAGTGTCAGAGGTATGCATCTTTGGCTGTCCAGACCCTCACACATTGAGCAAGTAGAGTTGTCTTTTAAAGGTCACACAATTTTTTGTTATCCTGATTTATTTTATTTAAAGGGACACCCCAGGCACCCAGACCACTTCTGCCCATTGGAGTGGTCTGGGTGCCAACTCCCACTACCCTTAACCCTGCAACTGTAATTTTTGCAGTTTTTTATAAACTGCAATAATTACATTGCAGGGTTAACTCCTCTAGTGGCTACTAGCCACTAGAGGGCACTTCCTGGTCCATAGCACAGAAAACCTGTGCTAGAGCATCGCTGGACATCCTCACGCTGTGTGAGGACCTCCATTGTCGCTCAATTCCCCATAGGAAAGCATTGAAAAGCATTTTCAATACTTTCCTATGGAGAGCTCTAATGCGCGTGCGCATTAGGTCTCCTCAGCCGGCGGTCGGATTAATCAGTCTCGCCCACCGGCTGACGTAAGGCTGACTGGGCGTCCGCGGGGGGGGGCAAGAGGGGGCACTTGCCCCCCCCTGGATTTTTCAGCTTGTGCTGCTATTTTTGGTTTGTGTGAGAATACACTGCAATACCGGCGCCGGCCAGTAGGTGGCACTGTGAATGTTAAAAGGCAGGAAGCTACAGCTTATCCCTGCCACTCGCTCATGACTGAAACCGCAGGGGAGCAGCACAGAGGCTGCCTACAGATCAGGTAAGGGAGGGATGGGGGGCACTATTACCCCCTCACCAAGCTCAGCATTACACCCCCTCACCATCACCACCCTCACTATTACCCCCCTCAACACCCGCATTTCCCCCCTCACTATTACCACCCTCAGCATTACCCCCCCACTATTACCCCCCCTTAGCACATTACCCCTCACCACCCTCAGCGTACCCCCCCTCACCACCCTCAGCATTACCCCCTCAGCATACCCCCTAACCACCTCAGTATTACCTCCCTCAACACCCCTCAGCATTACTCCCCTCACTATTACTCCCCCTCACCATCCTCAGCATTACCCCTTACTATGTACCTTCCACCTCATCATTACCACATTACCCCCTCACTACATACCAATTCTTAGTATTGTCCTCAAGCATCTATTACCACCCCTCAGCATTACCCCCTCACTATTACCACCTCAGCATTACCCCTCACCACCCTCAGTATTACTCCCCCTACTATTACCAATTCTCACCACCTCAGTATTACTCCCCTCACTATTACTCCCCCCTCACCACCCTCAGCATTACCCCTACCTCAGTATCACTCTAATTGTCACTCCCCCACTATCACCCCTCTCACTATCACACACCACCCCTTCAGCATTACCTCCTCACCATTACTCCCCCTTCCTCAGGATCACCACTCACTATCACTCTGACCACCTCAGTATTACCTCCCTCCATCAGTATTACCTTCCCTCACTATCACTCTCCTCAAATACCTCCTCACCACCTACAGCATTACCCCCATCACCCCCTCTCTCAGCAGCATTACCCCCTCCGTCACCATCACCCCCTCCCTCAGCATTACGCCCTCTCACCATCACCCACCTCTTCAAGCAGCTACCCCATACACATATGGTACCAGACAAAAATGCAAACATGCTCTCAGAGACATACATACATACACACACACACACACACGGATACTCTCTGTCAGACACACTCTCAGGCACCTACACAGGTAAACTGTGCATCAATGTGTATATGTGACAGTGTGCATGTATTGCAACTCTATTTTTTTCACTTTTTTGTTAGTGGGGCCACATGTTTGAGTTTCGCCTAAGGCCTCAAAGTCTAGAGCCGCCTCTGCAGAAGGAGCCTCAGAAGAAAAAGAAGACTGTGTCAAATGAAGGAGATTGGAGCACTCCATTCTGGACACCACATCATAAGGCTTTGGTACCTGGGCCTGACAGGGAAACTTTGGACCTTCTCATCTCCCCAAGTAAAAACAAAATATCAGTGTTAATGTGTTCACTTAAATTTACTGAGTGTCAGGAAACACAGAGGGCCGCTGGGTAGGGGTGCCCCTGATTGGCTAGAGGGTCAGCTGCCACTCTAAGCCAATCAGTAGCTCCCCATTCATGAAAAACATTTTTATGAATCAGGAACTAGCGATTGGCTTAGAGCGTCAGCTGACCACTCTAGTCAATCAGCGGCACCCATGCCTGACGTTAATCTGCACTTCCTGACACTCCGTTTAAGAAGCTGAATACCACTGAGCGAACAGAAGATCTGGAGCAGGAGGAAGCCTTTGGGGGCAAACCATTTGAGAGTGGTTTCACCCCTTAAAGGAAAGAGAGCGCCAAGGGGCCTCCTTGCATCATAGCATTTTCATTTAAAGTTGTTATGGTGACCAGAATGTTCCTTTAATTTGATTAAAGGAACACTATAGTGTCAGGAATACAAACATATATTCCCTGACACCATAGTTGTAAAAAAGCTATTCACCCTGGCTTTATGTGAAAATGACTATGCCCCTTCCCTTTCATGACACTGTCAAAAAGGGGCCAAGCATGGATGTCATTACAATTATGCCCCCCCCCCCGGAAAAATTCCTGCGGACGCCCATGAGACTAACCTCTACCTCACATACCTGTCTTTTGCTCTCTCCTAAAGGGCAGCCCACCTTATTTGACTGCAAATTCCTGTCCTAATGTGTTTTACACCCCACCTCCTATAGAATGTAAGCTCGATTGAGCAGGGTCCTCTTCAACCTATTGTTCCCGTAAATTTTTTGTAATTGTCCTATTTATAGTTAAATCCCCCTCTCATAATATTGTAAAGTGCTACGGAATCTGTTGGCGCTATATAAATGGCAATAATATTAATAATAAAAAGAATAGGAGCGGCGGCGACCCGAAACCACCGCCGAGGGACATCGGCAGGGGTCTCAGGTAAGTGACTGAAGGGTTTTCACCCCTTCAGCAACCGGGGATGGGGGGTGGGAGGGAGAGGGGACCTGCATTGCCAGGAAAACTAATTGTTTTTCTGGCACTAGAGTGTCCCTTTAGCAATCACTGAGTGCCTCTGCTTTACTTTCAGCCTTAGGCTATGCTTCACTAGAGCTTATGTGATTTAATTTGTATTGCTATTTTCTCAGGTTTCCTGTTTAATTATTTATTTATTTATTTATAAAATATTTTAACAGGAAGGATACATTGAGATTTCTCTCGTTTTCAAGTATGTCCTGGGTTAATGTGTTAATAAATAATCTTGAGTGCTTTCGCAATTTAAGGAATGTCTTCAGTATCTTTCACACTTTCACTTTTTATCTCATCTCGCCAGAACTCTAACATGCAAGGTATATTTCCCATTATATCACCAGGGCTGCCAACTGTCCTGCTTTTGGTAGGATAGTCCCGATTTCAGGGTCTTGCCAGGTGTCCCGCATTTGGAGATACTAGGGAAATGTCAGAAGGCAGCACAGTTATTAAATTAGCTTGTGCTGTGCAGTGGGCACTTGGACCACTTAAACCTTTTTCTGTATGGTCTTGTAGGTTGATAGCCTGTCTTACAGCCTAATCAGTGTCGCATATCATGGGTGTTGCCATTGGTAAAAATAGAATCATGGATGATGCCCCCTTGAAGACCAGCCCACCGCTCCCAATTTCATACCTCCAAATGTTGGGAGGTATTCATTACCCTATAAATCTCATTTCCTTATTTACAACCCACCTTTAAAAGAAAAATTGGTCTTTGTATGTAGTAAAATCCATAAAAAAAGTTATTTTCTTGTACGTTTACCGAACTTTTCTATCTTGCTTGACCTTATTGCTATTATATGAATAACTTGTTATCTGCCCTTGTAATTATTTGTTGCATACACAGTTTTATATTGGTCAGTTTAAGTTGATAATTTTCTTTATTGATCATTAATTGTCTGTTTCCCTTGAACTCTGAGCACTCGTTGCCTATTGAATAATGTACTAGTAAGAGTTTCTTATTGTATATTTCAGGAATTCGCTGCACTAACCAAGGAACTGAGTGCGTGTAGGGAACAGCTTCTAGAAAAGGAAGAAGAGATCTCAGAACTGAAAGCAGAAAGGAACAATACCCGTGTAAGTATATTATTTTCATTGAACTTGTACAGTATTTCAAACACTGTCACATATCTGCTGGTTTTATGGTCTGGTTTAAGTACATAACTCAGTTTGCCCCCCATGCTTCCAGAATGTCATGGGGTAATTGTGTCAAAACATAATTATTAGTTAATGACTAATCTATAAATGTTTGCTTGTTCCTATGATGGAACTACAATGAAGACTCCCGACTCCCTTATATCTGTATTATCGAATTAGGTCTCTCATGCATTACACAATACATATTAATCTGCTAAAAGTGAACTGTTGGCAAAAAATTATATTTTTATAAACTTCACATGCCATGTCAATTTATGGCTCTAGAAACAAGCTAGTGTCTCCTAAGTTTTTTGTGCACTTATCGTCACTGTGTTCCCTTTCTGATCTGTCATGAGGGCATTCACTAGAATGTCTCTTCTCCGAGAACAAAGCATGTAGATCTCCAAATAAACAGTGTATCCAGAGCCAGTTCCAAAAACGGCATTAATTTTTTAAAATATCATGTGATACACACTGAATGCATTTGAATGCATTTGTTGCTATAGCAGCTGAAAAAGCGGTTTGCTTTTATAAGTGTAAATCTATTAAAGAATAAATTGTCCGGGATGTAAAATCCTCTCTGTTTCACAGGCTACGGTACTCCTTTTTGTGAGACTTTAATTCTGCTTTCTGATACAAACGTGTGCATTTAGTATTTATTACATTTGTAACCTTCTTTGTCTAAGCTGTTTCACATGGTATAAGTCATGAGAGATATTCTAGAATGTGTTTACTTCCCTTGCAACAGCTAATATCAATTACCTCTATAATCAGCTATTGTTTGTGCTAACTGCAAATCACGTATCTACGTGGGTAGAGCTGATGTTGACTGGTGGTGGTTCCCCTTTTTGCTATTTTTATTTTTGCTACAAAATTAAGCGTTCAGATGAGTCTGCATACTATTTCACGATGTTTGTACTTTATGTAACGTGTTTTTTAAAGGTTGGTTTAAAAAAAAAAAGTGTGTTTAACATATTGTCCATCTGCAGACGTGTAGTACTGTATGTAGTCTGAAACACAATGCCTGTGCATACATGTCAAGCTGGGATTTTTTGTCTTTCTACGCCCAAGAAGAATCCTATCCTAGTCCAACTTGAGATATGCAGGTGATGCATAACAGTATACAATATCCAATATATATATATATACATACATACACAAAAAGTTACACATATATATATATAACCAAGGAAGTAATGGTGGGGAAAAAGTGTGATTGAAAAACCCTTCCGCCTGAAGTCAGTGGATAGTCAATACAATGTTAAACAAAGATCTGCACACCAGTCAAACCATAAGAATTCATATTCTCACAGAAATCACAAATTTGCAGTGATGTTACTACTACAAAGGATTCTGGGTGGGCATATGCAGATTATGTACATAAAGAAACTAAAAAGCCTAAGGTGTGGATTAATCTAATAGGTAAAAGTGCTATATCATAACAAATACCTATAAAACTGGCACCGATGTCACGCTGTTGAAACAAGTCTCATGTCTCTCACCTTTCTCTTGGCAATGCCCCATAGTTTCCATATGGGGTTCATGTCAGGCGAGTTTGCTGGCCAATCAAGCACAGTAATCCCACGGTCATTGAACCAGGCTTTGGTGCTTTTGGCAGTGTGGAAGGGTGCCAAGTCCTGCTGGAAAATGAAGTCAGCATCCCCATAAAGCTTGTCTGCGGAAGGAAGCATGAAGTGCTCCAAAATCTCCTGGTAGACGGCTGTGTTAACCCTGGACTTAATGAAGCACAGTGGCTCCACAAATCAATACAGACTGTGGAAACTTCACACTGGACTTCAACATCTTGCAGTGTGTCCCTCTCCATTCTTCCTCCAGACTCTGGGTCCTTGGTTTCCAAATGAGATGCAGAAGTTGCTCTCGTCAGAAAAGAGGACTTTGGACCACTGAGCAATAGACCAGGTCTGTTTTTCTTTAGCCCAGGTAAGAGGCTTCTGACGTTGTTTGTTGTTCAGGAGCTGACAAGAGGAGTACGACATCTGAAGCCCATGTCCAGGATCCGTCTGTGTGTGGTGGCTCTTGATGAACTGACTCTAGCCTCAGTCCACTCCTTGTGAAAGTCTCCAACACTTTTAAATGGCCTTTTCCTGACAATCCTCTCCAAGATGCGGTCATCCCTGCTGCTTGTGCACCTTTTTCTTCCACACTTTTCCCTTCCACATAACTTTCTATTAATGTGGTTTGCAAGAGCAGTTTGGGAACATCCAACTTCCTTCACAATTACCTTTTGAGGCTTTTCCTCCTTATGGAGGGTGTCAATGATGGTTTTCTGCACAACTGTCAGGTCAGCAGTTTCCCCCATGATTGTGATTCCTACTGAACCAGACTGAGAGACCATTTAAAGGCTCAGAAACCCTTTGCAGGTGTTATGGCTTACTTAGCTGATTAGAGTGGGACACTGTGAGCCTAGAATATTGCACCTTTTCACAATATTCTAATTTACTGAGATTGTGGATTTGGAGTTTTCATGAGCTGTAAGCCCTAATCATTGCACTTATGACAAATCACGGCTTGAACTATCTTGCTTTGCATGTAATGCATCTATCTCATATATTAGTTTCCCCTTTTACGTTGCATTACTGAAATAAATGAACTTTTGCACGACATTCTAATTTTTCAAGTATCACCTGTATGTGTATATATATATATATATATATATATATATATATATATATATATATATATATGTATATGTGTGTGTGTTTTTCTTAGTTATAAAAAAGTTTTAAAAGGGCAATCTGAGCACCATTACATCTTCACTGGATTAAATTTATGTTGTGAGGAGATCACTGGATGCCGACTTAAATCAATTGGTTAAACCATTAAACAGTTTATCCCCAAAGTGTATAATTTGGCAACCATCAGCTCTGACCCTTCACTTAATTTTCAGTCTAAAGCTTCAATCAGGAAGCCTTTGACTTAGCACCGCTGATAGGCTGAGAACATCAGCTGACGTTCTCAGTTTTTCAGTAGATCCATATTCACAAAATGAAGTGACAAAGGTACGGACCTCCTTGCACCATAAAAACATAATTCTGAAAAAATTGTTATGGTGTGGTCTTTTATTGTTAAGCACTCAGCTCAGGAGTTTGCTCATAGTAAGTCTGCTGAATGTGAATTATACAGCATTTGCTGCGATTAATATCTGAGATACTGTAGCTAGGTTTGTTATGTCCCCTTTCTTATCTACATCTTGTGTCTTTGATTATAAAAAGTAAAGGTTAACAGACCTGGGCATACATTTTCAGAAGAATTCGGGATTATTCTAACTTTCAGTGACCGAATAATCAAAATTTTATTAAAGACAGGAGGCGAATATTTGCTTATCTTTCTTTACTGTAACTCCCAGCAGCAAAGAAACAGTTAACAATCAGTGTAAAAAAGTTTAACCAATCAGCATGCATCACAGTAATATAAACTGCCATCAGGCTCCTCCCAATTCCTCTTTCTTGATGTAGCCGAACAGTCGTAGAGTCAACCATGTAAATGTAGAACCATTAGAACGATGAATAGGTAACGGTGTAAGTATCCGATGGGATGAAAACAGTGCTCAACCCGAAGGGGAGACTTGAGACAGAGATGACGAGTGATCTTCACACTAGGAGAAAAGAGAAACAGCGTGAAAGTATGGTCTCTTTGGCAAGAGAAAATCAAATTAAAATGCAATGAAACTAACGTCCAATTTAAGTGCAAGCTTTACCATATAATAATTAACCGTCTGGTTATAAATGAACTTTTGCACGACATTCTAATTTTTCAAGTATCACCTGTGTGTATATATATATGTGTGTGTGTTTTTCTTAGTTATAAAAAAGTTTTAAAAGGGCAATCTGAGCACCATTACATCTTCACTGGATTAAATTTACGTCTGGTGTCTAGGGCAAGTGAAAACCAAATTAAAATGCAATGAAACTAACGTCCAGTTTGAATGCAAGCTTAACATATAATAATAAACTAACGAGTAAAGGCTAGAAAAAGTTGAGAGAATGCTAGCCACCTAGTTAGAGATGGAGGTACTAAGTTTAGATACTTACCTATTAGGGTGGGTAAGGATATTCCAGGGTGGGAAAATATTCGCCTCCTGTCTTTAATAAAATTTAGATTATTTGGTCACTAAAAGTTAGACTAATCACGAATTTTATGGCAAGACAGGAGGCTTCATGTTTGCTATTTTAACGCGTAGCTAGCATGGACAAAGAAACGTGTGGAGAATGTCTAAAATAAAAGGTACGGAAAGTGGATTCCCTAGACCAATCAGCGGAGGATAAAATCTCCGCCAGGGAACCTCCAGCTATGAATACAGAGTGAGCCCTGAAAGACGCATCAATGCCAGCCAGGGCTTGTAGCCATTTAATCCATCGAGCAATGGTAGGGCACGAGACTGGTTTGTGTGGTCACACATAGGACACCAGGAGGGGCCCAGTAGGTGCCCTAAGAGGGGTAGTGCGAGATATATAGTGTTTTATGCAACGGGCTACACAGAGGAAGGGGTTTCTCCGAAAAATAGGGGTAGCTCACTGTAGATGAATTGGTCTTGGCGTGTGTAGTGATGTGAAAGCGCACCCCTTCCGGTGTGAAATCGAGGGCATGAAAGTCGAAAGCCCTGATGTCGGAGACTCTTCGGAAGGAGACCAAGCAGGGAGAGCGCCTCGTTGACCGGCCAAGCTTCTAAGAACGTGAGCATGATGACCCGGAGGTCTAGAGATGCGGATGCACCGCAAGAGTCTACACACAGAAGGGTGTTTTCCTACTGAAGAACTTTCAATAGGAACATGCGCTGCAGAAATAGCAGATCGAAACACGTTAATAGTCCGTTAGGATTTACCCTGGTCGAACAGAGACGCCATGCAAACACCAGCAACTCCAGAGACGCCATGCAGAGATGTAAGAGCGTCTGGTTCCTCAGGTCCATGAATCCCAAAGGAGTCCCTGAGCAGTTGTCGAAAGGTCTGAGACATTCCAAGATCCCCTGAAACGGTCCAAGCCACTAGTCAGAGATGATCCTGAATTGCCAACGGGTGAAAGTTGCCTGCCGGGTCCCTGAGGAGGTCGCAGGAGGTGGGTAGAAGCAGGGAAAAGTCCACTGACAGTTCTCCCTCGCAGAGTATGTCTCTCAATAAATGGGTTCCCTCCATTTTGAAGTGACGGTATGTGATGAACCTTTTCAGATCTCTCAGATTGATAACAGGTCGTAGGTCTCCTGATCTTTTCTTGACTAGAAACATGTTGCTTATGAAGACCTGTAGGCCAACAACTCTTTCGATCGCACCCTTGGTGAATAGATTGTTGAGTTCGCTCCGTAGAGTCTAACAATGACATCTTGATCGGGATAGGAGGAGATTTTTGTATCGGTTCGTCTGAAAAGTCCAGGTGGAACCCGGACACAGTCTGAAGGATCCAAGGATCCCGAGTGAGTTGAGACCACTGTTGGAAAAAAAGGGTTAAAAAGCCTGTAATAGGAATATGAGAATAAGGAAGGTCCATTACCTGTAGCAGTGCGACCGCGGAAGGAAGCGGATCCACGTCCTTGGATAGCTCCGCAAGAGGGGAAAAATTGCCTGTGGTGGAATCGGGTATTGCCCGAGTTCCAGGTGTCTGAAGGTCGAGGCCTGTAGCCCGTGAAGGCGGCTCTGCCAGTCGCTCGGCCTCTGTAGCGACCAGCTGTCCCGGAAAAACGTTGTGTGCGAAACACCTTGCGAATGGAGGATTGTACTTTTGTCAGCATAGTAAATACAGAGACGTGTTTACTTAGTTCTTTTATGAACTTGTCACCGAATAACATGCCTTGAGCCTCTGGACCAAGTTCTTTAATGCCCAATTCGGCAAGCTTGGCATCGATTTTATAAAGGACGGCCTTCCGCCGTTCTATCGAGATCGCCACATTGGCATTGCCTAAAAGGCATAAAGCCCTTTGTGCCCACTCTCGCACTATATGTGCGTCAAACGTGCCACCTGATAAAGCCTCGTCTGCTATAATGAAAATTTGTATAAGCGGGCCCGCCACATCCATCAACTTATCTTGAGTGGCTTTCAGACCCTGTTCTAGACCCTTACGGGGGTCTTTCCCTGACTTGGTCAGAAAGGTAACAAGGAAGGGGTCGAATTCAGGTGTACTGGCCACCTTGTCCGGGATAATGGGACGTGGGCATTCTGCCCTCAATTTGTCTCTCACCTCTTTTTCTAAAGGCCGATGGAGCCACATTCTACAGTATTTGGCAGTGTGGTCCAGGGGTGTCCATTCAGCAGATCTAGGGTGCCTGATGCATCTGGGGTCAAATAAAGGGTGGCCAGAGGTGTCAAATAAGGTATCATCTTTTAAGTTAGGGTTTTCAGATGTTAGGTCAGATTCCAAATGGAATTCCTCTTGAGGTATGAGGGAGGACTCATTATTTGCAAAATCAGAAGGGTAAAGGTCTTGGGATGTCTTATGAGGTGGAGCATCATTATCAGAATGTTCTGCGTAGTATTCATCTACCACCTGAAGATTATAATTAGAGGTTGATTATAATCAAAATCATGTTGGGAGACAACCTCCCTAGGTTTAGAATAGGAAACTCTAGGGTGTTTGGCAGGCGCTTTGCCTTTACCGGCGGTAGCGCTATCGCCCTTCCAAGGGCGTTTGCGAGGAGCTTCGTCACGTTCTGAACCATGAGAATCCTCAGAGTCTGACAGCTGGGTAATGGTCGCCGTAGGGGCTGAGACTGTCTGCTCGCGGAAAGCCGCTAGAGATTTGGGTATGGATTCGTTAATGGCATTGAATAGCCAAGCCTTAAGTTCAGAAGAGACTGCTGGATCTGGCAAATCAGACATAATGTCAGTAACAGTGGGGTCACCACTATAGTATTTCATTTATTTATATTTTTATTTATAATATTTTTATTTTTTTATTTTTATTTTATATTAAGTTTTTTTAGTTTTTTTTTGTTATATGCAGACAAACTATTTACAATGAGGCGGTGGACTTAGACAGTATGTAAAATGCAGGAAACAATTATCCTGTAAAAAAGTGGGGTTTATCCACAGCTTATCAGTGGGGTTCACCCAGAGAGAAAAGGACAATATAATGTCCAAAATCAATAACAGGTATGTACCTGTGTAATTATATAGGGGGTTACGCTGTATAGAGGCAAAAAGGGGGTCACCCTTAGAAAAGAGGCTAGAGGGAGTCACCCTCAGAATATAGGCCAAAGGGGATCACCCTCAAAATCAAGCAAGGGTTTTTTGAAACACTTTGTTGTGTAATTGGGAATCTGTAAACAGAAAAACTGATATTTTGAGTATGGGAGTGTATACCTTTAAGGAAACTAACAGACTGGGGCTTTAAGAAGAAAAAGTATACTTACTGGGTCGTGTTTGCAGTGAAGAGACGAAACGAAACCGCCGCACAGAAACCTTCCACAAGATGGCGCTGAGTCAAAAAGCCCGGGAAAAAGGTAAGAGAAATGGACGTGGCATAGGCGGAAGGGCGGGACGTGTCTCTATGGAGACGCCAGGGAAACACAAACTGTGTATAGAGAACTGAGCGGCTGAATGCACCGGCGAGATGCCGGGAGCTGCGGCGAAACTGTCAGCGCTCTAAATTTAAACTGACAGAGCACAATATAATTAGTGAAAGAAATATGAAGGAATCTGAAGTTGTGGGCTGACTAGAATGTCAGCCCACTTAACAGTTGTTAATAAAAGGAGCAAAAATTGCACATAAATAAAATTAAAGAAACAGAAAATATATGTAATATAGTCAAATGATATTAAAATGATAATAGTCAGCTAAATTGAGTATTAATAGGGATATAATTAGAATAGACTCACCTAGGAGGCTAAGCAGCAAAGAAAGAGTTGGGAGGAGCCTGATGGCAGTTTATATTACTGTGATGCATGCTGATTGGTTAAACTTTTTTACACTGATTGTTAACTGTTTCTTTGCTGCTGGGAGTTACAGTAAAGAAAGATAAGCAAATATGAAGCCTCCTGTCTTGCCATTAAATTCCAAATGTCCGAGTGGCAAATCATAAGAATGGAGTAATGAACCACTGACCAAAATTCTTCCATGCAAGATTTGTTCATCAGGTCAAAAGTGTAAATTTATTTAAGTCATATATATATATAGTTATGTAATAGTTTTAGATATCATTACTTAACAACAATCAACCATTTCTACGCAGGTCTTCAAATTAGGCAAATACAACCTCAAATTAACAACAGCACATAATATTTGGGGTGTGGGAGGATCGGGGGTGTAGTGAGAGGGGGTAGGGGCTGTATTGTTGGGCAATTTAAAAAGTGCTTTTGTGTGGGGGATAGGAGCAGTATTGTATGGGATAGGGGCTTAAGTGGGGGGGGGGGGGTTGGTGCCGTATTGTGGGGAATTGATTCCTTACTGTGGGGGGCAGGGGCCATATTTTCGGATATTAATTCCTTAGTGTGAGGAATAGCAGTATAGTCTGCGAATAGGGGCAGTATTCTGGAGGGGAGAGGTAATTTGGGGTGGGAGATAGCAACTATATTGTGCAGGATTGGAGCTTTAGTGGGGGACAGAGAAAGTATTGTGGAGGGTAGGGGCTTTAGGGTGGGGAAGATAGGGACAGTATTATAGGGAATTAGGGCTTTAGTGGGAGGGTTGAGGACAGTATTGTGGGCACATACAGACATAGTGAAACACACTCAAAAACACTAACAAACACTCAAACAACCACAGACACAATCTCACACACTCACAGACTTTCTCACACACACTAGTAAAAACATGTTTTGTATTAGAGTGAGGTTTGTTTTATTTGCCCACCCAGTCTACTTACCTTTAGGAGAACTGGAATGGATACACAGCTTGTGTCCAGTGTGGGCAGTCACTGCGCTCCTCTGAGGGAGCTCAGATCTATATCAGCATTGCTTGCATAGCTCCCTTGCATGCCGTGCAGTGGTTCCTGGGCCGGAGTGATATCACATTCCAGCTCCTGGCAACTCTACAGGGTGCACGAGGGAGGATTTGAGCTTTCACGCTGCCAATTCACTTCCCTCCTCCCCAGGCACGCTCACTCTCGGGCAGTATATTTCCTGTAGCAGCTTGGCATCAAGAAAGAGGATACATAGTGCTGCACTAGGGAAAGGCTGAGGAGTATGTGACCTAGCACAGTAGCACAGGATTCGGTGGGCCTGGACTGACTCTCATTTGGGGGGGCATGACCTACTCTGCCCCACCCTCCCTGCAGCTCCTCTGCCTTGGGGGTACCCTAAATTGGCCAGCCAACCACCTCCTGGTCCCCTGTGATGGGCACGCTCCTCATGGCAACGCCACCTTCTGGCCCCTGGGCGCGGTGCACCCCTTGCACCCAGCCAGGATCGGCCCTGCTTGGGATCATTGTTCTGTTGTATGACCCAATTTTGGCCAAGGTTTAGCTGTCGGACAGATGGCCTCACATTTGACTCTAGAATACTTTGGCATTTAAAGGAGTTTATGGTCGACTCAATGACTGCAAGGTTCCCAGGTCCTGTGGCTGCAAAACAATACTAAATCATCACCTCTCCACCACTGTGCCTGATAGTTGGTGTGACACTCAGGGGAGTATTTTGATATACCAATCCCCAGAGTGAATGTAGTTCTCCAATCCCCCAAACATGAGCCAAGACTTCATGAAGGGGTAAACGAATCTCAATTATATGGGAGCCACACTTGGCCTTTTATGACAATCCCCATGCAAGGGGTACGCCCATATGGACCTTGTTGGGGACTCCAACACAAAGACACATACCAATAAGAACAGTGATTAAATGCCTGACACTCCCATAACAAACATACAGGCCCCTCCAAAAGCCAGTGGCGAAGTTCAGTTGGTCACAGTTGGTATGAGGTGTTTCTGCTGATATGCTGCATTTGGTTTTGGTTTTGCTGTGAATTATGGCCAAACATCTCCACTTGGTCTTGTCTGTATAAAGGCTATGAAGAAAGGTTAACAAATTTAAACCTTTTTAGTTTAGAAAAACGTCACCTGAGAGGGGATATGATAACTTTATACAAATATATTCGGGGCCAATACAAACCATTGTGTGGAAATCTATTCACAAACCGGACTTTACATAGGACACGAGGCCATGCGTTTAGACTGGAAGAAAGAAGATTTCGCCTAAGGCAAAGGAAAGGTTTTTTTACTGTAAGAACAATCAGGATGTGGAATTCTCTGCCTGAAGAAGTGGTTTTATCAGAGTCCATACAGATGTTCAAATGGCTACTAGATGCATACTTGCAAAAACAGAATATTCAAGGATATAATCTTTCAATGTAGGGTAATAACTGCTTGATCCAAGGATAAATCTGACTGCCATTCTGGGGTCAAGAAGGAATTTTTTTCCTAGCTTGTTGCAAAATTGTGCTTCAAACTGTTTTTTTTTGCCTTCTTTTGGATCAACAGCAAAAAACAAATGTGAGGTAGGCTGAACTTGATGGACGCAAGTCTCGTTTCAGCTATGTAACTATGTAATGTGGTTTGTTCAGTTGCAACTTTGCAAATCTAAGCCGTGCTGCCATGTTCTTTTTAGAGAGAAGAGGCTTACTCCTGCCAACCCTTCCAAACTATGTACAAATCCAATTAGAGGGGTAGGCACACTAAATGGGTTAAACCAAAATATATCTGCAAAAGCAAATAGGGTGCTCACTCAATGGTCCTATTCCAAACAAACCATATATTTTAGTCTTTTTCTAATTATACTGTACTGAACTTTGATATTTGACATACAAACTAAGGAATGTAGAGTCTGAGATGTAACAAATTTCTCTGAGCATTGCACTGTCTGACCTTTGCTGAGATGACCAGTCCTGGGAAGATTGGCAAGTGTCGTAATTGTTTTTCACTTTTGAGTTTTCTTTCTCAATATAGAATGATGGACTTAAATTGTTTGGAAATTACCTTATAAACCTTCTGAGTTTTCTGAGAAGTAACAATTGCTTCTCTAAGATCATTGCTGATGTCTTCCCTCCTTGGCATTGTGTTAACACACACCTGAATGCTCCAGGCCAGCAAAGTTCGAAGCATTATATGAAGCATTAAGGGTGTTCTTAGTAGGGATGCGCATGAGCAAAAAACACTTCAGAAATTCGGGACTTCGGCAATTCTGCACTTCGGTTCGGCACTTCCGAAATTCGAGAATATGGCAATTCGGCACTTTGACACTTCCGTTCGGTTCAGCACTTCCAATTTCGCAACAAACTAGGAAAAAAATTCCCTCTTGACCCCAGAATGGCAGTCGGATTTATCCTTGGATCAAGAAGCTATTACCCTACAGTTAAAAAATTATATAATTGAATATTATCTTTTTGCAAGTATGCATTTGGTTGCTGTTTAAACATCTGTACGGGCTCTGATAAAACCACTTCTTCAGGCAGAGAATTCCACATCCTTATTGTTCTTTCAAACATATTTCTCCATTTTTATATTTGTTAAATAAATCATGACACGGTGTAATATGTCATGTGTTGTTGTTCTGAGGCTGTATTTACCTTATTTAACCCCTTAACGCTGTTAGGGCGTACTATGCCGCCCCACATTTAGTGAGCCTAAACGCCACAGTACGCCCTAACGATCATGGCCTCCCCGGTCCGGGGGGACTACATATCAAGCCAGGCCATCCAGGGCCTTGTGATCGCGACAGACGTTCAAATAATATATTATACATGTATTATACATTTATAATATATTTTAAGTTATTTAAAACACCTGATTAGCACATTAAACATATATAATTTAATTCTTACTGTATTTTGGTATTAATATTTATATTAATCCCAAAATACATTTAGAATTAACTTATATATTTTTATACATATATATGCATAATCAGATGTTTTGATTAACTTACAATATATTATACATATATTAAAACATACATAAAATAAAAAAATGCAATGTCATAAGCATATTTTGATATTATATAGGGGTTCACATACTTTTTCTTGCAACTGTAGAAAAAGTCTTAGATCTTTGAGTTCAGTTCATGAAAAATGGGGGCAAAAACAAGTGTTGCGTTTATAATTTTTTTCCAGTATGTATGTATGTGTGTGTATGTATATGTATGTATGTATATAATATGAAAAAAAGACCTTGCACTCCTACTTACATAGCTTCAACCCGGTGCTCGATTGCATTGAAATGTATACAAGAAAAAATCATCACTCCCAGGATTCTTCACATGAACTCCTTTACTTGAACAGTGTCAAACAATCAACGTTTCAGTTCCGAATTGGAACTTTCATCATTTGTCCTGATGAAAGTTCCTAGTCGGAACTGAAACGTTTATTGTTTGACACTGTGTGTTTTGTCCTGATGAAAGTTCCTAGTCGGAACTGAAACATTGATTGTTTGACATTGTTCAAGTAAAGGAGTTGATGTGAAGAATCCTGGGAGTACTGACTTTTTTCTTATTGTGTGTGTATGTGTAGTATATGTGGGGTACTGTTGTACTCATGAGAATTCGCTGAACACAAATATGAGTGTTTGAAAACACAAACTTGATTTTGTGTGAAAAATGCAAAAAAAAACAAATATGAAAACTAACTTTGCCTAGCGTTTGTGACTAAGTGGCTACTAAAAAAGACTGGACATACCCCGTTTTGAATATCCTTGGTTGTCTACTTTTGTGAATGATATGCCATGATGGGGGTAATTGTCATTCCTGGGCTGCCATATGGTCTCAAAGGCAACATAGGCCACCTAACCAACCTGGCAAACTGAAATGAGAAAGCCCTATATTTGTCCCTGTGACCTTCCAAAACCCCATACAACCTGTACATGGGGGGCACTGTTTTACTTGTGATACATTGCTGAACAACATATGAGTGTTATAGAGCAGTAAAACTTAAAATGACAATGATATCATCAGTGAAAGGGCATTTTATTTGTGAAAAATGCAAAAAACAACTATGAATGCTAATGTTGGCCAGGGATTGTGACTAAGTGGCTACTAGAAAAGACTGGATATATCCCTTTTTGAATACCCTGGGTTGTCTACTTTGGCAAATGGTATGCCACGATGGGGGTAAATCTCAATCCTGGGCTGCCATACAGTCTCAAAGGCAGCATAACCAATCTGGCAAATTTGAATGTGGAAAAAAATTAAATAGGCAAGCCCTATATTTGACCCTGTAACTTTCCAAAGCTCCATAAAACCTGTACTTGCAGGGTACTGTTTTACTCATGAGACAATGCTGAACACAAATTTGAGCCAGTTACAGCAGTAATATGTATAATGATGATGATATAATCAATGAAAGTGCAGTCTTGTGTGAAAAATACAAAAAACGAATATGAACGCTAAGTTTGGCCAGGGACCAAGTGGCTACTACAAAAGACTGGACATACAACCTTTTTGAATACCCTGAGTTGTCTACTTTTACAAATGGTATGCCATGCTGGGGTTAATTTTCATTCCTGGACTGCCATACAGTCCAAAAGGCAGCAAAGGCCCAGCAAACCAATCTGGCTAATTTTAATGTCTAAAAATGAAAAAGAAAGGGCTAATATCACAGTTTACCATGGAATGTTAGCACATCACCATTACTAGAATTTTAAACAAAATGTTATTTGTTTTGCTTTTTAAAAATTATTCTTTCATGATTCATAAACTTCCATCTGCTTTTTTCAAAGTTCAGAGCTTGTTGTAGATGTGCATAGACAGACAAATTGTTTCTTTGAAGAATATATTTATTCATAATAGCCAAGTATTTTTATTTTTTATATGTCATGTCTTATACTTGTTAGCATATTTGTGTCACCAGCAGCTTCTAAGTGCTCTCACAGAGAGGAAATATTAATTGTGTTATTCTTATTTTGACCTTTTCTTGAGTGTAACATTATGTATTTATGTTAAATTCAACAGCTTTTGTTGGAGCATTTGGAGTGCCTTGTTTCAAGACACGAAAGGTCACTTAGAATGACAGTGGTAAAGCGCCAAGCCCAGTCACCCTCCGGAGTCTCCAGTGAAGTAGAAGTTCTAAAGGCTCTTAAGTCTCTTTTTGAGCATCACAAAGCTCTAGATGAAAAGGTATGTAATTGTACTTCACATTTGTTGGTTTTCTGTGATTGAGATGGGTCCAAAAAGTTTCTAATGACAATCAGGGCCACCTTCAGGGGATAACAACCATGACTGTTGTCACGGGCCCGACGATCCTGTGGGCAGTCCTGGGCCCCACTTTCCCTATGTGCCCATATATGTAGTGATTATCGTTAAATATATGTGCAGCTGCCGGCCCCCGGCTACCTGTTACTGCAGAGGGGGCCAAGGACACTGCGTCTGCACTTAGAGTTAATGGGAGAGAGGAGCTGAACATGCAGACAAAGTGTCCTGGGCCCCCTCTGCAGTAACAGGTATCCCAGGGCCCCACCATGCCACTGGACCACCAGGGAATGGAATCTCGCCCCTCCTTGGACCAGGTAAGAAGCAGGGAGGGGGGGAATACAATTTACTAAAATTAATGTGAAAAAATGCTCCTTTTTGCACCCACAGACTGCAGGCCCTTGTTTGCACATTTACACAAACTGCATACACTAGTACAACACACACATTGCAATCACTACACTGACACACACTTTGCATACACTAATACAACACAAACTCTGCATACACTACACTGTACCTATACACATTGCATTCATTACACACATTCTAATTCTACATCCACTATACACACACCACATTCAGTCCTGCATCCTTGTGGGCAGGTTCAGAAAGAGCCATGTGGGCAGACTCAGGGGAGGGCTCCGGGGGCTCAGACCTTGACCTCTGTAACCGCTACTGTTTTATTCAGTTGACTTTACAATAAGTAAAGGTAAAAACTATGATTAAACCTATAAACATATTGTGTTTTGAACAGACTGTGGTTTACATGCTCTTTACAGGCCTTAATTGTAGCAACTTACCTACCTTTACCATGCTCAGTCCTACCCCAAACATGTAATTACCCTGTTAAATATAGGGGAAGCCGTCCCCATTTTTGAAAAACACATATCTCATTTGCTGATTCTGTCCACTTTTGTGGACACGATCGGCCAAGAAGATAGTCCTCTGTTTGTGTGTGGAGTTAAGTCCAAAGAGGGGAACACACATGTACTGTGAATAAAACTAAATAAAGTGCAACTAGGCAGGGGTGGTGTCTCCCCAGTAATATTCCAATAGAAACATGTCTGTGCACCCCAAGTAGTTTCAAGCAACCAGACTTTACTAGCAGTTAAAGCAACATTTCGGCTCCAAAATCTAAAAGCATTGCTTCAAAAAGGTACGTTTTCGGAGTAAAAATGTTGCTTTAATCACAAAAAAACTCTGCTCACTTGAAACTACTTGGTGTGCATAGGCATTTTGCTATTGGTCCTTCTCCAACAAAAAGAAGTGGAGGAAGTGGAAACCTCAATCTCCGTTCCTGACAAAGAGTCTACAAAATTCCTTGGGTTGGCTGAGGACTCGAACTATGTAAATCTATCACCAACTGCCGGTTGCAGACCTTGTGTTCTGACTCTCGAGGTCTGGGCAGTTCAGAGCAAGGTTTCCATTTGTTCAACAAAACAGTTGCTTGAAGTATATGCAATACAAGAAATAAAAGGAAAAATGTAAGGTATGGCAGAGAAGGAAAACTAGGACAGTAGGGAAAAACCCAAGTTGGAAGAAGATCCATGAGTTGTCAGTCCACCCCATATATATAATGTGTGTGTGTGTGTGTGTTCAATAACAGATAATGCCACATATATATAAAAGGTGATCCATGGATATTGGTGATACAGCACAAACTAATATTCTCTCACAAAGGACCTGACTAGAGTTTGGAGATTTGTTCCCATCTGAGAAGATTTGGTGCACATGCATTTTGGAACCAAAGTATCATGTATACAACTTGTCCTATATAATGACTCAATGTCTGTGTATCATTTTCTTTCTAGCCATGATCACTAACAGCAGACTATTTTATTTGTGCATCTATATAGAAAAGTAGAATACGTTGGTATTTTAGACGAGCTATGACTTTTATGTGATGTTATATAAACTAGTTGATTGGCCAAGATATAAGGCTATAGAGGTATAATACATTTATAAGAGTGTTCATCTTAATGGACTATGTTTCTTCCAGTTGTTTAGATGTGATACATGTCTGCTCACCTTTATCAACGTTTAAAATTTATTTGGCAATTCTGCTGCTTGTATTTTGTTGAATGAAATACCCATAATTCTGCCTAAAACTTTAAATACTTTACAGATTATTTTATTTGTTCCTAAGTATCCAATTTTAAGCATGTTGCCATGGATATATAGATACCATTTAAAACAAAAGATTTACCTTCAGTGTGGCCATCAGTAGCAATATGAGTATGTTAATTTACTTACCTATTTCAAACAAGCAAAATGTCATGGATGGTCCTACTCAGTCATAAGCAAAATGAAAATTTCACATAGTGAACGTTGACAAAAGAGAGGAAGTGGAGAAATACGTTAATGTACACATTTTGCAACTGGTTGCCATAGGGAAGAGAATTCTATGTATTTTCTGATGTTGACACAGAGAAGAACATCAATTAAGGTAAAATAATCAGAACAAATAAAATAAAATAAATCCCTACATTTGCAAAGCAATATTATGAAATTAGGCCACAATAGATAAATTAATACAAAACGTAGATTGAAACATATTATTGTTATTTATTAAGTGCCAACAAATCGCGCAGGACTGTACAATGGGAGGTCTAACAAACACGTATTTGTAACCAGATGACTTGGACGCACAGGAACAGAGGGGATTGAGAGCTAACTTACGCAAAACGAACATGACAGACGTGTTTTAATGATAAGCTGTTTTGTTATTTGTTTTTTTTATATGCAACATATCCAAGTTCCTAACAATCAGTAATTACTGAAATTATAAATAATAAAAGGTTCAGTGTTTAATGATTATGATCTATTGTTATGTTTAAAATGCACAAAAGCGGTCTCATCTAAAGGTCTCAAGAGCAGGTTATTTAACATAAAACATATTTCTCTCTAAACAGAGAAAAATCAGTCTAATAACATAAATTGTAATACGAGTCTATCTAATAATCGCTTTGCATCATTGTTTAACTATGAATAATGGCTCCATTGTAACTTGTTACCCTCCGCTAATCAGTTCTTTGTACTCCACTAAAGATCTAAATTCCTAATAATGAGTAATTATCAAAATTATAAATAATAAAAGGTTCATTGTTTAATGATTATAATCTATTGTTATGTTTAAAATGCACAAAAGCTGTCTCTTCTTAATGTCTCAAGAGCCGGTTAATTCACATAAAAAACATTTCTCTCTAAAAAGAGAAATATCAGTCTAATTAGATAAACTGTGATAAGAGTCTATCTAATAATCACTTTGCATGGTTGCTTAACTGTAAATAATGGCTCCACTGTAACGTGTTACTCTCAGCTAATCAGTTCTTTGTACCTCTCTGTTTAAAATCTCTTCCAGTTATCCAATTCTGCAAGTGTATTTTTTATATTTGTATTTTTGAAGGATGTTTGTCTTCTTAAAATCATTCAAGTAACACTCTCTGCTGAAAGTCTTGTTAAATGGTTTCTAACTGGCCTGAAGTATTCGGTTAATGTTAAAGATTCATGCATGGTTAGATCACACAAGACACAGTTGTGGATTAGTGATATAATTAGATCCCTAAAGGTTCAAAGGCATGTTTATTCAGTAGGTTTAAAAAAGGCAGTACTTTTTTCAACACATACAGTAATGTATGCCTTTTTATTTGAATTCGTTCTTAGAGAAAAAAAAATTCTTGAAGTTATTACTTATAGCTATGCTTATATAATATTATAGGACTTAAGTACGTAGTGACATATATATGACAAATAAAATTTTGCCAAACCTTGGAATTGATCAAAATGTATTTTAAACTGATATTTGGAGGACTCTGGAAACACAGTGCATTCAGAAAATATCCAGACCCGTTCATTTTTTGCTCTGCTTAATGTTACAGTCTTATGACATTATTACATTGTTATGACAATTATTTACATTATTTTTTTGTAAAATAGACTCAGTGCCCCATAATGGCAAAACAAAACCCCGTTTTTATAAAGAAAAAACTGAAATATCACTTTGATATGAGTATTCAAACCTTTTGCTATGGCACTTGAAATTTAGCTCCGATGCATCCCATTTATCTGGATCATATTGGAGATGTTTCCACACTTTTATTGGAGTCCACCTGTGACAAAGTCAACTGATTTGGAAAGGCACACACCTGTCTATATCAGGTCTGAGAGTTGTAAATGGATAATGGATATCAGAGTAAAAAGCAAGCCAGGATTATGTTGAGGCAAAGATCTGGGTAAATGTTGGCTGCCTTGCTCCCTAGAGCACAGGGGCCTCTATGATTCATAAAAATTTGGAACAACTAGGACCGGTGCAAGGATTTTTGCTTTCCAAGGCAAACAAAAATTTGCTGCCCCACCATATGTTCTGCCCACACAACCACATATACACATTTAATATTCAAGAGGTCCACCCAGCCTCCCTACCTTGCTCTGGGAGGGCTGGAGTTGATCCTCAGTATCTGGTGGTCAGTGGTTGCTGCTGGGATCTCCTCCTTCACATGTCCCTTGCGCACCCTGTAATGACACCAATTATGGGATGTTACATGCCGACTCACTGCAGAGCGAAGACAGACGGACATAGTCAGATGCACACAGTTATACACATATACTGTCAAATACACCCACATACACACAGTCCCAGACACATAGTCACTTGCACACAGTCAAATGCACAGTCACACACAAACAGTTGCAGGCAGACAGTCATATACAGTCATAGGCAAACAGTCACAGACGCAGTCACAGGTAAACAGTCACAGACAGACATTCACACACCCACATGCACAGGCAGACCGTCACACACACATTCACAGACAGTCACACACACAGTCACAGACAGTCACAGGCAGACAGTCACACATACAGTCACAGGCAGACACAATCATCGCCCCCACATCAAATTTGGCTCTGTCACGGCTCGGTGCTATGCGCGTCTGTGCCCGACCGGCACAAGTGCGTCAACATCCTGAGCTTACCTGCTCGGTGGTGAGCCGGGAACTGCTCCTCCGCGTTGCCCCAGCAAATGAAAGATGGTGCCGACCATGCGGTCATGTCCATCGATAGCTCCGCCTCCCAAAATTATACGAACTTGCACGTGATGTCACAACGTCAATGCACGCGCACGTTCTGGGGGCAGAGGTCACCCTCTGACCAATCAGAGCCCAGAGAGGGATATTTAAATCCCTGATTCACCCCAGTACCTTGCCCTGTTGTGGTTTCCTGTTCCTGGTTCCCGAGAGTGCGTTGATCCTTGTGATTCTGATATTCTGGTATTTTGACCTTGGCTATTCCTTGTTATTCCGATTTCTGGTTCCCCTGACTTGGCTTGTTAAACGGTATTTGTGTATTTCTGGCTTCCTTGACCTCGGCTATCCCTTGACCATTCTCTGTCTCTATCGTATTAGTCCGGCAATTCTAAGGACCGGTTTACGTTCTATCCTTTTATTTCCTTTTCATTTTCTCTGTATATGTTTACATAGTTTCTGCGTGTTGGACCGCACTAGCAGTCGTGACATTACGACAAGGCCATGGATCAAACACTACATTTACTGACAAGCTGTATTAACTATACACACACTACATCCAGTACACAAACACACACTCTGCATTAACTACACACACACTACATCCAGTACATAAACACATTCTGCATTCACTATACACACACTACATCCAGTACACAAACACACACTCTGCATTCACAATACATGCACTACATCCACTACACAAACACGCACTCTGCATTCACTATACATGCACTACATCCACACACCCTGTCCACTACACAGACATACTCTACATCTAATACACACACAAACATAAAATCTGCATTCACTATAAACAGCGCATCCACTTTACACACTTTGCATCTACTACACACATTCTACAGGCACTATACACACACCAAATTCAGTACACACTTCATCCTTGTGGGTGGACTCAGGATCAGCCCTGTGGGTGGATTTGGGGCAGGTCATGTGGGCGCCCATGTGGGCAAGCACGGGGGCCCAAACCTTGGGCTGCGTCAGGGGCCCCAAAATTTCTGATGGCAGCCCTGTTCTCAATAATACTTGGTGTTACCAAATTACACCATCTCCAAATTACTGGCAACAATTACAAAGCAAGTCAATGCAGTTATCTAAATTGAATGTAGGGAACCTGTAGTTATTTAATAGATTTAATAGTGGTTCTCTACATGACAGCTGACAATATGACAATGACAAGACCAAGGGCTTGATTTATTAATGGATGTAAAAACCGTTGTCAGCAAGAAAAAGATTTATGCTTGTATTTCTTTTAAAAGGTCGCAGAGATTTACTAGTCTGACTCAGGAAAGCAGTATCAATGCATAGTTTCAGAATAATCATTTTCCTGGCAAAATGCCTTCATATTAGTGAAAATATTAAATTCGCCAAACCAGTCCTCTGATCATAAAATGCTTTCCAATAGTTCCTCAAGGCAACTTTACCAACAGATTTCACACGCATTATGAAGTCAACCCGGATGGTTATTTATAAGTGGTGGCAAGGCAGGGATGAGTTATTAAAGGAACACTATAGGGTCAGGAACAAAAACATATATTCCTGACCCTACAGTGTTAAAACCACCATTAAGGTGGCTTGTCCAGTGCTAACTCACTTGAATGGTAATAAAACAGCAAAACCAACCCAGTACTGGAAAAAAGGTAGATTAAGTGCCTTTTCAAAGGGAGGCAAGCAGTGCTAGATGCCTAAATAGAGATTTTAACACTATAGTGTCAGGAATACATTTTTGTCAACTATAGTATACTTTTATTAGCAGGTAACTTTCTGTAGCTATTTGTAAAATATGTCAGTGGGCAAGCAACTGTTACTCTTTAAAAGTAGTGACAGACATTTTAAAGAGTAATGGCTGGCCAGTAATAAGTAGAGACACGACGACAAACAGTCTGTCTAGTAAACACAATGTCCTGTCTGTATTTCGCTATAGAATTTTTAACTGATTTGATACAGACACAAATAAATGTCATTTTCATGAAACCATAACCTGGTGCTAAATATTTTTAATGCTGGGTTCTGATAAATCAAGAGGCAAGTGTTTGTATCTTGCAGAGTGTTTGTCTATTTACATTCTTGTTTTTGTTTTGTCTCTGTATCATTTAAAATGCTTTCTTTTAACAGATATCACGTTGTTGAGTAAAATAAAGCATTAAATGCAGATAATAACACACATCACCAATGAAAATATTGTGCAGGTATAACATGGCAATTATTCTGGCTGTCTTTGAGTCATATTGTGCTTTGTAATTTGTTTGAGTAGAGCCCAGTGTGTGCTTTGCATATCTGCTTGGAAAAAAAGCAGGGCTGTACTATGTAAATCAGACTTCACAAGCAGAAACATCAGGAGGGAGCAAAAGATATATTTAGCACAGTTATGAAACCAGTGCATATGTTTAGGAGTTACTAATAACTTAAAATCTGCTCCATTGCCATAACAACCTAAAATTGGGCTTATTGGCTTGCTACAAAAAAAAAAAAAGAATGTAAAAACACAATACACAAGAGAAAAACAAGTCTTGCAGACAATGAAAATAGGTCCAAATTGTGCAGCACTTGCAAAAACACCCCAGGGTTATTTTGGACTCAGTGTATTTAGGTTAGCATAACATTACAAAAAGCAAAAAAAAAAAACAGGCCACTTGTATTAAAATGTTCTTTGAAATAATCCATTAACTAATTACTAAACAACAATAATATATTATAACACGGAGCAATTAGATAAACTGACTAGAAATTGAAAAGCGTGATAAATCTCTTAGGTGGTGATTGTAAAACGGCACTGGCGATCGAAACTTCCTTGTAAATAAAGTGTCTAATCAGCAAATCTTTTACCTGTTCTAGAGGGTACAGTCTTTCAAATGGATGTAAGTTTCATAGTATTTCTTTGTATTTGTTTTCTAGTAACTCAGATTGCATGGTGTGTACAAATGGATTTCAATAAACACAGTGATAAAACCTGGTGTAATGCATATAAACATGTGTATATCACAATGTGTGGTTTTATAAACTATTTTGATTAACTAAAGCACTTTGATCTAAGTGACTTACTCTGTTATGTAACTAGCTATGAGTAGTTCACTTAAACCTTTTGATTGCAGTCCTATCCCTGCCTTGTCCAAATCCTTATTCAATTCAATCCTCTCTCTGCAAAAATGTTTTTCTCTCTCTGGTGAAAAGAGCAGTCTGAAATGATTAAAGGGACACTATAGTCACCTGAACAACTTTAGCTTAATGAAGCAGTTTTGGTGTATAGAACATGCCCCTGCAGCCTCACTGCTCAATCCTCTGCCATTTAGGCGTTAAATCACTTTTTTTATGAACCCTAGTCACACCTCCCTGCATGTGACTTGTACAGCATTCCATAAACACTTCCTGTAAAGAGAGCCCTATTTAGGCTTTCTTTATTGCAAGTTCTGTTTAATTAAGATTTTCTTATCCCCTGCTATATTAATAGCTTGCTAGACCCTGCAAGAGCCTCCTGTATGTGATTACAGTTCAATTTAGAGATTGAGATACAATTATTTAAGGTAAATTACATCTGTTTGAAAGTGAAACCAGTTATTTTTTCATGCAGGCTCTGTCAGTCATAGCCAGGGGAGGTGTGGCTAGGGCTGCATAAACAGAAACAAAGTGATTTAACTCCTAAATGACAGTGAATTGAGCAGTGAAATTGCAGGGGAATGATCTATACACTAAAATTGCTTTATTTAGCTAAAGTAATTTAGGTGACTATAGTGTTCCTTTAATAAGGACCATTCTGAGATAGAAGGAGCAGAAACTAAATCTTTCCATATAATTATATGTTGTATTCCTTATTAATTCTCCCTTGTGTAACTAAGCCATGTTGAGTGTCTACAACATTCCTACCAACACTTGTCATTAAGGGTGGACGTGCCTGAGATTAGGATGGATGGGTGGGCCTGAATGGGGTCTTCACCGGTGATGTGACTCACGTCACTAGCAATACCAATAAAGGACGGGCCCACACAGAAGAGGATTGAGTGCACCCGCTGCAGGACTTAAGGGACTTGTCTGGACGGCCCCATCTTGCATAAATTGGGTTGGTGAAATCAGGGCCGGCTAGCCCACCGGGATACCGGGAAATGTCCCGGTGGGCCGTGGCACCTGGAGCTGGGCCTACAGCCCTATTCGTCACTGGCCAGGCTCCTGTAATCCCGGCCGGCCTGAGCAGTGCGGCCGCACAGGGCCCCATGGGAGCAGCTCGAATATGGCCGGTCGGGATAAAAAAAATATATATATATTGTGGTGGGGTGGAGCTTACCGAGCGGTGGGGGCAGAGCTAAGCGGCCGGCGGGGGCGGAGCTTACTATACGGCGGGGGCCCTGTTAATTGCAGCATGGGAAGCAGGAAGGAGTCCTTGCTTCCCCAACAACCAGTCTCCAGGAGCTCCAAGTAGGAGGTAAGAAGCAGGTCAGTGTGTATGTGTTTGACTGCCTGTGAGTGTGTGACTGTTTGCCTGTGTGTGTGTGTGTGTGTTAGACTGTCTGCCTGCCTGTGTGTGTGTGTGTGCATGTGACTGCCTGCCTGTGTGTGTGACTGCCTGCCTTTGTGTGTGTGTGTGTGTGTGGCTGTCTGCCTGCCTGCGTGTGTGTGTGTGTGACTGTCTGCCTGCCTCTGTGTGTGTGTGACTGTCTGTCTGCCTGTGTGTGTGTGTTTGTGACTGCCTGTGTGTGACTGTCTGCCTGTGTGTGACTGTCTGCCTGTGTGTGTGTGTGTGTGTGACTGTCTGCCTGTGTGTGCGTGTGACTGTCTGCCTGCCTTTGTGTGTGTGTGTGACTGCCTGCGTGTGTGTGTGTGTGTGTGACTGTCTGCCTGCCTCTGTGTGTGTGTGTGACTGTCTGCCTGCCTGTGTGTGTGTTTGTGACTGTCTGCCTGTGTGTGTGTGACTGTCTACCTGTGTGCGTGTGACTGTCTGCCTGCCTGTGTGTGTGGCTGTCTGTGTGTGTGTGTGTGGCTGTGTGTGTGTGGCTGTTTGTGTGTGGATGCCTGCCTCTGTGTGAGGGAGCGTCTGTGTGTGTGCACCTGCTAGTGAGTTTGTGTGTGTGCCTGCTAGTGAGTGAGCTTGTATGTGTGTCAGTGAGCTTGTCTGTAGGGATCATGTGTGTGTGTGTGTTAGTGAGCTTGTCTATAGGGAGCATGGGTGTGTCTGAGCTTGTCTGTAGGGAGCATGGGTGTGTCTGAGCCTGTCTGTGCAAAGCATGTGTGTCAGTGTGCAGTGAGCTTGTCTGTAGTAAGCATGTGTGTGATCGTGAGCTTGTCTGTAGTGACCATATGTGTGTCAGTGAGCTTGTCTGTGGTCAGCATGTGTGTGTCAGTGAGCTTGTCTGTAGTGAATCTGTGTGTTAGTGAGCTCTTCTGTAGGGAGCATGTGTGTGTCAATGGACTTGTCTGTAGGGAGAGTGTGTGCGCATCAGTGAGCTTGTCTGTAGTAAGCTTGTGTGTATATCAGAGTTTGTCTGTACTAAATGTGTGTGTGTACCAGTAACTTTATCTGTGTGTCATTGAGATAGTCTGTCAATGAGCCTATTTGTGTGCATCAGTAAGATTGTCTGCATGTGAGTATGCTTTACTGTATGATTTAATTACCCTGAAAGGACTAATATTTTGAATTAGAAAAAAATATATACCAATAATATATATCGACAGAGAGAGAGAGAGATATGTGTGTGTATGTATGTGTATATATATATATATATATATATATATATATATATATATATATAAAACACACACTACATAGCACAATGACTTATGGGGCTGGCATAGATTTTTTTCCAGGGCTGCTTTGTATCCCCAGTCCGGCACTGGGTGGAATGGACTCTGAAAATGGAACTGTCCCGCCAAAATTGTGAATGTTGCGGGGCCTGGTCTGCAGGTAAGTATATATTGCAGGCGATTTTGCCAGCCTGGTGTATAGATTATATAAAGATCTGTTTACCAGGCTTATTTGGAATGCTACTTTTGGCACCAGTAGGAATATTTTAATAAAACCGTTTTTGGTAAATGTTACCTGTATTACCCCACCGCAAACCAAAATTACCCTGCTGCCAGACTTATCATCTTTCCAGTGCTTTTCCCTAAAGACAAATTTACCCTGATGTCCTGTATCAGGATGTGTACTTGTAACATTCTTTTCTTTTATGTTCCCACCTGCACCTCCAATGCTAGGTTACAGGACATCACTAGGACTGCTTCATTTTATGGAGTGCTCAGAAAGATATCACTAGACTTTACCTAGTCACAAGTTCTTAAAAAAAAAAAAAAAAAACACACAATGTTAGCATACCTTACTATATCATTTGATAATGATTGAATTACTGTTTTCAATGTGTGTTTCCAGATTATGTCCTGCTCTTTTCACCTACATACAGCTACCATTAACATTATATCACTTATATTATAGCCTTCAATGGGCATTTATAGAGTAGCCTTGTTTATGTGTTGCCATCAGACTTGTTGACTAGGTTTTGCTGAATTTCGGGTGATCAGCGATTCATTTGAATTTTGCAACTGTGCATCTCCATATGGCTGAATGACAAAACAAATAAAACACGCCATTTAACTGGTTTTGTGATTTGGAGTTCCATCCGTGGTGCCAGAAAAAGGGGGTTGGAACAGTAATATATGCATTTTTTCCTCAAACTATTACATGGATGGGAAATTGCTCAGAACCAAAATGGACAAAATTTGTTCTGACCAAACCAATTTTTTGTCTTGATGAATTCATTTGGACAAACTGAATTTTTCGCAGTTGTGAAAGTCTAGTTGTCATGTTAAAAAAATATATAATGCTATAAAGCAAGCAAATAAAATGTGGTGTGGATATCATTCACTTGCTGAGCAGTTTAATTTATGTTTTTTAATAACTGAACTACTCACAAGTAGTGATGTACCGAACGGTTCGCCGGCGAACGGTTCCTGGCGAACATAGCATGTTCGCGTTCGCCACGGCGGGCGAACATATGCGCGGTTCGACCCGCCCCCTATTCGTCATCATTGTGTAAACTTTGACCCTGTACCTCACAGTCAGCAGACACATTCCAGCCAATTAGCAGCACAGCCTCCCTAGCAGACCCTCCCACCTACTGGACAGCATCCATTTTAGATTCATTCTCAAGCTGCATGCTTAGGAAGAGGAGGGAAAGTGTAGCTGCTGTTCATAAGATAGGGAAAAGCATAGCTAGGTTAGGGATAAGGGTATGCTTTTTTTGGATTTTTTTTTCTATGTAATGTAAATGCACTTAGTTGTCTGCCACTGCTGCCAGCTTCTGTGTCAGGCTCACAGTGGATACTGTGCCCATTTGCCCAGTCAGTGCCACCACTCATATCTGGTGTCACAATAGCTTGGATTTAAAAACAAAAAACTTTTTTCACTGTTATAGATTGAATAGCAGTCAGTTGTCTGCCACTGCTGCCAGCTTCTGTGTCAGGCTCACAGTGCATACTGTGCCCATTTCCCCAGTCAGTGCCACCAATTACATCTGGTGTCACAATAGCTTGATTTAAAAACAAAAAACTTTTTTTACTGTTATAGATTGAATAGCAGTCAGTGTCCTTAAAGCGGGTGTGTTACGCTAACAGTGGATACGCTGACAAGTGCCACTAATAAGATCTGGTGTCACAATAGTTTGGATTTAAAAAAAAAATAATCTTTTTTCACTGTTATAGATTGAATAGCAGTCAGTGTCCTTAAAGCGGGTGTGTTACGCTAACAGTGGATAGCATGACAAGTGCCACTAATTAGATTCAGTGTCACAATAGTTTTGGATTTAAAAAAAAATAATCTTTTTCATATTTATAGATTGAATAGCAGTCAATTGTCCTTAAAGCGGGTGTGTGCAGCTAACAGTGGATAAGCTGACAAGTGCCACTAATTAGATCACCAGCCATGCACAATAGCTTGGATTTAAAACAAAAAAACTTTTTTACTGTTATAGATTGATTGAATAGCAGTCAGTGTCCTTAAAGCGGGTGTATTCGCTAACAGTGGATAAGCTGACTTGGTCGCCACTAGTAGATCTGGTGTCATAATATTTTGGATTTAAAAACAAAAAACTTTTTTTACTGTTATAGATTGAATAGCAGTCAGTGTCCTTAAAGCGGGTGTGTTACGCTAACAGTGGATACGCTGACAAGTGCCACTAATTAGATCTGGTGTCACAATAGTTTGGATTTAAAAGAAAAACAATGTTTTTCACTGTTATAGATTGAATAGCAGTCAATTATTGTCCTTAAAGCCCGAGATTGTCATTCCTTCTTGAAGTCTGAATCTCGCTGACAGAGTACTTACTAATTAGATCCTGTGTCACAATAGCTTGGATTTAAAAACAAAAAACTTTTTTTACTGTTATAGATTGAATAGCAGTCAGTGTCCTTAAAGCGGGTGTGTTACGCTAACAGTGGATACGCTGACAAGTGCCACTAATTAGATCTGGTGTCACAATATAGTTTGGATTTAAAAAAAAAATAATCTTTTTTCACTGTTATAGATTGAATAGCAGTCAGTGTCCTTAAAGCGGGTGTGTTACGCTAACAGTGGATACGCTGACAAGTGCCACTAATTAGATCTGGTGTCACAATAGTTTGGATTTAAAAAGAAAATAATCTTTTTTCACTGTTATAGATTGAATAGCAGTCAGTGTCCTTAAAGCGGGTGTGTTACGCTAACAGTGGATACGGTGACCAGTGCCACCAATTAGATCTGGTGACACAATACTTGGATTTAAAAACAAAAAAAACACTTTTTTCACTGTTATAGATTGAATAGCAGTCAGTGTCCTTAAAGCTGGAAAAGTGTTACGCTTTTAACAGTGGATACGCTTGACAAGTGCCACTAATTAGATCCTGTGTCACAATAGCTTGATTTAAAACAAAACTTTTTTACTGTTATAGATTGAATAGCAGTCAGTGTCCCAAAAGCTGGTGTGTTACGCTAACAGTGGACGCCGGACAAGTGCCACCACTATGATCTGGTGCTCAATAGTTTGGATTTAAAAACAAAAAACTTTTTTACTGTTATAGATTGAATAGCAGTCGCGTCCTTAAAGCGTGGTGTGTTACGCCAATAGTGGATACGCCGACAAGTGCCACCACTTATATCTGGTGTCACAATAGCTTGGATTTAAAACAAAACTTTTTTCACTGTTATAGATTGAATAGCAGTCAGTTGTCTGCCACTGCTGCCAGCTTCTGTGTCAGGCTCACAGTGCATACTGTGCCCATTTCCCCAGTCAGTGCCACCACTTACATCTGGTGTCACAATAGCTTGGATTTAAAAACAAAAAACTTTTTTCACTGTTATAGATTGAATAGTAGTCAGT
>OW240914.1:306538748-306656020 GCA_933207985.1 Pelobates cultripes
TTGAAAAAGACCCGGCAGGGTCGAAACGTCGATTGATTTTTTTGTACATCACAGATGATTTATTAAAGCACCAGTTTTCCTATTAACCAGAAGTCCTGTGAGTGCATTTTGATTTTTATTTTTGTTTATATATTTGACGCCAACAATTTGCACCCAGGCATGTGAGTTACAAATTTATATTTTTTTGGAGGTGAGTGCCAAGCGTTCACCTATATATATATATATATATATATACATACAGGTGATACTTTAAAAATTAGAATGTCGTGCAAAAGTTCATTTATTTCAGTAATGCAACGTAAAAGGGGAAACTAATATATGAGATAGATGCATTACATGCAAAGCAAGATAGTTCAAGCCGTGATTTGTCATAAGTGCAATGATTAGGGCTTACAGCTCATGAAAACTCCAAATCCACAATCTCAGTAAATTAGAATATTGTGAAAAGGTGCAATATTCTAGGCTCACAGTGTCCCACTCTAATCAGCTAAGTAAGCCATAACACCTGCAAAGGGTTTCTGAGCCTTTAAATGGTCTCTCAGTCTGGTTCAGTAGGAATCACAATCATGGGGGAAACTGCTGACCTGACAGTTGTGCAGAAAACCATCATTGACACCCTCCATAAGGAGGAAAAGCCTCAAAAGGTAATTGTGAAGGAAGTTGGATGTTCCCAAACTGCTGTATCAAACCACATTAATAGAAAGTTATGTGGAAGGGAAAAGTGTGGAAGAAAAAGGTGCACAAGCAGCAGGGATGACCGCATCTTGGAGAGGATTGTCAGGAAAAGGCCATTTAAAAGTGTTGGAGACTTTCTCAAGGAGTGGACTGAGGCTAGAGTCAGTTCATCAAGAGCCACCACGCACAGACGGATCCTGGACATGGGCTTCAGATGTCGTACTCCTCTTGTCAGCTCCTGAACAACAAACAACGTCAGAAGCCTCTTACCTGGGCTAAAGAAAAACAGACCTGGTCTATTGCTCAGTGGTCCAAAGTCCTCTTTTCTGACGAGAGCAACTTCTGCATCTCATTTGGAAACCAAGGACCCAGAGTCTGGAGGAAGAATGGAGAGGCACACACTGCAAGATGTTGAAGTCCAGTGTGAAGTTTCCACAGTCTGTATTGATTTGTGGAGCCACTGTGCTTCATTAAGTCCAGGGTTAACACAGCCGTCTACCAGGAGATTTTGGAGCACTTCATGCTTCCTTCCGCAGACAAGCTTTATGGGGATGCTGACTTCATTTTCCAGCAGGACTTGGCACCCTTCCACACTGCCAAAAGCACCAAAGCCTGGTTCAATGACCGTGGGATTACTGTGCTTGATTGGCCAGCAAACTCGCCTGACCTGAACCCCATATGGAAACTATGGGGCATTGCCAAGAGAAAGGTGAGAGACATGAGACTTGTTTCAACAGCGTGACATCGGTGCCAGTTTTATAGGTATTTGTTATGATATAGCACTTTTACCTATTAGATTAATCCACACCTTAGGCTTTTTAGTTTCTTTATGTACATAATCTGCATATGCCCACCCAGAATCCTTTGTAGTAGTAACATCACTGCAAATTTGTGATTTCTGTGAGAATATGAATTCTTATGGTTTGACTGGTGTGCAGATCTTTGTTTAACATTGTATTGACTATCCACTGACTTCAGGCGGAAGGGTTTTTCAATCACACTTTTTCCCCACCATTACTTCCTTGGTTATATATATATGTGTAACTTTTTGTGTATGTATATATATATATTGGATATTGTATACTGTTATGCATCACCTGCATATCTCAAGTTGGACTAGGATAGGATTCTTCTTGGGCGTAGAAAGACAAAAAATCCCAGCTTGACATGTATGCACAGGCATTGTGTTTCAGACTACATACAGTACTACACGTCTGCAGATGGACAATATGTTAAACACACTTTTTTTTTTTAAACCAACCTTTAAAAAACACGTTACATAAAGTACAAACATCGTGAAATAGTATGCAGACTCATCTGAACGCTTAATTTTGTAGCAACAATAAAAATAGCAAAAAGGGGAACCACCACCAGTCAACATCAGCTCTACCCACATAGATACGTGATTTGCAGTTAGCACAAACAATAGCTGATTATAGAGGTAATTGATATTAGCTGTTGCAAGGGAAGTAAACACATTCTAGAATATCTCTCATGACTTATACCATGTGAAACAGCTTAGACAAAGAAGGTTACAAATGTAATAAATACTAAATGCACACGTTTGTATCAGAAAGCAGAATTAAAGTCTCACAAAAAGGAGTACCGTAGCCTGTGAAACAGAGAGGATTTTACATCCCGGACAATTTATTCTTTAATAGATTTACACTTATAAAAGCAAACCGCTTTTTCAGCTGCTATAGCAACAAATGCATTCAACCTCTCTATGCTCAGTGTGTATCACATGATATTTTAAAAATTAATGCCGTTTTTGGAACTGGCTCTGGATACACTGTTCATTTGGAGATCTACATGCTTTGTTCTCGGAGAAGAGACATTCTAGTGAATGCCCTCATGACAGATCAGAAAGGGAACACAGTGACGATAAGTGCACAAAAAACTTAGGTGACACTAGCTTGTTTCTAGAGCCATAAATTGACATGGCATGTGAAGTTTATAAAAATATAATTTTTTGCCAACAGTTCACTTTTAGCAGATTAATATGTATTGTGTAATGCATGAGAGACCTAATTCGATAATACAGATATAAGGGAGTCGGGAGTCTTCATTGTAGTTCCATCATAGGAACAAGCAAACATTTATAGATTAGTCATTAACTAATAATTATGTTTTGACACAATTACCCCATGACATTCTGGAAGCATGGGGGGCAAACTGAGTTATGTACAACTCAGCCATGATGCTCAGGTTATACTTAAACCAGACCATAAAACCAGCAGATATGTGACAGTGTTTGAAATACTGTACAAGTTCAATGAAAATAATATACTTACACGGGTATTGTTCCTTTCTGCTTTCAGTTCTGAGATCTCTTCTTCCTTTTCTAGAAGCTGTTCCCTACACGCACTCAGTTCCTTGGTTAGTGCAGCGAATTCCTGAAATATACAATAAGAAACTCTTACTAGTACATTATTCAATAGGCAACGAGTGCTCGGAGTTCAAGGGAAACAGACAATTAATGATCAATAAAGAAAATTATCAACTTAAACTGACCAATATAAAACTGTGTATGCAACAAATAATTACAAGGGGAGATAACAAGTTATTCATATAATAACAATAAGGTCAAGCAAGATAGAAAAGTTCGGTAAACGTACAAGAAAATAACTTTTTTTATGGATTTTACTACATACAAAGACCAATTTTTCTTTTAAAGGTGGGTTGTAAATAAGGAGATGAGATTTATAGGGTAATGAATACCTCCCAACATTTGGAGGTATAAAATTGGGAGCGGTGGGCTGGTCTTCAAGGGGGCATCATCCATGATTCTATTTTTACCAAGGGCAACACCCATGATATGCGACACTGATTAGGCTGTAAGACAGGCTATCAACCTACAAGACCATACAGAAAAAGGTTTAAGTGGTCCAAGTGCCCACTGCACAGCACAAGCTAATTTAATAACTGTGCTGCCTTCTGACATTTCCCTAGTATCTCCAAATGCGGGACACCTGGCAAGACCCTGAAATCGGGACTATCCTACCAAAAGCAGGACAGTTGGCAGCCCTGGTGATATAATGGGAAATATACCTTGCATGTTAGAGTTCTGGTGAGATGAGATAAAAAGTGAAAGTGTGAAAGATACTGAAGACATTCCTTAAATTGCGAAAGCACTCAAGATTATTTATTAACACATTAACCCAGGACATACTTGAAAACGAGAGAAATCTCAATGTATCCTTCCTGTTAAAATATTTTATAAATAAATAAATAATTAAACAGGAAACCTGAGAAAATAGCAATACAAATTAAATCACATAAGCTCTGGTGAAGCATAGCCTAAGACTGAAAGTAAAGCAGAGGCACTCAGTGATTACTAAAGGGACACTCCAGTGCCAGGAAAACAATTTGTTTTCCTGGCACTGCAGGTCCCCTCTCCCTCCCACCCCCCATCCCCAGTTGCTGAAGGGGTGAAAACCCTTCAGTCACTTACCTGAGACCCCTGCCGATGTCCCTCGGCGGTGGTTTCGGGTCGCCGCTGCTCCTCCTCTTTTTATTATTAATATTATTGCCATGTATATAGCGCCAACAGATTCCGTAGCGCTTTACAATATTATGAGAGGGGGATTTAACTATAAATAGGACAATTACAAAAAACTTATGGGAACAATAGGTTGAAGAGGACCCTGCTCAATCAAGCTTACATTCTATAGGAGGTGGGGTGTAAAACACATTAGGACAGGAATTTGCAGTCAAATAAGGTGGGCTGCCCTTTAGGAGAGAGCAAGAGACAGGTATGTGAGGTAGAGGTTAGTCTTAGAGGCCATAATCTTTCCTAAAGTCAGCCTTACGTCAGCCGGTGGGCGAGACTGATTAATCCGCCCGCCGGCTGAGGAGAACTAATGCGCATGCGCGGCAATGCCGCGCACTCGCATTAGAGCTCTCCATAGGAAAGTATTGAATATGCTTTTCAATGCTTTCCTATGGGGAATTGAGCGACGATGGAGGTCCTCACACAGCGTGAGGATGTCCAGCGATGCTCTAACACAGGTTTTCTATGCTATGGACCGGGAAGTGCCCTCTAGTGGCTAGTAGCCACTAGAGGAGGAGTTAACCCTGCAATGTAATTATTGCAGTTTATAAAAAACTGCAAAAATTACAGTTGCAGGGTTAAGGGTAGTGGGAGTTGGCACCCAGACCACTCCAATGGGCAGAAGTGGTCTGGGTGCCTGGAGTGTCCCTTTAAATAAAATAAATCAGGATAACAAAAAATTGTGTGACCTTTAAAAGACAACTCTACTTGCTCAATGTGTGAGGGTCTGGACAGCCAAAGATGCATACCTCTGACACTGCTCTTACATGCCTCAACTAACCAATAAAGCCTTCCATTACCCATCCTCTTTGGATCTCCTTTTCTATCTCGTTTCTTTTTTCAAATATTTCCCTATTTTCTCACTAGCCGGACCACATACGCCTGTAAAATGACAACCGATATCAACCACATCATCAACCACCTCTCAGCGTTACAGCCTATGGGGCAATATGACAAATATATCATGGAAATGCCAAGTGGTGAAGGAGCCAACCAATGTGCAACTAAGTGTTACAGGAGATGCTGTGTTAATTTAGTTCAAAATAAAATCTGCTTTGGATGAATTAACACATCATAGTGCAGTTTCTTCTTTAAATCAGGGATTCCCAACCCAGTCCTCCAGTACTCCCAACCAGCCCAGGATTTGGGAATTACCCTGTTGTGTCTGAGGTGTTTTTTTCTTCTTCTTCTTCTAAAAACACTTTAGACACAATTGTGTAATCCCTAAATCTTGGACTGGTAGAGGGTACTTGAGAACTGGGTTCGGAACCACTGCTCTATACTGAAAATCTCTCAAACTGCCTTTTCCAGCTCAAATATTCCAGCAATTCTCTTTTCAATTCTCTACAATTCAAGTTTTAGGGAATAAATCCCATGGATTCAAACCATTGCATTGAAAAGATATGTTTATAAGGTTAAACTAATTATCACTAGTGATGTCGCGAACCGTTCGCAAACTTCCCGCAGCTTCAACATGGATGCTGTCCAGGAGGTGGGAGGGTCTGGGAGGGAGGGTCTGCTGGAGATTGGCCGGGATGTGTCAGCTGACCAGAGTTCGCCACGAATGGTTCGTGGCGAACCGTGGCGAGCCGTTCGCGGGAAGTTCGCGAACGGTTCGCGACATCACTAATTATCACAAATTCCCCAATTACTTAATGGATTTATAAATGGACCACTCTTTATGTAGGAATGATTTAATCTGATTAGTGATTAATTACTGATCAATTGTAAATGTTCCAAGTTGTTTAGAAGAACTTCTCACATGTATTTTCATTGTTGCTTTTCAATATGATTTCGGGTTATCAGTACCAAAATTCTGTAGAGCTGAACCAACATATGGCTGAAATTTGGGTGTCATCAAAACCTGCGATTTTTGGGAAAAATGTTTTGGCCAAGCCAAATTTTCTAAAAGGCTAAAAAAAAAACCAGTCTTTATTAAAACACTTTTTTGGTTGGAGTAACATTTTTTTCAGGTCATATTAAAAGTGCGCTTTTAGTTTTATATAATGTCAGGGTTATCAAAATTACAGAAGATTTAAAAAAAAATGAAAATTTGCAAATGTGTAATGACTAAAATATTAAAATGTAGATTATGATGTGTATATTTTGATTCTAAGGAAATCTCTTGGGTCACAATGACCTCTATTTTTTTATGTGTTAAAACCATGCAAAATTATAAAAAATAAAGCATAATTGTGATGGTGCTTAAAGCGGCTACTTAAAGTGGACCTGTCATGTTTATAGCACTTTTGCCTTGGAATCTCACTGGAATCCCCATGTAATAAAAAAATATCATAAGACAATGTAGAGATTACTTAGCCTTATAGTGATGTCTAGTGATGTCTGTTGAAGTTACCCTCATTATTTTTTGTCAGTTCCCACAGATGTTACTAGAGATGGTTGTAGGAAAACAGGCATCTTCTCCTGCATTGTTAAGCTGGTCTATGGAGATTGCTGGATCGACCTTAGACTTTCCAGGGTTATTAACTAAGTTGAGAACTCAGAGTGAATAAAAAGTGAACTTCAAATTTAAGACCAAAGTAGCTGAACTAGAATCATAGCTGACTATTCTAGGTTCTATTATTATGACCTTAAATTTGAAATTCACTTTGGATTCTCACTTTTGTGAATACCTCTGTTCGAATTGTTATCTCACCCATGCAGACATGATTTGTTCTATGTGCCTGAATAATCAACTTTTTTTTAAATATATCAGCTATACTGTACACTTATATCTCACAAAGAAAATATATAACTATTGTTTTACAATTGTGAATATGTTAACACCTTGAATTTAATGACATGGTTTATAAACATTTCATCTTGTTTGGTGCTACATTTGTAATGTAGTAATTATGGTGTTTATATACTGTTTCACTTTTCAAAACAAGCACGAACATTTAATTTTCATAAAAATCGAATTATGCATTTCTTAGCACTCTGACTAGACCAAGTTTCAAAAAGATGTGTTTATAATTCCTAAACGAAGATCAAACATAAGCTGAACATTACAATGTAGAAAAGAAACACATTTTCTTTTTACCAGAAATTTTAGAATAAAACTTGCAACTCCCATGTCATCGTTCCATATCACATGCCGTAATTCTGATATGAATTTTACTTTAACATGCGATAGACTAGATTTATGAAGTAGCATTTTCATCAAAGTGTCAGGAAATAATGACCTGCCTGACAAGGTGACTACTCAACCAGATATACATGATAAACTACACATTTTATCAAAAATAAAGAAAGAATAATTTATGAATGACACTCCTTGTCAACCTTTGATCACTCATTTTGATGGAAATGATAATTAGTTCATGCGAGAGTAGGGCCAAGGAAATGTCCAATTAAGCAATTCATATCTTTATCATTGAAAGGGTTAAATACTGGTGATATGCCAAGTAAAAAACACATATTGTATTTCAATACACACCTAAAGAAAAACGTGACTTTTCTAAATGTAGCCAATGACAGGTCCGCTGCACATGTCATATAGTAAAAGAAGCGGCTTACTTATACACTATTCTAATAGAGGAATTGCAATTCATACGGGTAAAGTCAGTGCATTGATGTGCCTTGACAACCATCGTTCAAAATGGAGACTACACAGCATTGTCGGAGACTAATAAAAACTAATTTTTCCACCTCATTCAATAAGATTTTAGTAATGTAAATGCAATGTTACCAAAAATGTTGCTGCATTCTTCACACACCATACCACAACCCACTTTGACAAGATATATGTCTGGTGGTTTTCTGTTCACTACAGGAGGTCCATCTTTTATTCTGTGATAAACTTAGTGTCCATTCATTATGCAGTCAGTTACAATCAGGTGACAACTAAGATAATAAACTGATAATATAATAGCCTAGTTAAGTAAAAAAAAAACAACTGTTAGGATACACCAATAGTTGTGTGACAGTTTGAAACAAACAATGTTGATTTATGGAGCTAAATACCATTAAAAACATAAAATCCACCCTACAAAACTAGCTAACGTCTCCTGTGCACCTGGTTGGCATCATCAAACACCGGACTACTTAAACCCATATCCAAATCCATCCATCCTTAGCCATACCCCAACCCACACAATAAATCTAATCTCATAACCATATTTGTCTAACGGCATTGCTTCATGATTACTCAAAGAGATAACCATCTATGTATCCCATATTATAACCCAATCTGAATAGGGACATTAAAATTACTCTTGAGAAAGTTTGTAAGCATAGATGTAGCATTATTAAATCATTGTAATGTTTTTTTAAGCAAGGGGTCCGTGAATGGCTGGCCACCTTAGGACCCCCGAGGAGGCAGCCAGCTGTGCACTAAGGCAAAGTAGGCAGAGCACAAGGGAGCGCTGATGTCTGTGCTCTTCCACGCGCTGTGGTGCAGCTGGGAGCCGGGTTATAATGTCACTCCTGCCCCGACATCACTAAGCAGCACATGAGGGAGCAGTGCTGGAAGAGCACAAAGATTACACAAGACGCACACTGAACACTACGGAAAAGGATCTCCACAACTTCAACATTGTTCACGGTGCTTTACAACTTAAAGGGACATGCATCACTTGACAATTCATTTTTTAAACCAACAAGCAAACACTTTTATTCAAATATACAAACTAAATTAAAGATAGAAAAACTTTGAAAACTACGTAATAAACATTTAAAATATTACTATAAAATTAGTCAGATTAAATTGTTGAGTACAACTCTTAGCTAGAGGAGTTTCTTCAGGAAACAAGTAGTAAATAACATTAATATGTGTGAACAAAAACAGAACAGAGAATTCTGCCCAATAAGATTACAAGCTGGCAAAGAGGGCAGGAAGGCAATTGCCTAACGAGCAACTAGCATGGAAGGGTGGGTAAGGAGGATGTAGGCTGTAGCCTCACATGGTTATTCTGTAGATTAAAATAGGAGACAGTTCAATAGAATGTTTGTTGGAACAGCATTGGAGGAGTGAAGCTCAGATCCATAAATAGCTATGTATATTTTTAAAAAGTCTCCATCTTTATCAGATGAGGTTACAGTTTGGTAAAACACTGTCACAAATTTGAAACTCACCATCAACACTTCTCCAAATACATCTAGAAAGAGGCCCAACATTTTGTAAAATTAACTTTTATTTATATTTATACTTTAAAGAGGACACGCCATCCAAACACAACGTTTTAAAAAATTCAATAACAAAACAAGGTAAAATTGTTTATTTACTATAAGAAAGGCTGAAGAGCACCATACAGATATTTATACAATATGGGGTCAGTATTTTAAACACGAAGAAAACATACGTTAATTGGGATTGTATGATTTACTTTCTTTTAGTGAACACAGGTTCAGTTTTGACATCTCCTTACATCGTGTATGCTTAGTTGCTAAGTTCATGTACTCTACATTCAGTGGATTCACACTCTAAATGAAGTGTGATTAATGGTTTTACAAATTGAACCCTATATTTTGACAGCATATATACCTATAAAGCAAAACTAGAAAGAGGTCCAGGCACTCCAGGATTCAAAGAGGGCAATTTATTAAACCCGCCGCCAATCACAACGTTTTGACCTGAACGGTCTTTGTCAAGCTGTTTTGTCGAAACGTTGTGACTGGCGGTGGGTTTAATAAATTGCCTTCTTTGAATCCTGGAGTGCCTGGACCTCTTTCTATTTTTGCTTTATCAAGTAATTGGTTCTTGGTACTGGGACCAGCCTGGTTGCACCCAGATTCACATCACCATGGGGATTGAGTGCAGTTCCACACCCCTGTTTCTTAGCATATATACCTATGTCTGAATTTTGGGTGCAGTGCTAAGATGTATGTAGTAGTGTCTCTAGTAGACTGTCTAGAAATAACAGAAATACTGTTTATTTGACTATTACATTATTAAAATGTTCTAAGATTTTTTTTGAAAATTGGACAATTGTTTTTTTTTGTTGTTGAGAAATTGTTAACAAGAGAATACAGGATTTAATGTTCTCCTTTGATAAGCGTAAATAGTTTTTTATGTGACATTGTTTAAATTAGCAACAGCTATTTTTACGCTCAGAGGAAAGCTACTGTCAAGTAAATTCACTTTTAGAGGATGGGAAATAGGAATTAAATCCCCCCTAATGTGCCATAACTGTGAATTTTGTCTAAACATCAATGGTCTGCACCATATCGAACACCATGAACAGCTTATTTTCCGTCAATTTCAAACATTTAGATTTTCTGGAAAAAAAAAAACTGCTTTAGAAACACAATATTCTGCTCAGTAACTCTAAAATTAACCATGCTAAAAAATGTTAAGAGCAGAATGCATTAAACGTTCCGTATGAATAGAAAGCAGTAGAAGAAAGAGGAGCACCTGTAGCCAATAATTTTGTTCTCCTGCTCCTGAATAAACTACCTGTACTTTATATAGCACCACGATGTAAAGCCTTTGTAAAGCTATTTAGGTTATGTCTACTCCTCCCCATACTCCTGTTTACTTTCAGCCCTCATGGTACCAATCACGATACCATTCTGTCTTGCCTCCGTGGCCTGAGATCTTCAAAGCTGATGATTTCATCCAATCCAATGTTTCCTAATATGGAAGCACTGGGAAGATAGTGTACATGTGAGGCATTTGATCTATTACAGAGTTTGACTGAGTTATAGCAGAGAAAATGCCTCTTCCAGACAGCCATAACAGACATATTAACCCTGCAATGTAAACACTGTTGTTCCTACTGAACAGCAATGTTTTATAAACCAGGGTTAAAAAGGCAGGAGCTCTGCACCCGGACCACTTAACTGAGATGGCGTGGTCTGTGTACCTCTACGGTCCCTTGAGGTAGACATATGATAAAAACCGTATAAATAAATTACCAAAAATGGAAACGTATGTAAGTGGGGCTAATGTGGGTGGCAAGAGTGAATGAAAATGCCAAGTGGTATGCCAGTGATGCAACAAGTATCATTATTCCACTAGTAAGATTAAACTTTGGGCACACCCATGCAAGCCTGGGGAGACATGAGTAGATAGCTGCTAAAGTGGAGGGTGTTTTGGGGGGACTTTTCTCTAATGTGGACAGAAACAGGGAATAACATTAAAGATCTGTGGTGCCAGGACTAGTTTTCCTAACAAGATTTCAGTATGTTTGATAGTCCAGTTTGTGAAAGCATAGAACTTATTTAAGACTTGAATGGCTCTGAACTAGACCAGACTTAGCCTGGCAAAGATTGGACAACAATTGGACAACATTTAATAGGACTTAGCTTGCCAGATTTGGACTTAAACTTGACAGTACTGGAGCAAATGGCTCCAGAGGACTAAATTTAACAGATTAAACTGACATAACTTTCTTGTTCCAAGGGAGTAGTGGAGGTCAACTTTGAAGACATGTCTGTGAAACTGAGGAGGTAACAGCCAGGAGGACATGGTGATCGGGATAAGGGGGTCACAGTATGCGCAGAAGTAACTAAATAGGTACATTGTTACAATTCCAAATGTGTTCTAATGCAAATCTTGGCAGCCTTCTCTCATTCATACAATGGCAAGGAATATTTTTGTATTGAGTTAAATGCTCATGGTCTCTGCTCTAATTTGACATAATAGCAAGACAATTTAAATGAAGACTCAGAAACATGATAAAACTATCAGATGAAAATGGAAAAGTAATAGCTAAATTTGAAGATTAACTGTCCGGGGGCATTTCCTTTCATTGCAGTAATACACAAGGTCAGCCAGCTTAGAGGTCTAAAACTTAATTGAAAGAACAAGAACAATAGAGGAATTGATAGAGCATGAGCTATGATAAGGAGGAAAGCCTGGTGGACCTTTGAATTTTCACAAACTTGTTTTCTTAATTTAAAGAACAGCTGTTTTATTGTACTACATATACTAGGTAAAGTGTATATTGTCTTTGAGTGACCCCATATATGTGGTAGAATGTATACTGTCTTTGAAGGAAGTTTGCTGGGAACTCCTTGGGGAGGCTGTTTCTAGAATTCCCACACAGTTAAGTGTTTCTCTTGTGGTGGTGGGATTTATTCCTATACATTAATTTTTTTTGTGTGCATAGAAGTTATATTGTGCCATTATCCCAATCGGGTTAGTATATCATTGTAACGGATCACCTGGCACCCCGACTGAGTACCTCCATTGAAGGATGCTCCTAGCGCTTCCTGAGGGCTCCAAGCACTCCACCAGACACCTTCAAGCACTGGACAACACTCAGTCCTGGGAACTCTAGAACCAAATGGGGAATTAGCTCTAGTCCTTACAAGGACTTTCCCTGTTGAATCTCCTGTAAGCTGGAACAGCAGACACAGGTGCAAATCTTCTTTCCCTCCAATAACAGGACGACACACAGTTTTGGAGTGTGAGCAGGAACAAAATGAACTGAGGCTTTGCTGTTTCTTATATACACATTTTTCCACAAGGTTACCACCCACGTGGACCCTGTGGTACACAGGGCACAAAGTCACAGCAGCTAATCAACACAGCACAGTCAGACACTCCCAGCCAAGGCACACAAACCCTTCCCTCTGCCTGCGACACAACCACCGAACACAATGGGCCAACCAAATCATCACAGGCAGAAAATATACAGTTCTACCCAAAACACAGAAACACTTCAAAACAACAACATACCCCCATAAATTATACATCCCCGGATACCCCCGATCCGGGTGAACCACACATCCAAAAATCACCCGAATTCCATGGATATCACGTTTGACCAACTGCAAGCATGGCTTTCATGCTCAAAACAGTTCCACAGATTTAGCATGTCTTCTCCTCCATCCTGGAGACAACTGGCCTGAGTGGGTGTGGTAAGCCAATTATCTCCAGGTATAGAAAATATCTCCGAGTCCAAAAACTGTTACAAAAACCACATAAAAATACATAACTAATATAATACAATGTTTAACCTACATGTCCAACACATCCCCAGACAGCCTGTATCTGAGCGCTCAACATGTCCAAAAAGCGCTCAGATCTCATGAACACAGCTGGATCGCCACGGGGCCAAACAATAGCGAGGGCAGATGAGAGACCGAGGAGGGACAAAGCAGCCAGTCCCAACCAGTCTGGCAATGTCCCTGGGACAACACCCCTTGAAGAACAACGGGACAGGAAAAAGAGAGAGGGGAAGAGGCACACTCTCCCATGGAATCAAAGGGGCAGAAAAAGTGTCTCAAAATCCAACAAGCCCAAACAGACTTTTCAAATGGCAATACACCCCAGGGGAATGTTCAAACCCAAACAATTAAGGCAAAAGATGCAATCCAGGGACAGAGGGTTCTGTCCCAAGTGCCTTAAACCCCCAAAAGTTACAGGGGCCATAATCACAAGGAAGGAGGTGGGCAAGCAGGCCCCTCAAAAACTCATGGCAAACTCCCTTAAAAGAGGGAGTTAGTCACAATCATTAATAGAGTGGGTCACACCATTTTTGAAAAGGATTCTTAACCCCTTAAGGACGCAGCTTCAGAAGCTGGACATACCCTTAAGGACTCAAGCTATTTTTGCATTTTTTGCTGTTTGTGTTCAACTGCAATTTGCATCGCTCTCATTTATTGAATCAACACATATTATATATCATTTTTTAAAGGACAAGATGGGCTTTACTTTGATGTGACTTACACATATATAAAATCTAATTTATTATTAAAAAACATAAAAAAAAGAAAAAAAAAAGAAAAAATATATATATTTTTCACAGTTTTGGCAATAATAGTGTGTGTATAATATGTCCAGCTTAGGAAAAGTAATTCAAAATAAATTCATTTAGGTTTCTTGTTTTTCAAAGCGCATAATATGTAAAGGATTTCAGCTTATTTTAAAAGTTACAGGTCACAAAATACAAGGAGTAATATAAAATTTAAATGTGAAAATTTTTTAGAAGTTGGTATGTTTGATTTGTAAGTTTGACAGCTGTCACAGAAAACAAAATTGCTACACAAAAGTATATATTTAAATAAAGAAGACATCACAGGCTATTTATTTAAGGGTATTTTGACACTTTTTACATAGCCTTTTTCCCACCAATCTCTGCTACATATTGTAGTAAAATTGTGTTTTTTCTGTTTTTTGAAATACACACATGTAACAAGGTTTTTTAAATGTGTATTTTGTAAAGCTGCTGTGTGCTATTCCTGGTCAAAATCCCATTTTGTGTTCAGCAACATCTGCTGGGTACAACAATACCCCCATTGTATGTCTTTGCCACTATTTTGGGAAGCTACAATGAAATATAAGAGGCCAGACTATTTCAGTTTCTACAGTTAGAAAATTCAAAGATGGATTTAATGGACCTATGTCTTATTTTGGGGCATTATAGTAGTTTGGTTGTTCAAATGACCACACAAAGGCCTTCCATTCGTGAAAGTAGACACTCCATGGTATCTTATATGGCATATATTTTGCCTTAACGGTTCACCATTTATTCACCATTATATGTCAAAATTTGTTTTAAAAAATATTTTCCGCATTTTTTCCTTAAGCATTACATTTGTGCTGGGCATTTTGTATATTTGATATGTTCCACTATGGTCAAACACCCCTAATTATGCTCAGCTTAATCTTCTGAGTAAAACAATACCCCCAATGTATGTCTTTGACACTATTTGGTGACGCTACAGTGCCATAAAGGAGACCTGACCATTTCAGTTTTTAGAGTAGAATTTTCAGAGACGAATTTGCAGGGCTTATGTTTCAATTTGGGCCATTATAGCAGTTTGACTGTTTCAATAACCGCAAAAAGGCCTACCATTTGTAAAAGTAGACACTCCAGGGTATCTCATGTGGCATATATTGTGCCTTAACATGTCGTCATTTTTTCGCCATTATATGTCAAAGTTTGTGGTAAAAAAATATTTTTCGCATTTTTTCCTTAAGCATTACATTTGTGCTGGGCATTTTGTATATTTGATATGTTCCACTATGATCAAACACCCCTAATTATGCTCAGCTAAGTCTTCTGAGTAAAACAATACCCCCAATGTATGTCTTTGACACTATTTGGTGTCACTACAGTGCCATAAAGGAGACCTGACCATTTCAGTTTTTAGAGTAGAATTTTGAGAGACGGATTTGCAGGGCTTATGTTTCAGTTTGGGCCATCATAGCAGTTTGACTGTTTCAAAAACCGCAAAAAGGCCTACCATTTGTGAAAGTAGACACTCCAGGGTATCTCATATGGCATATATTGTGCCTTTACATGTCGCCATTTTTTCGCCATTATATGTCAAAGTTTGTGGTAAAAAAATATTTTCAAATTTTTTCCTTAAGCATTACATTTGTGCTGGGCATTTTGTATATTTGATATGTTCCACTATGATCAAACACCCCTAATTATGCTCAGCTAAGTCTTCTGAGTAAAACAATACCCCCAATGTATGTCTTTGACACTATTTGGTGACGCTACAGTGCCATAAAGGAGACATGACCATTTCAGTTTTTAGAGTAGAATTTTGAGAGACGGATTTGCAGGGCTTATGTTTCAGTTTGGGCCATTATAGCAGTTTGACAGTTTCAAAAACCGCAAAAAGGCCTACCATTTGTGAAAGTAGACACTCCAGGGTATCTCATATGGCATATATTGTGCCTTAATATGTCGCCATTTTTTCGCCATTATATGTCAAAGTTTGTGGTAAAAAAATATTTTCACATTTTTTCCTTAAGCATTACATTTGTGCTGGGCATTTTGTATATTTGATATGTTCCACTATGATCAAACACCCCTAATTATGCTCAGCTAAGTCTTCTGAGTAAAACAATACCCCCAATGTATGTCTTTGACACTATTTGGTGACGCTACAGTGCCATAAAGGAGACATGACCATTTCAGTTTTTAGAGTAGAATTTTGAGAGACGGATTTGCAGGGCTTATGTTTCAGTTTGGGCCATCATAGCAGTTTGACTGTTTCAAAAACCGCAAAAAGGCCTACCATTTGTGAAAGTAGACACTCCAGGGTATCTCATATGGCATATATTGTGCCTTAACATGTCGCCATTTTTTCGCCATTATATGTCAAAGTTTGTGGTAAAAAAATATTTTTTGCAGTTTTTCCTTAAGCATTACATTTGTGCTGGGCATTTTGTATATTTGATATGTTCCACTATGATCAAACACCCCTAATTATGCTCAGCTAAGTCTTCTGAGTAAAACAATACCCCCAATGTATGTCTTTGACACTATTTGGTGATGCTACAGTGCCATAAAGGAGACCTGACCATTTCAGTTTTTAGAGTAGAATTTTGAGAGACGGATTTGCAGGGTTTATGTTTCAATTTGGGCCATTATAGCAGTTTGACTGTTTCAAAAACCGCAAAAAGGCCTACCATTTGTGAAAGTAGACATTCCAGAGTATCTCACATGGCATATATTGTGCCTTAACATGTCGCCATTTTTTCACCATGATATGTCAAAGGTTGTGGTAAAAAAATATTTTTTGCATTTTTAACTTATGCGTTACATTTGTGCTGGGCATTTTGTATATTTGATATGTTCCAATATGATCAAACACCCCTAATTATGCTGAGCTATCTCCTGTGAGAAAAACGATACCCCCAATGTATGCCTTTAGTCGTATTTCCTGATGCTACACTTCCATATAGGAGACCTGACCATTTCAGTTTTTACAGAATTTTATAGGTTTATGACTCATTTTGGGTTCTAATAGCAGGTTGCTTATTCAAACTTTCCCCACAAAGGCCTACCATTTTTTAAAGTAGACACCCCAGGGTATTTCAAAAGGCCCATTTTGAACCTTAGGGTGGAATCATTTTTTCGCTAGTGAGTACCAAGTCTAGTAGTAGTAAGCATTTTCTCTGCCTTTTTGACACATACTTTGAGATTTTACTGCATAGTTTACAATCCTTAGGTGTGCTACGGCAGTATAACGCTTCATATGTCACTCAGCTATGTCGTCTGAGTACAGCAATACCCCTGTGTGTACCTTTCCCAGGTATATGTGGATGTTGGAGGGGCAAATTTGAGACTCGGCAATTTCAGGTCTGTTTCAAACTTTGAATTTTTACGCCGGGTCCATGTCCCATTTTGGGGCATTTGACAGGTTGAGAATTCAAACTTCCCCCACAAAGGCCTACCATTTTTTTAAAGAAGACACCCCAGGGTATTTCAAAAGGCCCATTTTGAACCTTAGGGTGGGATCATTTTTTCGCTAGTGAGTACCAAGTCTAGTAGTAGTAAGCATTTTCTCTGCCTTTTTGACACATACTTTGAGATTTTACTGCATAGTTTACAATCCTTAGGTGTGCTACGGCAGTATAACGCTTCATATGTCACTCAGCTATGTCGTCTGAGTACAGCAATGCCCCTGTGTGTACCTTTCTCAGGTATATGTGGATGTTGAAGGGGCAAATTTGAGACTCTGCCATTTCAGGTTTGTTTCAAACTTTGAATTTGCATGCTGGGTCCATGTCCCATTTTGGGTCAAACTCTGAGGCACTGTCTGTCACCTCTGAATCCGCTGTCAGAATTCTCTAACTGTACTTCCAAAGCATTTTAAACTTTTTACACAAGAACTTTAACAAAACAATGTTATTTTATTTTTTTGTTGTTTTTTTTTATTTGTATTTCTACCCCTAGCATACGCACTAAACTCCCCAATTTCCCAGGAACTATCATCCACCCCAATTAACTAAATAAAAGGTAAAAAAAAAATTGTATTGAGAATTTATTGGCTCTGAGTATGAAATAATTTAAAACAGTTCCCAATACAAAGGCCAGGCTGAGAGGGACAATCAGGGCAGTAGAAACTGGTCTCCGTTCGAATGCCTCTCTGGTAACACAGCCTGCACCTTTTCTGGGGGGTCTTTTTTGGGGGGGTTGGTGGTATCCGAAAGCAGAAGTGACCTGTCTGAATATCTCTGCTGCTAGGCCCTGCTGATGGCTCCCCACTGTGGCACTCAGTGAGCAGCACAGAAATGAGCTGAAACTGAAATGTAAGAAAAGTACATTTCAGCTGAGGATTTGCCTTTTTGAAAAGGATGAATGCATTGTGAGTAGCCATTTGCATTAAATAAATGCCCACTTTCTTATACCAGGCCCTGGTCTTTCTCATTATCAGATATGGCTGCAGCAGTTGATCAGACAGGTCAACTCCCCCATGTGTTTATTGTATTGCTTAATGCAGACAGGCAGCCGTCTTGTTTCCTGTCTGCCACGAACTGCGACCCTGCGTGTGTGTTCACTGTGCATGGTAGTCAGTATGAACACCTCCTTTTTGTCTCTGTATTTCAGAGCCAGCAGTTCGTCCTGGCATAGAGCAGCCGTTTCCCCCTTTTTAATTTTTTTCTCTGCCAGAGCCTTGGGGAAGCCAGTGCGTGTCTTGCGGATAGTGCCGCAGACCACAGTCTCAAAACAATATAGCATTTTTTGGAGGGGTATGCTATTGTAGTAATTATCAAGGTAGAGGTGGTACCCCTTGTTCAGTAGCGGGTTCATTAGATCCCAAACTATTTTTCCGCTAGTCCCAACTACATCAGGGCAACCTGGGGGATCCCGGTGGCTATCTTTACCTTCATATATTCTGAAGGTATAAACATACCCACTGCTACTTTCACATAACTTGTATAGCTTGATGCCATACCGGGATCTTTTGGCTGGGATGTATTGCTTAAACCCCAGTCTACCCTTGTATTTCATTAGGGACTCGTCAATACATATATTATTTTGGGGAGTATAAATTATGCCAAATTCTTTATTAAAATGGTTAATTAGGGGGCGGATTTTATAGAGTTTGTCATACTGCGGATGATCTTTGGGGTGGCACATCGAATTATCATTGAAGTGCCGAAAAACGCAGTACTGTTTCGTATCTGGGCCTACTCATGGTCTGAGAGAAAATGGGAGTATTGCATACTGGGTTTTTGGACCAGTACATTCGGATGCTGGGCTTTTTTATAATTCCCATTAGCATGGTTAGTGCCCACAACTGTTTTAACTCTGGCACACTGGTGGGGTACCAGCTCCCTTTTGTGGCAAGGTGACTTGTTGCATTTTGTGCCAGATACTGCGCTGCATAAATATTTGTTTGTGTAGCTATCTGCCCTAAAAAATCATCCCCAAGGAACATCTCCATAAAATCCTGGGAGTTATAGCTGGTCACGTCTCCCTGAATACCAGGAGTCGCAGTGAACAGAGGGATGTCGGGGACAAAATTGTTAGGGGGCACCCAGATATCAGCGCCAGGAGCAGTGCCAGGGGTATCGTCACTTTCTTCATCTGTGTCTGGCACATAGTCACCCTCTGCACTCTCTGAGGCAGTGTCGGTTGCCTCTGAGTCGGCTGCTAATATATTATATGCCTCCTCGGCACTAAACTTTCTAAGCATGGTGAAAGCTTAAAATTAACTTTAACTAAATAACGTATTTTTTTGTTTTGTTTTTTTCTGAATTTTTTTAATACTTTTTAAAAAAAAATTTAAAACTCTTAAAAACTTTCTAAAACTTCTAAAAACTTTTTTAAAAATGTACCCCTGTGGGTAAAAACAGGAATCAGATCACCGTGCTTACACCTAGCGAAGCAGAAATGCTTTGACTTAAAATAAACTTTTTTTTATACTTTTATAAACTTTTAATAACTTTTATAAACTTTTAATAACTTTCTAAAACTTTTCAGCTTCCTAGCTACACTAATGCTAGATTCCCCAATTCCCCCTAGCTTCAATCCACCACAGCTAACTAATTAACTGAAAATAAAAGTAAAAAAAAAATAAATTAAATATATTTAACCCCTGAGGGTTAAAAAGAAAATAAAGTTAACCCCTGAGGGTTAAAAAAAAACTCTGATCTCAGTAAAGTACTGTGATCAGTATTGTGATCACTGCTGCCAGTGATCAAAGGGTTAAACTTTTAAAGTTAAAGGGGGTAAAAGGTTTTTTTTAAACTTTTAAACACTTTGTGTCTGTCAGGGACACAAAGTTTCAAACGATCCGTCTCTCTCCACTTCTAATCACACACAGAGGTGGAGGGAGGAGGATCAGAATTCCCAGCAGCACTGTGATCGCTGTGACTGGCTGTCACAGCGATCACATGTGCTGGGACAGCACTATTGGCTGTTGCTGGGCTTCCTCAAACGCCGAGGCACCCAGCAACAGCGTTAACCCCACGATCGCCGCGATTGCGGCGATCTGGCGTTAACTTTAGTAATTGACGGAAATTTTCCGTCAAGCGTCCTTAAGGGTAGGTCTGCCTTGACGGAAAATTTTCGTCCAGCGTCGTTAAGGGGTTAAAGATTGTTATGTTAGCATTGATCACCACCAATAAGGAGAAATGAAGCATGGATGCATGGTTGTAACTGATAAGCTAGGTATAATAGAAGTATTTACACCCGTATGTACATATTTACACAAATACATACACTTGTAAGGGATTTCAAGAGGATGTGTTTATGCAAGACATTTTACTGAGACTCGCCACTGAGTTTTTAATTTAACATGCTAGGTTGCCATATTAAAGACTGTTTTAATGCTACGGGCATCTTCTAGCAAAATTAGTGATATAATAGTTTTTGTTTTGGTTGACATACTTTTTAGCAATGGCATATTATAGATTATCTTTCTCTAGAAAAAAATACTACGTATAAATAGTTTTGTGTTGATTGGTATAATTTAAAATTCTTGAAATCATCCATATCTCACATTAACCTTTTTCACATGATTCTCAATAGCTAGAGCCTATAACAATGATTGACAGAGAGTTAAAGTGTCAGAAATCCCTAGGTGTCAAACATACGGATAAGTAAACATAACATTACAAATTCTAGGAAGTAACAGTTTCCCTTAGTGCATTCAGTGCACCCTTAGGCATGATACAATAGTGTATGTGTATATCGGTTGAGCCTGCTGTCAATATTTCATCTTGTCTCCTGCTAAATATATATATATCTACTGTATAACTTATACATACATTGTTCTTAAATCAATGTACCTATGTTTATTCTGCTGATATCTGTATGTTTACTATGCTCATATATTCAATCAAAAGGCAAACCTATTTAGGCATACCATATCTACCCCTTAAACAAGAAATCAGGCTGTATCAATGGATAAACTATGGTCTAGATTCATATATTCCATATATGTACGGAACAGACTGTCTTAATATTAAATATATGAGAATTTCACTGAAGTACTGGCTTTTCAGTATTTCTGTTAAATCACACTGAGATTTGGATGGATTCCCGCACAGCATATTTTTGACACAAGCTGAAACATTTCACCATCCCTTTTGTTGTACTGAGTTATGCAATCGTATGTGATGCTAATGGCCTCTGCTCTTACATTTGCCTTCCAGAAGTACATGAACCAAGGGAATTCTGTCATTCACAATCATTGTTTGTAACAGCAATGTTGTATGTTTGGTCATAGTTTACAAGCCCAAAGGTAAAATCCAGTGCATAGTTAATGAAATTTGACAAGCGCAACTGCACTCTTAAAGTTTACACATAAGTTATTCAGCTGGGAAGCTAGTTAAGGGACTTTGGAAAACAAAATGATTAAAGCAAGGAAATTAGATATGTGCGTTATGCTTCTACCAGAGGCTATAGAGTATAACATCTTCATTTGGGATTTAATGTATGAACATAGTTTTCACACATACATTGATTTTCTTACTCCTTTTTACAATTTTATTTAGAGTAGTGTTCTTTACATTTTTGTTTTGTTTTGTTTTTTTCTAGCAACAAAATATACTTCTAGCAGTTGGTCCAGCTCCACTGGTCCTCGTGCCGTGACGACGAACCTATGACACGCGTGTCAAAGGTGACACGCCAAGACATTTTGGGTAACACGCATTATTTACGGACGGTCATCACCCAAGAGCAGTGAACACGCACTCCGCTTACTTTGTACGCGCTCCGGTCATTTCTTGCTTGCGTCCTTGCGTGTACTTGCATGTCACGGAAATGCTAGGATGAACCCCAGGTCATAGTGCAGTGCGGTCTCCTCCAACACTCCTTTAGCGAATCCACCCTAAGCCCAGAACACTGATCTTGAGCCTGTTGGAGAACTGTGAGTAAGTTTAGCAATCCTCAACACCTCTTCATTTCTGCACAAGTTTAAAGGGACAAAGACAGAGCTCTTCTTTCTCCCCAGACTGCTGTTTCTTAAAGCCACACTTCATTCTACTGACTTTAAACCAACCCTCAGCAACTTATGCATTTTCTCACGTGAAAAAAATATCACTATTTTATGCCAAAAGACAGTGCAGAGAATATATTTCTCCTTAGACTCTGAAAATAATGTGAAATCTCTCCACAACCAAGAAAACTTAGTATAGCTACATTTGATGGAGGCTGGTCTAATATGACCGACACTAAAAAAAAAAAAAACTGGTCAATCTTAATACATCATCAGGAACTAAGAGAATCCTTACCAACGTATCCAGCACTCACAGCCCGTCAATCTAAGAATCTGCACAATCTACTCGTGCTTAGTCACCTGGAGAACAAGTCCATAGACCCACTCTGGTTAACCGCATCCAAAGGCACCTTCCAATGCGGCCACTGCAAGGCATGAAAATATATTTCACAGTCTAAATTCACCAAGTCCAACCAAACTGACATGATAGTAAATAACAATGCATTTATCAATTGTAGCACAACCAAAGTCATTTACCTTATCACTTGCTCCTGTGGTAAACAATATATAGGCAAAACCTTTAAACAATTCAGACGATGTATACTTCAACATATTGGTTCAATTACCAACCCTGGCAATCTCACACCCATTGCCAAACATCTCATCAATTTTCATAACGCTGACCCAGATCATCTGAAATTTTAGGCCATAGAAAATTAATCCTCAACTCACGCAAAAGCAATTTTAACCTGAAATTACTGCAAAAAGAATCAAGATTTATCTATAAATTCAAAACGATGGCACCAAAGGGGTTAAATGAAGAATTCAACTTTACCCCATTCATTCATTGACAAATCAGCTCAATACCAGCTCTCTACTAATATCTAAAGAATATATTTATTCTATCTTTCATGTCACTTAACCCTCTAGACCAGGGGTAGGCAACCTATGGCCCGTCTGCCATGCACGGCACTCAAGGTGTCTTTGTACGGCACTCAAGGCTGCTAGCCAAACACGCTCTTGCCTATGAGGAGTCCCAGTGAAACTTCAGATATCTGCTAATATGAAAAGGTGGTGAAGGACAATCCTCAATTTATGCATTGAAGCACACAGAGGAAGTGATCTCAGATCACTTCATTCCAACACTTGTGAATGGGAATCCACACTGGAGTAGAGAGGCCTGTAGCTGCTATTGCTGCTCCTGTCCTTGACCTGTACCTGGCCAGCCTGATCCACTGGAACTCAGGGAAGCCACCGACACATATACACAGAGCTGCAGAATAACCCTTCCCTCATACAAACAATACGAACAGTCCACACACAAACACAACACACAACCCGCACAAACTCAACACCACTAACATATATGCACACAACTCCACATGCAGCCTCATATGCAATACCCCAAACAGCCCCACACATACACACACCACCAAACACACTATGTGACATATCATCCAAACACACAGACAATCCCACAAGCAGCACCCATATACAGCCCTAGATCATAGGTTTCATACACTATACCACAAACTACTCATGAACATATACAATATAATAGCTCATATACGCATAAATACAACGATACAAAGCAACTGCAGTATAACTAAGACAAGCAGAATATGGCAACATACACACCTCAGTTTAAAAAAATAAGACTGGCACGCTACAGGACATCACAATCCTATTTTGGCACAGTGCTGCCAAAAGGTTGCCTACCCCCGCTCTAGACCATGCCCGACAGTAAAGTCTGTCCACTCTGCACCATTTTACTTACCATCATCTAATCATGAATATTAGATATTATCAATCTTATTATTAGCCTTTAGGCACATAATTTTCTATCTAGATTTAACAGATTCTTCTACGCACAACACTCAGCTGTTACCTCCATATTACATACTGTTTATACATACAATAATCTCCTAAAATTCAGGCAAACCTATTTATTCTCTGACAACATTGACCTCTTAATTAATTAATTAATCTTTGTCATAACTATATTCAGCTTAACATAAAACATTAATAGTCTATTTGATTCATGGTTATGTCTAAAACCGTCTTTATATCTATATCCTATAAAAAATGTTTTTCATGATGTCATTCAAACTCTATGACATCATCATACAGGATGATAAATTCCATCAGCAGTAACACTTGTCTGATTCTTCAGCAGTCCCATTGGTCAACTTATCTGTCAATCACTGGACCTCTCTCTCTGATTGGACACTTTTATTCACTAATCATGAGCAACAGCCTGACATTTAAACCTCTCTCCAGAGGCTCCTTTCCCACTGAAAAACCGCTCAACCAGCCAATGCGTTGGGGCTCATTTCCTACCCGTGGTCAGTCTGATTACCTTTAACTGTCAGATCCTGACACTCGGCTTATACACAGCACGTGAATCACTGTTGATCTTCATTGCCACATGTTTCAACAACTGGCTGACCCGGGTAACTTGACAATCACTGGTGTACTGCTCTTTAGTGATAGCTAAACGTTGCTTGCAGCTAAGCATAGGTGCCCTAAAAGGCAAAGATTAGTACTTATTTGGAGCAGTCCACCGATATTATTTATGCTTCATATTTACCCACAGTCTTTTTCTGGTTTCAACTCTGGATTCTGGTTTCCTTTGAAGTTGCATTTAGGTATTGAGCACTGTTTAGCTGAGGGTTCCCAGCAGCACTTCAATAGTATACAATATTGCATTTTCCTGATATTCCTTGATGTTTCCTCGATATTCCTTAACAATAGGATACAATCTTTCACTATTGTTGCTACATTGCTCTACTTCGAACAATCTTTGCATATACCCAAGGGTAAACTTTAGCATTTGTACATCGTTCTGCATATACTTCCTTCTTCTCTATTTATTTTGACTTTTTCTTAACACTGTATATATATTGTATATGGAAATTCATGTGCTTTGTATTCAGTACACCAATATATATATATATATATATATATATATATATCTAGTCTATGTTGTGCTATTTTCACTTTTTGATACCTAGAGGTCATACAATTTGTAGTATTAACTATTAAATTACCTATAGACCAGGGTGATGAGCTGCTCCGCTCTCTTCTAATTAGTTTTTTCTAGTAAAAACAATACAATCATGTCCTGATGAAAGTCCACAACGATGGACTGAAACGTCGACCTCTTGACCTATTGGATTAAAAGGTTTTTCATTTTTTTGCAACACTAAAGTCCTTGAGTGCTGGCTTTCTTTGAACTTTATACATTTGTGCAGCTGAGCACCGGGCAGAAACTGAAGGAGAGCTGGAGTGCAACTCCCATCATTTTTGTGTGTATATATATATATATATATATATATATATATTTATATAAAATTTTCCAAAAATAACTTTTTCAGTTTGGGGGGACCGGTGAGGAAACTCCTCATGCATCTAGCTCAACCCAACACAGTACGATACCATGTCACTCGTATATCTAAAACAGATGGGACCTTTACCACAGACTTAGAAAATAAATAAGTGTGAAATACTCTTACTAAGTGCATCAAGATGACCTGTTGATAGGAATGGTACTCTAAAGTGTCTAAAGTGTCACAGGCACGTTTATGTCTAATTTTCTGAGAATATTTGTTGAAATTTAAAATATGTCTGTGTTTTTTCCCATCTGCTGTTTCTTAGGCACCCTAACGGTCATTTTGAATATACGTCATGGATTTATCAATCTTTCTGCCACTTTTTCCAACAGAAAAGTGTTCTTTTTCAGTTCTCTTTATTCCCCACTCTAAATTTGACGGTCTTCAAAAATATACATTTCTGCGAAAAACTGACAGTATATACTACAGAGAAAAACATCACTCTTTAGATAACTTTTAGAACACGTTATTAAATAAACTCAAAATAAGGACATGTTTTGACTGTTATTTTTCCGAAAACCTTGATAAATATTCTCCGGTATATTGAAGTGGAGAAACAAACTGCAGGGAAGAATTACAAAAGTGTTGGTTTAGGAAATATGGTGAGAAATACTAAAAAAAAAAACAAAGTGTGTCAATCACCATGGTAATCTATGGAACCATTAGTAACTATTCCTGTTTCAATTTTTTGCATCACCTTTTAGAACACAACATTCACAAAATCTTCCCAAGTATTTCTGTTTTTTCGCCTCTAATGCAATAATAAAGTGCACTATAGTAAGAAAAATTGTAAAAATGAAAACAATTTACAGGTGATTTTCAACATTTCTTATTTCTTTGATAAAAAAAAATAAATATATATATATATATAGCTCACTCAGCTATGTTACATTGCTGCCAGCCTTCCCACGTTTGTCTTATTAAGACTTTATAAGTATGTGGGAGCAGCACCCCTTCCTGTCTCATCAGAGAAATTTGCCTTTTAGCTGATACCAGCAAGGTGATTTGTATGTTATAGCCCTATTTAGGGTAAAGTATGTAGGGGTTTATAAAACACCCTTTCATGTCTCATTAGAGACTTCTATACTTTGTCTGATACCAGCAAAGTTTATTGTATGTGCAGAAGCCCTATAAAGGGTTAAATGTTAAAGGGTTTATAAAATACCCTTTCCTGTCTCACTGGAGACTCTTGGCTGATATCAGCATATCTAATGGCTAGTGTAGGAACTCACCTATTGAGGCTTGCCTTGACGTGGCAGGTGAGCTTATATATTCAAATGGCCATTAGAATTAAACTAAAGAGCCTCCATTTTTGTTTGAATGCACATGGGGATTTGGTCCAGAGCGCAGGTAACGTTTTCTTTGTTTTTAATATTAATATATATATATTTATTATATAGAGCTCAAAATTTCCACGTGCCACTAGTTATGGACAAGTGAAAATTCAGCCCTGGAGAATAGACATTCACCCTTGGAGGGTGTGATATGGCTTGCAGTGATGAGTAAATTTTAAGGCATGGCTAGCCGCACAGGACTACACATTCAGGGCCCTGAGGTAGGTAGATAGGTAGATAGATAGATAGATATGGAAGGACAGATGGACGGACGGACAGACAGACAATTGTTTTCTTCATGAAGTTGTGAGTTTATTTAAGACTGGTTACTCAACAACTTTACACATTATGCATATGTTTGCCCATTTTTTAAGTTACTGCGACATAAAAAGGAACAATGCAGAGTTCGGTAATGTGTAAATCATCCTCTGTTTAAAATGCTGAGAAAACTATCAATCTAATTAAAGTCATTTTCTGTTCTCATAACATGCTGCCAAAACAGTTTCCATGGTAACGTAAGTTTCTTGAGCGCACGTAAATATGGAAGGTAGGTTATAGGAAATAGTGCCCATACTTCATATCTGAGTCATTCGTCCAAACACTGAATGCTCATTAAGACTATTTTTATAAAATAAACAAAATTTGCCTTGCTGCATGTACCAGTACCATTTGTACCATTTGATATTACACAGTGTGCTCGAAAACATCTTGACATAATGGATGCCTAATGAATTATTTGTGCAACAGAAAGACTCTGTTGTTGTAATGCTATTACCAGATTAGCACTAATTGTAATATTTGACATGTGTTATAACAAGGAGTGTTGATAATAGCCTACAAGTCATATGCTCAAACTGCTAGTGAGGTCCAACTCAGTCATTCCAGCAAACCTCCTGGGGACCTTCCAACTGTGAACTTGAACAAATGATTGTGAGCACAAGTGATGTGTAGCGTGCTATATAATATATCCTAATTGCCCTGGAGCTGGCATGAAAGCTCTGATATCGGAACACTAACCTGACACCCTGGGTTTTTCATTTGTATAGACACAGAGCATGTCGTCGAACACACAAAATGTGAAAAAAATCATGCAGACGGCAGTAGATCCACCCATTGCCTAGAAGTGTCAGGCATAGGAAATATACAAACAAAATAGTCCATACTTTGTCAAATTGGCCACAGACAATTTGTCTGGATGAGAAGTTAAAAAACAGGAGTACCCCTCAAAGACACCAGTGCACTCTAGAAGCATTATATAAGCACACCTTATAACATTGACCCGTCATTCCCCAGTATACCACACCTGCATATTGCAGGTTATTGCAGGTTATTGCAGAATATTATGCATTCATTAAAGCTATCAAACACTGAATATCTTCAGATAATAACTTTTATTCATGCCACGTTGTCAAGTGGTAATCACCTAACACTATGGTGACTTGTTCAAATGTCTACACTACCTGGTACCAGATCTGGCATAGATAATTAAATGGTTCTAATGTGGCCAAATCTAACATACTGATGGCTATTTACTAACGATTTTCAAAAAAGATACATCATAAATCAACCAATGCACAGGTCAACAGAAGAAGACAACCATAGATCAGTCACAAATGAGATGGCACTTTAAAGAGGTCAATAAGACTCCAGTTAGATACAATAATGAATAATGGGATTAGTCAGTCCAATATGTGATGCAGAAACTAAAAACTTTGCTCATTGCTCCTTTAATTAAATGCATATCTGTTAACTACTTAGCTGCTGGGCACCTGAATCAATGCATCTCTATGAGGAAAGTTCTGTGTCTCCATGCAGTGGGTGGAGACACTGAATGCACTGTCCCAGAAAGCACCTCTAGTAGCCATCTGAGGCAGTAATGTAAACACTGCCTTTTCTCTGAAAGGGCAGTGTTTACTGCAAAGAGCCGGCAGGCACTGACTATACATTAAGCTGTAGTTGTTCTGGTGACAAAGGTATCTCTTTAATTTTATTTTTCACACCTCACAAATACATATCTGTTTAATACATATGAAGAACATTTAAGTCTTGAATCCAGGAAACATAATAGAAAGAAAGAGAATAAAAGTGATACAATTCTTTTTTTTTCCTTTTTTTCTTTTAATCAGAATTTATAACGGTTGAGAATCTAATTGGATTGAACAAAAGCTCTCATTTTAGCATGAGGGGCTGGAAGTCCTTCAATGGTGGCATTGTGATGAATAAAGCAGTTAAAACCTCAAGTATGCTGTGAAGATCACAGTTATTATATGTGAACAAGGGAACCAGGACCTGTATTTCAAATATCTGAACTATAATTTCACATTTGAAAACTCCAATGTTATTACTCTAAAGCATATTCCAGTCTGTTTAAAATCATATTCTTTACCATGAATAGCATGTATTGGAATGTTGGAATGGATTGGCAAATACAATGAGAAAGTTCCCTTTTATACATGGATATATTGTGGGTTTTATAACTCTATATTGGGTTAGATTTATCGGCATAAAAGCCACTGTTTTATCGTTAATGGAAATCTGCCTTACAGAGCTTTTGCTCTCATTCTTTTATATAGGAAATATGGCTTTTTTGACTATATCTAATCTAGTTGTAAATAATTTTGCCTTATCATTCAACCATTGTGATATGCATGACATTCTTGCACCATTATACCAAAATGTATAACCCTTTTGTGAATGATGTCAAAGCACCCTAAAGTATTTAACAGAATCCTGTCACAAACTCACTGCTGACACCTCAGACCATTCTAAGTGACATCTTGGTTTGTTTGTAAAATGCCTAGGGGCAGTGGTGTATCCTGGTTTTGTGCTGCCCTAGGCATGACAAAATTTAGGCACCCTCCCCCCCTCGCCTTCTAAATACACATACTCACTCACTAACAGACACATATACACTCAGTGTCAGACACACACATACACTAGCTAACAGACGTACACACTCACTAACATACAACAGACACACACACACTAACAGACACACAAACTAACACACACACTAACAGACACACACATAGTAACACACTCACTAACAGACACGCGTACACTCACTAACAGACACACATACTCACTAACAGACACACATACACACTAACAGACACACACACACTAACACACTCACTAACAGACACACACACAGTAACACACTCCCTAAAAGACACACACACTAACAGACACACAAAAACAGACACACACACTAACACACTTTAAAAAAAAAAATTCAAGCCCCCCAGCCTTGGATTCTCTCTTTCCCTGGGGTCCAGTGGGGCTGCTGGATGGGCGGCCGGTCACTGCAGTCCGCGAGGAAGCACTGATGCTCCTGTTCAGCATCCTCGCGTGCCACGTAGTGATGTCTGGGCCAGAGTGACGTCATATTCTGGCTCTGGCATCACTGTGGTGCGCGCGAGGGAGCTGAACAGGAGGATCAGTGCTCCCTCGCTGCCTGCCCGGAAATTACCTCTGCTGCCAGCCTCGGGGGGCTCTGAGATGACCAGCCGGTCAGCTCCTGGGCCCCCCAGGACAAGAAGCTAGCAAGGGGATTGGGGGGCAGCTTTTTTTGTCGCCCCCCAGAAAGTGCCGCCCAAGGCAAATGCCTTGTCAGCCTCGTGGTAAATACACCGCTGCCAAGGAGCTCCCTAAGATAAAATGGTAATCCAGATATAGACTTCTTGCTCACTGTGCTGAGAGCCGTATTAACCACACCTTACTGATGAGGCCCAACAAGGCTATAATGAGCGTCTGGTGTTTCTGGTGTCTAACTGTGGTAGATGGGTGCATTTCTGATCTGGACCACCACTTTGGGTAGGTCCAATCTGAAATGCAATGGTTCAGGTTCTCTCTGTAATGGCACATTATGAGCTAACACCAGCTTGAGAATTCATTGAAGACCAACAATGACTGGTTCCAAAGTAGTAGATTGGACATCAATGAGTTCAGTGTTCCAATGCAATATATTATAGAGCAGGTCTCTTAATAAGTTTTTTAGTTTATAAACTGAGAAAAGTATATGTTTACAAATACTAAGATACAAACATTCTGTGCTAAATCTATATAAACATGTGCTATAAAACATGAAACAAGATTATCCTCTACAAATCTTAGTATTGTTAAAATATGACAAGGTAATTCATTAAAAAGGTAATCGTTGGTAACTCTCTTGGAAATTGGAACTTATATGCCATAATGGAATCAGAAAAATTATCATGTACATTTCCCGGCTAGCTATTTAGGCAAAAGATTTGCAATTCTCGTATGAACTTTGGAAAATATCTGAATTAGGGGAAGATACAAAGATGATTCTTGTTTTTTTTTTTGTTTTTTTTTTCAACAAGTGTCTATTTGCATTGAAGAAGGCACAAGTCAATATTTATCAATATTGGATTATTAGCTACCGTTCCTCACTGAATTAAACTGATGTATTCATTAATGCCTGCATATGACTGATGCAAATAAATGAACATTAATATACAACATGTTGTTACACAAACCACTAGAAAGTAAAACAAGTTCACAAAATAAGCAAAATAGGAAAGGAGTAGGAGTAACACAAACAGTGCAGGTTAAATAGAAATATTACAGTGCCACATCAATAGTGAAAAAGTCCAGACAGATGCTGATATGTTAAAGGATCACTATAGTGTCAGGAAAACATACTCGTTTTCCTGACACTATATAACCCTTAGGTGTCCCCCCCTCACTCTCAGGGCCCCCTCCCTTGGCGCTGAAGGGGTTAAAACCCTTTAGTTACTTACTTTAATTCCGCGTTCGACTCCCTCGGCGCTGGTGACCTCTCCTCCCCCGCCGACGTCAGCTCCCAAGTGGAGCAGAATGCGCATGCGCGGCAACAGCCTCAATGTTTTCCTATGGACGTTCTGCACGCTGAATGCGATTTTCGCATTCCAGCGTTGCAGAAGCGCCTCCAGTGGCTGCCAGGAAGACATCCACTAGAGGCTGGATTAACCCTGCAATGTAAACATAGCAGTTTCTCTGTAACTGCTATGTTTACATCTGAAGGGTTAAAACCTGGGGGGCCTGGCACCCAGACCTCTTCATTGAGCTGAAGTGGACTGGGTGACTATAGTGTCCCTTTAAGTAAAAGCCCAAGCTTGTTTTATGTTACTGTATTCAGAGCTACTCACATTCTTGGCAAAGCCCAATTTGCTTGTTCCCCCTACTGATACTAGAAAAATAATTTTCCCAGTTCCATGTGTCCCACATCTCAACCACTGTTCCCCATAATCCATTTAATAGTCTACTGTCTCATACACTTACCATACTCGCAATGGAGCAAAAACCAAAGAAAATTTGGAGGGACAGGCCTTCATGATAATCCCCACTCAATTTAGGGTGCACACATAAAACAGTGCAGTTTTCTACAGGAAAATTATTATTATTATTTTATTATTTATATATGATATATTATCACTAGGAAGGCTGCTTGTATAATGGGATAACATGTTTTTTTCAACATATGCTCATAATCTTAATAGTTACACTAGATTTTCCAGGGGGAGGGGGAAAGCGGGGGGAGGTGTGATTCATCCCCCACCCAACCTCCCCAGTTCTTACATTTATGCAAATGCATGGGCATATCTTTATCAGTCTCTACCATATTCTTCCCTTATACATCAACACAGAATGTTGTTTGTTTACGTCAAAATGGTTTGTTTACATCTTTGCATGCATGCCCCTCTTTGCACATCCATGGATTGAATGGCGTCCTCACCTTTTTGTACATTTAATAATTGCACAGTTCATCTTCCATATAGAGCGTATTTCAGCACCCACTGCACCTTTCACTTATCTTCCTAACTCTTATATTTCTCAGAATCCACATTCATTTGTTTCACTAATACCTGTCTTCCAGCCCCCTCTATAGATGCCTTTCCTCCCAGGACCTGTTTGCTTCATATTACTCATTTTCAACCCACCTTCCATTTAGGTATCGACTCTAACTAGAGCTGCTACTTCGCATCTATAGTGTCACATAATATATATTGGTAAGCCAATAATATATTGTTAAACTAATATAAAACAATTGCATTTCATGTCTAAATAATTTTCTGCACCAGATATAAAACAAATTACACATCTTTATACAAAACTTGTTATACAAAATTGATGGGGCATTGATATATTCCAGTCAAAATCTTCTTATACTAGAGCCTATACTTGGAAATGCAAAAATATCAATAGATTATCTGAAAAAATATTTCTCTTATCTCGTCCAAGGAAAAATTTATATTGGTGAATAGCATATTCTTTTAGAAACTCAAATTTTTTTCCCAAATGTTAAGGTTCCATCTTCTTTCAGAACTCCCCATCTTTCTTTTTTACAGTAGACCTACCAACAAGAGACAATGAACGGTTGCCGCCAAGAAATTCGAAGTTATATTCCTCCTACATATCAGTATCTGTTTTGATTTCTTAACTATTAATTTCGAGTCATGTAATATTTGTATTTTTTTTTATTTGTTTGCTCTACGTTACACATTTTGGTGGAAAGGGTGTCATATAAAAAAGCAACATTAAAGGATAATTTCACAGGAAGTAAATGACTTGCTGAAACACAGGGTCATTGACAGACTGGACAAGGATGCAGTTGCCATGTCTTTGCACACGTCATCCTTGAGGTTAACAAATAGGGTAACAGTCTTCAATAAGTCATACCATTACTGGAAAGTCATGCAGAATATTGCGGATATAGTTTTTCCCAAAATGAAAGTCTATCTGTTTCAGTTAATGTAGGCTTTTTCCTTTGAAGGAGAGCAGCACCACAGCACTACAAGAGCAGAAAACAAGGTTTAATGAAGTCTCCACTAAGGTGCATGCAAGACATTTGAATAAAACAATATTAATTGAGACACAACTATGGTAAATCTAGAAAAGTCTAGAAAAGTATGGCTCAGGTCAACTGACATATTTTTTTAATAGCCGACGGTACTTTGTGATATTTATATAAATATTTGAATATATATCTTCATCTCTATATCTCTTTCAATTTCTCAAAAAATCTAATATTAGAATTATTATCGTTATCATAGCATTTAAAATATAGGACATGAATTTAAAAATAACAAATAAAGGTCTAAACATATTAACGCCTATGACCTTCCACCTCTACGATCAAATAAATAATTTCACACATTAATTCCATAAATTAAACAAGGGCATTAAACACTGACAGTGTTATTTGGTAGCGACTGCAATGTACTCTGGGTAAAATGCTATATTTTATGCACAGCCCATGCGTGGTTTTCTGTATAGTTGTTATCTATACTTGGCAGGCCATTCCTTTCTTTAGTCTTCCACATTTATAGTCAAACACTGTATTACCATTACGTTACTTCTGATAATCACACAGAAGCAAACAAAACAAGCATGGACAATGACGAGTGTGTAACTAATTATGTGTTCATAAATCTGAGGCAGACATTAATGTATTCTCCAAAAATTGAAGTCATATTCAATTGGGATCAAAATTAGGGTGAAAAATAAATTAGATTTAAATTCAATTAATGTTCAAAATACTTGCTGTGGGCAGATATAGGAATATTTTTGCCACATTAATTTAGCATTTTTTGTTGAATTATTTTCATATGCCTGCATGAAGTTAATATGGCAATTAAAATGATCCCCTGTGGACAGAATGCACATTCAAAAATCAAAAAAATCAAAAGAACGTCCTTTGTCAATCACACTGTGGGCATCAGGGGAAAACTAACCTGGCCACCACTGACTATTAAAAATAAAAAAAAATGTATGTGTATATTTAAAGTGAAAGTCACAAATAAAATGTTAAATATATAGCATATACAATTATATAGGATTATGCACGTAGTCTAGGTGAAGCCATGCATGTGCCCCAAGTTATTAGAGTTCTAATCAATAGTATATATGCTAACATCTCCCAAGATGGTGGATGTATCTGTTGAAAGATTCTTTTCTCTATGACTTGTTCATTGTTTACATAACCTAATTGGCCAATGGTCAGGTGATGTATTTAGTGGTTTCATAGCCTAGACAGATTATATAGAGCCCCAATCGCCATTATTCTGTGTATGAGATAATATTTATAGTCAGCTGTTAGTAGATATTAGTAGCTGTAGCTTGACTTCCACAACTGAAAAGGGCACCTCAGACATATATGATAAAACAAATTCCCTTAGAGTACTTTGGACTTCAACAATAGGAAGATAGAATTCAGGAAGTGGGAAGTAGGAAGCAGTGAGTTACTAGCTAAAGGGGTCTTTCAGTTTCTAATCGCCCAACCCGTCTAAGCATCACAAAGCAATTTTGAGCTCTTGCGAATGTATGATGTACTGCATAAGCTCTCACGATCTAGAATACATGCAAACCATAAATACTTTGATTCTCTCAGTTGTCTCATTGAAGTGGATAACTGCTGTTTGGTGGCATTTAAATGTTGTATTGGCACAGTTCTATCAGTTCCATATAATATTGTGAATGATGCATGGAGAAGCTGCTGTTAGTTTGATAAGTACAATATTTGCATACGGATGCATATACAGTTCTTTACTATGTTACCCAAGATGCTCAAGAAGTCTTAAACAGACATTACAGTTGCCAAAACAACTACAGCTTAATGTAGATGTTCTAGTGAGTATAGTATGTCCCTGCAGGCATTTTCAAGAGAACACTGCCTTTTCAGAGAAAAAACTGTGTTTACATTGCCCCCTAGGGACACCTCCAGTTACAGTCACACAGACGTCCACTAGAGGTGCTTCCTGGGTCAGTGCCGCACAAAGAGTGGCACTCACATTCAGCGACTCCATGCCTTGCCCCACCCTACCTCCTTGGCTGAGATCATCAGAATTGACAATCTTAGCCAATCCAATGCTTTCCTAAGGGAGATTGTCAATTTTGATAATCTCAGCCACGAAGGTGGATCCAAAGCAGAGTCAGTGCCGGCGGACCTCAGTGGTGCTGGAAATAAGGTGAGTTTACAACTGTTTTAAGGAGGAAAAGGAGGCTAACGTTGTTTTAACTCTATAGGGTCAGGAATACACGTTTGTGTTCCTGACCCTATAGTGTTCCCTTAAGACTGCCTGAGCGTCATGAGAAACGACGTTCAGAGTTATTTGGAGGGGTTGGGCATGCCATGCATCATATGCCAGGTGGGCCATAGTTGTATCATTGGTATTAGTTACCTGTGACAAAATGTTTGTGAGTTTTGTTTTCTATGCAGGAGACAAAAAAAAAGTAATGTATTTTACCTATAGCTTTCCATTAACCGTCCAGACAAGGAAAGATGGCTGCATTCAATCATGTCTCTCCCTTAGAACCAAGGAGATACACAATATCCATTATTAAGAGCTGATACTGCTGACTGTATGGAAGTGCTAAAAGTGTTTGGACTTTAGAACCTGTTTAATGAAAACCAAACATCTGTGCATCCATAAATCACATTTATAGTGCACAGTAAGCATGGCTGTGCTTACATTTTGTCCCAATGTGTCTAAACTTGAAATGTCACCTTGTAAGATGCTTTTCCTAGCACAGCACTGAAGAAAATGTTGATGCTTTAAAGATAAAATACAGAACAGTTCTTCCAAGTAATACCTGTTTGTATATGGAACAATGCTATTCAAGACTCTTTTATGCTTTGACACTTACATATTTAATTCTTAAAGACAACCATCCTTATGATATAATAACATAAATCCCAACTTTTCAAATGGACAAAGGAAACTTTCATTTTAGGGTTGCGATGACGGGTGGGGCTATTCTGAGAATGTTTAGGCGACTTTAATAACAACTTATGAAACTAAAATGTAATTTAGAACTAGAACAGTGTATCTTCCCTACACAAACTGATTTTGCAACACATTTATTGTAGTTTAAAGACACATTACTGGTAGTATTATTGCTGTGAAAATCTGATATACACTCAAACAATTTGGAGTGCCTAGACAGGAGGGACATAGGGATCTGGGACCAAAATTGGGACTGGACCTCCTAAACTGGGACAGTTGAGATGTATGTAAATAAAAAGTAAAACAAACCACTTGTTATATTGCTTCCTAAGTGTCTAAGTATATATGTTTTTGAGAAATCACAACATACTTATATGTGATTTTGAAATCTACGTATATATGTGATTTTGAAATCTACAATTTCTCCTGAAATATGTGAGTTTCATGAAGTGGTACAGTCATCACTTCTGGGATAATTAGAAGTCACTCAGCATGTAATATCTACCAGGTAGTGATATTTTTTTTAGTCTGTTTGTTTCATTAGTATACATACAATACTGTCAGGGTTGAAGTGAAAATTCAAAGTGAACAAGGCCAGAGAAGCCAAACTGAAAGCATAGTTGAGAATTCTTACAATTTGACCATTTTGACCTTAAAGTTGAAATTCACTTTGAATTCTCACTTTAGTAAATAACACTATATTTTATATACTAGCTTTATGTGAAGAATGTACAGATGTTAATAGAAACTTTATAAATCAACTTTGGAACATTCCAGTTACTGTCAGTCAGTCCTGTTACTTCCTGGTTGCTTAGCTCAGTGGAGCTGAACTCAAGAGGCAGCAATCGCCCAGAGCACCTGCCTTGAAAAGACTTCTCATTGAATTGCATTGGAAAGTCTGCAATTGGATAGCCACAGAAAGTCTGGGCGGGGTTAGAAGGGGAGGGCTTATAAAGACTGCTGACAAGTGATTTGCAAGCTGTCTTTCGTTATACCCCATTGAAAAATGCATAATTAAATGGCAGCACTTTTTTTCATTTTATTTAATGACAGGACATCTCTATAGAACGGTTTCTGCTATGACTTAAAACTTTATGCACTAACACATGACATTTGCATAGTCGCCTTATCAGCATATGCATAACCCCACCATTACCCATTTCCCAATAAAACACTGACACCACAATTTTGGAAAAATTATATCATAGCTTTTTTAATTATTAACAGTAAATTTAAAGGTCAATGTCAACAGCATGCCAACATTGGCCTGCACAATTTCCATCTTGCATTTTTACCATTTACCCCCTGACAATGACCCACGCCTACATAGACATAATACCCAAAACATTGTAACACCATGCACTTAACATTGAACATATCACCATTGCCACCAAAGGGTACCACAAGTGTAGAGACATACCGAGATACCCCTACACACCCAGGTTCGGAGCTACCGACGAGCTCGAACCTACCAAACCAGTCCAAAGACCTACCTATTAGCCCTGAACTCCAAATTTTATCCCATCTCACTCTTTTCTCCCCCCAACTTTACTCTCCATCCCCTGCCGTTGTGACCAGACGGGAAACACCTGAAAGCAAAGGGAGGGTGGGTGGGACAACAACAGGTAAGTGCAACTTAGATTAAAATGTCCCCTAGACTTAAAATGGCCCCTTCTTATAATCCCCTTATAACTCCACCCCACTTCCATTTTCTTTGACCAATCCCCAGCTAACTGTAACTAGGTGCCTGTCTCCTATCAATGTCAAAGCCCACTCCCCTTAGCTACGCTGCTCCATGGGCTACAGGAAGTGTGTAGAAGATAATTGCAATTTGTATTCCAAAATAGATATGCTGAGAAAATCCTAGTAATTTCTCTATTTAGTAAACAAACCCCATATTTTTGCCATGTGAAATATATAAGGATAAGAATTACAGGGTTATTTTTTAAAGTGATAATTCCAAGTGAATTCAAATTCCAGGCCAAAATAGTCAAACTGGAAGCAAAGCTGACTAAGAGAATTGTTCCAAATCAGCTACTTTGGCCTTGCATTTGAAATTCACTTTGAATTCTCTTGAAATTCTCACTTTAGTGAATAACCCAGTTAATATGTCCCTCCATCCCATGCATCAGACCTTGAACCCTAACAGGTTGTTATGATTATAGTTTTTTTTTTTTTAGTTAATATTTTAATTCTTGTTATCCGGTATACCCTGGCAAATTAAAATAAATTTCTAGTGCACAATGAGTTTTTTTATATATATATATATATATATATAAAATGTGAAAGCATGGCTCTGATAATAGGTATTTGTTATACACAGCAGCTGGCACAGCATTTAAATAAGCTTTTTAGGTTTTCAGTAAATAGCCTGTGCTGCGGCATGGGAATTTCTTTGTCAGTATTACATATTCCAGATGACACAAAACATCCCAGTAAAGGAAAGTAATTAACAAGTTTTACTTATTATGAACGTGTAGATCAGCAACGGCAAAACTAAAATACAACAACGTCATTGAGATAATATTTTAACCACAACTCTTACATAAAGTATACACTAATCATCTAAATATGATATCACAACATTACATGCTAAGATGAGCATTTAGAAGAAGTCCCAGTGATTCCTGCTAGGTTCAGTTAAATAAGTAGCAGCTGCATTACATGTATCTAACATCAGTGTTAAGGAGACATTAAAGAGACTCTCCACACAGGTTGCTGATGTGCTTTGTGTGTAAGGAGCATCTCATCTAAATTGCAGTTAGTAAAAGGCCAGAGTTCTACTTGAAACCAGGATGTTTTTAAAAAATTGTAGAAACTCCTCCCCGGCTGTCAACCAAAAAGCTAGGGAGATTTTATTCTCAATTGCATTGACGCCAGAGACATAACAGAAGTGGCAGGTGTGTTCTAACATGCGTAAAAATGCAAGTCTACAGAGTCCACTTTGGCCCTGTGTGGACTCCCTGTCTGCATACGCCTTAGCTGTCAGCCTTGGGCTAAAAGGTATACCAGTTCAAAATCAGCAGCTTCTCAATGAGAAGTCTCTGATTGGTGGGAAAAGGGGAGAGCTTGCAAAGGCTGCAGACAGCAGATGCGCAGCTTTCACAAACTGTTTTTAGATACCCCAAATGAAAAAATGCAGCAATAAATGCATGTAAATACATAAATACTTAAATTCATAAAGGGAACTTAAATACATAAAAGGGATCAACACAGTAAAGGAGAAGACTTAATTTAAAAGAAGAAAAACTACCACAACAAGAGGACATGGTCTTAAATTAGGACAAAGGTTTAAAAATAATATCAGGAAATATTATTTTACTGAGAGGGTAGTGGACGCATGGAATAGCATTCCAGCTGGAGTGGTGGAGGTTAAAGGGACACTCCAGGCACCCATACCACTTCTGTCCATTGGAGTTGTCTGGGTGGCAACTCCCACTACCCTTAACCCTGCAGCTGTAATTATTGCAGTTTTTATAAACTGCAATAATTACATTGCAAGGTTAACTCCTCCTCTAGTGGCTGTCTAGGCACTTCCTGGTTTCTAGCACAGGTGCTGTGTGAGGACCTCCAGCGTCACTCAATTCCCCATAGGAAAGCATGTTTCACCCCTTCAGCAACATGGGATGGGGGGTGGGAGGGAGAGGGGAACTGTAGTGTCAGGAAAACGGTTTTCCTGGCACTGGAGTGTCCCTTTAACACAGTAAAGGAGTTTAAGCATGCGTGGGATAGGCATAAGGCTATCCTAACTATAAGATAAGGCCAGGGACTAATGAAAGTATTTAGAAAATTGGGCAGACTCGATGGGCTGAATGGTTCTTATCTGCCATCACATTCTATGTTTCTATGTACGTTTTAATTGAGGAATAACTGCAAAATGTTTCCATTGAAATTTGTTTCTGTTTTGTACTATTTTAACATTTTACCCATTTAGTTTTTCTAAAATATATGGTAGTTATTAAGAAAACGTGGACAAAATTACTAAAAGTTAAGTGCACCGGCAAATGTGTGGCATTGCATTGGTCGCTCTGTCCTTTTTCCATGTTTGCAACACTTTCTAGGAAAAATAATATTTTTCAAGGGAACACAAGTAATAAAAACAAGGGGAACAGAGATCTATAGCTACACTGCTTACTGAAGGAATAGGTGCATACAAATTACTAAACATTATTTCATCACACAATGGATGCTAACAACCTGCAAAAGAAGCTTCCAAATTACAGCCGATAACCATAATAAAAACTATAGAGACTCTACAAAATAAATAAGAATGTGGTATATAAATGCACATAAAGTGAATAAATTATTTTTATTTACATGCACAAAAGGCTAAAATGTGTCATTAAACAATATCATTGCTTATAAATCATATTAATATAAATATATTAAGATAAATTATATTAACTTGATACAACAACAAAAAATAATACATGCACACCAATTAAGCTTAAACCGAAATGGTGAGTATTGGAATATCAGGAGTACAGCATATGGTAGGCACTTGAATGGGGTCTGGTGTTCAGCCCACTCCTTGAGTTGTTAACTAGCTGTATCCCTGCCTGCCAGGCAATTATTAATAACAGTGTGCTAGCTAAACATTATACAGCTGCACCCCAGAAAGATATATCAATTACTAGCGTACACAGGTTTTGGTGTATAATTACAGATCGATTGGATTGTCAGCAAAGTGTCCTTAAAATACTCCTGTGGGCCCCAAACAACACATCTGGTAGTCAGGGGGTTATTGCTGACAACATGTGCAATGCTAAGCTGATATATATAAGTGTGACATGCTAGGTTCAGATAAACTAAAAACAAAAGAAAATTAACAGCGACCACGCATGAGAAGGAGCCACTGGATTCTAGGGCGCTTATTCAGCATTGCTGCTAGCAATAATATAAAGAAAAGTGATAACTCAAAATAATTTGCTTAATACATCCTAGTAGGCTTTCACTGGTGCCAGGTGGGCATATAACTTCAGGTCAGTTGTATGCATGGTAAGGCACGTCCCGTGTCACCAGGCCCCCACTGTAGGGAAGAGCATGGGGCCTGCATGGCAATCATCGGTGAAGGTAGCATAATGGGAGCAAGGGAGGTCAGGTCCTTCGCCCCAGGCTGGTATGCAGGCCAGCATCTTCAAACCACGGACTTAGGGGATCCATAGGGCCCATTCCTTCCCTTTAAGGGGGTAGTCGGAGACTTTGGTGGCAATGGTCTTCCTCTTGTGTGGACGATACTTCGGTGTACAACCAGTTGGGGCCCGCAGCCTGGGTGGGCTAGTACTATTGGCAATAGATGTTTGCAGAGTCACTGTGCCCGGAGTAGGCCCTACCTCTCCATACTCTTCGTCATTTTGTTTTTCCTCTAGGGGCATGTGTGGAGTTGCGGTGACTTCCAGCCTAGCCCAGAAGTGCAAAAATATCTCCTGCAGCCTCTGGACAGATCCAGACCCTGAGCCATGCAGGGTCAGTTTCGTTTCCTGCCCAGGGTGTGAGGATGCATCCACCATCTTGGCTGATTCCACACAAACGGGATGATAAGCAGCATGGAGGGCAAATATGCTGATCCAGTGGAGACCAAGATGACGGGGGGGACAGGGCTACAGGAGGTCTCTGTACCGAGTCTGTGCTGCACAGAGCAGGAGAGCGGCCGCCTCTCCCACCCGATGGCCCCAATAGGCCTCACTTCGTGCTTCGGGAATAATTGGCCGCAGGCTCTTCACGGAACCTACCTTAGGCACTACGCTGGTAGCAGGAGGTGGGTAAGTCCCAATGTAAGCTGGATGAGAGTGCCCTAAGAGGGTATTATGTGATATTGCATCGGATTGCGGAGGAGCACTCACAAAATGCATCCAACCGCCATGAGGGTCAGGCCCTGCCCCCAGACTTTTAATGACCCTTCACAGCACCAGATGGTTTTGCCACATTCAGACTTTATTGAATTATCCTATGTATCTTTGTGAAATGCTTCAATTTTTTTTTTTGGGGGGGTGACAGAGCCACTTAGTCAAATGATGTATGTGCAAATACTTATATGGTAAGCACATGATAGATATTATCTTATTCTAAAAATACCATTCCATTATCGAGAAAATTGATAATTATTTCTCTGGAATTATCTATTAAAATGCATTATTTTACTGTTAATCACATTCTTTAGGTCAATGCATTTTTGATTAACACCCACTCATAATATTGTTGGCATTTGTGTGGCAACACCTGTGACAGATGTTCCATGAAATTGAATCTGCTCCCTAAAGAAGACTACGTATACCCTCATCCGTGACTGGAAGTGAATGTTCTGCTACAGTCGTCTCAAAAGCAGAAGGTAAAAGACTCAGGTGCTCTAGAAAATACACAGATTCTTCCTTACCAGTCTCCCCGTTTGGTGAATTAGTTGCATGGTTTTTGGTTTCCTCATTTGAATACTATATTCATGCATAATGTATAATAGAATTAACTATGCGTAAAATGGCATAATAAACTGCACATGTCCTTAAAATACTCCTGTGGGCCCCAAACAACACAACTGTTGGCCTGTATGCTCTGTTACCATAGTTGCTATTGTAAATGCTAAAAGTGAAGTATATATTTTAAGTTAGTTCCTTTGGGATTTCATGAAATTAGTCAAAAACTACTAGTGACAATATTATTGGACATCACAGAATCACAGAATGGAACAGAAACAAAAAAGTGCCAAACTTTTTGAAATATTTTTTTGTTTTGTTATTTTTCCTATTTCATAATTTCTCTCCATCTGTTTTCTATTTTAGGGCTAGTAAGGATTAGGAAGTAAAGTGTAGGCATTCCACATAATCAATACCTAAATATGATCAAATACGTCTTTGATACCCACAATGAGAGAGACATTAAGCACATGTCATGCATGTGCTTGTTAACAAAAAACACGCAAGACAAAGAACATACATTTTAGAATTTGAGAAAATAAATCTGAAAAAATAGATTCATGAAATAGTCTATAAACATGGAGTAATGAATACGTAGCCCAACATTTTCAGTGGAACTATAAGTCTTCTAATGTTCAGCAATCTGCCCTCAAGAAAGAATTGTATCTACAGGTAGTTTGTATTAAAAGGATACAACTCAAGGTTATGGTCTTCCCATGGGGACAGTAACATTTGCCCTGTAACTGGAGTAAACATTGTATTTGAAAATGTCTGTTATGTGCTGATTCACCTGGATGATTCCTTTCTAGGTTATAGCAGACCTCCCAACTGCCATCCATAATATGTCCCCATAAATGTTATTAATTGTACATCATTAGACATAGTCACTCTACGTTAAGAGCACTAGGACATGTAGAGTTCTGAAACAACGCTCTATGATTGATCCACTCTTAATGGACCACCCTGTACGATTGACAGTCATCCTAGAGTGCATTCATGCCATACTGACCCGTCTATTTTTTGGGCGGACGTCAATGGGTGGTGACAGTGACACTGTTTGCAGGATGCAGATGTTGCAGGGTAAGTTATTGACTGTTGGTGTAGGTGGGTATTTAGGAAGGCCTCCGGGTAGAATCTACAGTAGATATTTCTAAATCATTTTAATGCTAAAAATGTTTATAGTATTTATCTGTTACCAGTATAAGGTACAATAAATAAAGCTTTCAGTCATAAACCAATACTGTGTACATGCATGTGTATGCATGGATGCAATAACCAAAGAGATCTCTCAGTAAGAAAACAACCTATGCACATGCATATTTTGTCCTACATCACTTCCATTAACTTTTTTAATGTCAAAGGTATAACACTATGTGGGCCACCTGGGTCTTCTTTTCTCTATTTGGCTGTTGCAGTATTCAGTGCACCAAGAAGGAAGTATTACCCTTTTGCACAGCTGCAAAATTCAGTTTGTCCCCAAAAATTTTTTTTTTTTTTACAAGAAATGTATGTTTCATCCATGTGGTATTTCAGTTTAGTAAAATTTCGTCCATGAGATTGTTTTGGCAAAAAACTATTTGGATGAATCAAAATGGTGTGAAAATGCAACTATATTCTTACTGTAAAACGTGTATTTAATATAACTATTATGCATACATTTTGCAATACACTGATAGATACATTTTCGTATTTGGTTCACAGGTCAAGTGAGAAGTAGTAACCAATTCAAGGAAAAAAAGTAGGAGCAGTAAAAAAAATAATCTATTAATGTGTATATATTATATATTTATGAAATAAATAACGTATTAATAATGAAATAATACAGATTATTATTTTTTTTACTGTCCCTCCTTTCTCCCTCTATTGGCCACTGCTCAGTGAATAAAATTAACACTTTGTGGCTGCTCCCTAGTAATCAATCATCTACTTTTTCCAGGGAGAGGATCTTGAGATCAATGAAGATGCTCCCTTGTAGTCTAGTGATGGCTTCCAGCTTCTGAGAATGGTTGCCATTCATTAGCTGCGAGTGTTGCTCAGAAATTACATTAGCTAGCTTGGAACTCCAGTTCTATACTGGCTGATGAAACCCCTATGGGGCTGCTGTAGTTAGAGTTTCAAAGCAAAATGCTGCACATACAGACGCCTATCACATGAAATCATTGAAATGGTTATCACGCTGGAAAAGCCCTTTAAATAAATCATGCAACAATAATTCAATTGTTACATTAAAAATGTAACCTTCTGGTGGGGGACCCCATGGGCGCTAGTGGTAGAACGCAACAGCACAAGGCATAGACTCACCTCAGTGTCACAAGCTGCCAATTTTCTACAATCCTTGGGAATGACCACTACCACCTCTTCCAGATCGACCAGACCCACACATCAATGGAAACGTAGACAATGTTAATGTCTTTACACCACCAGGCTCCATGGCCCCAAGTTGAGATACTCATATGCTGGCTATCTTCGAAAAATGTCTATTTTACATTAAAGGGACACTATAGTCACCTGAACAACTTTATCTTAATGAAGCAGTTTTGGTGTATAGAACATGCCCCTGCAGCCTCACTGCTCAATCCTCTGCCATTTAGGAGTTAAATCCCTTTGTTTATGAACCCTAGTCACACCTCCCTGCATGTGACTTGCACAGCCTTCCATAAACACTTCCTGTAAAGAGAGCCCTATTTAGGCTTTCTTTATTGCAAGTTCTGTTTAATTAAGATTTTCTTATCCCCTGCTATGTTAATAGCTTGCTAGACCCTGCAAGAGCCTCCTGTATGTGATTAAAGTTCAATTTAGAGATTGAGATTCAATTATTTAAGGTAAATTACATCTGTTTGAAAGTGAAACCAGTTTTTTTTTTCATGTTTTTTTTTTCATGCAGTTATTTAACTCCTAAATGACAGTGAATTGAGCAGTGAAATTGCAGGGGAATGATCTTTACACTAAAACTGCTTTATTTAGTTAAAGTGATTTAGGTGACTATAGTGTCCCTTTAACTTTGTTTTATGAGTTATTGTATATTTGCAATTCGTTTGTACGGTTTACACTATACCCCTGATAAGTCCTACAGGAACAAGCTGAAGTGATGAAAACGTTAAGGTGTCGCAACTATAACGCACCCCCCCCCCTCCCCCTTGAGTTCCAGGGTTATGGAATCTCACCTAAATCGCAATTGGGCTCAATTACACACTCGCTGCCCCACACATAACGCTGCCAATAAAACCAGTTGGTACTCACAACACAATATGACCGCCTGCATTAGTGATTTTGGAAGACACTGTCCCTTCCTAAGCAGACACCCAGCACCATTCCAGATGCCTATGCACCAGAATGTAAAGCGCCCCTGTTTGGTTCGGGGGGACACTCCCTCACGGTTAATGCTAAGGTTAAAGTTACCATGTATAAAACTAATATCAAATGCAGGATATGCAGTGCTTATACCATATGTAACTATTCTTGATAAAAAAATATATATATATTAAAAATGGGTGATGAAGCTTGTTAATAGCACTCAGCTTGACTTTTTATGCCTGTTATACATTCTGTTGGTGCTCCATATGATGTAATACCATCAATATATGCCCACTTAAACTCTCCCATTTTAACTAAAGTACCATACCAAAACTTCAAGATGTCTAATCTACTATCAGAAGCGATTTCACTCCTCCAAGTCAAACCAATTAATTTACTGATTAATAATCATAAAAATCAACATGAGACATGAATATGAATAAATGTTACATTTATTAAGTATATTTAACATTTTTAATATAATTTTACAGTCTATAATAGAGAAATTGAGGACTTAGAGACCAAGATGTATCTTGGAATTTTGGTTAGTTATTTAAAATTGAGCAGGAAACCGCTAAGATGTGGATGGGATACCTCTGGACTCACCAAGAGTCATCCTTCAGCACTCAGGAAAGGAAAAACCTCCTGTGGAGGAAACCTCTGGGGAACCATGGCTCGAAGGACTGCCCTTCCCTCTGGGCATTAAGAGGCTAATACAGAAAATTCCATAGGTACTGGCCTTACTTACTCTATAAACTATTTAATTTGGCAGAGACAGACAGACAGAGATAGAGGGAGACAGAGAGATAGAGGGAGACAGAGAGATAGAGGGAGACAGACATAGATAGAGACATACAGATATAGCGAGACAGACAGACATAGATGGAGAGAGACAGACAGACAGATAGAGAAACAGACAGAGAAACAGACAGAGATAGGCAGACAGATAGATAGATAGACAGACACACAGACAGAGATAGATAGAGAGACAGACAAACAGAGATAGTGTGACAGACAGAGATGGCGAGACAGACAGACAGAGATAGAGAGACAGACAGATAAAACAGAGATTGAGAAATTATACTGACACCTATAAAAAATGTTGTGTACTAAGCAATGCCTCTCCCTTTTTTCACTATTTCAATACACCCAATGTAGCACTGGCAATGCTTAAAATCCCCTTTGAAGAAGCACCAATGTTTGATAATGAGTATACAAATAGCAGAGCAGAATTTTATGAACCCTGTTAGAACATTCATTGCTTAAATCAGAGAGAAGGTAGTCAAGCTCATAGAGGACTTAGAGTCCAAGATGTATCTTGGAATTTTGATTATTAATACAAATTTGAGCAGGAAACAGCTAAGATGTGGGATACCTCTGGACTCACAAAAGAGTCATCCTTCAGCACTCGGGAAAGGAAAAAACACATCTGTAAGAAATCTTTGGGGAACCATGGCTTGAAGAACTGCCCTTCCCTCTGGGCATTAATAAAGAAAAAATAGGTACTGGCCTTACTCTATAAACTATTTCATTTGGCAGAGATACAGATGGACATAGACAAAGACAGACATGGATAGAGAGACAGACAGACATGGATAGAAAGACAGACATAAATAGACAGACATGGATAGACAGACAGCAAAAATAGTATACCCTGCACTCAGGTTCTGCATATATGCTCCAGCCTTCCACCAAGGGGGCGCTCTGTGTGTAGGATGGACACCGCTGAATCCACCAATGCAGTATAAAAGAAGAGAAACACAGGCAGCACAAGATATAGAAGGTAAATTTGTGGGTTCACCACCTCACCGGAATAAGTGCGATATTTCGGCTCCTCAAAGCCTTAATCATGCATAAGGGATACAGCATAACAGCAGTGTTTAAATAACCCCAAAACCAATTAAGTTAATTAAAGATTATAATCACATGTTAAAATATATGTATTGGTGACATCTAAAAACAAGACATGGAGCCTACTCAAGCATAGGAAACATCTCACTTATTCTGATGAGGTGGTGAACCCACGAATAAATTTACCTTCTATATCCTGCAGTGCTGCCTGTGTTTCTCTTCTTTGATAATGGATAGACAGACAGACAGACATGGATAGAGAGACAGACAGACATTCATAGAGAGACAGACAGATAAATAGATGATACCGATACCTGGAAAAAAAACTATTGCTTTCCCTCCTTTCACTATTTGCAATCCATCCAATGTAGCGCAAATATAGCACCCCCTGATAGAACCTCCATGACTGAGATCAGAATTAGGCTAGTCAAGCTCCAAGTCTTCAGACACATCCAAGTGAGGCATAGATCTCAATGAATTGGAATGGTAGGAGAACCATAAAATAAAGATGAGGCTCTTTCAGAGCCTAATTTATAACTGGGAAGAAATAGAATGTTCAAACAGTTACATCAGCAGTTATGTTTATGACATCACAGCATGACATCACCTATTATGATTTAACTGCTAAGGATTACAGTTCCTGAAGTGAAGATTTTTTGTATTAATATAAAAGGGGACTGTAATAAACATGTAAAAGGAGCCTTTTTTAATCACTATAAATATTATACTATTATAATATATTATTATAAAACTATTTTGCATTTTTGTCCTTTTTTTATATAAGTATATCTACTATTATTTGTTTCCAACCTAGTATTATCTCTATTCATTTGTCATACAATACCTGTTCATCTCTTATTCCACTTTAACACCCTCACACAGTCATTCACATATAATATTCCCCCTATTAATATTTCTAAAAGTAAGTTAACTTAAAAGTAAGTTAAGCTAATTGCTTAATTTCATTTGTTGCGTCTTAAAAACTATGTATATTTAGAGTACAGTTGTTAATAAACAGTTTTTCACAATTTAGTGAATGAAACCAATTATTTGCTTTCAAGAAAGTTTTATATCTCATTCTCTATTTGTCTTTATTCTGAGCAGAGCTGGACAATCATGGGACGCAGTGTACATCCCATCCCGGGCCCTAAGGTGGTCTCATGTGTTACCCTATGGTAGCACTGGCCCTGCCTATTAATCATATTTATTTTTAATGCCATGGAAAGAACTTCAAATCGCAGAAGGCTTGTCTGTTTTGTTTATATAGCATATTGGAGTTATAGAATTCAGACAAATAATTGATCACCCAAAATCCAAATAATTCTCAGTTCATTTAAAACCAACTTAACAAGTCTAGGAAGTATTGTAGGGATTCTCCCTACTAAACATTATGCTATCAAACCCTGAGCTCGGCAGAAGGGGCTCTGGTATATGTGAGTGTCACCCATAAGTGGTTAGAGTAGGGATGTTGAATATACACTCTGCTGTATTAGTATATACATTATTATATATTATATATATTTTTATTATTATTTTACACTAGAGGTTTATGCATTGATGTGAATTTGGGTAATATAAATATCTTTTTAATTTACACACATTTTGAAGTTTTGTTTAAGCCATCTGTGTATCATTTTATTTGGTATTTATTGTGTTTACAGCTTTAAGTTTCATTATTTCTCACTCACTCATATATACTGAATACTTAAAAGCTCCATGTACTAGTCTGGGTTATTTGAAGTATAGTTTTGGTCCATGAAGTCTGACAGTTTAATGTCATACATTTCTTTTTTTTATTATTATTATTTTTAAGTAACTTTATAGTTCCTAGACTCCTGTGCTTTCACAATATTATTCAGTTGTGTTACTTTCCAGTTCACTCATCCAAGTATCTGTACAGTCTTTTTTGGATTACTGGAGCTGTGATGTACCACACCCAGCTCAGAGCACTGTCGCATCAACTACAAGTAACTCCCACATTCACAAGAGTATAATTCTCTAATATGGAACAGTACAGTGTTTACACATGCCAACAACCAAGCCTTTCCTAATTACGCGCATGCACTGCCTGCCCATGCAGTACAATAAAGATAAACGATACAGCTATGCTTTTCCAAAATTATATAAAAGCATAGAGTATGCTTTTACCATAATTACTAACATAGCATATCATTTCCAGAATCTGGAGTTTGCCTTAATCAAATTACCATTATTGCAATAGGCATGGTTGGTTACCAAACTTGGAGCTTGCCTTTTCTATTGAAGTGCCCTTGTATTTTTTATGATATTTATTAAACCATACGGCTTTAAAAAAAAATATATATATATATATATATATATATATATATATATATATATATAATTTAATAAATGCTGGAATATTGCCATTATGTAGTCCAAATGCGATAATGATACGGTTGCTAAGATACGAGTATCAGTTACTTACAAGCATACCTTACACCTCACAGTGTGATAATCACAGCTTTCTTCTAAATTTGTAACATTGCATAATGCTGAACAAGATTTAATGTGCTACATTATTTGTCCACATTTACCATAGGATAAAAATAATAATTAACAGTTTATGGTTTATTTTAAGTTTTAAACCCACTCTGCAGGTTTGTTACACTGAAAAATAAAAACAGAAAGAGGAAAACAAAAATCTAGTCTGTTATTCAGACACATTTTTACAGGTTTTAGCAAATCACTATTTTAAGATTATGCACTAGAATAGGAAACTGAAGTATGATACAAAGGTCTGCCTATAAAGGTTTCGTAGAAATTAACTACAAATTATATTTATAGATTACATAATGACACTTGCCAACAATGTGAACCCCAGATATAATTTTGCTATAAAAGTTCTTTAAGGATTTTTCCAGAAACATGGATTAACAAGAATATAAACATGACCTATAGCATAAATCATTAATAATAATGAGTTTATTTTTTGTTGCATATTTCTGGACTTCTCATCTTCAACTAGGAATGGGCTCAGGACCCTCAGCTGATTCCTGGCTTAGTCAACAATGGTAAATAACATACATTTAAAAAATGTAGAGACCAGAGTTGGCTGCCCGTATGAAGTACCATGTAATTATAATGAATAAGGACCAGCGCTTATTGTAGAGAATTAAAATCAATACATTGAATAACGAATATATACAAGTTAGCTGCTAAACATTCATGTGGTGCTTCCAACACCTCAAATGAAAGAACAAAAAAACAGAAAAGAATGTAGCGCTTATACAGTTCAATTTCCACTTATATAATAGTCTCTGAGGGGTATGTTCAGCATCGGTAACCAAGTACCTAAAAATAAAAAATAATTGCATATAGTGTAGATGGTATATTATTAAAAAATCTCTAATGTAAAAATATAAGGATAAACTCACAAACAGAGAGCTGTAAACTCAGCTCTAGTTGGTATCGCTTTTGGATCCGTTTAGGCGATCCTCCCCTTATCCGAATTTTTTTCAGCTTGATCCGTATGGGTAGTTTTTCCTTCTCCTTGGTTAATTGTAGTTATTTATCCTAGGAAGAGGGCAAAAACACGGACGATTGCGCAGCACAATTCAGATTCCTTTATAAGGTAATAAGAAATTCCCAAATGGGTACTTACAAGCCTGGAGTCAAATATCTTGACTCAATTTTCACGTATTGTGCAGTATGGGACTGCACTCCCATCAAGCAAAGGCAGGTAGATTAGGTAACTTCAGGAATCCAAGTAGTCTAAGAATTAACTTTATTATAACACAAAATGGCATAAAGATGCCTAAAATCTATTGGTAAAATAAAGAACATCAATGTGTTAAATTTACAAAATACCAGAACTGGTATTTTGTAAATTTAACACATTGATGTTCTTTATTTTACCAATAGATTTTAGGCATCTTTATGCCATTTTGTGTTATAATAAAGTTAAAAGTTAACATCAATGTGTTAAATTTACAAAATACCAGTTCTGGTATTTTGTAAATTTAACACATTGATGTTCTTTATTTTACCAATAGATTTTAGGCATCTTTATGCCATTTTGTGTTATAATAAAGTTAATTCTTAGACTACTTGGATTCCTGAAGTTACCTAATCTACCTGCCTTTGCTTGATGGGAGTGCAGTCCCATACTGCACAATACGTGAAAATTGAGTCAAGATATTTGACTCCAGGCTTGTAAGTACCCATTTGGGAATTTCTTATTACCTTATAAAGGAATCTGAATTGTGCTGCGCAATCGTCCGTGTTTTTGCCCTCTTCCTAGGATAAATAACTACAATTAACCAAGGAGAAGGAAAAACTACCCATAGGGATCAAGCTGAAAAAAATTCGGATAAGGGGAGGATCGCCTAAACGGATCCAAAAGCGATACCAACTAGAGCTGAGTTTACAGCTCTCTGTTTGTGAGTTTATCCTTATATTTTTACATTAGAGATTTTTTTATAATATACCATCTACACTATATGCGATTATTTTTTATTTTTAGGTACTTGGTTACCGATGCTGAACATACCCCTCAGAGACTATTATATAAGTGGAAATTGAACTGTATAAGCGCTACATTCTTTTCTGTTTTTTCGTATGAAGTACCAGTTGATTGAGAAGCTATAGATATGACATCATATTCCTGCTTCCACCATTCATTAGTGCTTCAAAAATAGCCAACCTCAGAGGAACCAACCAAAACAGTCTGTGCTGAGAGGTATTAACGGCTGCTGATCCCTGAAGGCCTGTGATATAAACCTTGACAGTCCTAGTCCAGATGGGTTTGGGCACTAATCTGGAGGGAGTGCAGAAGTCTTCTTAAACATCTACTTGTCACAGTGGTCATCTGTGTCCACCCGTGGCAGTAAGAAAATATGTTAAAAAGGCACTTCATAGCGCTTAAAACCAGAAGGGACATCAGTCTCTAATTATAGCATATCCCCATATCTCCAGACAGTGCAGAGTCCATGGCTGATTTGACTGGGCCATAGTGAGAAAGCTTTACATACCCTACAAGACTCTCTCACTGAAGGAATACCCTGTGTTGTCACCTATGATATCAACACAGTTTATCGTGTTATCATATTTTATTAGAGTTTAGTCACACGAATTCCCACAGATTTATGACTGCTTCAGAGATCTAATCAATTAGTGTGGGGTCACTAAATGTTTACTCCAGTTATCGAGTGATACAAGACTTATCTATGTACTAACAGAAACCTAGATCTATGGCATAAAGCTCTACACTACAATATGGCATTGACAATTTAGGCTACAAAAGATACTTAGGCTGCGCTTTGAACACTTATGACATGACTTGTTGTAAATAAATTTTTCATCAAAGAATAAGAATTACAAATAACATCTCATGATGCAGTCAAAGAATGCAATAGTGATAATACAACCATTATCTTGAATTGTGTAAATGAAAGTCAGGGAAGAAATATAAGAACAAATTACACATACCTTATTAGTATAGTCAATAGTATAGATGTGCACCGCAGGAGCTGTATATATATATATATATATATATATATATATATATATATATATATATATATATATACACATATATATATATATATATATATATATATATATATATATAACTAGAGTGTAATCACACCTAAATATGTGCATGGAAATATTCATTTAAAGGAACACTATAGGGTATGGAATAAAAATGTGTGTTCCTGACCCTACAGTGTTAAAAACACATGTTGGGAGCCTGCCCCCCACTTACCCTCCTTAAATGGATATTAAACTTACCTCTATTCCAGCACCATACACCCGATCTGCCTCCTTGGCTGAGATCATCAGAATTGATGATCCAAGCCAATCCAATTCTTCCCCCATGGGAAGCTAATGCGCATGCGTGGCAAAATGCCACACTGCGCCAATCAGCATCTCCTCGTAGAGATACAGTAAATCAATGCATCTCTATGGGGAAAGTTCACTGCCTCTTCTTAACGTCAGTGCTAAACAGGCAGTGTTTACATGGAAATGCCTGCAGGGACAGGCAATAGACACCAGAACAACTCCATTTCATTTCCAGCAATAAATAATGTTGATACTCATTGCAATGAGATACTATAACACCAAATGCAGGGCTGGCCTTAGGCCATTAGGCGCCCTGTGCGAAAAGTCTTCACGGCGCCCCATCCCCCCAGTAAAAAGCTGTATACAGTCACACTCACAGGCACAAGCAGACAGTTACACAAACAGTTACAAGCAGACAGTCAGACACACTCAGTTACAGGCATGCAGACACTCACGCATGATGATGGGCACACACACACTCAGTTAATACACACTGTGTATTTTTTAATTCAAAGTTTCTTTGTAAAATATTTTCCTTATTTTAATTTGCTCTATATGTACATTAGAGCGTTTAACCATTAATACACATACAAATCCACAGATCACATGTCGCATATACATAGATAGACACAGTCACATACAGATAACTAACATTACTAACATGAATTTTTTTCAGGAATTCTAAGCGGATTTCATATTTGGCGCCAAAATAGCTGAATTCGAAGCACAGGTGACTTTGAAATTCACTGACAATTGTCGTTTTAGTTAAGAAGCTTGTCAGGTATGAACACACATGATGTACACAGACACATCATAAAACGCAGTCACAGATATACACACATTATCACAGTTAGGGTACAGATGAGGGTATATGACAGACAGGATATGTAGGTAGTCTTACACCAGCAGACTAATGCTGATGTAACACCACCTATACTCAGCATCTTCTTTCCCTGTCACAGACTGGAGGAGTTTCTGTGGCTGGGAACTCAAGGCTGTATTACAGTCTCCTACCTTGTCCCAAGCTGCCTCTGCTTTCATGCAGTGCCCCTTCTCTCTGGTGCCCGATCACAAGTCTCCTCTGTCCCCGATCTCCAGTGCTGGCCTCTGGTGGGCTGGAGGTGAATAGCAGGGAGTGCTGATCATAACTTCTCCCTCGAGGTTCTGGCGCTGTGTGGAGTCAGAGCGCGGCCTGGGAATCTCTGAGGCTGCGCTCTGACTCACTAACTGAGCGCCAGAACCGCGAGGGAGAAGTTATGATGATCTGGCTGCAGCTCCTGCTAGGTGCACCACTGGACCATCACGGAGTCATTTTTCATGTAATAGGATGGACTCAGCTTGTGAGCCGTGTCGGCTGCCAGGGCGCCCCTTGTGTTATGGCGCCCTGTGCGACCGCACAGCTCGCACACCCCAAAGGCCGGCCCTGACCAAATGTATATGAAATGCATGAACATTCAACAAACCAACATTATGCTCTATTTGCAGGCAATAGAATCATGGCCTATTTATGGTCTTGTACAAGAAAATTGAAAGGTGAAACAAAACCCAATATTATAAGAACATACCTGTCGAGTTCAGCAGTCAAGTCACACCTGATATAACCTATTTGGATTACTCATATAGGGTCCTTATAAGCTCACGTTAAAGTTTTTCAAAACTGAAAAATTAGATTTGGAGTGTTAGCATAGAATGGACTTGATCTTCAGTAAAGGAAGCTATATTGCCTGGATAAGAGCCGCTTGCCTTTTCTTTCACTTCAGTTGCAATGTTTTATTAAAACAATCACAGTCATAATAATATTTTAAATAATTCAACATGAACATTTATATGTTTGCCAGCTGTTCCTGCAGGGCTGCTATATCCACTTAACACATCACAGCTGCCGTTGGAGCGGCAAAACTCGAAAGAAAAATGTTTGAAACTTCTAGTCATAAATTGAGTTTAGTAATTCTTAATGGTTTGCATAAATTAAGTCAATTGTAGTGATAAGTAGGATTGGAAAAATACTCATGCAGTAGCTTAGTAACTGTGCTGCCTGCTGTGAAAAGTGAATACAACGATTAAACTTGTGTGCGCTTTTTAAGCTATGTGAATGCCTAATACCTATTACCAAGATAAGGTTTATTTAATTTAGAAAATGCACCGTGAACGACATCATGAATACACACGTCTTGAGATCCAGTTAAGAAGTAATGTTACATTTGTGTTCAGAGAGCCTGGAGTTGTGGGATGGGTTTTGTCCGGCCTATGTCTACCTCTCTCCCAGCTACCTTTCAGATGGTTTGTCGACAATTGGAACCATATCCACCTCTCCCTATAATACTCTTTCAGTAGGTGGACCCCTCTATTTTCAGACCTACCTGTTCGTCGATTACCTTCGACCTTTATCTCCGACCATTTTTATATTTACAGCTGTAATCAAAATTATTCAACCCCTATTGAAAATCTGGTCAAAATGTACAGACTTTCAGCAATTGCAATGAACAATTTAAACAAAAGCAATTGAAATAGCCCAACACAATGAATGCTTCAAGCGGTTTCCCCAAATTCACTAACAAAGGAAATAGTTTACACCGCGCCCAATTTGAATATACAAAGACATATGTACATAAATCTTCAGATGGTATAACATCTGAACATTTATGTACGTATATCTCTTTGTATATACAAATAGCTATTTCCTTTGTTATTTGTTTACTCACAAGGTTTGGGAATCCTTGCACTGTGTACTGCAGCTTGGACTGGTCACTCACTCACTAAGCTATAGTGAGCGCCTATTATTCCTGTTGTATATCAAAATGATTAGCCACTTTATAGCAGGCATCTTTAGTACTTAGTAGAGCACCCTTTTTGAGATGCATAGCCAGACACCAGCATTCCTGAGGAATCTTAGCCCTTTCCTCGTAAGCAATGCTCTCCAGTTCAGCAAAATTCTTGAGATTGCATCCTGCAACCGCCTTCTTCAAATCCCACCAGAGATATTCTATGGAGTTCAAGTGAGGTTCAAGTCAGTGTGATGGCCACTGTAGAGTGTTGCAGGACTTCTTCTACAGCCAAGCCATGGTTGAAATTTGAGGAATGCTTAGGATCCTTATCTTGTTGAAAGTTACAATGACTTCCTTACAGATGGCATGGCGTTTTATCCTAGGGTTTACTGATACATCAATGACTCCATCTCGCTTTCCACATGCTTCAGGTTTCCAGTGCCAGAGGATGCAAAGTAGCCCCCGAGCTTCACCGAGCCAACACCATGCTTAATTGTAGGCAGAGTTTTCAGCTTATTTTTCATTCTTCTTCCTTCAGACATCTCACTGATACATTGGGCCAAAATGTTCCAGTTCTGTTTCATTGCTCCACAAAACAGAATCCCATAACCTATGTGGCGTGTTTTGTGCATGTTGGAGACAACTTTCTTGTGCTTTCGGGTCAGTAGTGGTTTATGTCTTTGAGTTCTGGCATGGAAACCTTCTGCGTTTAGTACGTGCCTTACTGTGCTCACTGTTGCCACCAAGTCTTCCTACAGGTCTTTTGCAGGCACACAAGGTGTTTTCACAACCTGCCTTCTCAGAAATCTGGTTGCAGCCAGTGATAGCTTCCTTTTTCTGCCCAATCCTGATACTGTAACCACTGTTCCTTCAACTTTTAACTTGCTAACTATGCGTCTCCATTTTGGCTTTATGTTTCTTAAATAAATCAAGACACAGTATAATATATCAAGTGTTGTTGTTTTATTTACCTAATCTTAAAACCTGCTAAGGAGCAGATTATTGTTATTATGTCCTGATATGTCAAACCATAGAATTATTTCTTTTTCCCGCGACTGCATTTATATGTCCATTCTCAGGATCTTCCCAGAAGCAGAAGACTTAAGAAAAGTTGATAGTGACATCATTATATAATTGTAAAGTGACAAGCAGAAAAGAGAAAAAAAAGGTAATTAAGCTGATCTAAAAATTGTCTCTTATTGAGGGGGTTTAAAAATATGTTCCAATTTAAAAGTAATCTGAGAAATGTCACCTTTCTTATTTGTATATTCCAAACGATTTTTACCGTCACAAATATATCGAAGTAAGTATATTTCTGTGAATATTCTGCCTTACTATCAACGCCTTAATAAAGTAGCGTAATAATCATAATCATAGGCTAAATACTTTTCTGGGGAAACAGGTGGAATAGATAATAAATGCAATGTGCTACACAAAAAGGAGAACAAAGGAAAAAGATAGAAAAGTAGAATAAATAAGGAAGATGACCACAAGAATTATTATTTCACAAAGAAAAAGAATTCTAAATCAGAGATAGCGTTCAAATTATTCACCAACACTTTACTGCTTTAATCTCTTCCCTTTATTGTATTACGAAAGCTTTGGTTTTTCATTGGATTAATTATGGCTGTTGTGATCATGTCTAATAACCATTTTAAGCTTGATAGAATAACCGAGAAGATAATGACAATGTGATGGTACACACTCCCCAGTTAGTACTTTAACTATGCATATTTCAAGTGGCATGTTAATATTATTTTAGTTAATTGTTGCATTGGACATACAAAATAATAAGTGAACTGTGTAATCAGTTGTAAGCATGATATACTACGTTATCAGCACCAAAGCATGATATTGTATTGATAGGATAAACTACAATTATTCAATGATTTGTGAATTGCTGGAAATTAAAAGTGAATTCAATGAAAATGTTAAACTTAAGGTCAAAATATCCAAGCGAAAACATTTAGGAGAATTTTGCAAATTTAAACTGATAACAGTTCTAGAACAAGTGTTCGTGAAACATTCTACGCTGTTTCAGCTGGTAAGCCGTACGTGTAAGTCATACGCACTCAGAGAATATGTCCACAAGCAACACGTAGCATGTATAAATCATGTATTCTTTATTACAACATTCATTATTGAGTTGCTTACTGCTTCTCAGAGCAATGTCAGTTAAAGGGCTTTCACAGCCAAGAAGCTGCACAATTCCAAGCATCGTCTGGCGTGATGTAAAGTTAATCACTATTCTACTGTACAGCAATAGAAACACACTAGGTCCAGTATATAGATTTGGCAAGGCCCAGAGAATGCTAGTTTTTAACAATACATTGCAAACTAATGTTACTAGAGCTGCTTTCATGATTTGTGGTGGATCCCTACAAGTCATTGATGGTTTATTGTGTTAATATTTGAGATCATTCCAGCTTTGAGACAACTGGTTGGTTGAAAGACTCTTCAAAGACTCCATTCACCTTTAGCATGACAATATCATGCCTAATACCCCAAAGTAGTGGCCAACTTCACTAATGCTTAATGTTCCATCATCGAGTGGAAAGCCTTCCAAAAGAAAGGATGCTGTTCTTGCAGCAAAGAAGACACGAGTCTCATATTAATGATCATGATTTCATAAGTTGGATAAGCAGATGTCCACAAACTTTTTAGGCCATGCATTAAATTAGCAAAGGATTAATGTATAAAGAGAATTTCATGTAAACTATTTACATACTATCAATTCACAAATGGCATTTTCTTGACCTTAGGTTACTATAAAAGAGTCCTGGATACAGATCTGTTCATCATAATTGTATTTTCTTGAAATATCTTCCTGAACCACGATATTTGAAAGCAGAACCAGGTGTGACAGCTCTACTTTCTCTTCAATAGCTCATGTAGCCCCATGTAGCCAAAGCACAGCTAAGCGAAAAAGGGCCTTGACAGGAGTTAGGAGGCGGGCATAGGATGAGGGAAGGAAGTATGGAGTTATGGGTAAGTGGGTTGGGATATTTAAATAGGCAGCCATTTTAAGTGAGCTCACTTCTAATTTCCTTCCTGACCAAGTTTGTCCCGCCCACCCTCCCTATAGATATTGTTTATGGTTAGGGGATATCCCGTTTTTTTACAGCGGCGGGATAGGGAGCTGAAGGAGAAGGAATAGGCTCCCTAGGATGAACGTGACAGATATGGAAAACTGTGGTCATTGGTGGTTGGTAGGTTTCGAGTCCTGTCGGTGGCTCAGAACCTGGTGGGGTAGGGGTATCCGGGTATACCCCTGCCATGGTTAAATTTATGTTGGCACTTTAAGTTGGTATGTTGGAATAATGTTGGTATATGTTATATATATGTGTTATTTATATGGGGGTCATTGCCTTTTATATTAACAGAAGGAATCGGATGCGAGGGCGGAGTATGGGGGGCAATGACCCATGTTTATTTGTTAAATTATTACTATTATTATGTTATATTGAATATATGGTTATTATTATTCAGATTGTTTAATAAAGCTGTGGACAAATTTTCCCATGTACCCGAGTGTCAGTGCATTATTGGGTTAGGTATGTGGGAGGGTTGTCCCATATGGCGACTATACACCGGTCATGAATTTCAAAAGAAAGAAAATAAATATTTTAACAAAAACAAAATATTCAGTAACCTAAGGTATACATAGTTTCCACACATGACAGAGCATTGTATTATATAGTATGTCATGTTTTTTTTTGTCTTTTTTCAGTATCTCAAAAAATAGCCTCTTTTCCATTTAATTCTTATGTTTTTTGGAATTGACGGGGCCATGTCTATATATGCCAGGTTCTTTATTAATAAACAGGTCAAACGCAATAGCAGACATAGAAAGTAGCTAAATAGACCAGACAGAAAGACAGACAGAATCCAGGTAAGCAAAACAAAATCAAGTATCACTATAGAAACAGTAAAGGTAACAGGTGAGGGGTCATCCTAAAAGCAGAGTTAAGTTAAGTAAAACAAAAAAAGTCAAAGCCAGGTATCTGTTCAGAAATAGCAATGGTAACATATGAAAGTCAAATTATGCTGTCTGGTACACAGGTAGTCAGTCAGAGAAGTATAATATCAGCAGGAAAATAACATAAATTAACCTACTGCAACAAAAACGTATGGGAACGGTGGGCCGCCTTTAAATAGGAAGGTCTTTGCACAGGATTGGCTCTAATATTCAGGAGTGGATTAGCACTAATTAGTTGAAAGTCGGCACCTACGCTTCATAGGTGTGCAATGAATAATCATTGATTTGTTTTTAGAAAGAGTATCTAGAGAAGTCAGAGTTTTTGACAGTATCTATTTAACGTTATTTCAGGGTGAACATAATTCATTTTTCTATTTGAACTTATATTTCCTGATCAATAATAGGAATTCCAGTTCACTGTTGCATTGTGATTGAATCAAAACAGTGGGAGGGTTATTAACAAATTTACTCTAAATTGCAAAGGAATAATATTGAAACTTGATCCAGAACTGCAATTCAGGAGTGCTAAAAAAGAACATTGAAAATATCAGAGTTCAAAGTATTTCAGACATTGATTAAATATACATTGTGTCCAAACTGGCCCCAAATACATCCGCATATGCGGAGTTAAAGTGACTCTTCTCTTAGTACAAAGCATTAAGTAAATAATGAATTAAATAAAAATCATGTATGCCCCTACGCCAATAATCCGAACCAAAAACCTATTTGAAATAGTTTTTTTATGCTCAACATGGTGTTTCACACTTCCCCTTTCCTGATCGGTGGAGGATTGGGAGAAATATCAGGCCATTAGCTGTAATTAAAATGTAGGTGTGAGGCATAGATTTCCCCTTTTCCTAGACCACATTAGTGGTATGGTATGGTATGGCATGGGTAATATAACTATCAAGGATTCCAAAGGTCTCCTTTAAGCAGAAAAAGAGCTCTGGGCTACATGCCCCTCTTCATGTGATTGGATGTGGGTAAATTGACAGGATTCAGTGGATTTAAGAGATATATTTTTCTCCATTCTAATCACACACAGAATACTAAATGGTAACGGTATGCTTCAATAACAGCTCAATACAACCATCTTGCACATTGATCGTCATTTAGGTGAGAAAATCACACACGTGAAATCCTACACTTTCTGAAATCCAGATATTCCACCTGACACTGTGACACTGGGACAGACCCCAAACACATTGCAGAGAGAAAAAGAAACAGGCTTAGCGCTGATTTTAAGCTAATTATATTGTGTACCACCAACCTATAGTAAACTTATACAAAATATATTAAAATATATATATATATATCCTTTCCAAAATGGCATCTGATAAAATACTTGTATCTAAATAAAATAGACACTCTTCATCTAACATCAATAGAATTTGTTCTGAGGTAAATGTGTACAGAATATGTTTATTATCATTTCCTTTTGCTAATCATACACATTTGATGTTAAAAGCTTTTGATTTCTGCCTCTAATGGAAACACAGCAGCTAAAAGCAATGTGTCTGTCTTTTTGATGTGAAAGTTAAAGGGACAGTATAAGCTCTATAAACATTACAGTTTATTGCAGTTATGGTTATGGCGTAAGGGAGCAATGAGTATAGTCCCTCCATTTTTTGTCAAACCATTTTCAAGGCGTTTGACAAAAAACAAATAGAGCTTTCTGGCACCCAAAACCCTGCTGTCATAACTGAGATAATGAGGTTGAGAGCCAATCTTTACGGTCAAATTTTGGAGGAATTGAAAGCACACAGAATCTCAGTTTCTGCTGGAGGCGTAGGTTTTAGGTGCCAGAGTGGCTGTTTTTATTTTTGTTTTTGCATAAAATATAGAGAGAGACTCTTTTGTCGCTATGTTGCCCAGTTCTCACTTGATCTTTAAAAAAAAATAAAAATCATTATTTAGTGACTGTGCCCTAGTCATCAGTCATCTTTTTCTTATCAATCAAATAGTTTTGGTGTCACAAGCAGAATTCAGATTTACAAATGTAAAAAAAAAAACAAAAAAAAAACATACTCTGCAATAGCTACGGCTCATGATTTGGCTATATTTTGGCTCTGAGTTTAAGAATATGACCCGAATTCCCCCAAACATAGATTAGCTTACTCGCTAATAGAATACCGCAAATCTGTGTTCAGGGAAACTTCGGGGAAACATAGATTAGTTCTCCCGCGAATGGAATCTTGCATTACTATGTATGGGGAAATTTCCCCAAACGTACATAAGCTTACTCGCGAATGGAATCTTGCATTACTATGTATGGGGAAATTTCCCCAAAAGTAGATAAGCTTACTCGCGAATGGAATCCAGCGAATCTATGTTCCCCAAACATAGATTACCGAACGACCAGTGCTTATTTTTGGATTAGGCCTTATATGAGGAGCATAATAAAATAAGCTAGGGAAACACGGTACATCTATTTTATGGACATCTTTTCATAGCTGTAATGGTTACATATATTATGCTGATGTAGATGTGTAGACTGCCTGCATTTTATTTATTTTGTAACTTATTTTACTGAAAGAGCTTAAAATAGACAATCTTTTCTTCCGTTTATCTATTTCTAGTACATGTTTTGATTACTCAGACAGAATTTAGAATGCAGACACAAATGCACAGAGAATTCATAGAGCTATAGAAAGGCTAATATTCAAAGAATCATTTTTTTGGATTATTACGCAAATTATAATCTAACAAACAAGATAAAACAGCAAAAATGTATGTTGTGTAGACGATGCAATTTGATTTAAGAAAATATGTATTTTGGGCGTGCACACACTTAGAGGATGACACAATGGATTTAAAAAGTGTACATTTTATGATTTATTCACTAAACTGGGAATAGTTGAGAATGGGCCAGGGAATTTAATATTTTAGTCTGAAATAGTGAAAATTTAAAAATTCTCAGTGTTTAGTATTTTTCGACTTTTATTTGAAATTGTCTTGTCAATTCATTACATGTCACAAATTAACCCTAGGAATCATTTAGAGAGATGTTAAACACTCTTGAAAATACATCCATTTAGATGTTACTCTCAGAATGATGGCAAGGACATTTAGACTGCTTTTTCAGCCTCTAAAGCTTGATTTAAATTCTTTCGGAAGTGGATTATTGATTTCGCTTTCCAGGCATTACTATGGAGAAGGCTATAACAGCATGTCAATACTTTTTATCATTACACTCATGGTGTACAGTTAAGCTAATATGATTAAATGTAATGATTTATGTTAAAACAATCGTTTCCAAAAGTAAAATCTAAATATATAAGTTGAAGGAGACGTAATACGCTCAGATAAATGAATGTATGTCTAAATGCACTCATGGACATGCTGCTATAACAAAAGTACATTTATTATACACTTAGAACATAGAATACAACTTTATCGGGTGGATAACACAATGATTAATACAATGTAAAAAATCTCAAGGATTTATTAATTAAAACAGGAACTTTGGGGAATCATTAGGAAATTACATGTTTTTAGCCATTAAAACATTCTCACGTTCCCCAAGTATTTTGGCCTAAGATTTGCTTCAGAAGATGAATGATGAGTGTAGGCTGTTCACAAATTAATTATATGGCACCCAGACCAGCTCATTGAAGTAGTCTGGGTGCAGTATCACCATAGCCCTGAAATGCACTAAAGGTGCTTCCTGCTGTTTAGAGTTAGACTCTGTGAAATGCTGATGTCCTCACTGTCTATGAGGACATCCAGTGTCTTCAAATCCCCCATAGGAAGTGTTAATTCAATGCCTTCATATGGGGAAGGCCTAATGCACCTGCAACACTCACTGCGCATGCTTACTAGGTTCCCCCTCAGCACTGACAGAGCAGACATAGGCAGTTTCGGGGGAACCTTGGCTCTGGAATAAAAATAAGACCCTTAACTGCCATAAGGGGCTGTGAGGGTGGGGGAGAGGTATACTACAAGTGTTAGGAATACAGCTTTGCATGCCTAACACTATAGTGTTCCTTTAACCTGTTTGACACAAATCAGGCATGCACGTCCAAAGATTCTCTGTATTATAACCATTACAACTTGTTGTAATAGCTGTGCCCCTTTAAGACTAGTTCCAGGCTTGTGATACAATGCTATTGCCATTAATGTTTTATTTGCCAAGTTATATCATTTCTACAGCATTCCGTTTTCACAGTAAAGTTTAGTTTCGAATTAATAAAAACAAATCTTTCACAGTTTGTCAAAAATGGTAAAAACTCATCTTTGTATGAACATTGTTACTTTTTGACTGAAAATCAAAAACCAATAAAATTCGAATGATGAAGAAAAATGTAAAAAAAACTAAACATATATAGTATACACAAAAAAAGCAGAAATTGAAATGAAATGTTTGCTTCCAAAATTAATTTCATGTTATCAGTATATTTTCTCAAAAGTAAATCTGATTTGCCAACATCTTTGAAACACAGCTTTTAACTTTACATGACCTATAGCCGAGGAACATGAAATAGCTTGGAAATATTTACTTTACTTATTTTAAATGTCAAAAATATTTTTCCAGCCAGATATGTTCAAATAGATTGTATTTGTTTTCCTTTAAAATGTTGATTTCATTTATCACCAATGTTTCATTCAGTGTGGTTAAGCTCAAAGCTCAGAGCAATGAAATATATTCCAGTAGCAATGCTTTGCGGTATTTAAATGATGTTAACATAAAGTATATAATTATTTTTACCTTTTTACCATAATTGCGTTAAAGAAAACTCTAAGCACCAAAACCACTGCATCGTTTTCATGTTACTATGGTGCATTTACTTTGTCCATTTCTCTTGAAATGTAGAACCTCTGGTAGCTGTAAGATTGTCAGCCACTAGATGTTGTTTCTCATGAAGACGTTCAAAATGGTCTTCACGTTTGGCATCATCCCAGAGAGTATGTTAAAAGCAATAGACTGTGGTGGGTAGAACAAGTTATTTTTGTATTCTTCGAGGAACACCATAGTAACCCAGACCACTTAATCTCAATGACGTGGTCTGAGTGCAGTGTCCCTGTCTACTTAACCATTTAATGTAAAACATTTCAGTTTCTGAGAACCTGCAATGTTTACCTTGCAATATTAACACCTCCTCTAGAGGCTGTCATATTGACAGTCACTAGAGGCACTTCCATAACACAGACTGAGTAAAATTTGGTCACCTGGCGCGGAAGTGACAAAGGAATTGTGAATGTGCACACAGTGTTCACCGCACTATGGGTGCTTGTTAGAGCTACTGAGAGGGAAACAGTAGATTTGTATTCCTAATGCTATAGTGTTCATTTAAAGATTGCATTTTAAATTGAGGATCGCTTCCAGCGTAAAATATCTCTTTAACGATCACTGATTGGAGACCAACACTCAAATATGCACATAATACAAAAATTAAACCAGCGAACACCTGTACTCAGACATTATGCTTCAAAAAACTGCAAAAGCGAGCACTGTAGTATTTGTAAATGCAATGCGTATGTGTGAAAGTTTCTCCACAGATATTTCTTCATTGGTTTATTTTCAGTTTAAAAGTTGAGTTTTTAACTTGCATTATAAAAATAAAATATATTAAAAAATCTACTTAAGATTGAAATAACCAACAATGAAAGCAAGTACTATTCAATAACTTAAGGGTATACTAGAGGCACCTAGACCAATTCATGTCATTGAAGTGGTATGGGTGCAGTGTCCCTGTCTCCTTTAACCCTGCAATGTTGATTATTGCAGTTTCTGAGAAACTGCACTAATTACATTGCAGGGTTAAGACTGCCTCTAGTGGGTGTCAAGCAGACAGCCACCAGAGGCACTTCCTGCTTGTTCTGCTATAGCTCCCACCAAAATACAACTTTTTTTATTCCTTGCACTATAGTATCCCTTTAATAAGCAACATACATAAATCACTTTGTATCTTTCAATAAACGGCTTGAATTTTTATGGTTTGCTTTACAGCTATTGCATGTCATTAATCCACCTGCTTTACAAATGATATACGGCACATGCCTATCTTGTGAAACAGGAACAATTAGTCATATAATTATGAATATTCAGTGTGTAATTTGCTGGAGAGATCCCTTTTCTATTTAAAATTTAAATTTCTCTGATTTACAAGAAGAACTGGGAAGAAACTGGTGACAGAACTTCTAGCGCAATAAAGTATGATAGTACTAAAAATCAGAAAATTGCTAAAAATATCTTAACTTTTAAATTCAAACCATTTGTTTTTTGTTTGAAAAAATAGAATTTAAAAAAATGCTTCATATGTTTTGTATTTAAAACGGCATGCACTGAAAACTTTATGATACAAATAAAAAAAAATAAAAAACAAAGTGGTGCAGCATACAATAACAATAAAAACAATTATAAACCAAACAGAACCGAAACTCAGCCGACTGCCCCCACCTAGCTTCGACCCCGGTCAGTTAATGCCAAGTCTCCTGGTTCCAACCCAGTCATCACATTACACGTGGAGACTTCGACAGCGCACCAGCCTCTTGGGAATGCTGTGGGCAGAATTTTTAATGTGCATCATACCCGGAGCTGGCAAACACAGATTCTGAAATTGTACATTTGTGTATCTGGTAATGTATTTGTTTGTGTTTGCACAATAACATGCACACAGTCACATAGACCAACTGACACACACAATCTCAGATGTACACAGATATACTTACATACTAACACACAGACAGAACGCTGACAGACACACATGGAAAAACATACACACACCCACCCACACTCAAACCTTCACGCAAAAAAAGTGTTTTAGGGGTTTTTATCTTCTACTTTATAAATTGAATGTTAATCAGACACAGAAGGCTCATATAGGCTCTAGCAGACTGCAAACAGAGCAGGTAATATGACATTTAAAATTAAACAGACTGTGCAATTAAGGAAGTTTAAACATTATATCTATCTTTAAAGGAAATATGTTGGGAGACTCTGTGGGCCACCTGCAGGGGAGGTGGGGCTAGGGCTGCATAAACAAAGTGATCTAACTCCTGAATGGCTGATAAACAGCTAAACTGCAGGAGCATGACCTATACAACAAAACCATCTATTAAGCTAAAGTTGTTTGTTGCTCGAAGTGTTCCTTTAACATTTTAACAGTGTAATTTCAAAAGATATAGTTGTTCCCCTTTTAGTAACCAGTGCCACTAGCCCTAAAATGATTAATAGTCCCTCAGATGGAAACAAACACTTTAGTAATGGCTATTTAAAAAAGTAAAATGAGCATTATTAACCAGTAAAATCTATACGTTAAAATAAGTCCAGAGAGAAATATTGTTTGTGCCTTTTCTCAGCAACCAGTTCTAAAAGTCACTGCATTACCCAGTCATGTGTACGATTCCTAAGCATCTGGCATTAGGAGATTACTCTGCTTTTTGATTATTACGGTACAGCTGTGAGCAAATTTCCCATGCCGTTCTCCTGCATGCAGTTTTAATAAATGTCTGGTATTATAATGATGAAGTAATAATGCTATATTCAAAAAATGCAGAACTGATCAAGGAAATATGAATACGTATGTGTATAGAAAACGATGTCAATTTTTAATAAAGTCAACAAAGCAAATAGCAGTGATGATCTAATTTCACCAAGTAAATGAGTTTCCTTTTGTTTTAGAATTCAGTTTTATTCTCAGTTGGCATTGGCTGTCACACTGCATTTAGTGATTGTATTTAGCATTTTCTAAAAGAAGAGCTGGGTTTTAATTGCTTTGATGAAATATACACTAGGGATCGAGGCTCAGACTCCACTTCTGTGACGTGACACTGGAAAACCGAGGACTGTAGCCTAATTATATACTTGACGTTGTCGAAATTGTAAAACCATCTTTTAGAATGTGAATTGTTGGAATATGGCTAAATTAGTTCAGAACTCTAGCATGTAGCATTGACAGTCAGACAGATTACCGTTGTACACTCACACACAAACATACACATACACTACCTTTTTAAGAGACAGTATAGTTATCAAAACAACTTTAGCTTAACCCCTTAAGGACACATGACATGTGTGACATGTCATGATTCCCTTTTATTCCAGAAGTTTGGTACTTAAGGGGTTAAAGGACCACTCTAGGCCCCCAGACCACTTCAGCTTAATGAAGTGGTCCGGGTGCCAGGTCCAGATAGGATTAACCCTTTTTTTTTTTTATAAACATAGCAGTTTCAGAGAAACTGCTATGTTTATAAATGGGTTAATCCAGCCTCTAAAGCCTCTAGTGGCTGTCTCATTGACAGCCGCTAGAGGCGTTTGCGTGCTTCTCACTGTGAAAATCACAGTGAGAAGACGCCAGCGTCCATAGGAAAGCATTATGAATGCTTTCCTATGAGACCGGCTGAATACGCGAGCAGCTCCTGCCGCGCATGTGCATTCACCCGAAGAGGAGGATCGGAGGCGGAGAGGAGGAGGAGAGCATCTTGCGGGAGTGACCCTAAACTTTGCTTTATTGACACAATATATTACACCCCACCCTTTGCCTTGAGGCTGATGAAGATGCCGATGCATGCCGATGCCCGGCGGGAGTGGAACCCTGAGGGTGGGGGCACCCTCAGGGCACTATAGTGCCAGGAAAACGAGTATGTTTTCCTGGCACTATAGTGGTCCTTTAATGATGCAGTTTTGGTTTATAGATCATGTACCTGGAGTCTCACTGCTCATTCTCTGCCATCTAGGAGTTAATTCACTTTCTTTATGCATACCTAGTCACACCTCCCTGCATGTGACTTACATGGCCTTCCTAAATACTTCCGGTAAAGAGACATCTAGTGTTTACACTTCCTTTATTGCACAGTCTGTTTAATTTTGTATTTCTTGTCTCCTGCATTGTTACTAGCTTGTTATCCCCTGACCTCCATTGTACAGGTATAAATCCCAGAGGATACAGAGAATTGTCTGCATAGCACCATAAGCAGACTAACAAATCTACATTAATTCTAATTATAGAAATACCTTACGCAATAAAAATGCTGCGAGCTACTCTTGCAACAAAGTACTACAATAAATATATGGTGTCTCTACTTTTTTTGATAAATAAAATGTGCATTAGACATTAGGTGACAAACTGCATTATGTAAATACAAATCAAAGAAGATTTTTCAAAAATAATGGTTTACCCTATTTTTAGTAATAAAATTATTCAGCACTAAAACTACTAAAACAAACACAGTTTGCCTGTAATTCAGTACAAGGGCAAGGCACAGTTGTTTGACTAAGCATAATGGAAGGTGTTATTCCCACAGCTGTTAGACAAGATTAGCCATCAAAAAACAAGGATCATAATCATTAGGAAAACAATTGGCTTTTTGAACCCCTTAAGGACCAAACTTCAGGAATAAAATGGAATCATGACATGTCACGTGTCCTTAAGGGGTTAAGGCAATTGTCCAAGCTCTAAACCAAAATACAACCTAGAATGTGAGCTATATGTCTGTTCAACTATAATTTCTCTATTTCATATTAAGTGCATCCATATTTATTATATATCATTTTGTTAAGGAGAAATAAGGCTTTCATTTAACACCAAATATGTATATATGAAACATAATTTAATATGAATGCAATCTAAAATGTGAGTAAAATTAAGACATGTTATTTTCCAAGTTCTCAATGGCATTTTAACTGTGAATGTTATACTACTGTTAGCTTTTACTGTAATAAAATACACACATTTGTGTTCAGCGATTATCTCACAAATACAACAAAACCCCCATGTAAAGATTTTATGGGATTTTGGAAAGTTACAGGGTCAAATATAGGATTTTACCCTTCCCAGTTTTTACACATCAAAATTTGCCAGGCTGGTTTGCTGGGCCTATGTTGCCTTTGAGACTGTATGGTAACCCAAAAATGAAAATGATCTCCATCATGGCAGGAATGGAAATTACCTCCATCATGGCATACCATTTGCAAAAGTAAGGTATTCAAAATGGGGCATCTCCAGCCTTTTTTTAGTAGCCACTTAATTGCAAATACTGGCCAAAGTTAGTGTTTTATTTGTTTACATTTGTTTTTTTGCATTTTTCGCACAAAAGCTTACACCAGTGATATCATCATCATTACACATGTAATGCTCTAAAACATTCATATTTGTGTTCAGAAATGTCTTACGAGTACAACAGTACCCCCTATGTATAGGTTTTATAGGGTTCTGGAAGGTTGCAGGGGTCAAATATATAGGGCTTGCAAAGAGGCAGACTAGGAAGCCCCACATGGACGAGTTACGGTGGGACCCGGAAGCACCTGCTTGTTTTACATGTTCTGTTGTGGGTTCCTTGCTAGCACCATGATTTAAGTAAGAGTTTTTAACCTTTTTTTATTATAATAAAGATTTGGATACTGTTCAATTGGAGTCCTGCCCTATTTTCTTTTCTCCTATGTATATAGAAGAACCTGTCTGGATGAACACACCTGAGAGTTGAGAATATCTATCCCTTTCAAGCTGCATATTTCAAACCCAGAGCCAGGGGTGATTAGGCTCTGGTAAATGTGAGTTTAATCCCAGACACTCCCTGCACTTTACATTGTATATATGCTTAACCAGATGGTCTGAACTATATATATTTATTTTATTACTTACAGAACAACATTTAAAGATTCTATGTTTTACACAATTTGAGCGCAGTGTTTATTGGTATACTAACTTTGTGATTAAATTTAGTGAATTTGCTAAGTTTGGAATTTCAGAGAATCTATGAGGGAATTTAAAAATTAAGACCAAAATATTTCTACTTAAATAAATAATTACAATTACGTACACAGTGCCAACATATAATGCACGACTTACAATTGGTAAACAAGACAAACACAAAATTTTAACACAACATTATTAACTATACTGAAACGATGAGGGAGAAACAAAAGAAAAGGAATTAAAGGACCACTATAGTGCCAGGAAAACATACTCGTTTTCCTGGCACTATAGTGCCCTGAGGGTGCCCCCACCCTCAGGGTCCCCCTCCTGCCTGGCTCTGGGGAGAGGAAAGGGGTTAAAACTTACCTTTTTCCAGCACTGGGCGGGGAGCTCTCCTCCTCCGATCCTCCTCTTCTCCTCCCATTTGGCTGAATGCGTGCGCGCGTATTCAGCCGGTCTCATAGGAAAGCATTTACAATGCTTTCCTATGGACGCTTGCGTGCTCTCACTGTGATTTTCACAGTGGGAATCACGCAAGCGCCTCTAGCGGCTGTCAGTGAGACAGCCACTAGAGGAATTGGAGGAAGGATTAACCCATTTATAAACATAGCAGTTTCTCTGAAACTGCTATGTTTATAAAAAAAATGGGTTAACCCTAGCTGGACCTGGCACCCAGACCACTTCATTAAGCTGAAGTGGTCTGGGTGCCTAGAGTGGTCCTTTAAGAGTACTTCAGGGGTGGGGATGGGGGGTGTTTGGGAGGAGGGAGCACAGTGAGTGGGGGATGGCTAAGAAAGGATATAATTGATGAGGAATTAATGGGAGAGCTGCCCAGCACTCTCTATTATGAAAAATGATACCCGTTTATTGGCAAACTAAATTTGTCAATAAAGGGCTATCATTTTTTCCATAATAAGGAGTGCTGTCCATCTTTTTTGTTTATTCTTTAAGAAAAATAAAAACAAGTGAGTGTTCTCTCATACCATTGTTATCTAAAGTAGTTTAAAAATGATAAATTGACTTCATCTTTTTTCCAGCATGACTATTTGGAATTTTGGTCTAAAATTTCACTAAAATTCCATTGTCAAATCTCCTCAATTTCATCATTTTACAACACACTGGCAGAAAAAAATGCGGACAATGGAGTTAAGCATTGATATGAATGCATTTGACTACACTCAATGCTACCCAGCTTATTCCATTAGAGTGTCCTATAATGTATTAATTCCTTAAATCAACGCCACAACACAGGACTTTGGGGGGCGGGGGAGGAGTTAATAATTGCCCCTGTTATTTCCCCTCATCTTTATATTTTTGAAATTCACCTTGCTTTTTTTTTTCTATACACGACATAACATGACATAGTGACTACTTTTTCTCATGTGTAGAGTAAACTTTATCAATATTTAGAAATGATCTCTAAGCAAGGTTTCACTTTAATTTCCACGCTAACTTGCCCACAAAAAAAAAGTGTTTCAAATAAGTATTTACATACTTGTGTCTTGACTGTCCTCTCGTGAGGTCAGACTGAAGTTTCAGAAAGCAGAATGGTGAATCGTGCAAAAAGGGCGTGTGCACAGATCTAGTTTATGCCTACTAAATGGCAAACTGCAGATATCACAAAGGGAGTAAAACAAAATGGCAGCACCGAGATATTGAGATTAGGCACAAGCAAGAAACGATAATAAATATAGATCATACCAAGTGGCAAGGGTTACTATAATCATTATAAGATGCAATCTCTGTAAGGAAGGAAAACTGTAAGTAAAAAAGTGCTGCTTTAAATACCACAATCTTAATTCCTTAAGGATCACAATCTAGTCCCTAAAGATCCTATTTGAGTATGGTATTTTGAATATGCAGCTCTATAAAACCCTGTACTCATGAATTGCGTGGTGTTAGAAAATTATTTTCAGTGGTGAAGACCCTCGTGTACGATAGACTAGAATGGCATGGACTTCAATTTACAGATCTCTGCTTTAACCTGAACCCTTTTTGCAACATTAGAGTAGACCCAATAAACTACAAACACACAGGTAGTAGGTTCATAGAGACTGGCCAAAATTTGAATTCGTAGCAACATAATAATTGCATTCATGTCTAGGGGCGTGATGTCACTTTTTTACCAATCAAGAGTTAACACATTTTCAAAGCACTAAGTATTGCGGGCCATAAATCCAGCCCATCATTCCCCAACTGGCATTATTTTAGCTCTGTTAGAAGAACAGGATTTCTCAGTTATTTGCTGAGTAGCCAAAAATATCCTGGAAAACCCCCCAGAAAATACAAATGTTTTTGAATTAAAGCAGCCAGTTAGTATAAAACAAAGAAAGGGACTATCGCCTATACATGGATATAGCAAGAGGTAAAACAAATGAAATTCCATCACGTGGGAAATTCCATTTTGACATGACATCAGCTTTAACAGCTGGTTTACTATAATGGAATTATTCCATAACTAGTGCTCAAGCAGTTAAAACCCAACCACTTGAGGGTTAGATTCCACTGGCTGCACTTTGATCTTTTAGATGTATGTTGGGTCCACAAAGAGTCTCCTTAGCACTTCAGATAATTATCTCTAAGTATTTTGTACTACGCATCTATTTAACAATTGACCATTAATGTTATTTTGAATACAGCATTAAAATGCCTTGCTTACAATATGATGCAAGGTAACTCAAACCACAGATACTTTATTAGTGTGTGCACCAGATTCCAACATCAACATAACACATTGGTTATGTATGATATTGTTGCTTCTTTGCTAAAAAAAAAAAAAAAAAAAGTTATTATTATTATTATGTTATTATTTATATAGCGCCATCAAATTCCGCAGCGCTTTACAATGGGTGGGCGAACAGAAAGTAGTTGTAACCAGACAAGTTGGACACACAGGAACAGAGGGGTTGAGGGCCCTGCTCAATGAGCTTACATGCAAGAGGGAGTGGGGTAAAGTGACACAAAAAGGTAAGGATAGTATTAGACTAGTGACAGTTGCAGAAGAGGAATCAGTCAGGAGCTACTAACAGTTTAATTGATACACTTTTATGAAGAAGTGGGCTTTTAGCAATTTTTTAAAGGAGTGGAGACTGGGTGAGCATCTAACGGAGGAGGGAAACGAGTTCCACAGGAACGGTGCAGCCCTCGAGAGTTATATTATATGCCAGGCTGCCCAGATTTTCTCTGTGGCCAAAAGGTTTACATTTATAATATTTCTAAAAGCAGAGTAAATCACGTTAATATTTCTGGCACTTCTCTTCAGTCAGCAAGATCATGGCATTCGTTTCCATGGTGACTGACCCACTTTTGGAATTTTGCCCGGGAATTGCTCCCTACATATATCCTGCACAGAAATGGTGATTCAGCATTATCTACAACTGAATAAGGAAATTCCAGATGTGTCATAGCAGAAAATCCATATAAATTTATTCCAAATAAATTAACATACTTGAAAGGTCATTGATGTTTGTTTGTCTTTTGCAATATCTGGACACATGTGGTAAAATACTGTCACATAAATAGCCAAGCATATTTTAGGGAGAACACTTAACATTTGAGGATATTTACTAAGGCTCACTGCCTAAACATTGCACATGTTTTGGTCAATCACAAAACATGACCTCAAATGGCAACTGGAGAAATCACAAAACACAATATGAGGCTTGAATTATGTCTGCTAAAAAATTAGCTGTAAAAAAAATAAAATAATAATAATAAAAAAAACACAAATCCATCCACATTAAGAAAATGCAAAATATAGGAATTTGAACATTTCAGCTGTGGAATGAGGCTAAATAATAACACACCTGGGAAAATGTGTCGCTATCCGCTCACTCAATGAGCTGTGGAGGTGAGAGGTTAAAAATAATAAAAGGAAGTCCAGGCACCCAATCTCTGAAATTTTACAAATGTTGAAGCAAAATAATGAATTAGTTAATAGTGACTTGTTTAAAAAGAACTGACTTTTTAAGCAAGTGCAAAGGCAGGAATAGTTATTTGGTACATACCAGTGCACTCTTACATCTCTCTTTACAGATTAAATAACTAAACCTGTGATGTCAGGATGTTGGTAGGAGGAGAGGGCCAAATGTAAAATTAGAATGTATCTTTTAGAATGTAAGATATACTTAACAAGATAAAAATTGGATTGATTCTGGGAAAAGTGTTAATTTTGGAGCTATAGTCATGGAAACCACTAGCATATGGTATCCGAAAGCAGCTATGCCAAGTGTGGGGTCTTTGTATTTTTAGAAGACTCTTCCCTAGGTGACATGAGGACTGGGTTGTGAACTACTGATCTACCATTGCTCTACATGACACTCGTGGGTTGAAAGAGGGCTGATAGGAAATGACAATGTAGAACATACAGAATTTCATTAAAGCTCTGCTTTTTTCCATATTTTTCCATAATTCAATTCATAGTTCTTGCTTTTTTTAAAGCTTATCTTGTGATAAGACTGGAATTCAGTAAATTCCAGCACTAATGATACAGATATAGATACTAGAAAAAGCAGAAGGCAATCCTCCCCCCTCCCATGCACTAGAAACAGTCTAAGCTGCAGCTCCGCTCTACTCCACCTTGGCTGCCATCAGCGTATTCACATTCCCACTCACAGCTTTGTACATACTAATGTGTGCAGTGATCTTCAGAGCTGCTGACCATGCATGCATATAGTCATGGATCGGTGGAGGTAGGTGGCTTTGCAACATGTGCCTGCCCAGTATGTGTATACACAACATTAAAGTCACCTGCCTAATATTGTGTGGGCCCCCTTGTGCTGCATAAACAGTTCTGATGCATTGGGGCATCCATAGATCGAATTTGTTGTTCCAGCATACCACACAGTTGCTTAAGCGAATTGATGGAGAATGTGGAGGCCAATGCAACATCTTGACCTATTTGTCATGTTCCTCAAACCATTCCTGAACAATGTTTGCAGTGTATCAGGGTGCATTATCCTGCTAAAAGAGGCCACTGCCATCAGGGAATACCATTGCCATGAAGACGTGTACCTGGTCTGCAACAATCTCTAGGTAGGTGATACATGTCAAAGTAACATCCACATGAATGCCACTGTCATCCATCTAATCTACAGGAAAACAAGGCCCCAACTTGCAACTTGCAGGACCTAAAGGATCTGGTACTAATGTCTTTATGATAGATACAAAAGGACACGATCAAAGATCTGTGGAGTCCATGCCTCGACGAGTCAGAGCTGTTTTGGAAGCACGAGGGGGACCTACACAATGTTAGGCAGATGGTTTTAATGTTGTGGCCGATCAGTTTGTGTAGATAGATAGCTATATATATATATGTAAAAAGCAGATAAAATAGAGATTGAGAGATAATACCGATACCTTGAAAAAAAGATAGATCGATAGATATACTTCCTTGTATTTGAATTGCTATCCTTAATGAAAGTATCTCTGCAGTTTCACTTTACTGTTGAGTTGATCGATTGTTAGATGTCAGTTAATAACTCATGTTGTTATACAAGCAAAGATTATTGTTGGGCAGCACCTATGCTTGGTGCCTTTACGATGGAAGATAGTAAAGATCAAGTGAATCTCAAAGAGTACTGTATTCCCTGGAAGTATAGCGGAATGCTCCTTGGAAAATTAAATGGTGTCGGACCTGGGAAACAGAGAGTAATACTTCCGGATGCACAAACCTAATGGATGCCTGCTCAGAACAATATTGATTAGAGTACCAAGCTAAAATACATAAGGAAAGGGATGTAGCCGGTACAGAGTACTAAAAACATATACCATGTTCCACCAATCTAGACCATAGTTCTATCAATATGCCTCAGAGGCATTAATTAAGGATCACTACCTTTTTCCTTGTAATTAGACACAGAGTATTGACTTAGGCCTGTATGACACTGCATCCAAATTACATACTATGCATATTCTCTGTTAAAGACATAGATGAACAAAACATATATGGGGTGTCTACCTCAACTATAATCAGTTACTGTGCCTTTAGTGTACCAAATGTTGAAGTGGAGCAAATCTATATAGTCCTACAAACTCTCTACTTTCAATGAATACAGTATTTTTTAATTTTCATGCTGTGATTTTCTTTTGTTTTCTACCGCATTTGTGTGCTGTTGGGTAAAAGAAAATAGCAATGTAAATATACTAGGTTCAGTTATTCCGGCTATACTGCTATATGGCTATTGCACAGCCGTAAATAATGTGTAGAATCTCTGGCCAAGTGTTAGAGAAACTGCAGTGACTGCTTTTGTGACCTGCAGTTCATTAAGAATTCAGAAACAAACTTCATGATGCTAACAGCTTGTTAGGCTTTTATCTTCAGGGCACAGCATCGCTTTAACTGTTAACTTTTATACTCTGCTAGGAAATTAATAAAAACAGCCCATTTATTTTGCATTTTATGGCTTTAATCATGTATTCCAGGCCATAATTTGAAATGATTTATAATTACAATAGAAATCTAGAAAAAAAACTGATACAGAAAGAGGTGTATTAAAGACGGGGCAGATGCCTAAGGTTCTATACTTCATGAAATTTGCTTTTGAATGTGAATATGGCAGGGGGAGATGAAAGCATATGGTTTGATAAAAGAAGCTTGATTTTGGTAATCATATTACAGTCACAAGAAGAGCAACAGTCGAGGTAGAGACCTTCATTTAATAACACAACGCATTAAAGTAAAACGGTCTTTTTTACAATAACTAAACATAAAAGATTACGGGCATTTTTTACCTTTTATCTGTATCTTTGTAACGCTTTGATATACTGCATTACATGTTATTGTATGGCTTTTTTGTTAAAAAAAATAAATAAAAAACTTTAAAAAAAGATTATCGGCAAGCTTATTATATGTTTTAAAAAATTAAAGAAAGTGGCACCACAATAGTACCCTAAACCCGTACAGCTAAAATACACCCAAGTGCTATGCCAATAAAACACTTATACATACATAAAATCTTGGAGAAAAATAGGGTGATAGCGCACAAATGGTAGGCGTACTTCACTTCGGCATCAATATACAGGTTAAAACCTATTAATATAAACATAAAAGTGACATAGCGCAGACTGTATAAAAGTAGTATACGTGAAACAAATGTGGAGGACACTCACATATTTTAGAGCCATTAAGGTCGGCTCTGAACTCAGTAGGTGTTGTATATCCACTCAGCATGTTGTTGAGTCGATGGGTCCCGGTATTAAGGTGAAGATCAAGAACCGCAATTAAAATGAGTAATATATTTTATTACAAAAACAAAGATAAACAAACACACGATAATAAGTGGTAAAATAATAAGCACAACGCGTTTCAACTGTAACTGGTCTTCCTCAGGTGCATATCCTACTGAGTTTACAATATACTATTATATACATATAGATAATTGAAGCATTCAAAACACAATACCATATTTGGTATTTCCGGTTAATTCCGCCATATTGGGAAGGTCAAACAGCCTCCTACCCTCAAAAAAACCTCCCAAAACATACATTTAGCCCACCCACAACATCACCATAAATGCTTGTCTTCCTGTTCCTTTCCTGGGTTTTCCATGATGGCGGGTAGGCAATATCCGGTTTCTTATTGGAGATCTCATCACGATATGTGCTCGTTTATCTATTCCTCCGCTGCAGCTTCCAAGATGGCGGTTTGCTGATATCTGGTTTGCTGTACATTGGGCGTCATCACGTTGATGTAATAATGTGTTACGCTCGAGTTCATAACCCGGAAGCCGGGAAAATGTTTCAATCTCAGTCCGGTGTCCATATATAAAGTGGGCATAAAGTATGGGCAAAAGAAGATAAGAATCAGAGATTACTTATGAACATGATCGTCACTAATTATACCTAGTATAATAAGTTGCTGTTTTAAAAGTGCAAATTTAGCAGAGAGTTAAATAAAGAAGGTGTGCATGTTAAAAAAGGAGAATTGAAAACCCAACCAAAAGATATATATTCCACTAAATAAAATGGTAATAAAAGAGTCCTCATAAAGTTAAAAGAATAAAAAACTAAAATATTGCAATAAGGTGCACACCACTTTTAATAAAGTGCCTATATCAAAATCAATGTTCAGACCTTTTGGCGACAGTGTCTGCAGTTCAAAAATCCATTTAAGCTCCTGTCTATAAAAACTGCAGGCACTGTCCCCACCTCTCCAGTGTCCTGTCACCCTCTCAATATCTAAAAATTCCAAACCACTAGGATCAGATTGCTGGTGGTCCAAAAAATGCTTAGACACGCTGTGATTGATAAAACCTTTTTTAATATTTCTAATACGCTCACTAATGCGTACTTTAAGTTGTCTATGTTTTTCCAACATATTGTTTCACATGGGCATTTCAATAAATAAACTACATTTTTTATTTCGTAAGTGATTAAAGATTTGATCTTAAAAGTTTTGTTAGTTAGTTACCACAGCATTAAAATCCTCTTTTTTCTTCTTTACAATTTTTGTTTGTTTACATGCATTACAACAACCACCATGAAAAAATCCTGATTGTGACTGAGACCATTTATTTAAAAAAAATATCATTTTTGCTTTCATCCTTAATATAACCAGATGTTAAAATACATTTAAAATTCTTTGCTCCTCTAAAAACAAATTTAGGTTGTGGCCCTTATTATATGAGCTAATGTCTAATCAAGTATATATCTAATAAAAGGTAAAAATACCCCAATGAAAAGAAGCATGCTTTTTACTATGGATTTTTTTTTCATCGGCGTTAAAAGCAAAATCTGCAGATCTCTTGTCTACAGTCCTTGACTTTGCAAGACCTCCCCTTCTTCCCAAGCCCAGACTTTCTGTCGCTGTCCAATCACAGACTTCCTAATGCAGCTCAATGAGAAGTCTTTGCAAGACAGGTGCTCTGGGCAATTGCCTGCCTCTTGATTTTAGCTCAACTGAGCTAAATAAACTAGGAAGTAACAGGACTTGCTGTCTGATTGACAGTCAGGGGGTGTAACAAGGTTAATTTATACAATTGCCAATTTCTATTGCAATCTGCACTTTTAGCAAAATGAAGAAAAGAGGACACACTCTTCACACACAAAGAATTTTCAGCAAGCTAAAGTGTTTTGTATGTTTAGATACAGACAGGATAAACACCGAAAAAAATGTATACATTACAAAATAAGACACATTTTATTATAACACAATGGCTGTTTTTCTTTAAGACACATTACATTACATTTGATAGCCTGCAATAGTTCAGTAGTTGACTGCAACGTATTCCAGGAATTACTCACTTTGAGTGTTTTTATAGAACAGTTATGTGAGAGAAATATTGCATCATGGACGAGAGTAATCAGCCTCTGCAGCTTAGCAGTGAGTCAAGATTATATGAATCTTCATTAGGGAACTGATGAAACATTATTCTGAATATTCGAACACATGTATATAAAAATTGTATCTGCAATTTAAAGGGACAGTTGCACAATAATACTAGAACTATAATATAATATAGGGTTTTTTACCTTGGAAGTTTAGATTATGCTCATTTTACAAGATATTAGAGTACATCGATATGATACAAAGTTGAATGTTCTTATACTCAGGGAGAAAAATTGCGTAGCCATTTGAAACATATGAATCAGACTTTCCAAGTATTGTCATATGAACTTCAGTTTCAAAATAGGCATAATTTGTTACCAAATCAATTCTAAAGATGTCGTTTATATATTAAACATACATTATATGAGGATTATAGATAATTTTAGTGCAAGGTTCTAGGGCAATTATCTTGTAAAACAGTAGATTACTGGTATTTCTACTGATTCTCTGGAAGGGATGTGAACCATCTGTTAATGAATTGTACAGATTATGCACTAAAAATGCAAAAAAAATTAAATTAAAATAGCAAACAAAAAAGATACTTTTACATTTTGCAAACCTGTCGTGCTTGCACAAATAAACTGCAACAAACAGGCCCCTCCCAAAACAGGAAGAGGTTCCACCAATTAGTAAACTCATATTCTAATCTAAAGGGCTGTGCTCTCATTAGGACTACCCTATATGACAGCATTGAATCAATGCTTTCCTATGGGGTTTTAGCTGACGTTGGATGTTCTCATACAGGGCCCGGAAGCACCCCTAGTGGATGTCTGGTAGACATCACTAGAGGTGGAGTTAACCCAGCAATGTAATTATTGCAGTTTATCAATAATTTCAATAATTACAATTGCAAGATTAAGGGGATTGAAACACTGCATCCAATAAAATTAAGTGGTCTGGCTACCTATAAATAACTTTAATGAGGTGACGTGGTCTGGCTGCCTATAGAGACCCTTTAAGAACTATGAAAAATGCATGCATTTTTTAAAAGGTGTTCCTCAGTTGTTTACCTAGGGACTTTTGTACACTTGTCTTTTTAAAAATAATGCCTACCAAAAAGTTATTTTCTGTGTGTTTTTTATCCTCACATAAGATATCATTTTTGTTGTAAATATCTTAAACGAGATGAACTTACAAACTTCATAGAGAATACTCAGTTTGGTTGTTATGTTTTTCGTTGCGTGAGATGTGTCACATGCATAGTTACTGTTACACATTCCTTACACACACTAGTTGAAAGAGTAACAAAAACACAAAGCAATTTTTGGTCAACAAGAATCATCACATTATACACATCATTAATCGCTAAACACATTTTTGTACAGTTAGGCATACATGTGTCTACAATGGATAATATTTCTAATTTGGTAACTCAGAACCTGATAAAGTAATGATTAATCTTCCTGGAAAAAAAACAGATAATCTAAGTAATTTTACCTCTGTCACCGATATCATCCTCAGCACAGTTATGTTATGTTCGTGCTACCTAACTGAGTACTTCCAGCAGGCAATGTTAAAATGTTTTTGGTAGTGCTTTCTCAGGATAACTGTGGAGAAGCATGCTACAATGACTCAAAACAGCCATCTGCATGCTCTGACGATGTGGTTTGTCATTGCTCATCATCTGTGTTCTTTCACCAGCGTCTTTTTAAATAGAAATATCGCACAGCTGATCCTTACACTATATAACTCAGTGACCCCTATATCTGAGTGGGTGGTCCATGTTCATGTAATCAATTCCATAATCTTCTGCCCGTACAGTGAAGGGGGAAAGTATTTGATTCCCGGCTGATTTTGAACATTTGCAGACTGACAAAGAAATGATCAATCTATAATTTTAATGGTACGTGTATTTTAACAGTGAGAGACAGTATAACAAAAAAAAAAGACCAGAAAAACGCATGTCAAAAAAGTTACAAATTGTTTTATATGAGTAAAATAAGAATTTGATCCCCTATCAATCAGCAAAATTTCTGGCTCCCAGGTGTCTTTTGTACAGGTAATCTCAACTTGTTACCTGTATAAAAGACACCTGTCCATGGAAGCATATAATCAATCAGACTCCAAACTCTCCACCTTGACCAAGATCAAAGAGTTGTCCAAGGATGTCAGGGACAAGATTGTAGACCTACACAAGGCTAGAATGGGCTACAAGACCATCGCCAAGCAGCTTGGTGAGAAGGTGACAGCAGTTGGTGCGATTATTCGCAAATGGAAGAAACACAAAATAATCATTGTCAGTCTCCCTCGGTCTAGTGCTATATGCAAGATCTCACCTTGTGGAGTTTCAATGATCATGAGAATGGTGAGGAATCAGCCCAGAACTACATGGAAGGACCATAGTCCCCAAGAAAATAATGGGTAACACACTACGCCATAGAGGACTGAAATCATGCAGCGCCCGCAAGGTCCCCCGGCTCAAGAAAGCCCGTGTACAGGCCCATCTGAAGTTTGCCAGTGAACATCTGAATGATTCAGAGGAGAACTGGGTAAAAGTGTTGTGGTCAGATGAGACCAAAATCGAGCTCTTTGGCATCATCTCAACTCGCAGTGTTTGGAGGAGGAGGAATGCTGCTTATGACCCCAAGAACACCATCCCCACCATCAAACATGGAGGTGGAAACAGTATGCTTTGGGGTTGTTTTTCTGCTAAGGGGACAGGACAACTGCACCGCATTAGAGGAACGGTGGATGGGGCATTTACCATCAAATCTTGGGTGAGAATCTCCTTCCCTCAGCCAGGGCATTGAAGATGGGTCGTGGATGGGTATTCCAGCATGACAATGACCCAAAATACACAGCGAAGGCAACAAAGGAGTGGCTCAAGAAGAAGCACATTAAGGTCCTGGAGTGGCCTAGCCAGTTTCCAGACCTTAAACCCATAAAACAAAAATCTGTGGAGGGAGCTGAAGAGGAGTGGGACAAAATCCCTTCTGAGATGTGTGCAAATCTGGTGGCCAACTACAAGAAATGTCTGACCTCTGTGATTGCCAACAAGGGTTTTGCCACCTAGTACTAAGTCGAAGGGGTCAAATACTTATTTCACTCACTGACATGCAAATCAATTTATAACTTTTTTATGGATTTTTTTGTTATTCTGTCTCTCACTGTTGAAATACATCTACTATTAAAATTATAGACTGATCATTTCTTTGTCAGTGGGAAAACTTTTAAAATCAGCAGGGGATCAAATACTTTTTCCCCCTCACTGTACATTATTTGACTCTTCTGAGTTCTGGATTAATTGACTCAACTCGTTGATTTCCTGCGATTTCAGGCTGCATTAAACCTTTTTTAGGCTGAATGCACATATTAGAAATATTTTAATCCAGAGATTAAGTTTTATACCCCCTAAGAAAACAGCTTCTGATGTGGCAGAGTTTTGGAAAGATATTTATTAACTATTATACAAAGGAATACATTATCTGTTTACCTATGTAAGTGCAAGCACTGGATTAATATTATTTTAATGAATGTTGCTTTTTACGCAGAAAGTTAATGAGTTATGCCCTAAACACTAATTGTGGCTATTATAAAAATACTTACACGGAACTATATTTGGCAGGATGAGTCTCAGAACAGTTCAATTACAGCTAGGTTGGCACAACTAGAATGATAAAAGTATCCCAGATGGAATTTTGAGCATACCTGTGGATAAGGGAGCCTAGTCTTTGCAAACAGTTGTTAGATTATGTGGATTAATCAACCTGACTCAAACACACTCTGAATCTCTCAGGTGTACTGTTTCTTTATGTTCTTTACAGGATTCAAATAACTCAAAAGCATCACAGTAAGTAACACATCTTGGAGCCATAGGATAAGCAACACACATTTTAAAGATTAAAGATCAAGTTCTATAACTGTATAGCAATGCTAGTCTTAAACAAAGGATAGAAGGTAAGATAATAGTTTGAGAGCATGTGGTTACAGATCTCTCTCTATCTCACATATTACATTATATTTTTATTCTTCTACAGTGCGCTTCCTTTTTCTATTTCTGTAAGATAATTCATCGCTGAGGTTCTGTAATCTATGGCTTACTAGCTGATAAAAAAAGACTAACTAAAAACTCTATTTTAGCGTACCACAATCTAAGTCAACTGCATATTATGAGCTTCATTGAAATATCATAGCTTGAGTTGTAAATTATTAAATCCGATTAAGGGTCATCATCACAATTTACAGACCCCTTGTCAAAAACATACAAGATTAGTAACTAGCCACATACATATATCTAATTAGATATATATACCCATAGTATTCTCCATGCATGACCTACCATACGCCATCCTAGCACACAGACACACACACACAGACACACACACACACACACACACACACTAGGACATATATGTCAACACACACACACACACACACAATACCACACAGCACATCCTACCACACATATACAGACACACATGAGCAAGCATCCATACAAAGATGCACACTATAGATGCACACTAGAACTGATGTAGAGACATGGTAAAACTAATGCAAACATCCATTAACAGATATTAACATGCAGACAGATACTAACATTCATAAAAACAAACTAACATTTAGACACACCCATTTTAATGGTATTCTCACCTAACTTTACGCAGACTGGGAGGGAGAGGAGATCATTGCTGCCCCTAGTGTCTAGTGTTGAAAGAGCAGAAGATCACAGCCTATCCTTCTCTCCCCCATTCGCTTGCTGCACATCAGCTAGGCTGCAGATACTTGGATGTGATCTCACGGCATACCCAGGACCCTCACTGCTGTCCCTAGTTGTTGGGAAGCCAGTGGTTAGCACTTTGGTTCTCTGAGACTTAAAGGTTTATTACACAATAGATAGAGGAAAAAATATAACAAAAATGGCAGCAACAAGTAGCCAAACTACTAAGATGTTACCTCCAATATGTGCACCAAAAGCCAGTGTGAAACTGATACGCACATTCAAATAAAAATGAAACACCCTGCATCCAAAAGGAAGAAGGGGTGGTGGTGGGGAGAAGCAGGGAAAGGCAACTGGAAATAGAAAAGGGGGGGGAGGGAGAGAGACATTGGAGAGGGTCCCAGCAAACCTTCAAAGAGGTCCTGGACGCATTTCGTGCCTGTCTTGGCACTTTCTAGATAATATAAATAATAATGCAATTTTATATAAATATAATGCAGCTGTATTATATAATGTATAATATATATGTTGCAGTTGCATCATATTTAAAAAAATATATGTAATATTATTAATACAGGATGTATGGAAAATTTGCATTCATTAACTTTGCAACTAACTGGTCACATTTACTGTATAACATGAGAATTGTATAGTATACTGCTCAGCATTTATAGTGTTTTGCTATGGGAGTTATTAAACCTTTCAGCACATCCCAATTACCTGTCATTAACACCTACATTTTGTAGCACAGAAATAGCCATAGCTTGCTAAAGTTAGCAGCAGCCATTTTAGCAATTGCCAAATGGTTGGTAAAAGTTTGCAACAATCGTGTAAAAGAGGCCATTTTGGGTGATATAGGTCAGGGCTGACTATGTAATTGACATACGGTAGGTCTGTATAGTGCATCTTATTAGTTTAAGGTCATACAAAGGAGACTATAGAGAACAGAATAGAGGACAGTGAGAGCAAATTGGCTCTCATTAAGTTGTGTCTAGGTACACCTGGCGCACTCATTGCACATGCCTATGGCAACTCACATTATTCTACCCAAGGGCCAAACCCCTTCAGAATATATTGCAAACCTGTCATCATTTGTGAAGGCAAAAGAGGGATACATTCATGTTAGAGGAAGCAGCTGGAGGTGGGACCAGGGGGCATTGCAATCCCACAACATTTGAAGTGACTTCATGGCCTACACTTACAAGCAAGAGCATGTTATCTCATTAATGCAGATGTATTTTTAATCACATTTACTGTAATTTAACAATGTTTTTTTTTTTAGAGATTTAATTCTGTAAAGCTCAGTTAAAATAACAAACATTTAAAGCTTCTGGAAAAGAGAATAATTAGGAAAGAATGGAGCTTAAGAAGGGCCTCCTATAGAAGGTCCCATTCAAACAGAGTATCAGAGGTATCTCAAAACAAATCCTGAGTGCAGTTAAAGGAACACTATAGTCACCTAAACAACTTTAGCTTAATGAAGCAGTTTTAGTGTATAGATCAGTGGTTCCCAAACTCTTTAGGTTCAAGGCGCCCTTAATATTTCAGTATTTTTCCAAGTCACCCCAAGTCAAAATTTCTAGGTTGTATATCTGTACAGCGCTGTGACATTTACTGGCGCTATAGTGTGTTGGTGTTTGAAGGGATGCTTTTATTGTTTTTTAATACAGGGGTGTGTTTGTATGTAACTGACACACATAAACATTGATACATGCCCACACCATGACACAGATACTCACACTGACATAAAAACACACACCCTGATACACAGAGGCACATACACAAATGTGTGCGCACACACAGATGCACACCCTGACACACACACTCACAAACACCCTGACACACACACACACTCATACACATACATACATTACATACACTGACACACATAGAAACACGCACACATACAAACACATACACTCACACTCACAATCATACTCACACAAGTGATTTTTTTATATCTCCAGCCACCCTCCTGTTAGCTTACCTTGTGTGTCCAGGAGGGTGGCTTGGAGTCCTGGTCCTGCTTCGTGCTCCCCTCCCTCCCCTCACGGTACGGCTGCTTCCTCTCCCTCCCACAACGTTTCTCTGCATGACGCTGGGAGGAAGTGACAGGCTGTCACTTCCTCCCAGCCGGCCAACATTACAGGTGTCCGGCTGCGGTCTTAAAGGACCCCGGCACTCGACCGGGACCCTGTTCAGCAGTAATGTTTCCCCGGGGCAATAATCAAAGCATAAGAGAAACATTCCACGGCACCCCAGGGGCGCAGCGGCACACAGTTTGGGAACTGCTGCATGCCTTTCTGTCCTGGCACAGACAGAGCATACCATGTAAATTAACTATCACTACAGTGCAGTAAGTGCTGCAGATACTTGCCTATAGTCACCAAAACAATTTAATCTTAATGAAGTAGTTTAAGTGTATATATCATGCCTCCCAGGTTTCACTGCTCAATTCACTGCCATTTAGGAGTTAAATCACTTTGTTTCTGTTTATGTAGCCCTTGCCACACCTCCCCGGCTCTGATTGACACATCCTGCAGGAAAAAAAACATGTTTCACTTTCAATCAGATGTGATTTACTTTAAACAATTGTATCTCTTGCTCTGTAAATTGAACTTTAATCACATACAGGAGACTCTTGCAGGGTCTAGCAAGCCAATAATATGGGGCGGATAAGAAAATCTAAATTAAATAGAACTTGCTATAAAGGAAGGATAAACATTAGATGACTCTTTACAGGAAGTTTTTAGGAAGACTGTTCAAGTCACATGCAGGGAGGTGTGACTAGGGTTAATAAACAAAGTTATTTAACTCCTAAATGGCAGATAATTGAGCATTGAGACTGCAGAGGCATGATTTATACACCCAAACTGTTTCATTAAGCTAAAGTTGTTTTGCTGAATATAGTGTCCCTTTAAGCAATTCTACAAAACACAGACACAAGGGAGGCATCCAAAGTCAAGTATGATGCTACAACTGTGGGTATCGACAAATCAAGAACATTTGCATATGCAAACAACACAGCATCATGTGTAGCTGTTAGAAGCTTTGGTGCTTTGAGTCATCCAATCCCTTTTGTGCACAGAACAAGAACCTGTTTTAATGTGTCAGAAAGCTAACCATGTCAGGCAACGTTAAGTTGATCTCTTGATGGTGAACACGTTTTGTCCATTTTTGCCAGCTGGCTACAAAGTAAGAATCAAGGCATATGGACAACATGGCTGGCATATCAATTCAGGACCAAACCATGGTATACTTAATACATGACTGCACACACATATATTATTGAACACAAGACCTTACTAACATGAATTATCAGTCGAAATACAAATGGATTAATTCTGAAATCAAGTCGTAGAATAAATATTCTAGAACGCAAGTTGTTAATTTTTCCAGAAGCGTTAACATATTTTATCAAGTGAGAAACGTGTACAGACAGTGGAGAAGTAAAACACGTTATTTGATTTTTTTTCTATTTATGGTTTTTGAATGCTGTGCAAAGCTTTAAGAAGAATTTACTAAATGTATTATGCTAGGGCACGACGTGAAACAAAAATTGCCATTGTGATAAGCCTATCATAGCTATGCATAAAAGATTTTTATTTAAAAAAAACAAACAAAAAATGCTCCATGTGATTTTGCTTTAACATTCGAGCTTGACTAGTGTTACAAATCGAGCCCTATTATAGAATTTTGCAAGGTTACACAGTATGTAGGAAAATGACCATGTTGCATTGAAGTAAACTGTGATAATCTCTCTCTGGGAGGTTTAATGTTAACTTGTTGAACCTTGTTTATTTTTATTCTTGAATACATCTCCTGCAGAGAGCAGAGGCCACACAGAGAGGGGTTTTAGAGAATCATAGGAAGACTGCAGCATTTTTTTTATTTATTTTTGTATTCGCCTAAGGAATATACAGTTAGATAACTGTCACATACAATGCATCTATATTATTATTTTTTATTATTTATATAGCGCCAGCAAATTCAGTAGCAATGTACAATAGATTTAATGGTTCTCTTGAATCAAGACCAATTCATATAAAATCAATTACATTTAATTTTGAATTACTAGAAAGAAATTTGTCACCGCAAACAGTTTCTGACAGAGGTGTAAATCAGAAAAAAAAATCTAAATGTGTATTTAAAAAAAAACAAACAAAAAAAACTGATCCTCAACACATACGTATATTTAAAAATAGATCTCTGGATTGTGTGACAAAAATAGAGCAAATTCTACAGTAAATGCCGTGATTTTGTCTCAAGTTTAGTATAAAGGCAGTCGTTTGAATCTCACATACCTGAATCGTGTAATACCTGGTCCCATTGGGAGGATGCACTTTTGGAGAGGCATTAACTGTGTTCATATCCGAGAAAATCATTTCTGATCTGACATCCAATACAATCCACAAAATGATACAGTTGCAGGCAAGTGACTTAAGCTTCTTTATAAATCCTTTTATGCATTACGGAAGGTTAGAATACAAAATAAAATCTGCCCCATCCTCTTTATATTTACAGAAAAAGCATGAGAGATCTTTCACCCCCAGCATATCTGAGCTGAAATGGTAGGTCATTAGTCACCGACTTCACCTCATTTTAAGCTCACAGGGCATGTAAAGGCAGTAAAATGAAAAACCATAGCAAATCAGTAAGTGAAAAAAAGAAAAGAGACAAACCATGCATGAGGCTTGTACTGAATCTGGCATTGCTTTGGACCTGCCCATCTGTTCACAGTTATAATCACCTCCCATCTACCACAGTCTAGCAAAGTGATTATGCTAAGCATCCGAGCTAACCAATAACACAGAGCTTCATTTAAAGCATGTGTGCTCAGTGTAATGCAGGGGGACCTCTTCTGACAGCCTTGAAGTGTGCTCGTACAAACTGTTTAAAGAGCTACTCTACTTCAATTCCAATCAACCATCCATTACTGCAACCCTTGCGTACAACAACATAGCTGTGTGGAGTCGTACTGGAGGCTGACGTTGTCTGGGGTTTACCATTCCTATTTAACCCTTCGAAAACCTGGCCATGTAAGCGATACAAAGCTTGTTCATTAATGGTAACTGCGAAAAGAGTTTCTCTTGGCTAAAGAACGGAGAGCAGGCAGATTCTAACCTGCTACAAAATAATAATAAAAAATAATAACTATAATAATGAACAGAGCACAAAAGAGAACAGTCGCAATAATCTAAGCTATATTTTTTATTTGCGCTTCAACTGACAAAAGTGCAGTAATATGAGTTATCTTAGACATTGTAATCAATAGTGCATGGAAAATGTGCCTAGAAAATATGGGATCAGTCAACATACTAAAATTTGCCTTTTATTATGAATATAATTCAAAGTTTACTATTAACTCACTATTTCATTAATTAATATTATTATTTATAAAGCACCAACAAGTTCTGTAGCGCTGGACTAACGGAAATGTATTTGCAACAAGACGAACTGAATGCACAGGAAAAGAGGGTTAAGGGCCTCGCTCAACCGAGCTTACATTCTAGAGGGAGTGGGGTAAAATGAATAAATGAATACTGATGCTAAATGCAAAAATGTAGCAACTAGAGTATTTGTTAATATCATTTTTTTTGTTATGCTCTTGATTAGTACATACCTACTTTTTTCTACAATCTGCTAACTAACTAAACCTTAGCTACAAGTCGTGTTTAGATTTTTAATTTTTAATTATTGTTATTATTTATTTAAATTATATTGCATGCCTTTCTGTCCTGGCTCAGACAGAGCATATCATGTAAATTAACCATCACTACAGTGCAGTAAGTGCTGCAGATACTTGCCTATAGTCACCAACACAACTTCAGCTTAATGAAGTAGTTTAAGTGTATAGATCATGCCTGTGGAGTCTCACTGCTCAGTTCTCTGCCATTTAGGAGTTAAATTACTTTTGTTTCTGTATATGCAACCCTAGCCACGCCTCCCCTGGTTGTGACTGACACAGCCTGCATGAACCAAAATTGGTTTCACTTTTAATCAGATCTTACATACTTTAAAAGTTTTTATCTCCTGCTCTAAAACATTAAACATTAATCACACACAGAACGCTCCTGCAGTGTCTAGCAAACTATTAACGGAGCAGGAGATGAAAAAAATCTAAAATACACAGAATTTGCAATAAAGGAAGTGTAAACATTAGATTACTCTTTACATTAAGTATTTAGGAAAGCTGTGCAAGTCAGATGCAGGAAGGTGTGCCTAGTCTGCATAAACAATGTGATTTAACCTAAATGGCAGAGAACTGAGCAGTAAGACTGCAGGGGTGTGATCAATACACCAAAACAGCTTCATTAAGCCAATGTTGTTTTGATGACTATAGTGTCCCTTTAAGCATATAATTTTATTCAAACATTTAAATAATGCACGTATAATGTATTACGCACAAATTTAATAGAGGATTAAAATAGGAGGGAAAAAAACACATATCCTATACATATTTATACAGGCTCTGTGGTTAATATAATTTTGTTTCCATCCCACACCTGCCATAAATGTTTTTATTTAGCAAATTGGCTGGGCTTGTGTGTTCAGCTGGTCTATAAATGACAAGAATAATGTATTTAGAGATTCTGCATGAGTTATTTGGCCTTTCATTTTTACATGCTTTTGGGTGATATAGCTGATAATCGACTTAGCACTTAAGGAACTTGCACTCTGCAAAGTGTGCTTATATAAAATATATGTCTACATATCTGAAATTATAGAAAATTATTGGATACGCTTACAGATTTTATGACCATTACTCAACACTTTTCACAATTTGTCTACAATCACTGTTTAAGTCTACAGCAGTGATGTCAAACCTTGACACTGAAAAAATATGTTTTATCCAGCTGGTCATCATGTGAACTGTAGTCCTCAAACATCATGCACACATTTATGTTGTTTGTTCATGAAATTGACCTTGGATATATTTGTACATACATTGTCTAGGTCTTCAGAGGTACCTGCCATGTTAATAAAATTTAGCTTCAATATAGCAAATTGGAACCCCATTGCCACTGGGGTAAACAACACATTGCTTAGAGATTTTTAGAAAATGAATCACCCAGTGGTCAGAAACTAGCATTGGGTGTTAAAGCACAGTAAAACAGTTTTTTCTTTTTTAATTCTTTATTTTTCAAGTTTCTGTAAGTTCTAAAAAGTAAAAATACTTCAAACATCAAACAAGGGAAAAAATTGGGAATACAAAAATGTTAGTTGGGAAGTAGATTAATTAAAATGTGAAAATAAAAGAGAACAATTGATAGGGTATGAGGGGATCAGGTAGGATGGGTTGAATTTCACAGCTCCAAGAGGTATATGTGCGTCAATGCCCAAGTGTTGTAAGGAGCTGGGTTGCTACTATGGCCCTTAAGAGTGAGATCCCCCCCAGAGACCCCCACAGTATGCAATTAAAAAGGTGAGACAGCAATGCTTTAGGCAGAGCTAAGAAACTGAGAGGTACTCTTAAGTGAGTTTGGCCTTGAGTACAAATAGCAACCATGTTTAGGCAATAAACACGCTGTGGTAAATGTGTTAGACTTGCATATGGTTATAAGAGCGTCCGAGTGAGCGTCTGCTCAGCCGATTACAGCCATTGGTTTAGCGTGGGTCTGCTGTGATTTTGCTCTCCATAGGCGTTGCAGCCCCTGCATGGCAATCGGAGAGGTGCTGAGGGTCAAGCTGCAAAGCTGGAGCGGTGCTTTGTGTCGGGACCCGTCCTCTTGAGTAGACACGAGGGTCGGTGTGTGAGGGCTGCCCACCTTCGTTTGCTTGAGTGTTGCATGTCCCTGTTTGATGTGTCCCCGGCTCCTTTGCTCATCCACGATCGGTGCCCGTGCTCCATGTTGGTCCGTGTGTGGTAAGTGCAGGGCTGGGGATTTCTGTCGCTTCTATATAGGAGCCTTCCCCAGGTTTCGAGCCAGCCCGTGCCAGCTATCTTCGAGTGAGGAGGGAGCGGCGGTCTTCCCCCCCAGCATGGGCAACAGGACACGCGGTCTCCGCCATTTTAGATGCGGCTCCTGAGCTTTGGGTTGTACTGGTTGTAATAGGGGCCTTGGGGTGCGGACCGGGATCACCCCCTTTCTGGGGGGGTGGGACAGGTCAGATACCTGCTCTGAGTATAGGGGGGTGCTCTCTGCACCACCATGCCACCTGTCACCTGGGGAAGATTACAACCCCGTGTTACAATGCCACAGCTCCCACCCGTAGCCATGTTCTCTAGTTCACCTTCCAATTGTATCCCCCTTTATATTTATATCTGTCCCTTCCTCTCCTTTCTAGTCATACCTCCTGACCCTGTCTCCCTCCCCTGATATTATGTACAAGCATTTATCAGTCACGTATGATACACCTTACTCTTTCATCCTTGGTTAATCCATGCCCACATACTGATGGTCCTTCCTTCTTCACAGGGATGGTCCTTCTTTTACCTTTTGTGCTTGTCTTCTCCTCTCTTCCTACTCTTCCTCTGGCATGCTTTCCTTACCAAATACTGGAAAATAGGTGGAAGAAAGAATAGGTCTTGACATCTGCCTTCCATGCTACACAATGCATTACAGGAAACTTTTAACACTTACTTATGATTCAAAGCACTGCCCTTGGAAGAGGTTTACAGAGTACATGTGATCCGTCTTCTTCATACCTTAGGGCTGTACACAGCTGTTGCCATGGCAATCAGCACAGGTAGGGGAATATACATGGCCCTGTTGTGACCCCCAGCACTACAAGCATGAGCCCCCAAGTCTCATCAAAGATAAATCCAGTTCTAAAGTGTATTTTACTATTTGAATCTACCTATCTGTGTTGTGATGTGATATGACATGGCACAATCAGGCCTCATTCTGTCTAAGTGTTCCAAATCAAAGTCAAGTCGTGCAGGAAGATAATGGAGAAAGATAAAAATAAGAATTTGTTACACGTCTGCCTGACTGATGAGCAGAATTCTCACCTGGATTGTTGCTATTAAGGTGCTAAAAGCATTTTTTTGATTAGCATTCATTTTTCAATCACTAGCTTTATCTGCATAAAACATTACCACCATTCCAAAACGATCAACACTCTTATAAAAACTAAAGTATAAAACAAATAAATCCATTATTTTCAGAAATGACAGACAGACTGTTATGATTGACTGAGATTGTTAAAAAAACAACAACACATATATATATATATATATTGTAACAGTGTTGGGGATGGTGGTCAGGGGTGTATATCTGGCACCCAGACTTTTGCACAGCCACTATCCTGACATGTGAGTAAGCACATGCAGCCCCAGGGAGAGTTAAGTTTAACCCCTTAAGACCGGAGGGCGTACTATTACGCCCTATTTTAGGCAGCTCTAAACGCCGCCGGGCGTAATAGAACGCCCTCCGGTCTTTCGGTACTTACCCGGTCGCCGGCGGTCCCCCGCGGCAGATCTTCCCTCTTGCAGCCCCCCCGGCCATGTGAGAGTGAGGTCCTTGCGAGGACCTCACAATCACATGGCCGGGATAGCTGGCTGCTGCATTGCCAGCAGGGGGGCTGCCTGTAATGACAGGTAGTCCGCCTGCTGGCTGGAAATCAAATCAAATAAATGTTAAAAAGTGTTAAAAAAGCCTCCGAATGTCCGAACTGCCAAAATTCGTCTGAATTTACATTTACCCACTAACCCTACTATGCCCTTAATGTGAAGCTTAGTAGTGTAGTTGGGGAAGGAGGGCTGGCAAGGGCTCTAACCCAGAGTGGGATCGTTAATTATGTTCTAATTAACACCATTTGATTGTTATCCCCATATCCTCTGTAAACCTCACAGAGAAATAAAAACCCCAGTTATACAATCTGTGACAGAGACACTTTAATGCACCATATTTAGTGTTAATTGTGTGGCACAGTGTTGGGGTTCTGCTGTTTTAATGCAGTGGGTGAATGGTTAATATAGCATGATTTAGGATTAATACAGCAGGTGTTTATAAATATAAGTTGATGTTATAGTCAAGTATTTGGGATGCATTAAAGAGGGGGTTTAAATCAATATATGCAGGAGATTGTCACACCATTTACCCTTGGGCTGAATCCCTTGATCTTTTTGGAACCTGGTAATTTTAACCTAAAATCCCCGCACCCAAATACTAAGCACGCCTAATGTTACTCCAAAACTGAATACCCCCTAAACTTGCTTTAATGGCAGAACGTTAATGCCACTTTACTCGTATGAAAATATTTCAAATGTGCTTTTCAATGGGGACTTAAATGTATAGAAAAATTGTATACCCCAACAACTGACAAACATTCTGATTATTGCATTTATTGCTTGGTGTAATATTCAAAATATGCAGACCTTAATTTCCTAATTTATTTAAACCAGTTTGCTGCATTTTAGAGCAATGTGTTGACTGCCTTCCTTACCACCAGCAACCTACTGTTTCCTCTTGTAGAGTGATGTGAAATGCTTTGCTATTTTTTTATTACAGGGAAAGAGAAGACAGCAGGAGTTAAACAAACCTCATCATCTGCTATGTTTGATGACACAACATGCTGTTTCCTATATTTTACATGTTATGTTCGACAAGCGTGCTTTGATATCATATGGAACACCTGCCAATTGAAGGTTATTGAAACTTAGGCAAATACAAGAGTTATTGAGCTATTTCTGGAATTTGGATTTTGCAAACTCTACATTATTTCTTCTCTTGCTTTGTCTTGTAAAAAACATTGTATTTAAATTATACACCCACATAGCTAATTCACCTTCATTTAAAACTGCCAAGACTTATAATCTTCCACCATGTGAGTTAAAAAAAAGGGAAGGGAATAAGTAAATATTTTGGAAGTGGACTCCAGATTAAATGATGACCTCATATTTAATCAAGAATCTTGCCTTATAATCTAATCCGCACATTGCTAATTAGTCCACCACTGTCTTTGAAACCTTTCCTGAAATGCGTTGGATCATACTAAACTATTCTAGAATTACTTGAAATTCTGTATAGTTGGGAGATTTAAACTACGGACATAACTGACTCACTTGCTCCTGCATGTTGCAATTAACATATATATTTTAATGAGATGAGTGATCTTCTTTGGAGGACTTGCTACTGTTTACCTGTTGTTGCAGAAACTTTAGTTGCAAGTATGTTGCTGAATATTTATTTATTTTTATAGATTTGATTAAAAATACTCAGTGACAAGTGGGTTTCAAAATATATAAGCCTTTATGTTCTACAACCTTTCATCATGCTTCGAAGAGTCCCAGATCTGACAACATCATGTCCCGCCATCACAGTAGCAAATCAGGGTCATACACTGATCAGCCACAACATTAAAACTACTGGCACCTCAAAAGATAGAGTATATAAAGCAGCAAGTGAACAGTCGTTTTTTTAAATTATTGTGTTGGAAGCAGGAAAAAGATTTAAGTACTTTTGACAAGGGACAAATATTGGTGGCTTGACAACTCGGTCAAGGCATCTCCAAAGATTTGTAGAGTCTTCCCAGTATGCAGTGGCAATAACCTACCAAAATTGGCGCAAGGAAGGACAACCGGTGAACAGGCATCATGGTCATGGGCGCCTAAGGCTCATTGATGCATGTTAGAGCAAAGTCTAGCCCATCTGGTCCAAACACACAGAAGAGCTACTGTAGCTCATTGCTGAAAAATTTGCTGGCCATGATAGAAAGGTGTCGGAATGCACAGTCCATCGCACTGCGTAGCCACAGATGAGGACCCCGGTCCACTGCCAAAATCACATTCAATGGGGACATGAGCATTAGAACTGGACCATCGAGCAAACTGTGGATGGCCAAGTGTGTGTGAGTCATTTACTTGGGTAAGAGATTGCAGCAGGATACACTATTGGAAGAAGGCAGGTTGATGGAGACTCCTGGCCTTCATGTGGATGTTACTTTGACATGTACCACCTACCTAATGATTGTTGCAGACCACATACATGCATTCATATTCCCTGATTACACCCCATCATGGCAATGGTGTTCCCTGATGGTAGTGGCCTCTTTCAGCAGGATAATGCACCCTGGCACACTGCACAGATTGTTCCAAAATGGTTTGAGGAACATGACAATGAGATCAACGTGTTTTCTCAGCCTTCAAATTCCCGAAATCTCAATCCAAATGAGCCACTGTAGGAAGTGCTGGAACAGCAAATCTGATCTATGGAAGCTCCAACTCGCAACTTGAAAAACGTAAAGGATCTGCTGCCAGTGTCTTGGTGCAGATACCACAGGTCACATTCAAGGGTACTTGTCCTTGCCTTGGTGCATCAGAGCTGATTTGGATGCACAAATGGGACCTACACAATATTAGGCAGGTGGTGTTGTTGCTGATCAGTGCATTTTCAATAACAATAAAGAAGCCTCCTAAGCATATGCAACTGGAAGTACTCTGGGTCTTCAAGAGCACATGCGCAAAGGAGGCTGGCAGTGTGCTGTCACAAACCTGTGACATCCCAAAATAGAAAATAGAATTTCTTAAACTCCTACAAAGAAATATGACAATATTTTTTAATAGTAATATATGCCACCACTAAACAATGTACCCATTGTTATCCATGTTCCCAACGTATCACATTTAGCTAATTTTACATTCAATATTTATTTTTTTACATTACCATAAAACTGAATATTCTCTAATAATTATTTTGCTTAGTTTAAGTGGCATTTGTACATTATCTGAATATACAGGCCATTCCAAGTATTATTGAACACATAACATCAGTGCTCTAAACACACATTTTAAAATAGTTTTTAACAAATAATATTAATAGTTATACGTGCGCACGGCATTCCTTTATTGAACTATTGTTTTACCATTTTCTATTTCACAATTGATCTACATAATTGTTGTTGTACCCCTTAGCCATCCCTACATTTAATCTGCAATGTGTCATCTGCACTGTGTAAAATACAATAGGTGCTAATTATTATTATGCTATTTATATAGCGCCATCAAATTCTGCAGTGCTTTACAATGGGTGGACAAACTTGCACTTCTCAGGCGAATTTTGAAGATTCTGAACTGTGTAATGATTGCATTGTAATGTCCTATAGTTAGTTAATCATTGGTTTTAGTATCAGCATGTGCTGAGGCACATAATTATAACTGTGATTTAGAGCTACACAGCAAACTGGTCTTAAAAGTCAATGACTAAATGCTTCTAATTAGCAATTACGCAGGCAAAAAAAAACCAACATACCCCGTTATTGTTGCTTTCTCTATGAATGCACAATGAAGCCTTGACATGGGTCACTCAAGCTTATTTGAAGGATGGGTGTTACACAGCCTAACTGAAACACTAATTTACTCCTACAGCTATGTACTAAGCAGTTCACGCAGCAAACATACTCAATGTCTGAAAAATACCATCTAAAATGGAGCAAAATGTCTCTCTACTTCTTAAAAATTCCAGATGCAACACAACATATGTTTGTTAATGTCTCCCCCCTCACATATTTGTCTTGCCCTATGCTCCAATGCCAGTCTTTGCCTGATGGAGAATCACATTTTCTGCAACAATCTTCATTAAGCAGATGTTTGCACGATGTGTCCGATGTGTTGATGTGTCTATTTTATGATAGTTTTCAACTTTTTATGAAAAAGCTGAAGAGTTCCCCATACTATCAAAAGTTACAGAGACAGAATTCTAGATCATACATGAAATCTTTTTAAACTGTGTATTTCTACTTTAAAAATGCATTACTTAGCACTTCCCCCCCCTTAATTATCATAATCACAACACTGGGTTAGGATAAAGAAAATTAGGAACTTGTGTAAAATACAATTATGTGTATTAAGTTAATGGTACAAGCATTACAATATGTGCAATGTCTTATAGTCGTCAAATCAAGCTCATGATTATTATTATTATTTTATTATTATTATTATTTAAATTTATAATTTTATTAGTAAATTTCACATAGTCTTTCTAATGGCAGAGCATGGACTTGTACTACACAACATGTCATTTTAAAGGACATGTCTTGATGTCATGTTTTTTAAGCAATGATTGCTGATGAATAAAGACAGTGGACACATTTTGTTTGGCAGTATATTGTCACCACTATTTTTTCAAAGCAAAAAAAAACCTAAGTAATAAGTGTCAGCACTGTAAGTCAAAATATGAAAGAAAGATGCCATCTAAGGATAAAATGTAAAAGGCAACAGACAAGAGGTTATTATAAGGACAAGTCTTCTCAATTTTTCTAATGTTGAAGTACTTTTCATCAATGTTCTTTTTTTTCAATGAGAATAACAAGGTGAAGTTGGATGGTAAAAACCTATTGCTGACATAATAAAAACACTTTAGTATAACTATACGAATTTTGAAGATTTTATGAATTAAATAAATCATATAAGCTATAAAGTTTAAGAAAGCAACATATCTACTTTTTAGCAAAAACATTCAACTAAAAAAAATATGTATTTACAGTTTAAAAAAAATATATATATATATATATAAGTAAACATTATCGAATCTTATTCCATACGATGAACAATTATAAATCTTCCTTGAATATCATACTACTGAGGGTTTATAAATGTATTTGTCTCTTTCCCCACAGAAAGTCATATCTCTCTCAAGGCTAATTCAGCCTAGTTCCAACTACCAGATGCTGTTCGTGTCCTTTTTTTTGTTTTTTTTCAGGGTTCATTATTTTTATTATACTGTGCTACAATATAGACTACTTTGCATATCTTAATCTTTTGTAAAGTAAACCACTCTGCAAAATAATGCCATATATAAACTTAAAGGACCACTCTAGGCACCCAGACCACCTCAGCTTAATGAAGTGGTCTGGGTGCCAGGTCCTTCTAGGGTTAACCCATTTTTTCATAAGAGAAACTGCTATAATTATGAATGGGTTAAGCCTTCCCCCTAATCCTCTAGTGGCTGTCTCATTGACAGCCACTAGAGGCGCTTGCGTGCTTCTCACTGTGAAAATCACAGTGAGAGCACGCCAGCGTCCATAGGAAAACATTGTAAATGCTTTCCTATGAGACCGGCTGAATGCGCGCGCAGCTCTTGCCGCGCGTGCGCATTCAGCCGGCGGGGCGTAACGGAGGCGGAGAGGAGGAGGAGAGCTCTCCGCCCAGCGCTGGAAAAAGGTAAGTTTTTACCCCTTTCCCCCTTCCAGAGCCTGGCGGGAGGGGGACCCTGAGGGTGGGGGCACCCTCAGGGCACTATAGTGCCAGGAAAACGAGTATGTTTTCCTGGCACTATAGTGGTCCTTTAAAAATATTCATACTATTTTTTTTATATAAAATACAAGCCTTAACAAGCAAAAATTACCACCAGCAGTTAATCACACACAAATAACTCCCACCAGAATGTCACTACTCCCATTGATGTACAAATATTGTCTGCCAGAATCCTCTCACAATGTTGGAGTGTTGCTGCGGGTACCATGGCAATGCTCCAATGTTCCACATATAGATTGCTATTTATAGATACATTAAAATGTTTTTTTAGTTTTATACAAGTTTTGTTTATTTATTCATCCATTGTAGAAATATTGAGAGATGTATACACCATTAGAGATTATGTGGTGTTACTTGTCTCTTACAAGAGCAGCATGTATTCTATCAGTGCCGATTCTAGGAGCAATGTATAGTGGAGCACATGAGATATTAGTGCTCTCAATTCAAAACTGGGCAGCACTAAAAATGTCCAACACTAAATCATACCACTGGGAAAACACACAAACATATTTGGAAGTGGCAAGTGACATATCTATAGTTTACAAAACAGAGAAAAATAAACAGTATTATGGGGCTTATTCAAAGAGCACCGGTGTTTGCCGAACTTGCAAATGACGGCGACAAACTTCGAAGTTTCAAACAACGACATGTGAAGCTTCCCTTGCTACTGTTTCAATTTACATGCTACCCGGCAAACATTTATTTCAACGTGCCTCCTTTTATTTCACCGTTATGCCACATTGCCTACATATATTATGCCCACATCATGCCGTATTTATTTTGTACAACCATGCCACGTTGCCCAAATTCCATATTGCTGCATTTTAATATGCCATTCATACCACATTGTGCACATGCCACACTGCCTACATATGTTTCAGTTTGATTCCATATTATTATGTCTACACCATGCCACATTGCCTAAATTGTATTATGCCAACATCCATACCACTATGGATCATTGTCTGGCTCTGGCTGACCTCTGCTTGCTGCCCCATTTCCTCTAGTGCTCCCTTCCCTTGTGATGTCCTCGCATAGGGCAGTGGGTGGGAGGGGAGTGCATGGACTCTTTTTATGGACAAAAATGTGCTAAATGGGGTACTGGTAGCCAGCAGGTGGATGCAGCTCTCTGTAAGTAATGGCTGTGCCTCTAACCAGTATTATTGTGCATCACTGGGGATGCCTGGATGGCCTAGTAATCCAGATAGACTCCAAGATGCCACTACAGACATTGTGGGATTACAAATTTGGCAGGGAAGGTACACGGGGGGAGGGGGGAAAGAGGGATAATCTAGACGGGGCCCCCTGTAATGACACAATAGCTAATTACCAACTGGTTTCCAACTTTGTCAATTTATTTTTGCCAGCTGACCATCAATAACATTTGTTTGCTAAAATACCAACCAGTCGCAGATAAGCCACTTGCTGGTAACGTATGGGGTAAACAAACACTGTGTAACTTGTCATCATCTTGCCATCTTATCCTGAGCATGCATACTTCACCCTGCCATGGTTATTCACTACGGTGAGAATTCAAGGTGAATGTAAAGTAAATTTCAAATTCAAGATGAAAATACCCAAACTGAAAACAAAATCTATAAATCAGATATGCCTTCCATTCAGCTACTCTGGCCTCTTATTTGAGATTCACTTTGAATTCTCCTGTTAGTAAATAAAGGAGTTTAGATTATCTGTATTCAATCCCGTGTAGCCTCTTAAATGTAATTTTCTCTTTAAAACAATGAATATAAAAACAAACATAACAAAAAACACTAAAGAATATCACTGATAATTACATGATAAAAAATACCTATTCGAGAAGTATTCTGTTTAAAAAGCTCATTGTCATTCCATATCTAACCAGAGAGCTTCACTTAACATTTCTCTCATTATAATTAACGGATAGGCTGTTACCTTGCTGTAGGAGTCCTGATGATATCTACTGAATAGAGATTAAATTAGAACACTTTTACAGGTTTTATGCAAATAGAGAGTAGCTCTAAAAGGGCAAGAGTGGGTGTGATTAAAATTACTATCCATGTAATATTGGATGTAATAATATCAGCGTATTAACGTGTGGGATGCAAAGTTTGCTGGCTGTAGCAAGCCAAGATGTATGCTCTATCATAAAATGTAACCAGTCAAAAGAGAGCATTGCACTAATAACACTGTTATCCTAATACTGCTTATTACATCTACTCTGTAACTTCAATTCAGTGCATGGTATTACATCCAACTTTACAGGATCAGGAAGATACTCAGGGCCAGAATCCAAAATAGGCAGAGTAGACACCTGCCTAGCGAGGGGAGGAACGGGAATATATTTTCAGCAATATATTATATTCCTTTTTGGAAATTAAGTGGGCTGGTGGGGAGAGATACATGACCAGTCTTCTCAGTAGTCCAATCTTCCTCCTAAGATTCGTAGTTGCACTACAGGGACAGTTATAGATAGTTTAAAACAAAGTGCTGCCCCAGCTCCTCGTGTATCTGCGTGTGAAGCTGGACAGAAAGTGGAAGGGGTCACTTCCCATCTGACCAATAACTGCTTTCAAGCTCCTCACACAGGAAATGACTTACAGGAGGAACAAGGACAGTACTGAGTCATGCACACTGTGTAACAACTCCTGCATCTCTGCTACCAATCATTGGTTGATGAGCATTTTTCAAATAACGCTCAAAATATCACATGCCTGTACCCTGAACACCCTTTTTTTCCTCACCCTAAACTTAGTCCCTCCTAAAACCTAAATAAACTTATTCCTTATTCCCAATTGTAAGAACTACATGCCTAAACCGTAAAAAAAAAAAACTTTACTTTCATCCTAGGTTTAAATCCTCTTAAAAACTAAGCACCTCATGTACCTTAGTACTAAATGAAACCCTACTAAAAAGTTAGTATACTAACTAAAATCTCTTTATTTGCTTTTTTTAGGGGAACGGAGGTAGGGGCACTTTAGATGTCTGTCCTTCGAGGCACCTGATATGTATATTCGACCTTGAAGATACTGATTCTTCGACTGTTAACTGATTAGAACATCAAAGAACTCTTGCCAGTCACAGCAGACCTAATGGCTGACAAAGTTTCATGAGCATTGCAGTTTATTAATGTCCAGAGATCCAATATATAAAGACGTTTGTTAACTGAAAGCGTACTACAGATTATTTTTTTAAATATAACTCCTATTTACTTCTGTCAGACAAAAAGAAATCACGTGTTGATAAGAGTTAAAAAATCATTATAAACATCTGAAATATAAAGGAGTGTTCTCTATTGCCAATGGATTAACATCTAAGTATTTAGGGAAACTCTCACAGAAGCCTCTGAATTGCAGAGGGCGATAGGCAGGTAACTGCTTTGGTTACCCTTCATATAGGGATGGGACCAGGGACCCTTTCTAGCCTCTAGGCAGTCACCTATATATCCCTATAGTTAATCCTGCTCTGCAGATTCGGCATATGTTTTGTTTTATATATTCGGCTATGTTGATTTATATACATCTTAACGAATAATAAAACCAAAATGTATATTTTTGCTTTTAATGTGAATTCATTGTATATTTTCATTTTCCTTATAAGATAAAATAAAGTTCTATAATGAAAGCCACAGTGAAAGATGCCATAACCAATAACACTCACAGACAATAAGGCATATTTACTATAAATTGTCCAAGTGACATAGCACTTGATTTAGTAACGATGAGTCACTAGGCAGATAGAAATGCAAAGAGTGGCTTCATCATAAGCTAATTCTGCTTCCACGATTCTAAATACCATACAGCTATTTCTATTTCTACACATAACACAGATAATGATACGAATGCATTTAAAGTTTAAGGGGAAAAAAAGTAGATGAAGTTAAGTGCATTTTCCTTTAGTGACAATCAGTTTTAAAGAATTTTAGCAATGGGTTGAATATTAGTTTTGGACAACACTATATTTATTCCAAGCTTCCTAGATGTGAAATATTGCAGAATGAAACTGCTACTAATCGCTATGATAGCCATTACAGCCTGCTCAATGGTAAATTATTGTTCCAAGAATGAACACAAACCATTCAGTAAGGAAGGGTTTTTGCCGAACTGTATATTGCACATAATGAGTATGGTGGTATATGTATAGCGAGACTTAATGCATGGCTTGGTAATTTTGTTTTAAATCTAGGAGCCAGCTAAAAAGATAGGAGTCTGTTTTTTTAAAACTAACAGAACAAAATTACTAATCTTAAAGGGACACTGTAGTCACCAGAACCACTTGATTTAGTGGTTCTGGTATCTACAGCATGTCCCTGTAGACTTTTCAACGCCTTTAGTGGCAGTCACTCAGATGGCAACTAGAGGTGCCTAATAGTTCAGCACTGCATTTTGTGCAGCACTTACGTTCAGCGTCTCCATACTCTGCATGGAGGCACTGAATGTTACCGATAGAGATATATTGATTCAATACATTTCTATGAGGAGATGCTGAATGGCTCAGCACTGGATTGGCTTAGATCATCAAGATTGATTATCTCAGCCATGGTGGAGGGGCCAGCAGCAGCAAGACCACCACAGTGTGAGAAAAGGGGTGAGTAAAAATGCCTTTCCCAAGCGATCAAAGGGGGGCCAGTCACCTAAACAAACACACTCACTGACAGACACACACATACTCACTGACAAACTCACTCACTGATAGACAGACACATCAGGGGGTGCGAGAGAGCACAGCAAGAAGTGCATGAAGATGACATCTCCCTTGCTGCATGCCTCTATTCCGCACTGCCGCAAAACTGGGGTGGGGGGGGGGGTAAAGCGCTAAGGTGGCTAGTGCTGAATCAGCTGATAAACACTTGATAAAACTCCTAGTCATCATGGTGACCTGAGATTTGTTAAGCCCTGACTCAATGTGTGATTGAAGAGGAAGTATAAGGGAGGAAAGGACAGCCTTATTTTTGAAACTGGATGAACAATAAGGGAACATCCACCCAGTCTAATGAAAGCATAAGAATTTGGCAATAGATTGTGGGTCATTTGCCTTGCCAAATAAAGTGATCTATTATTTTTCTAGAAATTTAGTGTCTTTTCCATTGAAGGCTATGTGAGCGTTTGAAAATAGTGTAAAAACAAGGGGAAGAGATGAATTTTTAAGGAGGCTGCCTGACCCAGCAAGGAGCTGCTGAAGTCCATGCCAGCGAACAAGGTCAGCCAGGGCAATCCAAATTTCAAGCATGCAATTGCAGTCAAATTTAACTTTTAATCATGATTAAACAATGTAGATACTGTAAGATAACAGTTCTCTGGTCATACGGATAAATAAGCAGCTACATATATGCCATAGTGTCTGTTGTAAGTAATGTGAATCATAAATCAGTCTACAAATGAATGCACTAGATGTTTCCAAGCATACATGGAAGTCTAGGCAGAAGCAGTTCTAGTATTTGCAAGTTCTTAGGTAAAGCTTGAACAAGAGGCCCCCAATGACACCCAGGAACTCCTTCCTGTTTCTCCTCTGCATGTGGTATAGTATCCAGCCAGCATATCACCCTGCATCCGCTGCCTCGACTTACAGTCCACCCTGCAGGGCTGCCATCATAACACGTATGGCCCTTTACAGTCGATGAGCCCCCATCAACCCACACATACTCACACACATGCTTCCAGACACACTTATGGGGATACACACATACCCAGATACAAACTCCCAGACAGACATACATGCACACAGTGATTGTCAATGCCATATACAATGACAAAACACAAACACATGCTGACAGCCATGCACAGGCAAACATACACACCTACCGCTAGACACACAAGCATGAACAGACTCGCAAATACTGGCACTACCAGACACACACTGACAAACCCATATACACAGGCACTGAGAGAGACACACAAACAAAAATATTGAAATTTAAGACGTTTTAGTCACCCTACTCATTGCCTATCTTTTGCCAAAAGGGTGGCTTCTGGTCCAGTGGGTAACTAGTACCAACTGCAGATTGTACTCAGGGGACAATTTCTGTCTTCCCGCATGACCTCCTCTAACCACTGAGAGAAGTAGATTGGACATTACTTCATCCTAGTTTGGCCGTACATGTGGAGTTGACGTACCTTGTAAGGGGCCACCGGATTTCGCAATGTGTTCAGATGCCAAATGGGTCCATGTAGCATTACAGGGCCCCTTGTGGACCCTAAGGCATGGTTGGTGCCTATCACAGATTATGGGCTGTACCCTCCTGTTGGTGGCCCTGCTGCACTGGAAGCCTCTGCTTACAGTCAGTGTCTTCCGCTCTGCCCCATCTCCATCTCACTCCTCAGAGCTCCATCGCCCTATCCCCCCCAGCTCCATCTTGCTCTAAATGAAAATGGTCCATGGATCAGTACTGACTGGTACAATGTCTAGTCTAATTAAGAAGTACGGAGCGGCAGTGACTATACTTGCAGCTGACCTGCAACTCTTAACCAGTCGGTGTAGTAATACTTTCATGCTATACAACAAATGGAAGCATTGCTTAAATACCCCTCTCTACATTACAGTGAAGGACTGCTTTAAAGCGGCACTGTCATGGCTGAATCCCATTTTCTTTAACCCCCCTTCCGACTCCACTACATCTAATTGTCCACCTAATCACCACCACATTGGTGTGTTTACCTCTATCCTGGAACTGGGTGCCTCCATCTTGCCAGTCATTGTTATGAATTCGGAACTCTACACCTACTGGTCAGCATACATAACATAGAGGAGGAGGAGAAACTGAAATAATGTTTAACTGGATTGGATTTCAATGGATTTTGAGATTTTCTGAAATGTAAGAAATGTAAAAGAAAATCGATCATCGAGTACAAAAAAAAAGCAACATGTTTTAGGTTATGTTTTATTCAGTCGTATAATTTAAAAGAAGTGATGACTTCCCGTTAAGACTAATATATGGTGGTAAAGATGAACTATGCAAGCCATAAATTTAATGATAAATAATAAATAATTATGTTTCATAAAATTGATAATCACATCGTGTGTGTATGTGTGTGTGTGTAACACATTGACTAAAGCAAGGAAAAAAATTATGTTTTCGCTTGTTTGAAGTTTCTATTTTCTTTGAATGCCATCTAGTGGAGTAAATGTAGAATAAAAGATGCCTTTTCAGCTTTTGCCTAGAATGAAATAAAGGTTTTCCATTTGCAGACCTGTAACTACTAATATTTTACTACCAAAACTGACACATTGTTTCCCTTTTTATATTTAGAAGACAAACACGAAGAAGTGAATTACACAGTCATCCAAAACATGTGTGTCTTCATTAAAGGGCAAACTGGGGTAAATAGACTACCAAATAGCGACATTTAGGTCAAATGCTAATTCCCAAAATGAATAATAACCACAAAAAACAAGTTAACATGATAAAACCATGCTGCATATATATATTATTGGTGAGGCTGAGGAAAAGGTGGAGGTTAAGTCCCACTTAGGAAATAGGTGTAGCTTTTAAGATAATATGTTCCATTGTTAAGAAAACAGCACATATGTTCTTCAGCGCTATGGAATTTGTTAGTGATCTATCCATAATAATAATAATAATAATATGTTAAAATAGTTGGTTAATCCATTACACTACTAGACTTCCTACTGATAATATATGATACTAGACTCCCTAGCGATAATATATCATTTTGCCACAGAAGGTAGGTGTGTGTAGGTGTGGGGGAGGCTGTTTGCAGTTTTGTGGGGAAGCTGCTTGTGGGGTTGCATGTGTATGTGTGGTTGTTGTGTTGCATTTGTGATGGTACACTAAGTGGCTTGTTTCTGGGGATTCTGCTTGCATGGTTGTGGGTGTGCAAGATGCTGCTTGTGTGGTTGTGTTTGATGGTGAAGGCTTCTTGTAGTATTGTGTGTGGTAGGAGTCTGTTGTGGAGTTGTGTGTATGTGTGTGTGTGTGGATGGGGCTATTTGTGATGTAGCATATGTGTGCATGCAAATCTGAGCTGTAGTGTGTATGTTTCAGGAAAGGCTTTAGTGTGTGTTTAAGGGGATAGGGTTTTTGGGTGTGTTTGGATGCGACAGGCTGTAGTGTATGTTTTGGGGGAAATTGTGATTTTAGTGTGTGTTTTGAAGGACATTTTTGATGTAGTTTGTGTGTGAGAAATTGTGGCTGTAGTGTGTGTGTGCAGTGGATACGGGTTGTAGTGTGTGTTTCTGGGGAATAGAGACTGTTGTGTATGTTGGGGTAGATAGTGGCTGTAGTTTTGGGGATAAAGGCTGTGGGGTATAGGGAGTGTGATGGGGAGATAATGACTTAAGTGTGGGGATAGTGTTTTTTAAAGCAAATGGCACATACAGGCACACAGATAATAACAGTCCTTAAAGAGACACAGACATGCACGCAGTCACAGATACACATATATAGAATTACACTCAGTGACATGCACACACAGTCATACATCACTCATAGGTGTGCACACACAATCACACACATATGCAGTCACACACATACATTTTTAAAAATACACTCACATTCAGAGCTACAGTACAGTACAGCATGTGAGGAGAAAGTGTGGAATGTGACTTTTCCCTTTTCTTTAAAAGTTTTTAACTTTCCAAGTAAGTGAAGTGTATGTGGCAGCCTTCCCAGAGACCTATTCCCTATGGTCTCAAACACAGCAAAATAGAACAAATAGAATAGATAAGGAAATAGATAGTGAAACAGGCTGTAATCGGTAAGAGAATATGAAACAAAAAATAGTGTAACACCATTAAGATAAATTTTATCTGTCATTTGTATTCATTTTGTTTTTATACACGGTTTATTTTAAAGTAAGGTCCCTGACATAGTCCACAAGGGTGGATGAATTGCGTAGGACCGATCCTATTATTATCAGTGTACTTTATTTATTTTTGATATATATTTGCACTTTATTTCTGGAAGAAATTACTTTTACTGATCATTCCTCTGGCTGAATTTTCTTCTTCAAAGACCCAAGAATACTGAACCTGTGGGAGCATGCAACTTAGCCCCCAATTATCGGGGGAGGCCCCCTTGATCCTTCATCTTTCTCTACCTTTTGTGAGGGTTATTTATTCTTCATAGGGGTATATCTACTTAATGGTTTTACACTATAGTTTCTTTCATATTGTCTTTCAAATTATAGTCATTTTCCCTATTGATTCTATTTGTATATTTTTGCTGGGTTTTATATTTGGCATATTCTCCATTAAATATCATAGTTGATAGGTTAATTTACTGGGCAAGCTTGAGGACCCCTAACCACCTGCATGCTGGGCTTATTAACCCTTTCGAGGCAAGAGTATTGGATGTTCTCTTAGTTGGCTCTTTGCGTCTGGTCAGGGATTTACCCCTTCTGAGCCAAGAGATTAGGCATTTCCTAGCCTTCCACATGTATTCAGTGGTTGAAAACGTTTTTTTATCTGAGATTTTATGTGTGGTTATATACTTTTGGTATTGCTATATGTTCCCTTGTTTGTGTGTATATATATATATAAAACATGATTATGATCCTTGCACTCAGGCTAACCTCCGTTGCTCAAATGCCGGGTGCTGGTCCTGGGGATCGATTATTCACAATAATAAACATATGGACTGCACTCACGATCTCTCATAGTGTAGTTGTCTTTATTCCATAAGTAAAAACAGCAGATCGACGTTTCAGTCCTCTCTGGGACCTTTTTCAAGATCAAATGGCATTGATCTTGAAAAAGGTCCCAGAGAGGACTGAAACGTCGATCTGCTGTTTTTACTTATGTAATAAAGACAACTACACTATGAGAGATCGTGAGTGCAGTCCATATGTTTATTATTGTATATATATATATATATATATATATACACACACATATTTATTTTTTGTGGCTTTCACTTGCAAATATAAAACCCCTCAAGCATACATTTAGACCACCTTACCACTAATTGTCCTTGGGCAAGACACCTACTGGTATGCACCTCACATACCTGTCTCTTGCTCTCTCCTAAAGGGCAGCACTTTACTCTCTCCTCCAGCTCTGCTTCGCTCCCACCCTATTTGATTGCTATTTCCTGTCCTAATGCATTTTATACCCCACCTCCAATAGACTGTAAGCTTGTTTCAACTTATCATTCCTGTAAGTTTTCTTGTAATTGTCCTATTTATAGTTAAATCCCTCTTTCATAATATTGTAAAGCGCTACGGAATCTGTTGGTGCTATATAAATGGAAATAATAATAATATATCTGTTTAACTCATGTCTTCACATTCCAGCATGACTTTCCGAAGAATTTAATTCTGGCTGTATTTTCAAGGTGGAAGAGTCCTTCATATAGGCACTGATTTTTCAGTCAGAGCATTGGCATATATATATATATATATATATATATATATAGTTAATACAATGTTAAACAAAAATCTGCACACCAGTCAAGTCATAAGACTTGCTTTTCCCACAGAAATCACAAATCTGCAGTAATGTTAGTACCGCAAAGGATTCTGGGTGGGCATATGCAAATATGTTTAACAAAGAATCATATTTTGGCCTCATTCCATTCTGAACATGGATTCCTTGAGTCTGTGTTTGCTGTATTCAACAGCTTTGAAACACAACTTAGGAAAAGATGTAAAGCCAGTAAACCACTCATGGACAGCTGTTTCATTGTTAATGCAAATCATCAGCATGAGGTTGGTTACTGGATTGCTTAGTGAGGCTTGGTAGTGCTTGGGAAGCAAAATCCAAATAGGTTATGGTGGGGAAAAATTGTGACTGAAAACCCCATTCCACCTGAAGTCTGTGGATAGCTAATACAATGTTAAAAAAAAAATCTGCACACCAGTCAAGCCATAAGACTTGCTTTTCCCACAGAAATCACAAATCTGCAGTGATGTTACTACCGCAAAGGATTCTGGGTTGGCATATGCAAATTAGTTTAACAAAGAATCCCATTTTTGCCTCATTTCATTTTAAACATGGATTCCTTTGTTTAACATTCTATTAACTATCCACAGACTTCAGGTGGAAGGGGTTTTCAATCATAATTTTCCCCCACCATAACCTATTTGGTTCTAATTTATGTTCCTGTTGTAAAGTACAGTCTTCTCTCGTGGATATTTAAACCAACTTGGAGTGTACCTCTTTATAGAAGCAGTGCAGTTCTTTATGCTAACTAGGAAACAGAGATGTATCTCTCTAAAACCAAGAGGGGGTGCAGCTTCAGCAAGGATTGTTCTCATAATAACAAAATTAAATTAGTCTCATTGAACTTCTTGGGTTGCACCAAGCTCATTGATGTGCCTCATGCCTAGAGAATTGTCTGAGAGTACAGTATGTCTTTCACACACTTATATTCGTAAATGGTTTAATTCACACTAAGTGACCTGCAGTTGGTTTCCTGCTCTCTATATTTTAATGAAAATCGTTTTCATTCAGCCTTCTTCCAGCTTTTTCCGACTCTCATGAGCTACTGCATCTGAATTATTGATGTGAAGATAAAATCAGCCAAGATTGTATTTTTAGCTGTCCAGTACTCTAGAGGATTTGGCAGCTGCCTGCACTAGTTCTTCATCTACAGCTGTTAAGAACAAAATGCATACAAACTAACTGAGTATCATCAATTTAAAAATGTGAAAGGTTGGCAGGAGTCTTAGAAATAGTGAATAGAATCAAGTAGTGTTGACAAGAAAAATCTACTAGCAAGGTACTACAGTGATGTAACTCAATCAGGGTTATTCTGGGTTAGTAACTGTGAACTGGCAAGAATTCACCATGAATTGAAAATGTATATCAAAAGCTAGCCCACATGGAAGCAAGGGTAACATGGAAATGATTTTGGCCTATTTGATTGTTTTAGCTTAAAGGGACATTGGAGGCACTATGACCATTTCATCTCACTGAATTAGTTATAATGCTTGAAGTCCACTGATGCTGTCCGTCCATCAATGGTAAACCATTTTTGACCAGTTTAACAGGATCCCTGGCCAACTACAGCCCCTTCTTCCTTCTAGCCATACCAATTCATAACAGCAATGGGAACTGTGATAGGCTGAAAGTATCAGCTGAGACTCTCAGCCAATCACAGCTGCCCATTGTTGTTCAGGCAAATGAGTTATCATTAGTTCAAGCAGTAGAGAGGGGATAGGACTGCATAGTATTCCCGTATAGCATTAAAACATTAAAAATAGTTTTAACGCTAAACGAAATGGTAAAATTTGTTTTTCAATCCACTACAATTCAGTGTTTGGTGAGCAAACCTCTGAGACAGTTTGGAAACAATTTCTAAAAATACTCCTCAAATATTTCATAATAGAATTTTATGGAACAAACTACAAAAGCAAAACTTCAAACATGCCTGAAACATGAGAAGCACAGCTAGAACATTAAAGGATCACTATATGGTCAGGAACACAAACATGTATTCCTGACCCTTTAGGGTTAAAACCACCATCTAGCCACCCTGGTCCCCTCATACCTCCCTAAATATAGTAAATCTTACTTGTTTTCAAACCTGAAGCTGCTGGCATTGTCCCTGTTTCCTTTTGACCTGCCCACTGCCTGCTGACATCAGCAGAATTGGTAGCCTGATCTAATCACAATGTTTCCCCATGGGATTGGCTGAGACTGACAAAGAGGCAGATCAGGAGCATGATTCAAACACAGCCCTGGCCAATCAGCATCCCCTCATAGAGATGAATTGAATCATTGAATCTCTATGAGGAAAGTTCAGTGTCTGCATGCAGAGGGAGGAGATACTGAATGTTTGGACGCATTTTAGGCAGCCATGACCCAGGAAGCACCTCTAGCAGCCATCTGAGGAGTGGCCAGTGCAGTTATCACTAGGCTGTAATGTGAACACTGCATTTTCTCTGAAAAGACAGTGTATACAGCAAAAAGCCTGAAGGTAATGATTCTACTCACCAGAACAAATTCAATAAGCTGTAGTTGCTCTGGTGACTATAGTGTCCCTTTAAAAGACAACAAAAAAGACAAAGAAATGCAGCTTTCGGGGAAAAAAAGGGTGAGAAAAAAATGATTATCCTTTCGTTTTCAGTAAAAGAGGCATTTTATGTAAAATATCATAGAGGGACAAATAGCATGAAACTTGTAGAATGTGGGAAACTAATATACAGTTACTCCAACAGTTCTGATTTCAGGGTCTTGTCCCGCTGTCCCTATTTAGTTCCCTGGCATCCACCATCTGGGACGCCAGCATATCTCCTAAGTGTCCCTATTAAAGAGTGACAGTCCCTATTTTGGTTCAAACTCTCTGTCTCTCTTTTCTATCATAATGTCACTCTTTTCTAGGAGTTCCATATTGTTGGTATGTTTGAGTGTACAATGGAGCTCCACAGCAATAAAACTCACAGTAATGTGTATTTTTACTATAATGAATCTGTTAAGAATGTATTATTGGCATTTAAAGAGCACATACTTATTTTGCAGCACTTTACAATATTATAAAGGGGGAAATTTAACAGTAAATGAGACAACTACAAAATGTTGCAGGACCCTGCTCAAACAAGCTTACAATATAAAGGTAAAATCAGGAAATCGGTCTGTGTAAATAAAATACATTGTTCTTGTTCTAAATTACATTTTAGTTGCATAAATTCTTATTTATTATTTAATTTCTCAAACAGCTCTGCCCATAGCCACCTCCCCACCAGCCACACCCCTCTTTGTCCACTTGAAATGTTGGGTGCCATGTTTTAAGGAACTTCCGCAGCACCCTCTGGATGGACCTGCAAGTAGGGGCCCAGTGTGAGTCTGTCTGTCTGCTTGATGCCAGGGTGACACACCTCCTTTAGTGGGAAGGCATGCCTATTTACTGGGGGGAAAACCCATCCGCTCGTATCATATATCTCCGTATGTTGGGAGGTATGAAGAATATAAATAAAACAGCAAATGCTCAGCTCTGTATATCCAAAGCAAAGTTTATTCTATTTTTCAAAATGAAGATTGTGAAAATGCCGGCTGAATGCAAATTTTATAGATGCTATTGGGCTCACAATTCTCACTTACATTGAATATATGCCTTAATCAAAGCATGTCTTTGTATTTCAATCAGCTCTGATGGGTGCCATTGCAGCCTGCACCCATCGGTGCAATTGAAGAGGTAGCTGCAAATATTAGAATGGTCCATGGAGAGGTCCATCTTTATTAATCCTTTAGGTGCTAAAGCTGCGCATACATTATATATGACAAACCAAACAAGCCCAGAACAGACTGCTGAATTATGTCTGAGATTTCCCCTAATAATTATAACATTGAAATGCCTTTATTAAAAAGATTTGCTCAGATCAAGTGATCATCACCCATAATACAAGAATTTTCAATTGCTGTAATATTTCCTGTTGCTTTCACACAGTGACTTCTGTTCATTGCCTAGGACTGTAATGGCTAACCTATGGCACGCATGCCACGCCGAGCCCTCTCTGTGGCCACGCAGCCATAGGTCGCCGGTAGGGTGCCCAGCAGTGTATTCACCGTGAGGCTAACAAGGCAGTGCCGCCCAAGGCACAAAGGCACAAAGAGCTGGTCACCCCAAGAGGCGGACGGCAGCTTATATTGTGGTCTTGCGGTGATGGAGTGCTGTAGCCTGAGCTCTTACTGCTCAGCTCCCTCGCGCACCACTTAGTGATGCCAGGAGCCGGAATATGACGTCAGACCAGCTCCTGGCATCGCTAAGCGATGCGCGAGGGAGCTGAGCAGTAAGATCAGAGCTTCCTCACCGCCTACTCTGCCAGTTCGCCCCCTGCCTGCCTGTCCAGCAGCACAAGCAGCCCCTGCAGCCTCACTGGATCCCAGGTGAGGAATCCACTCCAGTTCTCCCACGGAGGCTGGTTGGAGTTAAATTAAAATTAAAATAAATAAATAATAATAATAGTAATTTGTGAGTGTTGGGGGAAATGTGTATGAGTGTGTGTCTGTCAGTTAATGTGTGTGTATGTCTGTCAGTGGGTGTGTCTGTGAGTGTGTGTGTCTGTCAGTCACTCTGTGTCTGTCAGTGAGTGTGTGTCTGTCTGTGAGTAAGTGTGTGTCTGTGAGTGTGTGTGTCAGTCACTCTGTGTCTGTCAGTGAGTGTGTGTGTCTGTGAGTAAGTGTGTGTCTGTGAGTGTGTGTGTCAGTCACTGTGTGAGTGTGTTTATGAGTGTCAGTGATACACTATATATGTGAGTGTATGTGTATCTGTGAGTGTCATTGTGTATAATTGTCTTGTTTAATTGCCGTGTTGGCACTTTGAGGAAAAAAGTTGGTTTGTATTGTGGTTTGGGCACTCTGGCTCAAAAATGTTTGCCATCACTGGCGTAGGAGTACTATAGATGTTCAAATATTTTAAATTTTTTATTTTAATTTTTTTTAATGTAAATTATTTTTTTATTTTGACAGCAATTCTCCATTACAGGTGTGCCCTAAATAGTTCTACAATTCTGTTCATGTTTTATGAATATTTTAAAATCTTCTAAATATCTTCTAAATCTTCGATGACAATTCAAAAAATCTGTAACACAGAGTAGTTACCCTCATATTTTTCGAGCTATGATATACTACCCTATGAATTAAAAAAAATATTTTTTTCAGTTAATTCATTTTCCCAAAAGTGGACAAATTTCTTTTTACAGTTTATTTCCAGTAGGTGGCAGCAAATGGTCAAATTTAAACTTGTCTACATTAGGTAATGAATTTGTGCTTTGGACATAAATGCTTAATTTATTTAATAGTAATAGTTTCGTAACCAAAGTAAATAGTGTATATATGTGTGGAAAGATAACCTAGTTATGTTTGTAAGGTAGCTGTTAATTTCACAACCATGCCAATCACCAAATCTGTACAACTACAGGCACACCATTAACCTAGCAGCTTGAATTACTGATCACAAGTTAAAGGAATCTGATGTTAATATAACATTTTAAAATAAAATTGGGAGATATAAGAGATATTATTTATAAGTATACAGCATTTGGCTTTTCCGCAATGACACAATCCAAATGAAATGTAATAATGTAGAAAGGGGTACTGGGCCACTCAGTGGCGTAGAAATCCGGAGTTTATATACTCTTAAAGGAACACTCTACAGTCACAGTTTAGCTGATATACGCATACATTTTTCATGAATGTATTCATTGGAGGCAGGGGCGGGCTGGGCCGGGAGGCAATTTCCCCCCAGGCCGCCCCAAATCATTTTAAAACCGTCCGCTGCAGGGCCGGTCCTAATGCTGCAGCCGCCTGAGCGCTCTGTCATCCCCTCCCCTCCCCTTCCCTGTAGCGTGGCCGAGCTGCACTCCGGTCCGTGGTGCCCGGCCGGAGTGATAGGAAGGTGCACACTCAGTGTGCACTTCCTGTCAGTCCGGCCGGGTACAGGAAACAGAAACTCCTGTACCAGCGCGGAGTTTCTGTTTCCTGTACCCGGCCGGACTGACAGGGAGTGCACACTGAGTGTGCACCTTCCTATCACTCCGGCCGGGTACTGCGGACCGGAGAGGAGCTCGGCCACGCTAAAGGGAAGGGGAGGTGAGAGGGGGTAAGAAGAAGGAGGGGGGAGTAAGTAGAAGGGTGCGAGTAAGAAGAAGGAGGAGGGAGTAAGAAGAAAAAGAAGAGGGGGTAAGAAGAAGAAGGGGGGAGTAAGAA
>OW240914.1:306656120-306697032 GCA_933207985.1 Pelobates cultripes
CAAACACACACACTGCTTTTCTTACATACACACAGAAACACAATGCATCTCTTACAATCAATGCACACACATACAGACACACACCTTGCATCCCTTATGCATACAAACACAGATTCACACAATGCATCCCTTACACACAACAAGAAAAAACACAATACATCCCTTATACACAAATACACACTGCTTCCACTACACACAAACACACTGCATCACCTACACAAACTGGTATCCCTATACACTACATACCATAAGCACACATATTAGATCCTCTACAATAACACATAACACATCCCCTACACACTCCACTCCCTGTGAGCGAACTCATGGGTGGGTGGAACATATAAGTGGACGTATGAGTGGGCCTTATGGGCATACTCACCATCAGGCCCTGGGGTCCAGACCTTGAGCTGTGTAAGGGGCCCCCCAAAAAATGGAGCTTCTTCCAATTCTCCCAGAACATTGAATTTTGTGACCAGAGTTGCAAACAGCCTCCAGAGATCCTGTTCTACACCAGACCAGTGGAGCCAAACTGCCGCCAGAGCCCATCATCATCCTCATCTGGTTGTAAGTAGGCAATCTAGTATATTATTAGTGACACTAATCTATAATTTACCTCACATTAAAGGGACACTATAGCTTAATGAAGTGGTTCTGGTGTCTATAGCCGGTCCCTGTAGGCTTTTTAATGTAAACACACACTGTGTGCAGCACTGGCGTTAGTTCATATGGCAGATCATATGGGTGGGGCATTGTAATGTCACATGGGGGGCGGCAAATTTTTCTTTTGTCTAGGGCGGCAAAAATCTTTGCACCGGCTCAGATCCTGGGCAGGTTCACCAGTCTACTGGTGACCCACAGGAGGGGAGTGCACTGATTGCACTGCACTCTCCTCCTGCCCAGACCCGTCTTTACCGCAGTGCAAGTTGTGGTGACATTCTGTCATCAAACTAATATGGTGACCAGGGGTCATGTGACCAAGCTCATGTTTGCCTTTCTTACAGTGGGATAAGCTTTACCCTTTTGATATGGTAATTGGTAATTCAATACCTTTACAAGTCAGGAAAGAGATAACTATTTCCCCCTTTCTCCATTCCTCTCTGTTCCTTCTTGGCTGTGCTACAGAGCAGACGCCATGTGCTAGCATGGTGAACCATGTTACTCTCTGTTGCTTCCTTTTCTTCCTTGGTGGATGTGATGTTGAACTTGCAGCAGTGAGCCATTACTAGATGTGAAGGCCTAACCGTGGGTGAGATCAAACGTGTGGGGAAGGGGATTACTATATAGATAGATAGATTTAAAAAGGTTTGTTGCTCCGTGGGTCTGGGCTGTGTGTTTGTGATACATTTATAGTATTGTGTTGTTGCCTTTTAATAAATACCTTTTAATGTAGACGAACCTTGTGTAATATATATATATTAATTTGGTGATACACCACACAAGTGCCCTCTGCCCCTAATTTACAGTGGCTCACACTCACAACAAGCAATGCCTGGAGCCCTTTGCAGAGATGGGAACAAAGAGGTTCTGCGGCAGCTGGCCGTCCTGCAAGCATTACATTAACCAGCTGTTCCCCATGCAGCCACAGGTGGCACTGTGCTGGGAGAGTGTGATTACTCTTCACTTCCTCCCAGTCTACAGAGCAGCGCATGGGAGAGAGAGAGGAGGAGGCATGATTTAATCTTACAACAAATCCACTAAGCAAATCTTTATTAATTGGGGGGATCAGCTCTGTTTGCACAGTTTATTGGTGTTTACTCTGATGTCTGTATTAATATTGAGGGATTTCTAAGTAGTAACGTCAGTGTGTGTCAGCAGAGCCAGCCGTTGGGGTGTGCAAGCTGTGCGGTCACGCAGGATGCCATGACAACAGAGGCACCCGGCGGCCAACACAGCTCACAAGTTGTGGACCCCAGCATATTCAATTTAAACGATTCTCTAGTGGTCCACTGGTGCGCACGAGCAGTAGGTGCAGTCAGATCATACGATATGCTAACTTGAGTAAATAGCTTCTAGGTAGTTATTGGTTTATAACACTGCCATACAGTAACCCTTTACTGTATCTACCCTGTTGCCTCTCATTTTGTTAGTACAGCCTCACGGACTATGGGCCAATTCCCTATCCCGGACCCCATGTATTTTATATAGTTTCTACACGTTTCTCAATAAAGTATTTTTTATTTTATTTATTTTTACTTTCTACACCAGGGGATTCTATACCCCCCATGTGGGCATACCCTCAGTCGAGTGTGTTGTGGTAGATGGACCTTTGCTCTCCTCTCCAAACACCCTGATCTTTGGGATCTTTTCTATTAGCAGTCAGATCATATCCTCTCCCTCGTGGTTCCAGCGCTCAGTTAGTGAGTCAGAGCACAGGCTCAGAGATTCTCAGCCTGCGCTCTGACAACATTGAAAGTCAGAGCCGTGAAGGAGCGGGTATGGCAAAGAGCTACTGATTAGCATAACATCAATATCCGTTATAAAATCAGGAAAAGGTGGGCATGGATGGTGAACTGATTTGGTGGTGTATCTTAAAAGTGCTTACAAAAGCTGCAGTACTTATGCACTGCTGCTTTTGCAAGTCCTCCCCTTTTTACCTAGAAGAGACTGACAGTCTTTTCACAGGGAAAAAAAAACACATTCTCATTGAGAAGCCTCTGAAGGTCTTCCTCCGTGGAGATGCACGCTTGATTGTGCACGTTTCTGCCTGCTGCGAGTGTGCATATCGAGTGCAGTTACAGCAGTATGTGTCTAATCTGAGGTATGTGAAGGGGGAGGCAGGCGTTCTCTACTTTCAGCCACTTCCATTAGTTCAGTGGAACTAATGGAGAGAGGAAGAAACCTGATTGGCTGTCTGATTGACAACCAGGGGTTGATTAATTTATTATTTATAAAAGTGACGATTTCTCATATAAGTCGGCACTTTTATAAACTGTCATCATAATGGAATACTCCTCATTCGTAAAGCACTTTAGCAAGCTTCAATGGGCTGTAGTGGTTATAATGCTTGGAGTAACCCTTTAATTTAAATTCATTTTGAATTCACTCTGAATTGTAATTTTATTAAATAATTCTGTATGTCTAGTGATGATATTCGGAATGTAAACTTAGCAATTCAAATTTTGGGGGGAATAACTCACTAAGCAGTAAGCTTAAAAATAAATACTAACTATGCAGAAAAATAATTGGGTGGTTTTTAAAGAAAAAAATAGGTGCTATTTGAAGCATGGTGATAAATGACTACTGGTGTCCATGGCGATTGATCCTAACTTAGCACATAACTTCAGATTTGCACCTGTTTTTTGTCTTGATAAATTTACCCTCAAATTTGCTGAACTTTATATAAAATAGTCAATTTGTAAATATAGTTTAACAGGACATTATTAATTCAAATGTTTGTGTAAGCAAATTTGGACATCAATGTATCACAATCTACTTTTTTGTGATTAAAACACCAGAGTTATAAGTTTTGCTTAAAAATGATCTTTCGATTGTGTTTTGCTTTTTACCTTTTCAAATTATGTTGCATTCTTTAATTTGTGAAAGCAAACATGCTTTTTGGCAAAATCAAATAATTTGCACTGATGATTTTGGACAAGTCAGATATTAACTCGTTTTTTTCTTAACAATCCACTACTTGCAAACATCTCAAGTTGTCTGTGATACCCACCAGAAACCTATTTCCACTCGCTCCGTATGGTGTTTATTAACTATGATAAAGAGGATTGGGTGCAAAGTGCAACTTGACTCCTCGATAACATGCATATATCCTTGACTAATGAAAGTGTTAATATGATATGGGATAAAGAGTCAGTTGGTAATAAGGTTATGGATAGACACCATAAATCGTAAAAGTAAAAAAGATGTGAAATAGAACAGTGCTTCCCAACCTTTTTTGGACAAAAGTTAAACTTTAAAGGACCACTATAGTCACCCAGACAACTTCAGCTCAATGAAGTGGTCTGGGTGCCAGGTCCCCCAAGTTTAAATCCTTCAGATGTAAATATAACAGTTTCAGAAAAACTGCTATTTTTACATTGCAGGGTTAATCCAGCCTCTAGTGGTTGTGTTCCTGACGGCTGCTAGAGGCACCTCTGTGACGCTCGATGCGAAAATCACATTGAGCACGCAGAACATTCATAGGAAAGCATTGAGAAATGTTTTCATATGGGTGTTTTAAATGCGCGCGCAGCTCTGGCAGCGCATGCACATTCAGCTCCACTCAGGGCTGACGTCGGAGGGGGAGGAAATGGTCACCAGCGCCGAGGGAGCCTGGCACTGGATAAAGGTAAGTGGCTAAAGGGGTTCCTAAGGATTATATAGTGTCAGGAAAACAAGTTTGAAGTGGTCTGGGTGCCTAGAGTGGTCTTTTAAAACAATCTAAACAAACATATAATATAATTATTTCTTTACTGCTCCTTATCTTTTTCCCTCTATGGGTTATTTGTTCTCACTTCATCTGTGAGCCAAATGGCGCAACATAATATTTATATTTTGCAGTACGTTGATTGACTCATTTTCATATATTTTTGCCAAATATTTTATCACAAAGTGATTAGTCTGAACCAAAGTTTTCAACCTTGCACAAGTTTAATAAAAAGATTTTAAAAATGGCGCAACATAATATTATTAATTTGCAGTATATTGATTGGCCCATTTTCCTATATGTTTGCCAAATATTTTATCACAGAGTGATTAGTCCAAACAGGGCTGGACTGGGAAAAAAATTTGGCCCGGGCATATTTTTATCACAGCAGCCCACTAAGAAGGGGGCAGGGCTTTGTCATCAAAGTGAGCATGTTGGTTCAATGCTCTTCCAGGGCAGACCATGCGCAGAGCTCTGCTGTCGAGCTCTGGCATGAGAAAAAGGCCCTGTATTTGTTCTGCACAGTGCAAGCAAATTTAAGAACAGGCTTGCACCATGTTTCCTTGCAACATGTCTCTGGTGTCTCTATAAATGGGATACCTAGAGACAAAAGGGCCAGGAAAGAGTAGTGTGCATGTGTTTGGAGCCTTCTTGTGGGATTGCGTGTGGGTAGAGTGGGCTGATTGTGGTGTGGTATTGTGTAGTAAGGTTGGTTTTAGTCATGTTGTGTTTGTGGTGTAATGTAATGCATATGTGGCTAGGGGCTGTAGAGAGTGTGTGTAGGGGATGTAGCAAGTATGTTTATATGGGCTGTAGTGTGTGTGTAAATAAGTGATGTAGTGTTTGTAGGGGTTGTAGAGAGTGTGTGTTTAGGGAATGTTGTATGTGTTTGCTTACAAGGAATCTAGTATGTGTGTGTGTGTGTGTGTGTATAGGAGTCTAGTGTGTGTTTGAAGGGACCAGAATGTGAATAGGATATCTAGTGAGTGTGTGTATATAGAATGTGTGTGAGGGGTGCAGTGTGTGTGAGGGGTGCTGTAGTGTATATGTTTGGTAGTATTGTGTGTGTCTGTGTGTGTGTGTGTGTTTGTGGTGCAGTGTGTTCGGGGGTTCTGTGTGTATGTGTGAGGGGTGCAGTGGGTGTGTGTGAGGGGTGTAGTTTGTATGTGAGTGGTGCAGTATGTGTGTGTGTGAGGGGTAAAGTGTGTGTGATGGATCCTGTGAGTGTGAGGGGTGACGTGTGTGTGTGAAAGGGTGCTGTGTGTGATTGTGCTGTGTGTGACGCTCCGGATCTCACAAGAGGACCTGGCGAAGCTGCAAAATAGAGCTCCACCGGGTCCTCCTCTCCCTCCCCAGCCGCATGTCTGTGCAAGTGGGATGGTGATGGAGATCTTTGATCTCCCCACCGGCCCTTCATGGAAAACAATTTCCCCGGTGTGCCCGATGGCCAGTACTGGCCTGAGTCCGAACCAAGTTTTCAACCTTGCACAAGCTTAATAAAAAATGTTTGACAGCAAATCAGTTGTACGCACAATGTTGTGTATCATGCTTTATACCAGTACTTTTTTAAATACCTATGGTTTTATCAAGCTTTCAATAACCTTAATTTGCTCGCTTGCATTTGCATTCTTCTTTTTCATCTCTTTATAGAACACACCCTTTTTTATTCATTGAACTACCAAAATACTTTTATATAGGAAATGTATAGATTTGGCAGAGGAATCCTGATCTCAGGTCTGTAAGAATGGAATGAACAGATGTTAATATAGCCCACACGAGGTACTTGGAAGCAAACATCAGTTAAATTGGCTCTGTTATTACATATTGTCTCAGCCCATCATATACCACATTAAAACTAGCTGTATATTGTGTTGATACTTTTCAGTTTGTTTAGTTTGGTTTTTTAATGGAAAAATATATTTCTAACTAAGTCCTCTATTTAATATTATTGGATACACTCTTCGAGTGATTTAATATCTTTGGATACATTTCTGGAAGGATTTCTTGAAAATGTTAAAATATGAAAAAAATCTGAAAATATATATCAATATAAAACAAATCTAAATATTACAAAACTAAAATATTTTTTCATAGCATTAAATCATTTTAAATGATTATTCAAAAATATTAAATAATTTGAAAAGTTAATCCAACAATATTAAACCAAGGCCTAAGGTTTGTTTTCCCATGGTTATGTTGGGCAAAACGTACTGTCAAATAATTTAAAGAAACGTTTTTTCTTTTCTTCACTCAGTAGGATGCTGGGAGTTAATCAGCACATTTTAAAAGGTTGCTGAATATGTTGATGATTTAAGTGCGCGATTTTAGTGCACAATGTACAGATTTAATTTGTTATGTACCTGAAAGAGGCATTCTAGTTTACATATTTGTGGATGGCAAATTTATCTTTAAAAAAAAAAAAAATTGGTACAACTTTCTTAGAAAACAATGGAAAATTGAAAGAAAGTTTTAAAAACATTTTTTAAAAATGAACAAAACAGTGCTATTTTAAGACTATGACAGGTTTAGTCAGTCCTGAGACCTTAGTTTTCTAGGGAATGTCATTAAAGGAACAATATAGTCACGCAGACCACTTCATCGCATTGATGGGAGCTTGCGGTGTGCACTTTGGTGGTTGCAGATCACCCAATGTAGTAAGAGGGTCAGACAAAAGCTTGTCATTGGGTCTTTTCATCTCCCAACTTACTTATCTGTGAAGCTCCAGAGTGCGTGAAGCTCGAGAGTGCCTCCTTTGGGGAGCCTTGATTGTTCTGGGAGAATACCCACACTGCCATTCCTCATCACCCATTGTTGCCTCAGAGGCTTAGTGTGAAATCTGGCTATGAATGTTTAGGATTCTAAATTATCTTTTCTCCAGTTGGGTCAGAATACAATCCACTGGCTTCACAATGTATGTGCTCAATAATTAAGTTTATTTGTGCTCACAACAAAAAATGCAACATTTAGGCCTGTACGGCCTTAGTCATGCCAAAATAACTCCAGTTGAGGTCGAAAAATAACAAGGCAATGAGGCAGCAAAAACCGTAAAATAACCTAACGATGCAGGCATCAGTCATGTTTAAACCAGATTAATGTCCTTTAATTGAACAATTATTATAATATGATAGTATAATATCAATCTCATTCTTAGTAAAATACAGGAATATTATAGTTCTATCGGTCAGTATATCTGCTAAAATATACGCTGAAATCACAGTCTCCTTCAGTTTTTCAACTTGAAAGTGCAATTTGACATTTTTATTTCTATTTAGAATAGCAGCATATCTAATAAAAGAATTTTGTGACAGCTCGGTTTCCCTCGAAGCTAATACAGTTCACAGCTAATCTTTAAATACTTAGGTAGGAGACACAAAATATTAATATTAAATTTCAGATGTAAAAAGGTACATACATACCCCAAGGTGTAATGTGCCCTTTGTCAATTGTCATATGACAATGTGCTAAATAAAGTAAAGAAAACTCCTAAAAAAATAAATTAATAAAAAAAATAGAACATTTATAGAGTGGGATAGACTATAAAATATTTGACTTAAATGAAGCTGAAAAGTTCCATAGGGAATTTCAAAATAGGTTGTATTTGTCAAGCCATCTGGCACAGTCAGGAAGTTAAGAAGGTAGAATAGAGGGTAACTGAGTCCACATCCTGCCCAATAGGGGGGTCATCTAAAGCTCTGGATAATCAGCTGATTATTCATAGCTTTTTATTTAAAAGCTGAAAGAATCTGACTTAAATCTGGATACCTACTGGTAGGTGTTCAGAGATAATTCTCTGCAGTTCAGATGGGATTAGATTAAGTTTACTAATAGGTTCACAGAACATCAATGCAGTTTTAGAAATACAATATTGTACTACTGGGCCCATCCATACATAGGCTTATGTATAGTACAAAAGGCAAAATCTAGGGGAAATCTAGCCTAGCTCACATTAGTTAAATCCTGGGTTGATGAATTTCACCTAAATGATTTTCATTTTTAGCCCCCCCCCCCCCACCCCTCCCTCTTATAACTTAAGATACCTGTCTATACTCCCATTTATTTTTAAAATTAATATTAAGTATTTTGAAATAATAACATTGGAATTACAAATTATATAACATATAGTCGTCCTTGATTTTTAATTAATATCTATTTTAAAAAACATGTGACTGCACCCATTTCAGGCATTTCTGGAGTAAAGTAAAATTGCCCCTTACTGCCATCTGATTGGTCGGTTTTACAAGTCACCCAGTCTTATTGAGGGAAACTCAAGACAGCTGAGGACATACATAAAAGCCTCGCCTGCGTGAATTTGAAGTTAGTGTGGCACTAAACAGCCATCCAGCTGTAAGGACTGAATTAAGTATTCCCTGGTGCTACTGTTATTATGAAGGACATCATCTGTATCTGGCCTTCATTGGAGCCCTACACAGTATGTCATCCCACAACTCCCCTACCTTTAAACGTAGTGGAGGAAGATGATGAAGGCCACATGTTACTTCTAACTTTTTTTAGTAATTGGGTCCATTCGGCAGAGCTTTTATGCCAAAAAAATTAATTTATTTAAACCTTTGAACCAGCAATGTCACTACTAAAATAATTTAGTATACGTTTGTTTATTTATTTATACAGTCAAGCATGCAGACAAGTATCAAAGAATCTGCGATAACCTTTGCTTGACCTCCGATTTTTTTAAATCTAGAAGTACTAAGATCAGCTGGCGAGTACCAAATTGGAAATGTTGGCTATAGAGTACATTTGCATGCGCTGTGTTATCAATTCCACTATAATATTTTAGTGAAACAGTGATAGGAGGACTAGCAAGGGGACAATTGTCTTCTAGGCCACTAGCGTTCAGTAATTGTGGACTACAGCCATTCTTCTGTGCATTAAAACAGCATATACATTGAGATGTTGTTGAAATAGTACTGCAGGAATAAAGCAGCAGGTATAATTATGGATAGATAGGTTTCTGGATAGGCTGGTAGCTCATAATTCCTATTTTATCCAGGTCTGGACTGGCCCAATCGGATATTTCCCAGTGGGCTGCAGCATCTGACAATGATGAGGTTGTCAGACTATTTACCTCCCAACATTTCAGATGGACAGAGAGGGGCACTTTAATTTTAGGGGTATGAATGGTGGGGTTAATCTGATAAAATTTAGATAACTAATAACAGTGTGTGCAACTAAAATGAAATAAATAACAAGAACAATGTATCGTATATGCACAGACTGATTTCTAAACATATTTATTGTAATGTAAAGACATATTACTGTGAATATTATTGATGTGGAGCTCTGTTATAAAGCCAGACACAGCAACAATGTTAAGCTCCTAGAAAATAAACATTAGGACAGAAATGAGTGACATAGGATTTGGATCCAAAATACGAACTGTCCCTCCTAAGTAGGGACACTTGGTCGGTATTTAAAGTATGTTTGATATCCCTGGCGGTTTTGCAAGTGTCCACAGAGTGAGGTGAAACAATGCTCACTCATAAAACATGCTAGTTTTCACTGGTGGCAGTGGAAACATGAGAAAGAGAGTTTATACCTATCAGGCATGCTCAGAGATCTAAATTCTCAAGCACACTGTGATTATATGGATGCAGATATATGACGTCACACCTTGAAACTATGGATGGAGATATAAGTGACACCTTGAAAGTCTAGCAGTGTCCATCTGGCTGACCCATATATTGCATGCTTTGAGTAGGACTGTCCTCAAAGAGATGAGAGATTCTGTGCTTCATGTGTATTTGTCCCCAAGGCCGAACATTGCTAGCCATCTATGCTAATAGTACTTGTTTGTAGTTTGCTTGCTTTTGGAGTCCTTTGTATAAGTTTAGGGTAGGTGTTCTGCTCACGCAATAAAACTGCATATTTGCAGTCACCTTTTAACCTCTTATAGTGATTGTAATGGTAAGAATTTCTCCCACTAATAATCCCTGCATGATAAATGATGTCACATGTTCGTGAAGTCAAGGATTGTGCAGAGGCACTTCTTAAGGCAGGGCCAATTGTCCTCTCCCTTTCCCAATTAGGTCCACACCTAATAACTTGCTAATTATCCAACTGAAAATAAGTACCGTAAAATAAATGTTTCTATATGCCTGGTGTTCTCTACTGCAAAAAATGGTATCCAAAACCTCATTTTAATGTCTATACTTTTTAAAGAAAAGTGTTAGTATTGCTAATTAAGTAAAATATTTTTTTTTTTTTGCTAATTAGACTTAAGGTGTGTTTGATAGATAGTTACAATATTTAATAAAAGTTCTTATTCTTTAAAAGGGGTGTCAATCCTTGTGAAACGTGTGCATCTATGATGTTACAGATAAGAAATCTGAAGATTAAAAGCAGTATATGATACACAGAATAAAAGAAATATAGACAGAATAAAAGAAGTATACACGTACAATAAGATATAAATGTGCTGTATAACACTTGGATGGATGAAGTAATAGAAAGGCAGATGCTCGTTTGTAAAATAGCAGATGCTTAGCATATGTAAAGCAGAGCTAAGCGATGATTGTCAGATATAACAAAGTTACACACATACAGCAGAATTTTTTCTTATTAAAAATGACGAGAAATAAGATTAAGCAGCTGGGTTACTAATACCTTGAAATAATTTGTTCCCCTCAATATAAAAAAATAGTTGTGTTTGGAAAATGTAAATTGCTATATTAACTGTTTAGCAATGTCACATGACAATTTGCCATAGGTGACAATATAGCAAGATCATGTGGGTATCTTGGAAATAATGTCCTACAAATGTCCTATGTTTTATATTCCAGAAATTCAAATCTAAATTCATATGTGTCTAGTGAAACATTTCTGATTATCACACATATAACATAGAGACGAATAACCTAGATTAATTTGCAACTTTATAACCTTCATGTGACAGTGACAATGGAGCTTCCAAGTGTTCACACTTATCATTTATTCTAATTCTAATGTTTTTATTAAAGGGACACTATAGGCATCCAGACCACTTCAGCCCATTGAAGTGGTTTGGGTGCCAACTCCCATCACCCTTAACCCTGCAAGTGTAATTATTGCGGTTTTTATAAACTGTAATAATTACCTTGCAGGGTTAAGTCTACCAGACAGCCACTAGAGGGACTTCCGGCTTCTTATACGACTTTTGGTCGTCAATGCACATGGACCTCCAGCTTTGCCGGAATCCCCGTAGGAAAGCATTGAATAATGCTATCCTATGGGGAGGTCTAATATGTGCATGCGGCCATTGCCGCACGTGTGCATTAGTTCTCCCCCGCCAGCTGACGTCGGCACTGGATTCAGGTAAGTGATTGATTTTTAACCCCTTAAGCTGCGCCGGAGGGGGCGCAGGAGGGTGGGGGGGGGGCACTCCATGATTCTACAGTGCCAGGAAATGGGTTTGTTTTCCTAGCACTAGAGAACACCTTTAAGGTCAGAGTAAAAGAAATATACATAAAAGATAACCAGCCATTGAGGTAACTGCAATACTAATCCCAAAAACAGTGATAACAGCTAATCGCAGGATTTAAAGGGACTCTAACTAGTTAAGCTTCAATTAAGGCTAATAAGCTCATATACCTGTGGTTAATTTATTTTCTTTCAATTCTGTGTAGTTTTCCTGCAGTGCTGTAAAATGTTTTGCTGTTTTCAGCAATGTAACCCAGCCTTCTTAAACACTTCCCTCTCAAATTTCAACATGTTCCTGATTCCCAGTCTCTGAAAGAAACTTAACTTTTATAATAGAGGCATGTCTTCTCTAGTGTAAAGAATACTCACAGCACAGGCTGCACTGCAGAGACAAGGCTAGAGCCCATCTGTGCTCATCTCCCTTCATCTCTCCCTGTAATGCAAGTAATAAATTCTCCACCAGCCCCTGTCAGCCAACCTCCCTACCCACTGTTAAAGGACCGCTATAGTCACCCAGACCACTTCAGCTTAATGAAGTGGTCTGGGTGCCTGGTCCAGCTAGGGTTAACCCTTTTTTTTTTATAAACATAGCAGTTTCAGAGAAACTGCTATGTTTATAAATAGGTTAATCCTGCCTCTAAAGCCTCTAGTTTCTGTCTCATTGACAGCCGCTAGAGGCGTTTGCGTGAAAATCACAGTGAGAAGACGCAAGCGTCCATAGGAAAGCATTATGAATGCTTTCCTATGAGACTGGCTGAATGTGCACGCAGCTCCTGCCGCGCATGCACATTCAGCCAAAGAGGAGGAGAGGAGGCGGGGAGGAGGAGGAGAGCTCCCCGCTCAGCGCTGGAGAAAGAGGTAGGTTTAACCCCTTCCTCACCCCAGAGCCTGGCGGGAGGGGGTCACCCTCAGGGCACTATAGTGCCAGGAAAACGAGTATGTGTTCCTGACACTATAGTGGTCCTTTAACCCCTTCCCTATCTGCCAACCTCCCTACCCACTTTTAACTCCTTCTCTCACAGTTCTTGTCAGCCAATCTCACAACCCACTGTTAACCTCTTAATTGCCTGCCACCCTCACTACCCACTGTTTACCCCTTTCCTGCCAGCTAAACTTACTGCCAACTGTTAAACACTTCATCAGAATAAAAAAAAGCCTAATCAAAATCCAGGAGAATTGATTTGTCCATTTATTTTCCAGATGGAAACATTCTTTTGGGTGTAGATTAAAAGGCTTTTGATTCAGAAAAATCTATTCATAAATGGATGAAAGAAAATTTTAAACATACCTAAAAAAAGACAGTACCACTTTAATTATGACAATCATAGCATACTACTGAATGGACTAAAATATATCTGACACCAATATTTGGAATGATTAAAAAAACAAATGACAAGAAAAACTGAATAGCAATATTTCCTTCTGTTTCCAAAAATGCAAATAAATTGTAAATGTAATTGTTGAAATAAGTAAATGACACTAATTAGAGAAAGTGAATATAACTCTTTCAATGCACGATGATGTACTTTAACTGAATGGCAAGCAGCTGTGATAAACCAGATATCAGTAACCAATGAGAAGCTATAATTAAGCAGGAAAAATTTAGCAAGTCTTCAATAAAAGGTATCAGTTTATGCAGAGTGTCTTGAATTCACGCTTTCCTCTTCCTTTGGCACCAGGAAACTGTCGGATAGCATGTACTCTAACACATAATGGCTTATTGATTATATATGGTGTTCTACTAGATTGCTAGTGTTTATCTGGGATCTGAATACAGAATGCTTGCTCATGGTGGTTTACTGATAGAAATGAAATTACTGTATATACTCGAGTATAAGTCGACCCGAATATAAGCCGAGGCCCCTAATTTTACCACAAAAAAACTGGGAAATCTTATTGACTCGAGTATAAGCCTAGGGTGGGAAATGCAGCAGCTACAGGTAAATTTCTAAATAAAATTAGATCCCCCAACTGCCGACCGGAATGGCAGCACAGTAGCAGAGCTCCGGCGAGGAAGGCACTCAATCCGCGGACATCGGGCTAATATACAAACATGGGACACCCCAAACGCACGCCCTCATCCCAGAGAACAACAGGGAGGTCAGTGGCAGCAAAAACCGGAGCCCTGACGAAATATTTCAGGGACTCCAAGGAGGCTCACGACAGCATGGTAGGCCCCAATATGGCGCCGGACTCGCCAGGCACTACATCCCCTCCCTCTAGCCCAGCTGAATCTGCAGGCTCCCTGGTACTACAAGACCCAGACCTAAAAGGTATACTACAAAATCTACCATCTAAGCAGGATATAGCCAACATGCTGGGGAAACTAGAAGCTGCATTTCAGACTAAACTGGAAAGTGTGGGAGCTGATATAAGGCATACTAAAGATAGAGTGAGCACACTGGAGGATGACAGGGATGCAATACAACTCCAAGTGTCACACATCCAATCTGTTATGGAAGCACACTCTGCACAGGCGTTTGATATACAGCGCTCATTAGACGATATGGATAACAGAGGTAGACGAAATAATCTCAGATTAAAAGGGCTACCTGAACAAGATACAGAAAATCTAACAGAGGTACTGCAAGAAATATTTAATCTCCTCATGGGAAAACAAGCTGATACACCAATCATGTTTGATAGGGCGCACAGAGCACTGCGCCCCAGAGGTGCGCCAGCGGACAAACCCAGAGACGTAATCTGCCGTCTGCACTATTACTCCCAAAAGGACGACATACTCAAAGCTCTAAGACAAGCCTCCCAGCCTTTACTATATAAAGATGCTCCAATCTCGATCTACCCTGACCTATCCTGGCTGACGCTGCAGGCAAGACGGACTCTCAAACCTATAACAGACATCCTACGACAATGCAACATCAGGTACCGATGGGGTTTCCCCCTGGCGCTAAGTGTTAACCACCAAGGCAAAGTATTCACCATCAACTCCACTCATGATGTTCCCGTCTTTTTACAAGCATTGGACTTACCGGATACAAGAGTACCCGACTGGTATGGACTGCCACAACCACTACAAAGGGAACCACTACAACAGCGCACAAGATGGCAACAAACGCCGAAAAGACGGAGGCCAGAACAAGCACTCTCCAGGGCGTCCACACCAAGGGGAGGCCCCACAAATATGTACTGACCTCCACGCTCCCAAACCAACGCACACCATGAACATACAGTAACACCAGAAGACCGCTAACATTTTTGCTGCAAATACTCCTCACGCTCCTCATCCCAGTGAGCAATTGGACTACCACGGGTAGCGGGGCCTTGGGAGGGTGGCTCCCCCCCTCCCCAACGGGGATCCGCGCCCCTAACGCTACCGAACCCATTCGACAACCGCAAGTATTTTTAATATGCATATGCAATGACTACACTAGCTAAAGCCCAGGGGCCATAGTAACTACAACACCCATATGGCCACGTGAATGACATTTCTGTAGGAAGGATGGGGTCTTGGGGAGGCGGCCACCCGGCTGGGTGCCCGTGTCCCCGACGCCACCTGACCGATTAGACGCTCTGGGCTGGATACTTATATCCAATCTCTCAAATAGAAAGGTTCGACAACCGCAAGCATTTTTAATATGCATATGCACTGATGACACTAGCTAAAGCCCAGGGGCCATAGTAACTGCAACACCCATATGGCCACGTGAATGACATTTCTGTAGGAATGATGGGGTCTTGGGGAGGCGGCCACCCGGCTGGGTGCCCGTGTCCCCGACACCACCTGACCGATTAGTCGCTCTGGGCTGGATACTTATATTCAATCTCTAATAGAAAGGTTATATGTACACATCACCCTACTGCTACCTGTGAATCTCAAAACTCTCCATCACGCTCGTACGAGCTAGCCACACAGGGGGACAAGAGACACTGAGAGATAACAATCTCCTGGGGAATGTTAATGATTCATGTGAATTCTCTGTTATATGATTGATGTTATGTTTTAGCAGCTAAATGCCTACTTCGGGTGATACTGACATTGTCCCAGACACTGATTATGTATAATAACTTACATATTTAAACCCACTAGGTACAAGAACAAATATAGAGTGGATGAGGCCTCTCCCGGACTCAGAACCGTAGCGACTAAACCCCCCCCCCCAATCTGTCCATCCCCACCGGACGGGTAAATAGCCTATATAGGGGACGGCTATACATGCCCCAGAAATATCAGACCAACATCTGATAACAGTCAGGTAACCACTGACTGTGCGGTGCCAAAAAGGACCCCATCTAGATAGGCCCCCCTAGACTGGGTCAGACACCGTCGATTGATTTAATACTACCAAACCTTGTACGTTATTATCGCAACTGTATATAGTTATTGTTCTTTTTGCTTTTCTTTTTATTTCATATTCCCATTGGTTGTTATATATTATTGAAATTGTTACACGACACAGATACCACTGACTAATATACGACCACTGACAGCAATGGCACAGACACAGACGACTGCCACACCAGCACAGCAGATACGGATATGTACGATCAATGTAAGAGGATTAAATATACCGGAAAAGCACACACAAACCCTGATGGAGCTACATCGGCTCAGAGCTTATGTGGCCTTCCTGCAGGAAACCCACTTTAGGAAACATATCGCCCCCTCTCTAAGAGACAATAGGTATCCCCATGGCTTCTTCAGTGACTACACACATGCTAAGTCCAGAGGGGTGGCGATACTGATATCGGCAAAACTTCCCTTTACATATCATTCTCATGAGGCAGATGACAGCGGGAGACTACTTATGGTAAAGGGACAAATAGGCTCCAATATGGTAACCTTCGCGAACCTATACTTACCTAATGGGAAACAGGGGAACGCACTCAGGAAATATCTACGTAGAATAGAAAATTTCACAGAAGGAATATTAGTAGCAGGGGGTAATGTAAACGTCTCCCTTGACTCCACCCTTGACACGACTTCACAAATAAGGACCTACCAAACCCATACACGACGTCAGATTCAAAAACTCTTAGACGAGGCCCAACTATATGACTGTTGGAGAACACTTCACCCAACATCCAGAGACTTCTCCTTTTAATCCCCCATAATGGGCTCCTACTCGAGGATAGATATGCTCTTCATGCCACACAGATTTCTACACCTCATACAAAAAACTAGTTATGGTCCCATCACATGGTCGGACCATGCACCCTTAACACTGGAGATTCAGATCCCCTCCTTACCACTTACATCTTTCCACTGGAAGCTAAATGACTTATTACTCAACGACGCCACAATCACCAATAAAATAAGGGATACACTTACAAACTATTTTTTAGATAACAATGACCCGAATATGTCCCCTACGGTAATATGGGAAGCACACAAGTGTGTACTAAGAGGCGAGATAATTGCGTTAGCCTCCAAGCAGAAAAAGCTCAGGGAACTCAGAATTAAAGAACTCACGCAAGAAATACGGCGTTTGGAGACAGCCCACAAAACCAATAATACGATAGACCTCTACATACAGCTGACAGACAGATGCACGAAACTACAACATCTCCTGAATGCCTCAGTCAAGAGGAAATTACTACTCACCAGACACTCCTTCTACACACAAGGGGGGAAATGTGGCCGCCTCCTAGCTAATGCACTCAAAAAAAAAAGACAAAACACATTCATATCCCATATAAAGACACCATCAGGTACACTAACCGCCATGCTCCCAGATATCACGAAAGCCTTTCACGATTACTACTCAACTTTATACCACCTTTCTGACAAGTCACCGCCCAAAGAAGTAATAGATAAATTCCTATTGTCCAGAATAAAGCGTATGATACCTACCTAAGACGCTCAATCCTTGGAAGCACCCATCACTTCAGACGAGTTTAGGGCAGCGGTGAGGCATCTACCAGTGGGCAAGAGTCCAGGACCAGATGGTTTCACAGCTAAATATTACAAGCTCTTCGCCTCCACACTGAGCGTACCTTTCACAACGGCATTCAATGCTCTAACAACACACACCACCCTGCCTGGCTCAGCCTTGGAAGCCCACATTACCCTAATCCCCAAACCTGGTAAGGATCCCACCGACTGTGGAAGCTACCGCCCCATATCCCTTATCAATATCGACCTAAAGATTTTTACGAAAATCTTAGCAAACAGGCTACGTCCTCTCCTCCAACTTCTCATACACCCAGACCAATCAGGATTCGTCCCAAACAGAGAGGCTAAACATAACACCAATAAAATACTGAACCTGATCCATTTCTCTCAACACACCCCCACACAAAGCGTCATCTTCTCGGTGGATTGGGCTTTTCTCCTAGCCACACTGACAGCGTTGGGCCTTGGCCCAAACTGGATCCGGTGGATCCAATCCATATATTCAAACCCAACCGCTAAAATTCGAATTAATGGCCAACTTTCGCCACCTGTGCAAATATACAATGGAACAAGACAGGGGTGCCCTCTATCCCCATTACTCTTCATACTAGTCCTAGAACCGTTCCTACAAGGAGTGAGAGACAACCCTGACATACAGGGATTCCGTATAAACAACCAAGAATATAAGGCTTCTGCTTTTGCAGATGACCTGTTATTTACGATAATGGACCCAACCACTTCCATGGGCCCCTTAGTGGAAGAGTTAGAGCAATACCAACTAGTGTCCAACTTTAAAGTTAACTTCACCAAAAGTGAAATCCTCCCTTTACGAATAGACCCTCACAACGCTAACTCTCTTAAAGCTCGATTCCCTTTCAAGTGGACAAACACAGCGATAAAATACTTAGGAGTACAACTCCCGAAGAACCTCTCCTCCCTATACTCTCTCAACTATAAACCTCTCTTAGAAACAATCACCCAAGATCTAGCACAATGGTCGAAACCCCACTTTGGATGGCTCTGTAGGGTGAACATCCTAAAGATGACCATTCTACCCAAAATACTTTACCTCCTACAAGTATTACCAATCGCACTCCCAAAAGCCTTCTTCTCTACGGTGAGAAGGCTCTTCTCGGAATTCATTTGGGCGCACAAACGCCCTCGACTCAGTTACACCACTCTGACCAAAAGGAAAAACAGAGGGGGCCTGGGCTTACCTGATATTGAAACCTACTATAAGGCAGTCATACTACAGCGTATATACGAATGGACAGCACCGCACCCGCACAGACAATGGCGAACTATAGAAGAGACATTCCTCTCCACACACGCACACAATGTAGTCTGGCACCCCAAAGGGCGAATGCTACAGAAGCCGCCCTTCTCCCAACACCCGACCATCACTCCCGCACTGAAGGTATGGAACCAAATCAGGGCCTCCCAAGTACTATCCCCACACCCATCCCCGCGATACCCGATATCAAACAACCCTCTTTTTCCCCCGGGCTGTCAAACCCAATTCCTACAACATAACACACAATCACAACAACTTACACTACAAGATGTGATACAAGAGGGAAACATTAAACCAGTGACAGACCTCATAGTTGACTCCCAGATAACAACGATTCATACTTTCCAACACGCACAATTGACACACTTTCTTAAGGCCCACAATACCCTCCTAACGACACTCCGGCCACAGACTGAGTTCGAAACTTTATGCCAAACGCAGGGGATCAAAAGCAAACACCTCTCAACTATGTACAAACTCCTCCAAAAAGACAACAATACTAGTTTCCCACCCTTCACACAAACATGGGTGTCCGACCTGAACACATCAATTCCTGACCCCGATTGGATGAAAATTCTAACCAAGGCCCACTCTACTACAACAAATAATACCATACAAGAAAGTAACTACAAAAAAATTACCAGATGGCATTATACACCAGACAAATTGAGTAAAATCTACCCAAACACCCGTAACTCTTGTTGGAGATGCAATCATACCCCAGCTACATCAGCACACATATGGTGGTCTTGCCCTATAATAAATGCATTCTGGAAAAAAATCTCAGACCTGATTAAAAACATCACAGACATCTCATTACCCTTTCTCCCAGAATCATACCTATTCTTGCTGCCCTCCACCGACATCCCTAAGCCACAACTCCACCTCATCCACCATCTACTGACGGCAGCAAACTTACTAATACCTATAAAATGGAAACAGACCCTCGCACCCTCAGTTAGGGAATGGATACAAAAAGTGGAGGAGACTAGGGTTATGGAAGAACTCACCTTCTCACTCACCCATAGATACTCACATTATAAACAAACCTGGGAACCTTGGAACCTATTTCTAGACAGAAACAATCAGGAGTAGGGAAAGGGACACAACCGAGAACACTCCACGGTAAGACCGAAAGTTAACACTATGCACAATAGCTGCAGACCTTGACAAAAACCTTACAACAAGGACGAACCTAACAATCTCTCTAGTCACTGATATCACACACGAATTCTGACGCAGACAACATAGACTGGATACACATTCGTACTATCTCCGATACATATAGTTATTTGATTATGCCATTGTAAACCGAAATGAAGCCACATCATATACACTGTTGGTATATTGTCTACGCACTGTTACGTTCTACGAAACCAATGATACTGTTAACCCATTCTCAAAATGACAAACTGTTATATAATCATCCTGACGGGTCTAGCAATTTGTGAAACGATTGTTGTTCATCTACACAAACTGAAATATGAGAAACGATTGTTGTTCATCTTTACATACTAAAACAGGAGAAATGATTGTTATTCATTTATGCATACTGAAAAAAAAAATATATAAAAAAAAAAAAAAAAAAAAAAATTAGATCCCAATAAAATTACATTAATTGAATATTTATTTACAGTGTGTGTATATAATGAATGCAGTATATATAATGCAGTGTGTGTTTTTGTGAATGCTGTATGTGTGTATATAATGCAGTGTGTGTGTATATAATGCAGTGTGTGTTTGTGTGAATGCAGTGTGTGTCTATAATGCAGTTTGTGTTTGTGTGAATGCAGTGTGTGTATATAATGCATTGTGTGTGTGAATGCAGTGTGTGTGTGTGTGTGTGTGTTTGTGTAGTGTGTGTAAACTGGGTGAGGGGAGGGCATTTTTATTATTTTAATTTTTTTTATTCTAATATTATTATGTTAATATTATTATTATTTAATTTTAATATTATTATTTTAATATTATTATTACATTTTAATATTATTATTATTATATTTTAATATTTGTATTATTTTTTATTTAATTGTTTTTTGTCCTCCCTCCCTGCTTGTTGCCTGGCCAGGGAGGGGGGCTATGTTAATTCCTGGTGGTCCAGTGGATGGGCTGTACAGTGGGGGGGCTGGCAGCGAGCTGTTACCTTTACAGCAGCTCCTGTCAGCTCCCTTCTCCTCCGTGCAGCTCCCCTGTCAGCTCCGTTCTGCTTACAGTGTAAGTCTTGCAGCCTGTGTGCCGTGCGGAGCATTGCCACGGTAACCCGTGGCAACGCTCTGACCGCCGCGGGTGTCGCGAGATTTAAAAAAATGTGCCGAAAAACTCAGCTTATACTCGAGTATATACGGTAGTCCTCACATCATTATACACTTTTATAGAAGGTAACCCTTAAAAATATAGGTGATAAATGGCTACCATATGCATCCCCTCTGCACTATACACCCCCATCATAGCTTTGCCTCCATTTACTATTTCTTGCCCTAGGAGTGAGATCTTTAAGTATACCAACGTGGTATTTCACAGTAAAAGGTACGTTTCTTTGCAATCTAGTTTTGTGAATGGGCAGTCACAGATTGTCTTAAATAGTTTGTTCATTGTTTGAAATAGTTATTAAAATATATACGATTATTCCTACTGCTTATCACTAAGATATATGTTACCACTTTATGTAAATAGAGGATGCATAATGGAGAACCATGTATCATATGTTCCAGTTGATATAGGAGGAGACGTTAAGAGAATAATGCTTATATTACACAAAGAACTGTTTTTAGCGAAGTCGGCACTGCATGCTGATAGACTCAGTGACATGATTAGTAAAAACTGCATATAGGAAAAGCTAATTTTTTTTTAAAATACTGTAATATACTTTGATTATGCAAAAACTGTATAATGAACATATTGAGGATCCTTGATAATGGTATTTTATTAGCTGAATAATATTCTACAGTCTGAGGCAGGACCTTTAGTCAAAAAAAAAAGATGACTTTTTGGAAAAACCAATTGGGACTTTTTAAAAAATTAACACACCAGCTTTAATAATGACATATAAAGTACATATCCAAACAGAAAACCATATATTCAATCATTTAGTTTTTTTCAATTTCTCAAAAAGAAACACGTTATAATGTTGTGTCACTTGACAATAACAACACACTTTATAAAAATGTATTGCAGTCCTTAATTGTATTGCAATCCTTAACTTATAAATTCTAGTGAGCCATTGGTTGTTATTTAATTAGCTATTCAGCAGTACATCAATATAGGCTGCGGATTATAGTGCTCACAAGGATTCCTGATACATTTTCCAAGTATGTGAATTTCTTAATTCTTGTGCAAGATCCAAATATGTTTTGCTCATTAGGCAGACAACAGCACATTATCGGATGAGAGAGAACTATCAGTCTAAGTGGCTTGGGGTATCTCAAAATTTTATTGTTCTCATGAATATATTTCTTTTAACACTCAGTAACCTTTAGTTTCGGGACACCGCTGTAGCAAACAATACAAACGTTTCTAGCAAGGCCACTTATAAAGGTATTATGGAGCACTCAAATAACATGAGAGGTGAGTCATACACATTGATTCTAGTTACGTATCAGATTATTTTACCACTAAGGCATGTGAACAGGAATTTAGTGGTCATGGATAATTATATTAGTTTGAAGGTATATCAGGCAACCATGGACCACAAACAGTTAACACACAACAATGTTAACAGTTAATACCATGATTTAGTCTATCATCTCCCCTGTCTGTTGAAGAGGATCCCACAAGACTTAGAGCACCTCATTCTAGAGAGTTAACAAGCACAGTTTTCCAGACTTACTCCTGAGAATTGCCTACAGGATGACCTTGAGCAAGGTTGAATGTGAAGGTGGATGTGTAGCTGTTCAGTTACTATGTAATGATGTTTGTCAGGTAGTCTGCAAAGCAACAGACAGCATAGTGTATGATAATGTTTGCTCACCCTGAGCACTACAAATGCTTGGGGTGTTGTTTCGTCAGTGGAACTTCTCTGCTTGAATTGGTAATGTCTGTGATATCCAGCTCAGACAAGTTTCCAACTGTGACCTAAATTCACCCTATCATTGCTGAATGCATTCTTTGCCATAAGGTTATTGGAACAGTAATGTCTTCATCACAAGCAGTATTCACTGATGCTAAATAATAAGATGTAGAAATAACTTTAAAAAATATATACTTCAGAGATGTATTTTAACTCATCCAACGTTGAAATATGTAATAGGGATAGGCATGTTTAAAAGGTACCTTTTATGACAACTACAACTTAATAGTAAATGATAGCTAATTACATTTCAATTATGCATTGTGCTAGCAGAATTGTCTAGATTTCTCTAAATTCAGAGGTTAAAAACAAGTAATTCCCCCCTCATCCCATCAGTTCAGTCTGTGCCAAACCTGTGCCGAATGACACAGAAATAAGAGGCTGTGCTCTGCATGTCTGTTATCAGGAAAATCCTCCTCCCCTGGGCATCTCCCCTGCTTGAATTCAGCATATGGGAAATTAAATAAAACCCCTTTAATAAAACAATACAATAAAACAAGTTTTGCTTTTTATTAGACTATTTAGTTTAACCCCCCAAAAAATAATAATATCATAATAATATCAGCATAAAAAAGTGCAATCTAAATAAGTGATGAACATTGCAGCCTAGGAGACAGAACCCTCTCTTATGGTTCTACAAATATGGTATGTAGGGAAAAACAGTATACCAAGTATAACCTGTGTCTTAGGCACAAATCAGTAATATCAAAGTGCAATCACACAACACCACCTAATAGTAAACAAGTGTTAATAGTAATAAATCTGCTACCTGGAGTAAAAGTGTAGATGGACAATTGCACAAGTAAAGATACTCTGTGGTAGAGTAACAATAAAAAAGGGAAGAAAAAAAGAAGAAAAAAACATATAGTGTAGTATTTATTTTAACAATATAAAATACCATTGCAATTTTACCCTACTACGGAGTACGCTCGGAGCCAGGGACTCAGAGGTAAACTTTGTTAAGGATGATTTGCTCCTGACAAATAAAGCACTTCACTAAGCTGAAGGGTTTATATGTGTAGAGTGTCCCTTTAATGAAAATAAACTGTTGAGAGTCACCTTACCAGCCTGACTTTTTCTACTGAGCTTATGTCTTTAACAGGGTTCTTTACAAATATAAGACTTGTGGGGAATTCCAAGAAAATCTAAAGTGAATTTCAAATTTAAGGCCAAAGTAGAAGAAAGGGAGCAAAACTGAGTTGGAAAATTTTTCCAGTGTAGATATTTTGGCCTTGAAATTCATTTGGAATTCTTCACATTTTTAAATAACCCTGTAAATGTTTACATTTGCATACACCTGTACTATGACTTTTCAAAATCTTGAAGAAAGAAATTACACAATTTTACCACTCTACTGTAAAAACAATATCACATAATTTATTTGACAAGGAAATCTATCTGGCTTTCAAGGTGGCAATGGACGTAAGACACATCATTACAGACCAAGAAAACTAAGTCAAAATTAAAGTCTACAAGAAAGTGAATTGGAATCTATTGCCTTTCTCCCCAGAAAAAAAAAATCAATATTCCTTTTATTTCTTCAGAATGTCAACTGAATCTCTCCTAGAAATGTTCAAATTAAACAGCGCTAGCAGCAGTGAAATCATAAAAAGAAAAGGCTAAATGTGCTCTGCAAACTCTGGTAAAATTACATCTGTAAACCATTTTTTATTAGTTTTTATTTTATTGGTTTAATATCTTTTTTTTTATTCAGCACTCAACATGGGGTCGTTGATATCTATTTTACTTGGCAATCTAACATATTAAGATATAAAAAGGAACCCTTAAATATAATTCAACATGGAGATTCTACATAGTTCTGGTGTTGGAACCTAGACGTGCAGACTATAACACAATTGTGGCGAACAGAACCTCGCCACGGGCTTCTGGAGGAGCCTGATTGCCAGCCTCCTACCGAAAGACCATGGGCCCTTTAAAAACTTATGTAAACAGACTTGAATTTTCTAGACATAACCATTTCCATCAACAGGAATGGATCTTTGAAAACAACTCTTTTTAAGAAGCCAACAGCATCCAATGCATTCCTTAGTTGGGATAGCTTCCATCCTAGGCCTCTTAAACAAGGCATTCCTGTAGGACAATATCTGAGGGTACGTAGGAATTGTACAGACCTATCAGACTTTAAGGTAAAAGCAGCTTTACTGAGACAACAATTTCGGGAAAAAGGTTACCCGAATAAATGCCTCAAGAAAGCGTACAAAAGAGCCATAGAATTGAACAGAGATGACCTTATTCTAGATCAATCTAAGCAAAAATCGTTGAATAAGACTATCCGTATGATTGGAACCTTCGATACAGGATGGAATACAGTGAAAAGGTCGATTGAGAAATTCTGGCCCATCCTTTTAAAGGATGTCCATCTTAAAGACGTCCTTACCCCTAGGGCAACTATTACAGTACGCAGGGGGAGAAATCTTCGTGATATGTTGGTACCAAGCCACTTTTCAGTGAAACAGAAGAAAATGAGTTGGCTGGGTCGAAATCCCCCCTGTGGTTCCTATGGATGCGGAAGATGCGTCGCATGCAGGTACATTCTTCGGGACTCGAAGAGAGTCCAAGATAGTGCTGGACAACAGAGTTTTGGGATCACCCGGTTTTTTAACTGCAACACTGCTGGTTTAGTATACCTCCTTACCTGTAGTTGCAAAATGATGTATGTAGGAAAAACGTTTAGACCCTTTAAGGAACGGACCAAAGAACATGTAAGATCCCCAAAAAAACGCATGGAAACCCCAATTTCAAGACATCTAAAAAACTGCCATGCGGGTGACTCTAGTGCAATCAGGTTTTGTGGACTAGAGTGGGTCAAACGCGACCAGAGACGAGGAGATTATGATAAACTTCTACGCCAAAAAGAATGTAGATGGATATATAAACTAAAAACCCTTAACCCCAATGGTTTGAATGAAGGGTTTTCATTTTCTCCCTACATTTAAGCCTTGCCATTTAGTGTTTAATCACCAAATATACTCTAGTTGGAGTAATCACTATCAACTACACACCCTGTAAATATGTCTGTATATATCTGTATAATATAATGGAAATCCTTTTTGTCTATACTATATTTTTCTGTGATCTACGTTTATAATTTTTTGGTATCTATACCTTATACCTGGCACGCATTTAGTCCATTGGGACCCTGATCATTTCAGCTATTTTGCCATTATGGGAATAATATCTATTTAATGTCTAATTCACCTTTATGGTGGAACAGTGTCTGATAAATGCATTTAGTAGACTCTTATCTAATTGGGTCTTATGCTCAATGAGTGCTGTTAACACCATGATATGACTTAGGAGTTTATATCACCATTATAGTGACTGATAGATCGAAATAAGCAATGAGTTATGACTGCATTTTGAGCCTTATAATTGACTCTGTGTTACATGTTTCTCTTTCCTTTTACAACATAGATGCCTTGCTGAATGAAGGCTAACTGTATCTATCAGAACGCTCTTAATTAACTCCTACTATATAGCTAATAATGTAGAAAATAGACCCTTAAGAGGTGTCTCTGTACTGCATATGTATGCAGTCAGCCTGTTACTATGGCGATATTTGAAGCTCCTTGTGAGCACATGTGATCTGTAGATGGACAGACTTGTTGAAGGAGGAGGACGCGATCGGGTCATAGCCACGCCCCCAACTAAGCCGATTGGACACACAACCATATGGGCGGCACGTTTCCCGATATAAATTTACCCTCCTTCCTTCAGCCGTGCTAGGTGCTCTTGATAAAGGCGTGTGATCACGCCGAAACGCGCGTCGAGCGTTTGCCGGTCTTTTGTTTTTACTAGTGGGGGATGTGAATAGTGATTTAGTCACTACAACTGGGGGACATTTAGAGTATCTATTTTGACTATTTAGCTGGCATTATTCTTGTTTTTTAAGCCATAATTAGGGTCACTACTAGGACTCTTTATATACCTAGTTAGAATATACAGCTAGTGATCTTTAGTGTTAGGCTGCCTTGAAGCAGCAGTGTGCAGCATTCATAGGAGTCTTCAAGCAGCAGTGTGTAGTATAGACATGAGCTGGATCTAGCAAGTGCAGGTAGTCTCTATATATTGAAGTGCTCTATATATTGAAGTGCTCTTTTGTGCCTGGGAGGGATTCATGCTGTTGGGTGGGCACCTCTATATATCTATATAGGAACTATGTAAGTTTATCCATCCTTTAAGACATCTGCATATTAACCTCCAGGACTTTTTTACTCAAACTATCTGTCTAGATCTATGTAAGTCTTTACCTACTGTGATGACCACCTAAATACTGAGTAACACACTATACATACAGTGTCTCTCAGCTTCTCCCTAGACTTTGTCTTTACCTGCAACACTTTGGATAAATCTGTATGATAAGTTTAATTTATATGGATACTATTTATCTAAACTGAAAGTGTATGCTGTGAAAATATACTAGTGTCTATGGGAATCTCTGTGGATGTACCTCTATATAGTTGGGATTTTTAGATCCCTGTAGACTCTAGGGGGAGTAATTATGTGATATGTGACTGAACATACACGGTACTATATTGTACTGGTTACTAGTGTTCTCAGCTAAGTTATCCAAATTACCCCAATACATACTGAGGATATCCAAACCACATCTACCCACTTTTTACTTCACGTGTTTTTTCACGAGTGTTTCACTACTACTTTATTATTATTTATCGTTTTTGCTTTGCCTAGTCGGCTTAATAAAGGTTATACCTAACAATTATTGTAATAATCTAGAGATATCATTTGGTGAAGTGGATGTCCAAATTTTTCCATCTCTAGTGGAACAGCCACTTCACTTTAGTCTTATCCTTTTAAAATTATTTTGTGGGGTTATGCCCCTTGATATCTCTGTAACCCTTCTTTGGAATTAGCGATGTGGACTTAGTCCACCTCTATTTTTCCTTTCTTGTTCTGTAAACAGACTTGGTTCATGGGGTTTTATACTTGGTTCGGAAACCGAACAGGCGCATGAACCATGGACCACCCGGGAGCTTGTTAAACCCTATTAACACTTGTTAAAGTTCTTAACTGCAGTGCTCTAATTGTTCGTCCTGGTGCCCGTCTTTCGTATGGCCGAACACGTGGCGGCTGCCATCTTGTTCCCGCGAATGCAGGCAGCGGTGTTTGGTCGTCGAGTTCAGGGGACTGTTTTCGGACACTGAAACTCCCGAACACCGCCGGACTTTCATAATCACCTGCGTTCGGTTATGTACACCGTGGAAGGGCACTGTTTGGTGGAATCGTTTGTTTGGATGAGGGGAACAAGCTCCAGGGTAAAACTATTGACTATATTCGGTAGTTTGTTTGGTTTTAAAACTACAGACTAGACCTACCGCAAGCCCTGATTCTCTGGAACTGTTTTGGGCAGGAGCCTCGTGTGCGGTCATTCAAATAATGACTTCCATGGAAATCCCGAACCTCTGAACCAATCTGGGTGATTTTTGGATATGTTGGTCCCCCAGATGGGGGCTATCAGGGGATGTGACTTTTGTGGGGTTTCCATGTGTTTTGGGGGTACTTTCGGGATGTTGTTAAAATGTATGTTTTCTGTGCCTGGAGATAATTGAGTTTAGTACAGTTCCTTACTCAATTATCTCTCAGGCACAGGGGAGGGATTACCCTGTTTTGTGTGGGAGTGTCCTGGGCATATTTTCTGTAACTAGTCTCCTCTCAGGTCCAGTGGGGAATGCCCCTGGAATATGTGACGTAAACCCCTTGCATAGGGATTCACATAAAAGGCCGTGTGTGGCTCCCATTAAACCAGTTCTCCTTCACCCTCAACATAGAGCCTCGTCTCATGCTTGGAGGGAACAGCTATATTCACTTTGGGGATTGCTATACTCATACTACTCCATTGGATTATAATCACTTGTTCTTTTAAGAGCATACTGCTTTTATTCTCTGGATTAGGAGAGGACCCACAGGAAGCTGGATCCTGGTCTTGGGTCCAGGGTGGGTGGAGGACAGCGAGACACGAACCAAGCTGTAACGCTGGCTACAGGGACTATGGTGTCGGGTGGAGTGCTTGCAAGTACTAGGAAGCAGCGATTGGCAGAGGCACCCAGTCGGGGGGTGATAAGATGTGTGTGGCCGGACTAATGGCAGAGAAGACTGAGAAAATGCTGAGGTTAAGGACAGGAGAGCTACTGATAAACGATACAACAAGCCAAGGTCAAAGGATACCAGAGATCAGGAGAAGTGATTAAATCAAATCAGAAACCAGGAATAGGAAATACAAGGGAGGTACTTTTGGGCTAGTAGAACCACAACAGGGCAACCAGTAGTGGGATAGGTAAAAATATATAGGAATAGCTTTACTTCTATTGTTCTTCGTCATTAGGGAATTCCTTATAATTTGTGGATGGTAGAAATCTTTATTTGCATAATTAGATCTGTCATAAGACCCAAATTCAGTCAGGCAATTTCACCATTCAGATTAAAATTTAGTCTCCAATAAACTCCAGTAGTGCGCGAGTGTGCAGGATTGCAGAGAAGGCCGGGGGAACCGGGTAAGAACCATAGGCTTGCAATAGGTGTTTCATCTAACTCCCTTTAAGTTAAAAATGTAGAGTGTAAAAAATGATAGTAAGTGTTAAAGCCACAATCCTAAGCACGGTACCAACTATAACTCGCTAATGTGGTTCTGGTGCCAGGAGTTCTCTGGTTGATTTTAAGCAATCAAACTGCTTTTGAATAGTTTCACTTCTTACCTGGAGTCCACCAGGCACCAATCTCTGTCTCCACTATGCCAGGGAGCCAAAAGCTTCTAAGCATCAACTTCTGTTACCTCATTGGCTGACAACATCAGTTGATCGATCTCAGCCAATGAGCTAAGCCCTGCAGTGCACATTGTGGACACCTAAAGCACCCCACATCATCTTGTAAATCAAACAAGTAATTATTTTTCATGTTAAGTCATATGTTGGGATGTAACCAAAAATGTTGAAATACCAAGTTCTGTTTGGCAGTCTGAATCACAACATTTCAGCCACAGTAACTTTTACAGAAAGATTTCAAATTCAAATTCAAGTCTAGGCCACCAGACTGCACACTGTAAAAATGTCAGATCTACACAGAGTAATAAAACGTCTTACAGCTTGCTTGGATGGAATTATATTAAATTGGTTTATGTTTGTAATATTTTAGGTGACACGGCCAAAACATTAAATCTGGGATATCAGATATTCAAATAACGGAATACCTTAAAATATAGAAAAGTGTTTGTTCATATGCTAAGGTGCGAAACCTCCACCTCTTGGCACAACCCGATCAACTTGTTCAACTCTAACATATTGAGATTTCTGAAAAATAAATGTAAAACACAGCCGTTTTTATCAGAACACTTTATATATGTTCAGTGTTCCTTTAAGATGGGAATCTACATTACAATCCAAAACACCTTTAGCATAAATGAATGAAATTCTAATTTTCATTGAAAGATGCAAGGCTCACTTTACAAATAAATAAAAAGAATAATTTAAACTTAAGATGTTTACAGTTCATTCATTTTATTGCCATTTACAATGGTTTTCTACATTATTTACATGTAATAAAACATAAAAATTCATATTAAAAATTGAAAATACTAACAAATGTTGAAAAATTGTAATATCACAATTAACTGTGCCAGAAAAGGCAGGCAACTTCCATACTGATATCTAGACTTTCAGAATGCCTTATTCAATGAGAAGATGTCTACACGTGCATGCCAACTTATAGCCATCACCCTCATACTTGCAGTCAGATCTTCCTCATATAAAATGATCATCTAAAATACCATCATTTGGTCGTTCCATGCAGCAAACCAGTGGCCTTGAAATTCACTTACAAATGTACAAACTTTCTTCAATGGTTCGAAGAGTAAAATAACATGTTCATGATCTTCCCTGCATCTAGGACACAGGAATTTATCTGATAGTATCATGAAAAATGACATGCCAATTATATTGCATGATACAATATGCATTTTTTCTAAGGAAAAAAAGTTTTATTAATACTATTTACTAATATGCATATTTTTTTTAATCATACTTGTAATGTAAGATATAAATACACTTATAATTTAGATTTTCCAACTGAGCATATAGCTTATAATGACATGAATGACTCAATTAAACTACAGTACCGTGACATGAACACTGTGCATACACGTTTTATAATTAGAGGTCAAATGAACCCGTGAGAAGTGTGTGTTATGCAGTGAAATAGACCAATAAGCAAGTGTCTGCATTTCAAAATGAATAGCAGAGAAAACACAGATAATTTTAGACGATCATTTAAGAAGTAATAAAATATATTGTAATTTAACATTTACTTTACTTTCTCAATAATAAAACTATATATCAACTGAAATACAACTTGCAAGTAGAATTAAATATTTCTTTGCAAACGTTTAAATCCTATCATTATATAGGTATATTATTAATCACAAAAAATGGGACAAAACTGTACAAAGTTTGAATACCAAGTTCAAATTCAGCCTGAATACCCCAGCCTGTACTTACTATATTTGCCATGAGTGCACTAAAACTAGTTTTGTGAATAAACCACTGAATAATCTAAAATATATTTGGCTATTAACCCCAATGATATTTTCAAATGAATTATCTAAATATATTCTGAATTATCCATATTTTGTTGAACTTTAAACTAAGGAGACCTCTTGTTTGGTCTGTGTACCCTTTAGGCTTGTTCACTAAACTCCACATTATAGCATAATGAAATCCGAATGTCAAAAAGGCTAAAATGGGCCAGCTGTGACTATAGCTTGGTTGGAGGATTTTTCTAGATCAGGAATTGTGCAATTTGCTATTTATTATCTAGAACCGGAACGTTTAGCATATAACGCAATCATTGCTTTACTATTGATCAATAGAATATTATTATATCATTAATTCAATGACTACTTCCTCAGGTATCCAAAAATGTAATGATTACTATCTCTTTGGACAATGTGCATTGTTCCCAATCACAATAGATCTCACAGAATAAGTGTGAAAATGTCACCATGTAAAGCAAAGTCAGAATTAGCTGTGGTCAGAATTCCAGAAGAGCAACAACATAAAGGGACAAGCCAGGAGTCCAGACAGATGAGTACTTACAAATGAGTCAAACCCCCCCAAAAAAAGATATCTGTAAACTCAATAGTACATGCACTTTCAAGTAACAGAGACCAAAATGGGTCATGGAAACTAGTGAGGAAACTAGAGTGCTACTGATGGGCCTGTGTCAAATTTGATGCCAGCACGTGCATGTCTTGTCACCAGGACTATGAGGACATGTGAAACTGTACCATCCGGTATCAGGATTTATCCAGGAATGACAACGCGGTTCGAGTTTTGTCAACGCACACAGGTATCAAGACAGAAAAGACAGCGTTATCTCTCTGGGGTCCTTAAACATGCTGAAGACACTGTATTAAAAATAGAATGGCAAAATTGATGCTAAAATTGCCAACCCCTATATCTTGCTTGGAGATATTTTAAACAATTTGCCAAAATGTTATCATTTGGTTTTCATTTGAGAAGATTGCAATGTGTAGGTTATTACAGCTCATATACAGCAGAATATGGCACTTTATTTTTTGGCTAACAATCATGATGATCATGATATTTCTTCTAATGATAGTGTACACATAGGCAAAGGTGTCGTCTGAATCACAACTAAAGAATATTTAAACCTTGCAACATTTCATCTTGATTATGTCTTGTAGATATCATGACAATGCATCCTATCTTTAAAACAACAGATGGAAAACACTAAGTTTTGATAAACTGTGCAAGTGTAAATTGATGAAACAAATGTAAATTATAAAAGTGTGAGTGTTTGAAAGCTCCCACTTTTGTAAACAAGAAGAACCAAAAGTATGTAGATATCTCGAATAATCCTTTAGAACGTTTCTCTGTCGATGTAAATAATGTCCTTAAACATGAGAGAGGTGACATAATTTGAGATTTAATCATCATCCTTCTACAGTTAACATAAATTTACCCTGCAACAGCGCAGAGTCAAGAAGAAAAAGAGTGAAACTTTATCATTCTTTTTAGAACGAGGTCCAGTTTAAATCACGCTTTTCAATTAAAATGTTATATTTTTAGACACATTTTTCAAGTAATTTAATAATTTAGGATACATTTTTAACATGATTCAATTTTTGAAATGTATTTTAATATTTTGATATATTGTTTTTTTTTTGCATATGATTTTTAAAAAATGTTAATATTTTGAGCCAATCATTGTAAAAATGTATCCACAAATTCTGCATGTGAGAAAAATCGAATTTTTGCTTTTATACTAACATATCAGACCCAAAGTGGTTTTTCTTTTTGCTAATCCTTTAAAATATTGTATTAGGCTGAATAAATGTTTGATATCTTGAAAAACAACAACATTTCAGACCCTGTATGAAATTATGAAATACTGCAAGATAAAGGTCACTGTGTACTGTCTTAAGCTTTTTCATTTAAAAAATGCTTTTATAAAGGATGAATTTCTTTCTTTTTTTTTTTTTACATATTTTACATTTCTACTTTTGTCTGCAAAGCAATCTATACACAAAATTGCTGTGCTTTGATATGTTTATATGGTAGCGATGCATCCCTTGCTTCAAATAAATGTTATGCTAATATTTTTTGATTCAAAAAGTGCTCGGTAGTGAAGGGGTTAAATATATATATATATATATATATATATAACAAAAAACAATATGAAAATTGAGATATCATGGGAAATGTAGTCGAATTACATCTCGACTACTAAATGAGGTTAGCCATTATCGTGAACGAGTGTTTTAATCCATTTACCAACCTGGGGCAGGGCAGAATTTAGCTGTCGCTGGAGAGAGTCCCTGTCATAGATGACATCCTGAAGTCGCTGCTGGGCAAGTCCAAGGCTTTCCTGTGTTTCCCTCAGGGTGTCCAGCAGGCGATCTCTCTCATCCAGCATATTCACCATCAGCTGCTCAAAATGCGAATCCGAGTCCGACCCACTGCTCTGGGACCCCCTTTGACTCATAGGGGTGTCCTCGTTTATCGTTGGCATTACTTCACACATCATTTCTGGAAAAAGTGAAATAGTATGTTAAGGTAAATATTACCACTCTCTCTGTTTCTCTCATTTATCACCAAACTTCACTATTCATTAATCATTTAGTCACTAAAAAAGAATAATGTTAGTATCATAGTGGCTGATTCATGTGTCTCTGTCTTCAGTCTATCTTTTAACACCTTAAAAACAGCATATACCTTTTTTAAAATTTGGTGATGTTATCATATATCGAAATTGAAAAAGTATAGTTAATAAGGACTACATGCAGAAGAAGGCATTCAACATCATCAGGCAGCTTGGACATACCATTTTTTCCTGTACATGGGAATGCTATCAGCTCAACTGTGGAAAATTCAGGTTTTGATTGGCTATCTACTTATAAAAATGTCTATTATGGAAAACATTGTGATAAAACTTGAAATAGGATTTTAAGAAACTGGTTGTAACTTGTATTTAAGAAAAAAGAAAGAGGGAAGGACTGATACACACAGTCACAACAGACGTGTGAAGAGTGTGGAGTCTGTCTTGAGAGTGCCCACCACAGAGCTACTCAATAAGGGGTAACCCAAATATAGATAATGTACATTGAGGAGACCCCTGAGACAAGTTGTAACTACAGTTAGATTTATTGTAACTTATTTTCATAATACATTTAGGACATGACATCTTACATTATTATGTCAGGTCTCTCTCTCTCTCTTCTTTTTCCCTCTCTCTCTTTCTATATATACAAAGATATATAGTTACAGAGATCAAGAGAAAGTAAAGTGATGTGTATGTAGCACATAGGTTGCTGTATAACATATAACTAGGAGAGTGGAATGAATGCAGAACCAGGCAGGTGCATCAAAGCAGTGTATTTAATTTGTGATATTATATGTATTTGGGTTCCTAGCATGGAATATTTGGAAGAGTAGAGTGGGCCGATACTCCATCCCACTTACAGAGTGTGTTTGAGAATAATCTAGACAGATTGTTTGGTTATTTTCACCTTGACAATAAAAGGGTTTATCCAACCCTTTTTTTAAACTATTTGATTAATGCCTTATTAGCATTTTTTTCCAGGGTCCCCCCCTTCCTGAACTATTGAAAAGTGTTTTAAAAGAAAGATTTACCTTTCTGACATATTCTATTTCAATATGTTTGTTATATAAAAAAAAATGTGCAAATATATGCACCATGATATTACCTCTGCTGATAAGCCTTTGTGTGCTGTTGTGGCACTTCAAGCATGTATGTAAGTCGCTTGCACAGAAAAAAAATAAATAAAGTTTTACTTACCTCAACCAGTGCTGGGTGAAGCAACAGGCACTGCTCAATGCGCGCCCTGTCTGACGTCATGGAAACTGTGCAGTGGTCCAATCAAAGGCTTCTCACAGAGAAGCATTTCATCGGTCCATTTAACCAACTCAGAGCACATGCGTGCACTCTGAGCCGGCATGGGAAACGGGAGGGAAGAAAAGAAGGATGAGGGAGAGCGGGGGAAACAAAAACTTTTATATGTGAGAAGGAGGTGGGAGGGCTTCAATTAAGAAGGGTGGGAGGTATTCAATCAAGGAGTGTGACAACGTTTGCCTTATCCCAGAGAGCTATGCAACTATAATATCCCAGACAAACACATGCCAGCAGGATTAGTTTGTCACTATATAATTCTCTCATTATGCATTTATTTATGAAAGCCATATAAAACTAAGCTTTTCTAATACTTTTCATGAGACCCCCTTTAAAATCACATCCAATTAGCAAAATATAAGCGGTGCGCTAAATGAAGAATTGCTGACACACAATGCTTTGCCGAATAACAAAATAGAAGAAAGGTCCAGGCACTCCAAAGTACAAACCAGGCAATTTGTATTGAACCCACTCCATCTCAACGTTTCGACCTACACGGTCTTTGTCAAGCTTGGTTTGTACCTTGGAGTGCCTGGACCTTTCTTCTATTTTGTTATTCAGTATTTGGTCTCTGGTACTGAGACTGTAGCACCCAGCTACATCCTATTTCAATGGACAGAGTGCAGTTCCACACCCTACTATAACTACACAATGCTTTGCCATGAGAGCTTGTATTGACTTTAACAAAAGCACTACTTTTTGTGCTGTGTGTGGGATACTTTGGTATTCCTCCTGAATACTGCAATTCATTTCCTATTTGAAACAGTAATGGGTCATAACAGGACAGAATTGCTGTGATTTTAAAACACCTTATACCAACATTCAAAGTTGTTGGTGAAAGCCGCTGTAATGAGACTTCTAGTAACGCACGTTACATGCTACAATTGCAGTGCAGCGACTTTGGCATGTACAGTTAGATTTGGAGGTCTCTGATGTCTACAAGCCCGCAGGAACCTCCAGAAATGTATTTCTTACTTCTTACTTGTGAGACATCCAGAAATTGCTCTGTCTTACCGATCAGAGTGAGACCAGCTTTTAAAAGGCACTTTTGGTCAAGGACATACACTGTCTGTGATTAGTTGCTAAGTGCACTGTACACTCTACATCCATTGTCACTATAGGGTAAATCAATTAACCTATACAACAAAGGCACTCTTATGTTTCAACATTAAACTGACACTTTAACACCAAAACAACACCCTTTTGCCTGACAATGTGTAATATTGTCTGTAAAACATTTTGCTGAAAACATACCATGATAGCCACTAGTCTTTTCTTCCTTCAGAATCTTTGATTTTCAAATGTCTTTGCATGCAACGTCATCAAGTACAGCATGATGGCACTGCATATGGCTATCGCTTCTCATAGGGAAGCTGTCAGGATCCTTTACTGACAAACAAGACTTTTTGTTCTGTTTATTCTGTTCCTTTTAAAACCAAGTTCCTGCACTGATTTTATTTGACACTAGTGGCCTCCATAACCACTAGCACAGAGATTTCCATCTCATCCTCACCTGCCTGGACTAATTCAGATCCTATAAAAGGTTACACCCAGGTCACCTCATGGCCTTGACATTGAAGTTGATGATTGCCTGAAAGACTTCCTATCCTGGTTCCTGTGTTATAACCTGTGGACTTACCTTATTGGCTTCAAAACCTGCTTTACTCACCTACCTGCTCCAGACTTGCCTGAACAACTCTACATTCCTGCTTTATCTACAAACCTGCAACATACCAGCCTGAACAACCCTAAATTCCTGCTTGACTTCCAACTTGCTTACATTTATGCTGGACTTTAATTTATTATGACTTTGTGGCTACCTGCGTTACTCCTACATTGGCTTTACAAACATTCCAGATTATACTGGCATCGATCATAAAAGACCTGCTACTACAGTACAACCTCTAATCCAAAGGACTGAACAACTACAAACCTATATAAGTAATCTTTATATTTCTGTCTAGTTCTGTTTAGTTCTTTTGTTTTTCCTGTAACTTATTATCTCATTAATAGGTTTTCATTCTCTTGTGTTATCTTTCTCTTTTATAGGTTTCCCTGTTTCTTTATATCCTGTTCTCTGTTTTCCCTCAAGATTGTACCTATAATTTCTCTTATAGGCTTATCTTCAACCTCATACCTATAACTTCATTTATAGGTTTACCTTATTTCCACTTTGGGCTTATTGTCTAAACCCTTTATTTCATAGCCTACTTACTTTCCTATAACTTTGATGTTCTGTTTACTATCTCTCTTTCCTATAACTTCAATTATAGGATATCATGTTAATACTATAATGTCTAAGATCTCAAAAAACCTGAAGTTAACTCCAGTTTCAGTCTCATCCCTGACCTGCACAAGATCATCAAGATCAAAAATTATGGAATGTCTGTTATTTTATCAACTTGTCTGAAGTTTTCCACAATTCCTTCATCTACTGATCATGATTCAAAGCAAAATTAACCATATCGCCATAGATGGCCATCTAGGCCTAAGGGGTTAGGTTGGGACCATGAATTTGCTTGGGCCCATTCACTACCCCTATGTGAAAATTAAGTGTGGACAAGCTGGTAACCTTCGTAGGGCCCTGTAGGACCTTAATCCTTCTCTGCATAGTCCTTGAGTCCAGTTTCTACCAACTTTATGAATCTTTGATTGTCTTTCAGATTTTTTTTAATGGGATTCATCATGTCCCTTTTAGGTCTAAAAGTGACACACATGTTCAAATTGCTTCTTGATAAGCTTGTGCTTCTGCTCTCTACTCTTCTTCAGTAGATGAAAGGGAAAACATTTTTTGCTTTTCACTTGACAGTCGATGGTTCTTTCTCCTTATTGAAAGACATAGCCAGTACCACTCGTAAAATATGATTCATGGTGCCTTTAAGACCCATATATTCTATTGTATTCATGAGTTAATTTGACGATATCAGACGAGCTGAACTGCCACATGGACGAATTTCATAACACAAACAAAATGGGTTTTCTTAGGACAAAATTATTTGTCCAGAATAAATCTAACAGTCTACTACTACCAAGCTCATAACTACTTCTGTTTATCTTAGTGTGTCTTTTTTAGAGTACCACATTTTACAAGCTCTCTTACAAAAACAGCTTTTCTGCCTTAAATCATTACTACAAGCACCATAACAGAACAAAGAGTCTCTGTATTTCTCTTGACTGGGTTGGAATTTTAGTGAAATTTCAACACAGTCATAATGAGTATTTCACTATCTTTATGAATTACAAATTTTTAATATGGAGTTGATGGCGCCACTTTAAGTGCTTAGTTCTATATAGCCGTACAGTGGTACTAAGTTGTAAGTATTTGAGTTATTGTTTTAGTTTGTCTGCATGCCATTTAGTCGTATGCTCCTTTGCGTTTTATCTTTGAATATTTGTTAAATTAAGGTGTTTATATAACATTATTATTTGCTACCACATACAGCGCTGGAGTTGGGGTATCCATGAATTTAATTTGTTCCAACACATCCCACATGTGCTCAATTGAATTGAAATCAGGAATTTGAGCAACAGTAGTTCTTCTGAGTGGTTGGACCACTTAAGCTTCACATGTGCACCAATGAGCCCATAGGCAGCTATGACCCTGACACCAGTTCACCAGTTGTCTTTCGCTGGACCACTTTTGGTAGATACTAATCACTGCATACCGAGTATGCTCCAGAAGACTTGCAGTTTTGGAGATGCTCTGACCCAACCCAGTTGTCAAGCCGTCCCTATTTGGCCTTTGCCAAAGTTACTCAGATCTTTTTCGCTTGCCTATTTTTCATGATTTCAAAACATGAAAATCAAGAACTGACTGTTCACTTGCTGTATAATATATCCCATCCCATGACAGGTGCCGTTGTAACAATATAATCAATGTTATTCACCTGTCAGTGGTTTAAATGTTGTGGCTGATCAGTGTAATTAGGTGATTAAATTCTTAACTGATCTTTCTACCTGTATCTAAATAATTATATCACTACCCATATCTTGAAAAGTGCTAGCAATTATTCTACAACAAAATTTAACATAGATCCTGATGGCACATGTCTATTTAAAAATCCTGTTACCTGATCCTTTGGAGTGGCCAAATACCTATATACAATTGGATATTAATGACCTGATACCCAGTTCAAATAAAATGTAGTTTGTCACAGGCTTCAGAGGTTATTTGGGAGCAGAAACCTTCCTTTGTACATGCCATTGCAATACCCTTGTCATTGATGATGTCACAGTGATGTCATGCATGTAAGCCAGTCACTACTGTGTTGAAGCTGGTAAAACAAAAAGAGGGGGAGATTAGCTCAGTCTTTTTATTTTAAATCATAAGAATTGTGAAAGCCAATCAGGGTTATCTATTAAAGTGACAATTGCTGGGAATTTAGTGGCTTAAAATGTAATTTCAAATATAAGGTCATAATTATCAAACTAGAAAATTTATCCAAGTCAGTTAAGAATCCAGTTTGGCTACTCCTTTGTATCTCGTACATTCACAAAGAACTTATTTAATTTCTAAAAGAAAACAATAGGCACTTTTCTTTAACATCACCCAATAATGGGTGGCACACCAGTCTAGGTAGATGTAAGTAGGAATTCAGAATTGGTAGACAATAACTAGAAAGATATTGTGAAATTCCCAACAGAGGCATGGAACAAGTAGACCTATCCCACTCGAGCTGACTTGCCCTGGTGAGCCGACAATGACACTTTAACAGATACAATGTTTTAAATTAACTCAACATACCTGTATGTAAAATACTAAGTTGATAAAATATATGTTTGAAAATATCTAAAACAACCTACATCAGCAGGACTCATGAATACATCCTTGGCATTAATATATGTGTGTAAATGTCCTGCCAACTTCAACTATTTTATACTAATTGCACATAAAAGAAGAACTGAGCAGTAGGAAATGAACAATGAAATCAATTCAGATATAAGTAGCCATCTGGAAAAGTGTTCTAAGATGCAATATTCACTGTAGGCTATGGAAAGATTAAGCATTCAGATCAATATGTTCATCATGGGAAAAAAACTACTAGCATAGAAAGACCTATGAAAATATTGACATATTGCACAAACTACAAATTTTACTTTTTTTGTTGAAGCAGGTTACGTTTTTACCAGTCTTGATACAGTGCATACCCAGGAGGGCCACTGGGAACACAGGGCATGTAATGTGTCATATATATCAGTAAATGTCACACTCAGTTCTCGGGTGCCTAAAATGCCTGATCACTTTATTATGACAGTAAAGACATTAAAGAGACACTATAGGCACCCAGACCATTTCATCACATTGAAGTGGTTTTGGTGCAGTCCCTATCCCCTTAACCTTGCAATATTTACTTGCAGGCAGTGGCGTACTAAGAGGGGGGCGGGGGGGGCGGTCCGCCCCGGGTGCCAGCCGGGTCGGGGGTGCCATGGCCAGCCCCGCCGCCCCCCCCATGCTGCAGC
>OW240914.1:306697132-306765887 GCA_933207985.1 Pelobates cultripes
AAATGGAGCTGCTTCCAGTTCTCCCAGAACATTGATTTTTGTGACCACAGTTACAAACCGCCTCCAGAGAGCCTGTTCTGCACCAGACCAGTGGAGCAGACTGCAGCTAGAGCCCATCATCATCCTCATCTGGTTGTAAGTAGGCAATCTAGTATATTATTCGTGGCACTAAGCTCTAATTTACCTCACATTAAAGAAACACTATAGTCCCCAGAACCACTTCAGCTTAATGTAGTGGTTCTGGTGTCTATAGCCTGTCCCTGCAGGCCTTTTAATGTAAACACGGCGACACTGCAGCACTGGCGTTAGTTAACATGGCAAATCATATGGGTGGGGCATTGTGATGTCACATGGGGGGGGCGGCAAACTTTACTTTTGCCTAGGGCGGCAAAAATCCTTGCACCGGCCCTGGCTGGAGGAGGCTGTGTGAGCTGTGGCCGCACAGTGTCCCATGGTAGTTGAGTGCGTGCGGCCAATTTTGCTTCAAGCAAACAGCTGATAAACTGGCATACTGGAGGAATAATATGTGTGACTGTCTGCCTGTGACTGTATGTGACTGTCTGCCTATAACTGAGTGTATGACTGCTTCTGTAGCTGGCAGGTGTGTGACTGTCTGCCTGTAAATGTGTGTGGGGAGCTGCAGGGATTTTGTAGAAGAGCGAGGAGTTTTACTGGCAACTAGGACAAGGTTTTTGGGGGGGGGGGTGCCAAGCACAGGATCCGCCCCGGGTGCCAAATGCTCTAGGTACGCCCCTGCTTGCAGGGTTAAGACTGCCTCTAGTGGCTGCCTTCTAGACAGCAACTAAAGGTGCTTATTTGATTTACGTGGAGTTTAACTTCAAAATCCCCATAGGAAAGCATTGCATGTGCATTAGGTAATCAGATTGCGCTGATGTTGGAGGAGGCAGAGAGCGATCAAGCACCAAATGGACCTCGTGGTGGAATCAGGTTGGGGTGCAGGGGCAGAGGTACTCTATAGTGTTATAAATGTATTCTTAACACTAGGGCCGTATCTCCAGAAGGATATTGATACTTTAGATAGAGTTCAGAGAAGGGCTACTAAACTGGTTCATGGATTGCAGGATAAAACTTACCAGGAAAGGTTAAAGTAACTTAACATGTATAGCTTGGAGGAAAGACGAGACAGGGGGGATATGATAGAAACATTTAAATACATAAAGGGAATCAAAACAGTAAAGGAGGAGACTATATTTAAAAGAAGAAAAACTACCACAACAAGAGGACATAGTCTTAAATTAGAGGGATAAAGGTTTAAAAATAATATCAGGAAGTATTACTTTACTGAGAGGGTAGTGGATACATGGAATAGCCTTCCAGCTGAAGTGGTAGAGGTTAACACAGTAAAGGAGTTTAAGCATGCGTGGGATAGGCATAAGGCTATCCTAACTATAAGATAAGGCCAGGGTCTAATGAAAGTATTTAGAAAATTGGGCAGGCTAGATGGGCTGAATGGTTCTTATCTGCCGTCACATTCTATGTTTCTATGTTTCCTTTTGAAGCTTCCTTTTATACCTATTCCAGCTTTACATTCTTCCTTTATATTCATTTTTGGATCAATGTTTTCTTTGTCAGTTGACATATACATCTTGTTGTAGGTACAAAGCAGTTCAGTGTCTTTTTATGTTTGTTCTTCTAGGAAATAAATTTGTCATGGTAAAAATATAGCCATTACGGAACAATGTGCTAAAAATGATGTAATCAGAAGATATATTCCTTTGGAAATTATGGTGACGCTTTAAAAAGTAAGACTTTGCCCTAGAATTTCTTGATTTTTGCCCTAAATGTAACTCTCTGGTTTCTTCTATAGACTCCTCTTATGTGTTTAAAATCTTAATCTAAACAGCACCTGAATTTGGGTTTGAACTTGGCAGGCACCTATACATCTCAACTGAATGAGTGCATTTTGGACAAGTAAAAGGTACCCACACCAAATCAGGTTTCAGGTTTGCTCTATTTATGTGCTATATAAATCTATAGATAGGTAGCTACACAAAGCAGGCTCATGGACCAAAATTATACCTTGATTCATGCACACATGGAACAGTACATGTGTAACTTGCAAACTTTAAAAATGCAATATCTTTCATTATGTCAAGATAGAGATGAGAGCGATGAACATATATATTATCTCTTTTCTATGTATTTATTTGAAATGCCATTCTCTTCTCCACAATACTGCTTCTATATGCCCTTTTTCTTTTACTTTGTATCCATGTACCACTGAGTTTTGATACGTATGATGCACATTGAAACAGAATTTAGAAACGATACGGGATGCCGCAGTGCACAATGGGTAGTGCACTTGTAGTTGAGAACGATAACCCGGAAGTGACGTAACAAAGGAATAACATAAGTCACTTCCGGTTTTACAATGAATCAGAATTAAAGGATTACGAACACCAAGCAAGTTGGAAACAGCTGAGAAGCCAAAAACTCATTGGTGAATCAAGGACTTTTTTTTTAACTTTTTTTTTTTTTTATGTATGTGTCAGGATCCTATCCTGACAAACAAGACTTGTTTGTTCTGTTTATTCTGTTCCTTTAAAACCAAGTTCCTACACTGATTATGTTTCACCACTAGTGCCACCTTATAGGCCCAGACGTCCCTTTTGTTTAGAGCCTATACCGAAAAAAGGCTCTAGTAAATGTGTTTTTTTCTTACATGGCTGCATATATAAATAGACTTGGGTGCATATATAAATAGACTTTATGCATTGCAAAAACAATATTGCACTATTTTGTATGCATACTTTTTTTTTCTCTTACATGTGAACAAATCACTCGTATTCATTGAGGGCTAAGTGTTTCAATTATTACAAGTACTGCACTTGGACTTTTTGGTTTTGCGTGGTGGGGCTGATCACCTAAACATTAAGTTCTGTTTTTTGTAACTTGGAAACTGCAAGTCTGCTTGGTGTGCATGTCTGGAAGACTGACATGCTAGACTGCTGAATGCATGCTCTGACTGCTTCACTTCCATGAAACCTGGCAGGTGTAAATCCCTGAACCGTATGGCTTTGTTGTTAACTGATGTCAAGAAGAGTGAATTGTACACTGTATTTGACTAATATTTCCATTGTATACACTCATGGTTTAATGTTTAACTCACAGATTGGTATAAATACATGTGTATATATGCCTGCAATAAACTAACCAAGTATTATGGGATGAAGGGGGTGTCATGCTATTAGAATGATGGTATAACAAAAATAGTTTATCAACAAAACATGCTAGCCCACCACAAATGAATGAAACAATGCCATAATTGCTAAAAAGAGATCCCATACTTGCATGGAGAACTGTGTCCTCCTCTTTATATAATAAGTAATAAACCGCAATATCAGTTGTGCAAGGCTTAACTTGGTCAACCAGCCACCTACCAATCAACAAATACATACAAACCATTATCTGGAAATCTATTCATAAACAGGACTATGCATAGGACACATGGACACACATTTAGACTGGAAGAAAGGAGATTTGGTCTAAGCTAAAGGAAAGGGAATTTTACAGTAAGAACAATAAGGTTGTGTAATTCTCTGCCTGAAGAGGTGGTTTTATCAGAGTCCATACAGATGTTTAAACAGCAATTGGATAAATACTTGCAAAAACACAATATACAGTGTTGTAATTTTTAATTAGTGGAGTAATAGCTTCTTGATCCATTCTCGGTCAAGAAAGCTTTGTATTTTTTTTTTTTTTAATTTCTTTTTTTTTTTTGCCTTCTTTTGGATCAACCTCAAAAATGAGAGAGGCTGAACTTGATTACATATAAAATAATATAGCTATTTTTATACGTGCAATACACAGTTGGAGTCAATATACAGATTGAGAATACTGATGAAAAATGTCTTTATTCATAGTCCTTCCCTTATTCATAGGCCGGTGACATTACTCTCTAAGAGGGGCCATTGTTTTGTGTTAAAGCGTGCCATATAACATTCATGAATTATGAACACCACTGGATACATCTAGATTTATACTGTAGCAATCTTTAATCAACAAGAATGGAGAACAAGGCTTAGAGTCTTGAAGGCAATTTTGTGAAATACTACAATTTGTAAATACCAAACCAGAATAAAAGAGACCAGGGATGAAGAATACGTAAATGATATCCGTGACAGGCATGCTGATGTAAGCCCTACAGATTTTCTTGTCTTTTCTTTACTAACTGAGAAATGGTTTAAAATATAGAAAATGGTTTAGTTAACAAAGAGCCGGATGTCTAGGAAATTATATTATCAGAATGGATCAATGGGCTGCTATTAAATATGTATGCACTTGTTTCACTGGTAAGTTACAATTCTCTTTTGTATTTATAGTATTCCCAAAGGACATTTGGGGTTTCTATAATCACTGGATGTTTCCCTCACTAGATACTGCCAGTTCCGTTGAAGCATGCTTCAATATGTTCAACATGTATACACACCAACCGACGTTTCCTCCCATCATTCCAGAACGTTGCTTAGTGTAGCTATGGGGCATTTCAGCATGATGTGCTGACCTATGGTTTGCCAGTTATTTTCTTACCTGATTGGTGCGTTAGGGATTGTTGTGGCATTTTCCCAGGTATTTTTCTATGATATACCCTGCTTCTGGAAACACCTAAGGAAACTTCTCAAGCACTTAAGCATAAATATGTTATTAAGCAAGTTGGATTTTTGATCCCAGCTGTGCAAATGTATATGGTACCCACGGTTTTTACAAATATATTCTGCAGACCTTTCTGCTGATGTTTACATGTTTCTACAATGTGATGCTCTTAGCCTTTATAACCATCATGAAGGGGCTAATCTCATTCTTTGGGCCTGCGCTCACTGAGCCTGCGTGGGTTGGCATTGGAGTTACCTTGATCGCCCCATTGCCCCAGCTGACGACAGCCTATGGCCATCGCAGCCCATCGGGCATTTGCCTGATGGCCAGTCCAAACCTGGCAAATGTATAAGCTTTTTATGACAGTCATTTTCTGGTGTATCCTTTTCTTATTCCATGTGATACTTGTATGCAGACCTCTTTTAGAATCCATTGCACACTTGGAGATAATTGAAAGAGTGACAATTTGGAATTACATTTGCTGAATGAGAAGTCTGCTCCATATTTTCATTTTTTTTGGCGCTCTGCAATTACTTGAAGCATGCAAATATATATACTTGTACTTTATAGGGGAATTCTTTGGAATTCCCTGTTTTAATTGTTTTTAAGCTGTGACTTTAGCTCAGCTGGCAATTTTATTATATTTTCAGTCGACACGGATGCCATGTGAGATTTAGAGGGCGTTTTTATAAACTGTAATTTACTCGCAGCATTCACAGGAAATTGTTTAAGAATGTTTTTGGTCCTGTGAATGTTTCTTTATAATATGAATTTTTGTTAACTAGAAAGTTCTCCCCTTAAGGAGGCTTTATGTGCAGCTTTTTTTTTTTTTTTTATCCCATCACATTCTGTGAAAAATTCCGATAATCTGTTCACTTTCAGCTTCCATAACACATTTCAGAATATCATCTAACATAGGCCTCGATTTTAATATTATTGGATAAGGGTCTCTATACACACCCACTTTATCTCAACGAAGTAGTCTGGGTGCTATGTCCCTCTAGTTTTATCTCTGCAAGTGAAAACATTACCATTCTGCAGGAATGACAAAGTTTTCATTGCAGTGTTTAAATACTTGTTAAAAGTCACAGACTGTCTTGGCTTTGCAACAGGCCAGTGGCCAGGAGTGACATTTCCTTTCATATGCACACTAGCCTCTCAATGTTTTCCTATAGCATTGGATTGGCTGGGATCACAAGATTGATTATCTCAGCCAAGGAGAATGGGCCAGCAGTTGACAGAGTAGAGCGTTGTGTCAACAAAGGTGAATGAACTACTTTTTAACCCTAGCAGAGGTGGGTCACCTAAATGGTGACTAAACACTCTACGTTATACTATATGTTAGGAATACACATTTTAAAAATTATATGACATATAAAAAATATTAAGTGGTATATCATATATAAAATTAATTGTATTTTATTATAACATTTCTAAATATTAAAATATGAACATATTTGTCAAAATATTAATTTTAAAATTTTATACAAAAATATTAAATTGATTTTTAGAATGTCTATTTAGCAATCTTTTAATAACTCATTGTTAGCTCTAGTAACAGACTCTTATCATTGCAAGCACATGGTACCAGTTAATCTATTTTTATATATTTATCCATAATTCTTGTCAGAGCTATTTCAACTTTTTAGAGTGGTCTCCTCTATTCATTATTTATTCCTTTTAATCCTGGGAGAATTAGGAATAAAACAGCTAGAAATCCTCAGTTCATACATTCCAACATTGAGAGGTATGGGCAGGTACATAATGGATGCCCCCACTCAAAGCAAACTGTGCAGAGTGCTACTGAACCTCTATCTGCATGGTCCTAGTCAGGGCCGGATTAAGAGCCCAGTGGGCCTGGTGCTGATAATTATGGTGGGCCTAATTACAAAATCTTATTGACCAAAAACACTAAAACAGTCCTACCTCCTAAGCGTCATGTATCTGATGGAGATGGTGCTGGAGGGAAACTCATAGGATGCAACTATGAGAAAACACATACCCTTTGCTAATCTCATGCTTTCATCTTTCAAGTCAACCCATATCCCCTAACAGCAGTGTCCAGTAAAGCAGGAAGTCTATGGATGCGGTAAAAGGGTGGGCCACTGACACAAATCACATAACCAGAACATCCGAAAGGGTGAACATACACAAAAAGGGGGCATGTCTGTGTCCCCATGTCTCCCAGTCCTCTAGTGTCTGTGTCCCCATGTCTCCCAGTGTCCCCATGTCACTAGGACACTAGGGGACATTGAGAGACATGGGGACACTGGGAGACATGGGGGCACAGATACTAGGGAACACCGGGAGACCTGGGGACACTGGGTGACACACGAGGGGACACTGGGAGACATGGGGCACTGAGACACTGTGATATAGGGGACACTGGAGACTTAATAAAGACCTGAGTACAGGTCAAAATGTTGCGGTGTCCAATAAATCTGGCTAAATCTATCACAGTGAGTGCCTGAATTTTTTTTCTTTTATACTAGGGGACACAGACACTACGGGCACAGAAACACTACGGGCAGAGAGACATGGGGCACTGAGAGACATGGGGCACTGAGACACTCTGATACATAGGGGACACTGATACATAGGGGACATTTGAGACTTGATAAAGACCTGGGTACAGGTCGAAACGTTGCAGTGTCCAATAAACCTGCCTAAATCTATCACTGTGAGTGCCTGAGATTTTTTCTTTTATACTAGGGGACACTGAGACACTAGGAGACATGGGGACACTGGGAGACATTGGGAGACTAGGGGACTTTGGGAGACTAGGAAACACTGAGACACCAGGGACACTGGCACACTACAGACACTGAGAGACACCAGGGACACATGGGGATACTGAGATACTATGGACACTGGCTGGGAGACATGGGGACACTGGGAGTGCCCCATGTTTCCTAGGTCTCAAAGTCGCCCAGTGTCTCCATGTCTCTCTGTGTCCCCCAATGTCTCCATGTCTCTCAGTGTACCCTAGTGTCTGTGTCCCCATGTTGCCCAGTGTCCCCTAGTGTTTGTATCCCCATGTCTCCCAGTGTTCCTTAGAGTCTGTGTCCCCATGTCTCAGAGTGTCCCGATGTCACTAAGACACTAGGGGACACTTAGAGACATGGGGACACTGGAGACATGGGGCCACTGAAACACTAGGGACAGTGGCTGGGAGACATGGGGACACAGACAAGGGGCCACTGGGAGACATGGGGCTACTGTGTCCCTAGTGTCTCAGGGTCCCCATGTTCCCCAGTGTCCCAATGTCTCACCTTCCTCATGTCTCGGAGCTGCTGTCTGGACTCTCAGTGAATAGAGAGAGGCAGGGAGGGAGATGCCGTAACTTCTTATCACTGCCTCTCTCCACACAAACAGTGACGCCTTCTGGCCGGTGTTGGTATTGCAGAACAATCCCTGTTATACTGAGACAGATTTGTATTGCCAGTATTACTATGCAACTATAACTAGGACAATAACAAGAAAACTTACAGGAACAATAGGTGAAAAGGACCCTGTTTAAACGAGCTTACAGTCTATCAATGCATCTTTATGTAGAAAATTCAGTATTCAGAGGGTGGAGACACTGAATGTCAGTCACATTGTGCAGCACAACCCCAGGAAGCACCTCTAGTAGCCATTTGAGGAGTGGCCAGTGGAGGTATTCCTAGGCTGTAATGTAAACACTGCATTTTCTCTGAAAAGACAGTGTTTACAGCAAAAGGCCTGAAGGGACTGATTATACTCACCAGGACAAATACAATAAGCTGTAGTTGTTCTGGTAACTATAGTATCCCTTTAAAGGACCACTCTAGGCACACAGACTACTTCAGCTTAATGAAGTGGTCTGGGTGCCAGGTCCAGCTAGGGTTAACCCATTTTTTTATAAACATAGCAGTTTCAGAGAAACTGCTATGTTTATAAATGGGTTAATCCAGCCCTCAAATCCTCTAGTGGCTGTCTCATTGGGAACATTCAAGTACATCTCTTACATTTTCAGTTTTGTTATATTTATTTGTATTTGCTTCTGTGCATTAGATAATTATCACTTCCCAGGATATTACTCCATTAAATAAAAAATTAAAAACCACCTGTAACTTGCATTAATCTTATTTCTTGTGATGCTCCATTATTTTTTAAATTTATATAAAAGAGATGAATACTTTAAGCACCAACAAAACTTTTGCTCATTTTATTTTTCCTCATAGATATGCTCTGTTTTTGTCATTGCTCATTCTAAATAGAATTGTAATAAAGAAAAAATTAAATGTATGTAGTCTACTTCCTTAACAGTGGTGTAAGCAGAGTTACAGTTGCCCGGGGCAGAACCCCCATGGACCACTTCCCCAGGCCCTATCCACTCTGTCCCTCTGGTTATAAGACTGATTCAACACATGTAAAGACTACAGTATTTGTTGAAAATTGCATTACAATTTTTATGAATAAGCACTTCTTAACGTAACATAAAACAATAACTAACGACTGTTTCATGCATTTGTATGTATGTCTTTGTGTGTAGTGTTGATATTTGAAAGCAATGGTGTACGTGTGTTTAGCGTTTGTGTTTGAATGTGTTTGTATGTACAGTTGGTGTTTGACACACACACACAGTGACACACACACATACACTGACATATACACACGCACTGACACATACAAACTCCCATTATATGTTTTTTTTTTTTTTTTAAACGAATAAAATCTGTCAACATTGAAATTGCTGTTTAATGGATAGGTGAGTGCCCTGGATTTTGTGTATTGTAGAATTTGCCCCCCAACAGCACCCCATTAATGCATGTTCAGGTGAGTGCAGCCTCCCCCTCCTGTTTCTGACACACATACACTGACAGACACACACACACTGACAGATACACATGTACTGACACACACACTGACAGACACACGTACACTGAACTGCCTTTTGGAGAGCTGGCGTGGGTCCTCTCCCTGAGGTTCAGGGAGGATTCCTGAAATCTCTCAGTTCATCACACTGCTCCTTAGATCTCTGTTTAGTGATGCTAAGGCCAGAATGACATCATATTCCTGACAGTGTGTGGTCCTGGAAGAGAGAGCTCCCTTGCCACTGCCACTACATCCTGCCCACTTCCCCCTGGTGCATTTCGGCAGAGTAGGTACCTGCCATTCAGATAAGCAAGTGCCTACGCAGCCTGAGGGAATATGTATCTGCTCTGGGGACACAATAAGGTGGCCAGATGGACACCTCCTGGGTCCCTGGGACCAGCCGCCATGAGCCAGCTTCTCGCGCTCCCCTCCCCCAACAGATATTGCGCCTGGGACAGATGCAATCCCCCTCCCCCCATGTAGCTACGCCACTGTTCTTTAGCCATGCCCACTTATCATACATTGTGCTCTTGGACTGAATAATCTTCCTTCCAGAATATACCAAACTCAGTTGCCAAAAGCAATGTGAGCTGAGCTGACATACTAGTAGACAAAGAGAGGACAGACAGGGAGACATATGGAGAGTATTACTACTCTGGCTGAAAGCCTTTCTTTTATTATGCTTTGTTTCACATCTCCTGTGAGTCAGCTCCCGTGAGTCAGCTCAGGGGACACAGAAACCATTAGCTTCCAGCAAAGTGTACTAGAAGAACTCTATAAGACAATTGCATTTGTCTTCGGAAGAACTGCAAAATGACCAATAAGCCTGTTTTTCAATCATTTAGTCAGAAAAAAAAAAACATCTTCCAAGTGACTGAATGGCTCATTGTTGGAGCATGGTTGTAATTTTGTTCATTCAGTTTTGTGCGTGCGTAGCTGCCATCAATGACAGTGCAGTAAATATGTCTTGTGAGCATTTTCTGACCAATCCTGTGACCACAATCAGGGACCCATCATCATGCAGTGTTCTTTGATATTGATTGAGTGTTTTATCAGCCAATCAATGTCAAGTTATTGAACTTCATAGGGATGGCTTTCAAGATATGTAATTACCGGTACTTTTATTTTTAAGATTTATTTGCTTTTACTTTATTACTTTCAATTAGCATTAAACCTGTTTTACATTCCATTAATTTCCATAGAGATTATGGTTGATTGAAATTCAGTAAATAAAAGAAAAATTTACCGAATACATATGTGACCAAATTTCAGTTGAATGAAAAAGAAACATTCTCTAAACGAATGACCAAACAGAACTGCGACCGGGTACCGCCGTCACCATTTGCTGCCCCGGCCCGCGTGGCAAACCGCCGGGGCCGCCGTCCAAGGGGTCCATCGGGTGGCCCATGCTGTCAGGGCCACCCGATGGATGTGGATTGAGAGGGGGCTAGGTCAGCGCTGGGCGCTTTAACAGCGCGACCGGGGCCCCTGTGATTACATCACACGCTGGGAGGAAGTGACTGCGCGTCACTCCTCCCAGCTAACAAACAGACCGCACGGGAGGAAGACCAGGGAGTCAGAGTAGGAACTCTGACTCCCATGCACCTGAGCCACCACTGGACCCCAGGGAAAGTCACCCTCCTGCACCTAAAAGGTAGGAAACAGGAGGGTGACTAAAATATTTTGTGTGTGTTTGTGTGTGTGTATGTGTCTTTGTATGTATGTCGTGTGTGTGTCTGTCTGTATGTCTTGTGTGTGTCTATGTATGTATGTCTTGTGTGTGTGTGTGTCTATCGGTATATATGTGTGTATGTATGTGTGTCTTGTCGTTGTATGTATGTGTTTTGTGTGTATGTCTTTGTATGTATGTGTGTCTTTGTATGTGTGTCTTGTGTCTGTCTGTATGTGTGTATGTGTCTATGTATGTCTTATGTGTGTGTCTTTGTATGTGTACCTGTCTGTATGTATGTGTACCTGTCTGTTTGTATGTATATGTGTGTCTGTATGTATGTGTGCCTGTCTGTATGTATGTGTCTTGTGTGTGTGTGTGTGTGTGTGTGTCTGTATGTGTGCCTGTCTGTTTGTATGTATGTGTCTTGTGTGTGTGTGTGTGTGTGTGTCTGTATGTGTGCCTGTCTGTTTGTATGTATGTGTCTTTTTATGTGTGTGTGTGTATGTATGTATGTATGTGTGTCTGTCTGTTCTAGTGGGCTATAGTAAGTGGGCTAACTAGCTAAGCCTTCCTACTGGCATTGCTATAAGGAAGGTTAAAAAATAGAAAAATGGGATAAAAAAGGTGGGGAGGGGAATTGAGGAAGGAGATGAGATGACGCACAGATGAAAAATCATATTATGCGCAAACAGAGAAGTCGTCTGAATATCACCGAAAGAGGAGACCTTCGTTTGTTTCTTACGAAAATCAAACCAGATATCAAATATTTAGTCTTGTAGCATCAGCCTCAAGGATCTCATTAATCACTAGTAAAGGTAATTTCAATTTACTTTATTGTTTTCAATTAAACTTTATAAAGTTAAAAACATTATAAACATGCATTAAGTAGAAATAAAAAGATAAATGTACGTACATTTATTTTTTTTAAAACACCCTCCTTTCTAAAAAATATTCTGCACTTGCACGAAAACTGGAGGGCGGTAAGGAAATGTTTCCATCAAGAAAGATGCATTAGTGGGCGGTAGGTAGAAAAAGGTTGACTACCACTGGGCTACACAGAACTTAAATTTGAGTGTCCTTAGAAACTCATCCCCTCTGTTCTGCTCAGAGTAAAGTGGAAACATTGTCCTGAGTGTCAGCTGACTACTTTCAGTCTGTAACAGTCCCCATTGCTGGTATGAATTCATACATCTAAGGAAGTGTATAATCTCTACATTACCTTCCATGGGGATGGACTGTGTGTGGCCACGGGCCCACATTCAGTGATAAACTGCTGAAAAAATAGTAAAGAAAAAATGTAATGCACCATAACCACTCCAGAGAGCTCTGATAGTTATGGCTCCTGGAGTGCTCTATATCCTTCAATGTGAGGAGTTTCAGAATGTTTTGACTTCTTACCTGGGGTCCTATGCTGGAGCTTCCATTAGCTCCCCTGTGCTAACTACTGCCGTAATAAAGGGCTAACTAATTAACTGAAAGCATCAGCTGATCACTCTCAGCCAATGCTAAGTCAGGCTTTTGCTGAAATTTAAAGGACCACTCTAGGCACCCAGACCACTTCAGCTTAATGAAGTGGTCTGGGTGCCTGGTCCCTCTAGGATTAACCCTTTTTTTTATAAACATAGCAGTTTCAGAGAAACTGCTATGTTTACACTGAGGGTTAATCCAGCCTCTAGAGCCTCTAGTGGCTGTTTCATTGACAGCCGCTAGAGGCGCTTGCGTGCTTCTCACTGTGAAAATCACAGTGAGAACACGCAAGCGTCCATAGGAAAGCATTGTAAATGCTTTCCTATGCGACCGGCTGAATGCGCGCGCGGCTCCTGCCGCGCATGCGCATTCAGCCGATGACGTCGCGAGCAAGGAGGAGAGGAGGAGTACAGCTCCCCGCCCGGCGCTGGAGAAAGGTAAGTGTTTAACCCCTTCCTCTCTCCAGAGCTCGGCGGGAGGGGGTCCCTGAGGGTGGGGGCACCCTCAGGGCACTATAGTGCCAGGAAAACGAGTATGTTTTCCTGGCACTATAGTGGTCCTTTAAAGTTTCCTGCTTTCCATAGAAAGTAGTAGAGATTGGAAAGTGGCAACTGGAGGGCCCCAAGTAACAAGTAAACCAATCTCCATTTATAGAGGAGGGGAGAGCCAGCCTCCCCTGCAACCATAACCACTACATTGTCATTGTTTATGAAACTTGTAGTGTTCCATTAACACTAAATGAAAGGATGGCACCAGGAGACTCCATGCATAATAATCAATTCAATTAGATATAATGGTTATATTGCCTATAGTGACCTTTAACACATTATCTACATAACACATTAAGGCAGTGGTTCCTAAACTTTTTAGGTTCAAGGTGCCCTTAATATTTCAATATTTTTCCAAGGTTAAAACAATTTTCTAGGTTGTATACATGTACAGCGCTGCGGCATATACTCGGCCACTAATCTTGGGAGTCGCACTGGTAGATTATTTAAAGAAACAATCCAGGACAATAACCACTACATTAAGCTGTAGTGGTTATGGTGCCAGTAGTGCCTTAATGCCCTCCCAGGATAAGTAGTCAAACTGTTTAAGAACAGTTTTACAACTTACCTGGGGTCTGCCGGGATAGTGGGCTGTAGTGTGTGTGAGGGGTGCATTACGTTGTAGTGGTTATGGTTCCAGTAGTCCCATAGTGCCCACCCAGGGTAAGTAGTCAAACTGTTTAAGAACAGTTTGACAACTTACCTGGGGTCTGCCGGGATAGTGGGCTGTAGTGTGTGTGTGGGGGGGGGGTGCGATATGTGTGTGTGTAAGTGGGGCAGTTTGTGCATGAGGGGTACAGTGTGTGTGTGAGGGGGCAGGTTGTGTGAGGGGTACAGTGTGTGTGAGGGGACAGGTTGTGTGAGGGGTACAGTGTGTGTGTGTGGGGGGGTAAAGTGTGTGTGTATAGGTGGGCAGTGTGTATGGGGGTAGTGTGTGTGTATGGGGGTAGTGTGTGTATATGGGGGGTAGTGTGTGTATATGTGGGTAGTGTGTGTGTATGGGTGGTAGTGTGTGTATGGGGGTAGTGTGTGTATATGGGGGGTAGTGTGTGTATATGTGGGTAGTGTGTATTGGGAGAGCTATTGTGTGGTGTGGGATCTGTGGGGATAGGAGGGCAAATTAATAAATATATACAGGTGATACTCGAAAAATTAGAATATCATGCAAAAGTTAATTTATTTCAGTAATGCAACGTAAAAGGGGAAACTAATTTATGAGATAGACGCATTACATGCAAAGCAAGATAGTCCAAGCCGTGATTTGTCATAAGTGCGATGATTATGGCTTACAGCTCATGAAAACCCCAAATCCACAATCTCAGTAAATTAGAATATTGTGAAAAGGTGCAATATTCTAGGCTCACAGTGTCCCACTCTGATCAGCTAAGTGGGACACTGTGAGCCTAGAAAGGGTTTCTGAGCCTTTAAATGGTCTCTCAGTCTGGTTCAGTAGGAATCACAATCATGGGGAAGACTGCTGACCTGACAGTTGTGCAGAAAACCATCATTAACACCCTAAGAAGTTGGATGTTCCCAAAGTGCTGTATCAAAGCACATTAATAAAAAGGTATGTGGAAGGGAAAAGTTTGGAAGAAAAAGGTGCACAAGCAGCAGGGATGACCGCAGCCTGGAGAGGATTGTCAGGAAAAGGCCATTCAAAAGGCTGGAGTCAGTGCATCAAGAGCCACCACACATCCTGGACATGGGATTCAGATGTCGTATTCCTCTTGTCAAGCCGCTCCTGAACAACAAACAATCTCAGAAGCGTTTTACCTGGGCTAAAGAAAAACAGACCTGGTCTGTTGCTCAGTGGTCCAAAGTCCTCTTTTTTGATGAGTGCAACTTTTGCATCTCATTTGGAATCCAAGGACCCAGAGTCTGGAGGAAGAATGGAGAGGTACCCACTGCAAGATGCTTGAAGTCCAGTGTGAAGTTTCCACAGTCTGTGTTGATTTGGGGAGCCATGTCATCTGCTGGTGTTGGTCCACTGTGCTTCATTAAGTCATTAAGTCTAGGGTCAAAGCAGCAAGAGATTTTGGAGCACTTCATGCTTCCTTCCGCAGACAAGCTTTATGGGGATGCTGACTTCATTTTCCAGCAGGACTTGGCACCTGCCCACAAACGCACCAAAGCCTGGGATTACTGTGCTTGAAACTCACCTGACCTGAACCCCATAGAGAATCTATGGGGCATTGCCAAGAGAAAGATGAGAGACATGAGACCGAACAATGCAGAAGAGCTGAAGGCAGCTATTGAAGTATCCTGGTCTTCCATAACACCTCAGCAATGCCACAGGCTGATAGTTTCCATGCCACGCCGCATTGAGGCAGTAATTGCTGCAAAAGGGGCCCAAACCAAGTACTGAGTCCATATGCATGCTTATACTTTTCAGAAGTCCGATATTGTTCTATGTACACTCCTTGTTTTATTGATTGCATGTAATATTCTAATTTACTGAGATTGTGGATTTGGGGTTTTCATGTGCTGTAATCCATAATCATCGCACTTCTGACAAATCATGGCTTGAACTATCTTGCTTTGCATGTAGTGATGTCCCGAACGGTTCGCCCAACGGTTCGCGAACGGTTCGCCACGGACTCATCATTGAGTAAACTTTGACCCTGTACCTCACAGTCAGCAGACACATTCCAGCCAATCAGCAGAAGACCCTCCCTCCCAGACCCTCAGCTCTCACAGAACAGCAAATTTCACAAAGCCAACTATTGTTACCAAGGCAATTACAAAAAAGAAATTGTGTTTCTGAGTTTCGAACCACCTTCTAGACTCAGCAAAAGATCAATATCATATATAATTGTAGGATTCTCACTCCTTTCCACCCACAGTTCTTTTTGAGATAAAAGAAAGACAGCATGTGGTTAGTACATAAAGATATTACTTAAAAACTCCTTCCAAGTATAAAAAGTAAAAAGGACCTTTAAACTAAACATTACTTATTGTGTGTGCTATACCATTACTGCTTGCAGTGAATACAAAGTTTTCTGGAGGTATTATATTTATAACAAAGAACTTACATGTCTGAGTACATGTCCAGACTCTAAAAGAAGTCTGAAACCTTGATGCAATAAAGCACTAATAATTAACCCGAGTATTTCTAGTTGTGGCTGTACTACTCTCCCAGGAGGCTCAGACTGCTGAGTCTCTAGGGACAATCCGAACCGTTAAACCATTTTAACTTGTTGAAGTGCCTTTATGTATAAAGAGTGTGTCCACTTTTTTTTTCAATGTTTCATTGAATTGCATTGGAAAGTCTGTAATTGGACAGCCACAGAAAGTGAACTAATGCATCTCTAAAGGGATCGATCAGCATCTCCATGCAGAATGTGGAGACGCTGAACACACGTGCTGCAGAATGTGCATTACTGGACTAGTGGCCATCTGAGTGACAGTCACGAGAAGAGTTACATGCCAATAATGTAAACTTTGCCTTTTCTATGAAAAGGCAGTGTTTACAGAGCTGAGAGAGCAGAGACATGCTATAGACACTAGAACCACAACATTAAGCTGTAGTTGTTCTAGTGGCCATACTTTCAATGAGACAGCCACTAGAGACTGGATTAATCCTAGTGTAAACATAGCAGTTTCTCTGAAACCGCTATGTTTACTGCAAAAAGGGTTAACCCTAGCTGGACCTGGCACCCAGACCACTTCATTAAGCTGAAGTGGTCTGGGTGCCTATAGTGGTCCTTTAACATCTAGCATGAGGTAAGAACCAGTTGCACAAGTAATAAATTGATACATAAAATAAATCCAGTAGTTGATACATTCAAGTTTCTCAGGATGAACAATTTAGAAAAGTTCTCAGATAGAGCAGAGTCATGTTTAAAAAGGTCACTGCTTGTATTCATAATTCCTATACTACATGTGTCCAGTGCAAAGTATAAAGATGAGAAGTAAATGACAGCTCAGTGAATCCATATCTTATGGGCCTCACAGCAGCAGCACTTATGCCTAATAAATGAGATTACTGTATGATAATATCAAACTATTTTTACACTGGGGAATTGGAATTTTTACTCTCTTATAGAACGTGTGATGTGCAGCTATACCTGCAAATACTAGACTTGGTTGCCGCCAAATTTTCGTTTAGTCTAAACAAAATTTCGTCAATTTGTCCATTACTTTCATTTCGGAATTTTATTCACACAAATGGAATGTTAATCTGTTTTGTGGTTGCAGATACATCTTGCAGCTGTTTAGTAGATAGCTCCCTAAATGTGTACCCTTGTGAGATTGCCATATTTAAAGGGAAACTATAGTGTCAGGAAAACAAACTCGTTTTCCTGGCACTATAGCTTGCCTCACTGTCAAGGCCCATCCCCCCACCCCCACCCACCTGTGGTGCAGAAGCAGTTAATAACCCCTTCTTTCACTTACCTGCGTCCAGCGTTGATGTCCCTCGGCGCTGGCTGGAGTGTGTCTTCACTCATGCATAGCATGAGAATGTTCAGTGTCATTTAGGCGACCAAAAGTTGCCTTCGAGCCCGGGACGAAGAGTTAACCAAAGCAGGTAATTATTGCAGTTTTTAAAAACTGCAATAACTACATGCTCAGGGTTAAGGGTTATTGGACACTGCACCCAGACCACTTTGAAGAGCTGAAGTGGTCTAGGTGCCTACAATGTCCCATTAAGGGTACTAAATTAGGGCGCTATCTACTAAAAAGCTAACAGACCAAAATTACGAAAAGGCCCTATTTATTGTAATTTTGGTCTTTCAGACATTACTAATACTAAGTAAAAAATACCATTAATGGTAAATTTTTAAGCTGGGCAAAAGTGGTAAGTGGTGTCCCTAAGGTTTCTATTTTGGGACCGCTTCTATTTAACGTATTTATAAATGATCTTGAAACAGGCATTAAAAGACATGGTTTAGTGTTTGCAGATGACACAAGACTTTGTAAAGTAATACAATGAGCAGGATATTGCTTTGCTGCAGAGGGATTTAGATAGATTGGGGGACTGGGCACTAAAATGGCAGATGAAATTTAATGTAGAGAAATGCAAAGTTATGCACTTTGGGGTCAAGAATGCACAAGCAACTTATACCCTAAATGGTAGTGAATTAGGGATAACCACACACAAGAAGGATTTGGGAATTGTTATAGACAACAAATTAGGCAGCAATATTCAGTGTAAATCTGCAGTTGCTAAGGCCAGTAAGGTTTTGTCATGTATAAATAGGGGCATAAATTCTCAGGATGAAAATATAATTTTGCCTCTTTATAAATCACTGGTAAGACCACACCTTGAATATGCTGTGCAAATTCACTTCTACTTTTTTTTCTCCATTTGGAGAATTGGTTATGTATATATTTTTTTTTCATTTTTGTATTTTGGAAGGAGGGGAAGCACATCAGCAATCTGGTTGTCAGAGATGTGTGCATGGCAACTCCACAGCATTCAAGTGGTTAAACCTGATCAATTCACGCCTTTCCATATTAAACAGGTTTTTCAGTTGTCCCTGCAGATACCGGGTAGCAGCGCCAAAAACCAGGGTCACCCTTTTCAAGATGAAGGAGTGTTAGTCTCCATAAACCTAGTAACACCTGATTTTTAAAGAAAGATATCATGGCACTAGGAAAAGTGCAAAGACGAGCTACAAAATTGATAAAAGGAATGGAGCATTTTAGTTACAAAGAAAGGTTAAAAAGTGTAAATCTCTTTAGTTTGGAAAAACGGCGCCTTGGAGGGGATATGATAACATTATACAAATATATTCGGGGCGAGTACAAACCATTATCTGGAAATCTATTCATAAACAGGGCTATACATAGGACACGAGGTCACGCATTTAGGCTGGAAGAAAGGAGATTTAATCTAAGGCACAGAAAAGTATTTTTTTCAGTACGAACTATAAGGATATAGAATTCTCTTCCTGAAGAGGTGGTTTTATCAGAGTTCATACAAATGTTTAAATAGCAATTGGATAAATACTTGCAAAAACATAACATACAGGGATATAATTTCTAATTAGCGGCTTGATCCAAGGAGACATTTGACTGCAATTTTGGGGTCAAGAAGGAATTTTTTCCTAGTTTGTTGCAAAACTGGAAGTGCTTCAGACTGTTGTTTTGCCTTCTTTTGGATCAGCAGCAAAAACATATGTGAGGAAGGCTGAACTTGATGGGCGCAAGTCTCTTTTCAGCTATGTAACTATGAAATCATGCCATGTATATTAAACAGCAAGCAGCCAGTGGAATTGAAATCTGAAAGGTATACTTAGTTGATTTTAAAAAAAAATATTAAACTCTACAATACCATTAGCTTAAAGGGACACTCCAGGCACCACAACAACATCTTCTTAACTCAAGGGGTTAAACCGTTCTCAAACAGGGACTCCACATTCACTAAACTGGCCTGAGAGATGTACATTTCTTTCAAAGCCAGTTTAGTGAAAGGGGAGTCACTGATTGGCTGAGAGCATCAGCTAACTGCTCTCAGTCAATAAGTGGTGATCCTGCCTGGTGGCACACCGCACTTCCTGTAAGTAAAAACTGGGGGGAGCTGAGACCAGCACTGGAAGCAACTTAGGAGTAAGTAAGGGGCACTATAAAAACTTAATTTAGATGAAGTTCGATCTCATTCACTAAACTGGCTTTGGTGTCTGGAGTGTTCATTTAACTATATAAGTCTAATTATTGCAATTCAGTTTTCAACTCACTACATTTACTAAATTTAAAATTTAAGGTAAAAACAGCTGAAGTTTAGTAAATCAATATTTGTTTAGCACATAAACATGTATGGGTGGTACTAATACTGGATGAGAAATCTCAGATACTTATTGTTACTAGCAGAAGATTTGCAACAAATACAAGAAACTAAAAGGTGAGTAGAATTTATTTTTTGTTTTTACGTTTACTTGATTTTTATCCTGCTGCCTTTATGATGTATTAATAAAGGAAGTCAAATACAGCCTGAAAGCTCCCTTCAAAGGAACACTTGAACCCCCTAAAGCACTTCAGCTTTAGGAGTTAGGAGTTAATAATAAAAATCTCCTCTTTTTCATTTTCTAGAAGTGTTGATTTTAGGAGAATGCAACACTTTTATACTTGCCCTGGGCTGCAATCTCTCAGCTGTCAATCAGTCAGCCAGGAGAGTGTGCTTCCTTATTACTTATAAACCTAGAGCAAAGTGGAACTGACGGCTTCTCATAGAGAAGCATTAGTTTCTATTATTCTCTGTGCTAAGCATTGTAGGCACAACACATAGTCTGCTGCGCATGCACCATGCTGTGCATGTGCCAAGTGTTCCCAATGCTTCCCCACGAGAAGCATTTGATTGGGTGGGATATCATCTCCTGGAGACGAAACAGAGCTATGGAGAGTGATCCTCTCGCCCCTGGATTAGAGGTACGTTAAGATTTTTTTTTAGTCAAGCAGAGGAGGTCATTATTGTAATTGGTGGTTTATATATCCTAACAATACAAATGTTATTGTTTTTATAATTCTGCAGTGTTCCTTTAACCCCTTAAGGACACATGACATGTGTGACATGTCATGATTCCCTTTTATTCCAGACGTTTGGTCCTTAAGGGGTTAAACTTGCATAGTAGATCCACCTGTTGGATAGATCTTTCTAACGCTGACGTTTCCAGAAGCAGCTATTCCAAAAAAAGACACATGTGAATATGTGGGACACACCAAATGTCTCCCCATCATTATACCATCACTGTCTCCGAAATTTACATAATGTTATCTTTTTTTAAATGTACTTCTCCTTAAACTAATTTAAAAAAATGCATCTTAAAAAAAGCAAAGGGAAATGTATGAATATGAAGCTCAAAGTATACGTAAGTTTGCACAAATGGGGGAAACAAATTGACAGCAGTACTAGCTGCCAAATTGTAATTGTGCAATAAATAATTTAACATCCATACAAGGCCATTTTAATTCTTTAATTTTCAGGGTTACGTTGCCTACGGTTTTGAAATCTACACTATTATAGGAATAGGTACAGCCCTTTTCATGCCTTGGATGGTAGATTGTATATGCTGAGCCATGCTGAATAAGGACATGACTTAGCCTTCACTTGCATCAATGATAAATCCTGTGCCAATCAACCACTGGTCTCATCCTTCTGGAAGCCGTCTGGGGGATGAGTCTGTCTTTTCCTTGGCCATGCTAAGTTTTCCCAATATGAACTCTGCCAGTTCCTGTACAGTAGAATACTCATCCAAGTGTAGCCAACACTTGAAAATTAGCACGATGACATCATTACTTGCCAATTAGTGGACACTTCAATGCAGTGTCAAAATGGGCTGATCTTTTTCAGCTGCAAAAAAAATTCACTTCTACTTTTTTTTCACCATTTGGAGAATTGCTTATGTATATATATATTTTTCATTTTTGTATTTTGAAAGGAGGGGAAGCACATCAGCTATCTGGTTGTCAGAGATGTGTGCATGGCAACTCCACAGAATTCAAGCGGTTAAACCTGATCAATTCACGCCTTTCCATATTAAACAGGTTTTTCAGTTGTCCCTGCAGATACCGGGTAGCAGCGCCAAAAACCAGGGTCACCCTTTTCAAGATGAAGGAGTGTTAGTTTCCATAAACCTATTAACACCTGATTTTTACAGCCAGATCAATACTCTATTTTATTCCCATTTGCAATAATGCCAAATAATGTTTTGGTATAATTTTCAGTATAATTTTTTTTTATATTACTGAGCTAATATCACATATTTATCTATATTGTACAAATGTTTAAAAAAAAAATTATTTCTATGTTTCATAAAAGGGGTTTATAGAGTAACAGAAAAGCTTTTTTTTCCTTATTAATCCAATGAAGAGAGGCTCTATAGCCTTAGGAAAGACTCAGACCATGTCTTTCATCAATTTGCCCCTGAGGACATGCACAAAGGTATACAATAAAATATAAATCTCTGTTACTTAATATTCATACATATTGCCTTCTCTACCATTTAATGGCATACTAAAAGCTGCACATTAATTCTTGCAGGAATATCCTTGCATTGTCTCAGTTGCATTACATCATGCACATCACTCCTCCTATTTAACTCTTAACAGCACAATGAATATGCTGTGCATTTGAGCAAAATTTCTGTAACATAACACATAAAACATGCAGCAAGCAGCCCTGTCATTCTAAAACCTAAAAAAATGCAAATGAGGTATCTTTCAGTAGTCCCTGTGTTTAACAGAAAATGATGTCTGGTGATGCTTATGAAGATGCAGTACTTGTCAGAGTGAAGGGAGGGTCTTTACATGCATTCTAGAACTTTAGTGTAATTATTTCTCAGAATTAACAGCCCATGCATGTGATCTCATCAGAAACAGGTCTTTTAGTACCTAATATCTTATAAATCTGTTGGCTTCTTCAAGAGATCAATGAGATCAGTCAGCAGTCTCTCGCTGTCTTCTTCTGGCTTCCTGGAATCACAGGGAGCTCTCTCCTGGACCACTTCCCCATCAAATCGAACACAGATCCTTGCTCACAATATGCTAAAGTCACAGCACCCTCCAGGCAGGAGACGGGAGCCAAAATAAGCTTGGCACCTCTGCATGTCTGCCTCCCCTGTCAGCACCCAAATGGAAAGGCATCCATGGTAAAATGGCACATTACAAATTGTGCAATGGGAAGCAGAGCTCGGTTGAAACCATTGTTTAGAGGAGAGGAGGGGAGGTGTATCTTAAAGCACCAACATCATCTGCCAGCATCTCCAGAACGAATTAGCAAGGAGGCAGTATCACTGGGATGCACAGATTAAAAATGTGACAAGCATTGAGTAAATAGAAAACATGTTGATTGGGCATAAAAGCAATATTAAGCACAGCTCGAGAGTGCAACAGTGTTATTGCAAAAAGGACAACATTTTATTTTAAATGTAGTTACATGGATGGTTACGTTATCTGTGCAATTATACCTGTAATGAATTGATAATTATGCACAGATTACCTCTGTGTAGTTTAAGAACCCTTATCTCGTGCAGAATAGTGGGAGTTACATTACAGAGTGGCACCTGCCAACATTTTAATGGCAGATGAAATAACTATTGCAAGGTGTTATAACTCCCACTAATCTTAGTAAGCACTCAGTTGTGTATGTGTGCCCCAGTGCAGTCCTTACTGTAAAGGACTGACTAACTCGGTATACTATCACTAAAACAGTGACCCCCTACACTATATTACCCTAACACCAAGCAGTGACCCCTACACTACCTTTTAAATATTACCCTAACACTAAAGAGTAACCCCTGGCTAAACTACCGCTTAAATATTACCCTAACACTAAACAGTAACCCCTACAATACCTCTTAAATATTACGCTAACACCAAACAGTAACCCCTAAACTACCTCTTAAATATTACCATAACTCTAAACCGTAACTAAAACACTACCTCTTAAATATCACCCTAACACTAAACAGTAACCCCTGGCTAAACTACCGCTTAAATATTACCCTAAAACCAAACAGTAACCCCTAAACTACCTCTTAAATATTACCCTAACACTAAACAGTAACTAAAACACTACCTCTTAAATATCACCCTAACACTAAACAGTAACTCCTACACTACCTCTTAAATATTACCCGAACACGAAACAGTAACTAAAACACTACCTCTTAAATATTACACTAACATTAAACAGTAACTCCTACACTACCTCTTAAATATTACCATAACTCTAAACAGTAACTAAAACACTACCTCTTAAATATCACCCTAACACTAAACAGTAACCCCTGGCTAAACTACCGCTTAAATATTACCCTAAAACCAAACAGTAACCCCTAAACTACCTCTTAAATATTACCCTAACACTAAACAGTAACCCCTAAACTACCTCTTAAATATTACCCTAACACTAAACAGTAACCCCTACACTACCTCTTAAATATTACCATAACTCTAAACAGTAACTTGTACACTGGCTCTTAAATATTATCCTAACACTAAACAGTAACTATTACACTACCTCTCTTAAATATTATCCTAACACTAAACAGTAACTTCTACACTACCTGTTAAATATTACCCTAACTCTAAACAGTAACCCCTACACTACCTCTTAAATATTACCCTAACACTTAACAGTAACCCCTACACTACCTCTTAAATATCACCCTAACACTAAACAGTAACTCCTACACTACCTCTTAAATATTACCTGAACACGAAACAGTAACTAAAACACTACCTCTTAAATATTACCCTAACACTTAACAGTAGCCCCTACACTGCCTCTTAAATATTACCCTAACACTAAACATTAACCCTTATACTACCTCTTAAACATCACCCTAACACTAAACAGTAACCCCTAAACTACCTCTTAAATATTACCCTAATACTAAACAGTAACCCTTATACTACCTTTTAAATATTACCCTAACACTAAACAGTAACTACTACACTACCTCTTAAATATTTCCCTAACACTAAACAGTAACTCCTACACTACCTCTTAAATATTACCCTAACTCTAAACAGTAACCCCTACACTACCTCTTAAATATTACATTAACACCAAACAGTAACTCCTAACCTACCTCTTCAATATTACCCTAACACTAAACAGAAACCCCTACACTACCTCTTAAATATTACCCTAACACTAAACAGTAACTCCAACACTACCTCTTAAATATTACGCTAACATTAAACAGTAACCCCTAAACTACCTCTTAAATATTACCCTAACACTAAACAGTAACTAAAACACTACCTCTTAAATATCACCCTAACACTAAACAGTAACTCCTACACTACCTCTTAAATATTACCCGAACACGAAACAGTAACTAAAACACTACCTCTTAAATATTACACTAACATTAAACAGTAACTCCTACACTACCTCTTAAATATTACCATAACTCTAAACAGTAACTAAAACACTACCTCTTAAATATCACCCTAACACTAAACAGTAACCCCTGGCTAAACTACCGCTTAAATATTACCCTAAAACCAAACAGTAACCCCTAAACTACCTCTTAAATATTACCCTAACACTAAACAGTAACCCCTAAACTACCTCTTAAATATTACCCTAACACTAAACAGTAACCCCTACACTACCTCTTAAATATTACCATAACTCTAAACAGTAACTTGTACACTGGCTCTTAAATATTATCCTAACACTAAACAGTAACTATTACACTACCTCTCTTAAATATTATCCTAACACTAAACAGTAACTTCTACACTACCTGTTAAATATTACCCTAACTCTAAACAGTAACCCCTACACTACCTCTTAAATATTACCCTAACACTTAACAGTAACCCCTACACTGCCTCTTAAATATTACCCTAACACTAAACAGTAACTCCTACACTACCTCTTAAATATTACCCTAACTCTAAACAGTAACCCCTACACTACCTCTTAAATATAACGCTAACATTAAACAGTAACTCCTACACTACCTCTTAAATATCACCCTAACACTAAACAGTAACTCCTACACTACCTCTTAAATATTACCTGAACACGAAACAGTAACTAAAACACTACCTCTTAAATATTACCCTAACACTTAACAGTAGCCCCTACACTGCCTCTTAAATATTACCCTAACACTAAACATTAACCCTTATACTACCTCTTAAACATCACCCTAACACTAAACAGTAACCCCTAAACTACCTCTTAAATATTACCCTAATACTAAACAGTAACCCTTATACTACCTTTTAAATATTACCCTAACACTAAACAGTAACTACTACACTACCTCTTAAATATTTCCCTAACACTAAACAGTAACTCCTACACTACCTCTTAAATATTACCCTAACTCTAAACAGTAACCCCTACACTACCTCTTAAATATTACGTTAACACCAAACAGTAACTCCTAACCTACCTCTTCAATATTACCCTAACACTAAACAGAAACCCCTACACTACCTCTTAAATATTACCCTAACACTAAACAGTAACTCCAACACTACCTCTTAAATATTACGCTAACATTAAACAGTAACTCCTACACTACCTCTTAAATATTACCCTAACACTAAACAGTAACCCCTACACTACCTCTTAAATATTACCCTAACACTAAACAGTAACCCCTACACTGCCTCTTAAATATTACGCTAACATTAAACAGTAACCCCTACACTACCTCTTAAATTTTACCCTAACACTAAACAGTAACCCCTACACTGCCTCTTAAATATTACCTTAACACTAAACAGTAACCCCTACACTACCTCTTAAATATTACGCTAACATTAAACAGTAACTCCTACACTACCTTTTAAATATTATCCTAACACTAAACAGTAACCCCTACACTACCTCATAAAAATTACGCTAACATTAAACAGTAACTCCTACACTACCTCTTAAATATTACCCTAACACTAAACTGTAACTCCTACACTACCTCTTGAATATTACTCTAAGAGTAAACAGTAACCCCTACACTGCCTTTTAAATATTACACTAACACTAAACAGTAACCCCTACACTACTTCTTAATTATTACCCTAACACTAAACAGTAACTCCAACACTACCTCTTAAATATTACCCTAACACTAAACAGTAACCCTTACATTGCCTCTTAAATATTACCCTAACACTAAACAGTAAGCCCTACACTACCTCTTAAATATATACCGTATATTTTTACAAATCTTTATTTTTCATGCGATGAAAAGACAGTCTTACTTGTATAATACCACAACAGCTTGTACACGATATTCAGAAACATTTCACATTAAATATACGATATGTTGAGGTATAATTCGCATACATTTTAAATTATATTGGGCTGGTATGTTGTAATGGATGCCTAGTAAAACTGTGGGTGTGTAGACACTTGTCTATGTGTGTCAGCGCAGTTATCATGGAACCATATAGTGGGTGAGGCGTGTGGTATCTGGTATGCCTTCTGGCTATTGGGGTCAAACCCCGTTCTGGTCGCTTAAGTCTATTGAATTAAGGTGCTCCTTGTGGCGCCCAGGACTTGAGCTGTGTTAGGCGTGTGGTGTGTTGTGGCGTTCCCTCAAGAAGCCCCTTGCTCATCTCGGCCTACACCCATGTTGGCACCCATCGGAAGCTGCGTGGCTAACGCCTGTAGTGGAAGTGCACTGTGGGCCTTGAGCTATTTTATTGTAGTGGTGATGGCAATGTGTAGTCGCGAGGTAGTTTAGTGTCTATGTCGAGTATGCGTCTAGGTGGGTGGGAGCTGTGGGAGAGTATATCTGCGCCCATAGGGCAGAGGTATAATGGTGGCAGATGAAACTGAAAGCATTATTCTATGCGAGGGTATAGAGCTCCTGTGCTGGTGGTACCCTGTTACCCCAGGGTGAGGGGGGGGGGGGCAAAGGGTGTCACCAGAGCTGGTTGGTGGAATCTTCAATAGGTCCCTATCACATCTTAGAAACTGTCACTTGGTTATTGCAACAAAATGATTAACCAAAAGTAGATAACCTAACAAACGGTGCTAAACATAATAGCTAAATAAACTTATTAGAGGCCTAAGGCTGTGAGCATTGGTTTAGATCTTGATGCCTCTGTGGGATCTAGGTGCGCCGACTGTGGCTGCTTTCGTATTCCCAGGTTGGTGGCCTGGCTGTATCATCAAGGTTGTCGCTAGGATAGGGAGTTCCAGTGCTGCCATAAGTGCAGGGCCACCTGATGGGTCCGTGGCCTTGTAGTGATTGTCATCTTTGGTAACCCTGGAGTCGACCACCTATAGGCACAGGGCCGGTGCAAGGATTTTTGCCGCCCTAGGCAAAAAAAAATTTGCCGCTCCCCCCCATATGTCCTGCCCATCATGTGACATCACAATGCCCCGCCCATATGCTCTGCCATATGGGCCAACGCCAGTCTTCACAAAGTGTCTTTTATCTGAAAAGACAGTGTGTTTACATTAAAAAGCCTACAGGCACAGGCTATGCTATAGACACCAGAACCACTACATTATGCTGTAGTGCTTCTGGTGACTATAGTATCCATTTAATGTGAGGTAAATTAGAGATTAGTGCCACTAATAATATATTGGATTGCCTACTTACCACCAGATGAGGACAAGAGGCTGATGATGGGCTCAGTCTGGCTCCACAGGTCTAGTGTAGAAAAGGCTCTCTGGAGACTGTTTGTAACAGTGCTCACAACAATTAACGAACAGGAAGCAGCTCCATTTTTTAGGGCCCCTTACAGAGCTCAAGGTCTGGGCCCCCAGGGCTTGACCGTGAGTATGCCTACAATGCCCACCCATAAATTCAGCTACATGGCCCACCCATGAGTTCTCTCACAGGAAGTGGAGTGTATGTGTGTAGGGGATGTTTTATGTGTTATTGTAGAGGATGCAGTGTGTGTGTGTTCTTATAGAATGTAGTGTATAGGGATATCAATTTCTGTAAGGGATGTAGTGTGTGTATAGTGAATGCAGTGTGTGTTTGCGTGTAAGGAATGCATTGTATGTTTATGGGTGTGTGTGTGTGTAAGGGGTGCAAGATGTGTTTCTGTGTATTTAATTGAATGCAGTGTGTGTCTGTAAGGGGTGCATTGATTGTGTAAGAGAAGCATTTTGTTTCTGTGTGTAAGAGAATGAGTGTTTGTGTGAACGTATGGGATGCATTGTGTGTTTCAGGTGTGTCTGTGTGTGAGTAGGAATGCATTGTATGTTTCTCTGTGTGTGTGTGTGGGGGGGGGATGCATTGTGTATGTGTGTAGTGTAAAAGAGAAGGTTTGTGGGGTAGGATAGGGACTGAGAGGGGAGCAACTCTTTATTTTTTATTTTTTTCATAGTGCTCTCCCCTCCTGTCAATTATTGATTTCCCCTTCCCTCCTGTCCCTCCGTGTTCTCCCCTTCTGTCCCTTAGTGCTCTCCCTTGGCCCCCTGTAATCCCCCCTTGGTGGTCTTCTCACTCCCCCCTCTCCCCCTTAGTGGTCCTCCATCCCTCCCCTTAGTGGTCCTCCCTCTCCCAAACCCCTTAGTAGACATTCGCCTCCTCCCCCACCCCCTTAGTGGTAATCTCCTCCCCTCAGTGGTCATTATCCTCTTCCCCCCCCCTTAGTGGTCCTTACCGTCCTCCCCTCTCCTTAATTGTCCTCCCTACTTACCCCCCTTTGGTGGTCCTCCCTCTCCCAAACCCCTTAGTGGACCTCCCCCCTCCTCCCTCAGTGGCCCTTACTCCCCTTCCCCAGTGGCCCTAACTCCCCCCCTTCCTCCCCCAGTGGTTCTCCCCTACTTCCCCATCCCTCTTCCCCAGTGGTTCCATCTCCCAGTGGTCCTTCCCCCCTGCCATCCCCCAGTGGTCCTTTCCCCCCTCATCCCCCTTTCACAGCTCCCTCCCCTCATCCCCCAGTGGTCCTTTCCCCAGTGGTTCCTCCCCCCATCCTAGTGCGGTCCATTCGCCCCCACCCCTCCCAGTGGTCCATTCTTCACTCTCCCCCAGTGGTCCTTTCCCAGTGGTCCTTTCTCCCCCTCTCTCCCAGTGGTCCTTCTCCCCTCTCCCAGTGGTCCTTTCCCAGTGGTCCTCCCCTGGGTTCATTCCCCAGTGATCCTTTCCTCCCAGTGACTTCCCCAAAGTGGTCCTTCTCTCCCCTCTCCCAGTGGTCCTTTCCCCCCCTCCCAGTGGTCCTTTCTCCCTCCTCCAGTGGTCCCTCCCCCTCCCAGTGGTCCTTTCCTCCCAGGTCCTTTCCCCCAAAGTGGTCTTTCCCCAGTGATCCTCCCCTAGTGATCCTTCTCTCCCTCCTATGGTCCTTTCCCCAGTGGCTTCAGTGATCCTCCTCCCTCCCTCCCCAGTGGTCCTCTTCTCCCCTCTCCCAGTGGTCCTTTCCCCCAGTGGTCCTTCCTCCCAGTGGTCCATATTCCCAGTGATCCTTTCCCCTCCCCAGTGATCCTTCCCCAGTGGTCCTTCTCCCTCCCAGTGGTCCTTCCCACCCTCCCAGTGATCCTTTTCTCTCCCCAGTGGTTCCTCCCTCCCCAGTGGTCCTTTTCCCCTCCCAGTGGTGGTTCTTTCCCAGTGATCCTCTCCCTCCCCAGTGATCCTTTCTCTCCCTCCCAGTGGTTCTTTTCCCAGGTCCTTTCTTCCCCAGTGATCTCCCCTCTCTCCCTCCCCCAGTGGTCCTTCTCCCTCCCAGTGGTCCTCTTTCCCCAGTGGTCCTCCCCCATCCCAGCGGGTCCATCTGGCCTCACCCTCCCAGTGGTCCTTTCCCCCAGTGGTCCTTCCCCCCCCAGTGATCCTTCCCCTCCCCCTGTGGTCCTTACCCTCCTGTCTATGTAGCGTGGCCGGGCGGCGCGGAACGCGGGACAGGAACTTCTGTTTCCTATTCCCGGCCGCCGGCGGACTGAAGGGAAGTGCTCACTGAGTGAGCACTTCCTGTTAGTCCGCCGGCGGCCGGGTACAGGAAACAGAGGTTCCTGTCCCGCGTTCCACGCCGCCCGGCCACGCTAAATTGAGAGACCGGCAGGAGGGAGCGCTCTGCGCTTCCCTCCTGCCGGTCACTCAAATCCGGCCGCCCTCCACAGCAGTGCTGCACCGCCAGAGGCTTGTAAAAGCGCTCAGGCGTCGCAGCATGAGGAGCCGCCGGACACAGGGATCTGGCGCCCCCTGCTAAGGTGCACCCTAGGCGGCTGCCTAGGTCGCCTTACAGGTAGCGCCGGCCCTGTATAGGCAATGCCACCTGCTTGGAGTGGTTTAGTGAGTGGTTGCATATGTTTGCCCCAGAGTAGTGTGGCCCTGCTCAAGTCCTGAAAAAGTCCTCAAACTCTAAAGGAGTCTTTCCTTGTAGCGCTGCCAAGAGCCCCAATTTGTCTGACATTGATTGGCACCGTAGTATGATGTCTCGCAGAGCTGCCTTGGGTGCTTGCTGGGATTTTCCAATGATATAAACTTATTTGAATAGGAAAGTTTTGGCTTGTGTAGGTGGTAGTAGTGCCGTCACAAGCTGCCTGATGAAGTGTGGTAATTCTTCCTGTGGCACTGCTTCCTGCACCCCTCAGATTTTGACGTTTTTGCATCTCCCCCTGTCATCCAGTAGGTGGACTTGTCTTGACAGGGCTGTCTTTGTGGGGTATAGATGTTGTACCTTCTCCCTCAGCGCTTGTAGTCCCTGTTTCAGGCCCTCAACTTCATTCTCTGTTGCTTGTGTATGTGCTGTCACTGCTTGTACATCAACTTTTAGCACTGCTAGATCAGCCTCCCACATTTGCCTGAGATTCTGCTGTAGGCCTGTCAGCATGGCCTGTATGTCACTCTTTGAAGCTGGGACACTGTTCTCTGCTACCCATGGGGTAGCTGGGTGACAGGGTCTGATGGTTCCCCTTCCTCTGATGACAGTGGGGAGGAGTCGCGGTGAGTTAGGGTCTGCGCTGCGCCTGGGGCCTGCAGCATTTGGCCTATGTCGCGCTGCGGCTTTGGGGTGTGTGGCAGAGGTTTCTAAGACCTGCGCCCCATCTCACCTGTACTTGGTAGGCTGTGGTGCCAATTTTCCAGGTTGGATGTGCCCCAAGGACAGATTCCCTCTGCTGTGGCTCGCTACCGTCCGTCCGCGTGGTAGGCCTTCCCGCCTCGGCGTCGAGTTTTGGATCCAGGCGTAAGAAAAAACGTCATCAGCGATGTCAGCTGGATGCCCCAGAATCAGCGTCAGGGCCTGTGACCGAAATTGGTGCTGGATGCCCCCGATGAGATCGGATTTAGACGGCCGCTGCAGGAGCTCCGGGAATGTGCGTCTGCTCGGTGCGGAGTCGGGCTCCGCCCCATACCTCTTAAATTTTACAGTAACCCTTACACAAGCTTCTAAATATTACCCTAACACTAAACAGTAACCCCTACACGACCTCCTAAATATTATCCTAACACTTAATAGGAACCCCTCCACGATCTCCTAAATATATCCCTAACACTAATCAGTAATCTCTACACAACCTCTTAAACACTACCATACAGGGCCGGACTGGGGATACAAAGCAGCCCTGGAAAAAAAATTTGTGCCAGCCCCATAAGTCACTGCGCCATATATTGTCGCGTGTAATATGTAAGGCTATGTCTTGCCAGGACAGATGATTGAGTAATATATATATATATATATATATATATATATATATTTTGCTTTTTCTAATATAAATATTGGTCCTTTCAGGGTAAAACGTTTAATTATACAGTGAGCATACGCACATGCAGACACAGGCAATTTCACTGACATTTCAGTGACACACACAAGCTCATTGATACACAGCTTCATAGACAAACAATCTTACTGATATACATCAGCTCATTGACATAAAAACACAAGCTCACTCACTAGCAGGCACACGCATGCAAGCAAGTTTACTTACTAACAGACGCATTACACAGCTTAATGTGGTGGTACTGGTGTTTCGTAGTATGTCGCACAGGCTTTTCAACGTAAACACTGACTTTTCAGAGAAAAGGCAGTGTTTACATTGCTTCAAAGTGACATTGCTAGTGACAGTCACTCAGACGGTCACTAGAGGTGCTTCCTGTGTTAGTGCCCTCCCGCCCTCGCGCGCTGCTGAATGAGACTGGCGCTGGAATATGACGTCATATTCCGGCGACGGTCTCATTTAGCTGCGTGTTGGGGAGCAGAGCCAGCGCAGCTCGCGCAGCTCCCTCAGCGGCCGCCAGGACAAGTCCGCCAGCGGCCGCCAAAAGACCTCCCCAGCGGCCAGGGGAGGGCTGGCAGCCTTAGGCCTGGGGGGCAAAACCAGTCAAGTAGACTGGTGCACCTGCCCAGGATCAGAGCCGGTGCAAGGATTTTTGCCGCCCTAGACAAAATAAAAATTTGCTGCCCCACATGTCACATCACAATGCCCCACCCACCCATATGAACCAACGCCAGTGCTGCACACAGTGTGTGTTTACATTAAAAAGCCTGCAGGGACCAGCTATAGACACCAGAACCACTTCATTAAGCTATAGTGTCCCTTTAATGTGAGGTACATTATAGATTAGTGTCACTAATAATATACTAGATTGCCTACTTACAAGTAGATGAGGATGATGATGGGCTGCAGTTTGGCTCCACTGGTCTGGTGTAGAACAGGATCTCTGGAGGCTGTTTGCAACTGTGGTCACAAAATTCAATGTTCTGGGAGAATTGGAAGCAGCTCAATTTTTTTGGGGCCCCTTACACAGCTCAAGGTCTGGGCCCCAGGGCCTGACGGTGAGTATGCCCATAAGGCCCACTCATAAGTTCCACCTACCCATGAGTTCGCTCACAGGGAGTGGAGTGTGTAGGGGATGTGTTATGTGTTATTGTAGAGGATCTAATATGTGTGCTTATGGTATGTAGTGTATGGGGTTACCAGTTTGTGCAGGTGATGTAGTGTGTTTGTGTGTAGTGGAAGCAGTGTGTATTTGTGTATAAGGGATGTATTATGTGTTTCTGGTTGTGTGTAAGGGATGCATTGTGTGAATCTGTGTTTGTATGCATAAGGGATGCAAAGTGTGTGTCTGTATGTGTGTGCATTGAGTGTAAGGGATGCATTGTGTTTCTGTGTGTATGTAAGAAAAGAAGTGTGTGTGTTTGCATGTGTGTGTACGGGTTTGCATTGTCTGTTTCTGTGTATGTGTGCAAGGGATGCATTGTCTTTGTGTGTAAGGGTTGCATTGTGTGTGTGTGTAATGGATGCATTGTGTGTTTCTCTGTGTGTAAAGGAAGCATGTTGTGTTTCTGTGTATGTATAGGGATGCATTGTGTGTGTGTGTGTGTGTGCGCGCGTAGTGTGAAAGAGCTCCCTGTCTTGGCCCCTGTCCTATAGAGCTGCCCCTTCTTCTTATTCCCCTCCCTCCCCTCTTCTTATCCCCCCTCTTTTTATTCCCCCCCTCCCCTCTTCTTATTCCCCTCCCTCCCCTCTTCTTATTCCCCTCCCTCCCCTCATCTTATTCCCCTCTCCCCTCTTTTTATTCCCTCCCCCTCCCTCATCTTATTCCCCCCTCCCTCTTTATTCCTCCCTCCCTCTTCTTATCCCTCCCTCCCCCTCTTCTCTTATTCCCCCCCTCCCCTCATCTTATTCCCCCTCCTCTCTTCTTATTCCCCCCTCCCTCATCTTATTCCCCCCTCCCTCTTGTTCCCTCCTCCCCTCTTCTTGTTCCCCTCCCTCCTCTCTTCTTATTCCCCTCCCTCCCCCTCTTCTTATTCCCCCCCTCCCTCTTCTTGTTCCCCTCCTTCCAATCTTATTCCCCTCCCCTCTTTTTATTCCCCCCCTCTTCTTATCCCCCCTTCTTATTCCCTCCCTCCCCTCTTCTTATTCCCCTCCCTCCCCTCTTCTTATTCCCCTCCCTCCCCTCTTCTTACCCCCTCCCCCCCCTTCCCCCTCTCTTCTTACCCCCTCCCCTGTAGCGTGGCCGAGCTGCACTCCGGTCCGCGGTGGCCGGCCGGAGTGATAGGAAGGGGCACACTGAGTGTGCACTTCCTGTCAGTCCGGCCGGTTACAGGAAACAGAAACTCCGCGCGGAACAGGAGTTTCTGTTTCCTGTCACCGGCCGGACTGACAGGAAGTGCACACCCAGTGTGCACTTTCCTATCACTCCGGCCGGCCGGCCACCGCAGACCGGAGTGCAGCTCGGCCACGCTACAGGGAAGAAGCTGCAGCCGCCTGACCGCTCTTCACAGAGCGCTCAGGCGGCTGCAGTATTTAAAGGGCCGGCCCCAGGTGCCGACGGCCCACCGGGAAATTTCCCGGTATCCCGGTGGGCCAGTCCGGCCCTGCTACCATAACACTAACACTATGCATTAACCCCTACTTTGTGCTAAATATTAATCCTACACTAAATCAGCAATAAACATTAATCCCTACATCACCTAGACACCATCACTAAACCTAACCAAAAAAAAACCCAAATAATGTAACATAGATGCATATCAAAAACATATATTTATTTTTAGTATTATAAAATAATGCTATCTTAGGGATCATCTATTATGAGGTATGCAAAAGCCCTCAATGACATTATTTTCCCATAATACACCGTTTTGGTTGTCTGTCAATGGCTCTGTGCAATCAATACTTTGCTCTTTTGATTTTTAAAAAGAACAGTCACTTGTGTCTCTGCATTGCTCATCTGGATAGATTTCCATTCATTTAGCCACCTTTTCGACTCCTTCTCTTATGAAGTCATGTAAAACACTTCCATAAATTAGATTAATGATGTAAGCCGTTTAATCATGTAACTTTACAAAAACAGCTTAATCATCTCACGCAATCATTATGGCGTACAGATTACATTGTGATCAATGTCTCTCTATTATTCTGAATAAAATCATAAAAGCAACCGCTTGTTCAGTGCCCTGTGCTCAGACTTTAAACATTTATAAAAATAATAGTTTTAGTGTCAACAACAAAAGTGTTAGAATCGGAAATGGTCAATAATACACGAATTGCATATTTAATTTTATTGAATTAATCTTCACAAATCGTTCTGTACAATTTTTTTAATTTGATATTTCATTGGCAAAAATATCAAAATGCAAACTTTTATTATGATTGTATATTGACTTAATAATAAAGGCTCCAGCTTTAAAAGAAAATAATAATAATAAAAGTTATTCAATATTTCTACTAGGTTGTTCCCTTGGCTGATTCAGTGGTTTCTACCATTCCCTAAATAAATTCTGAAGTAATCACGCTTGCTCTTACGTGAAGATATCCCCAGCTGCCTTAGATGTTTTCAATGATAGACTGCATAATTGTAGCACTCAACAGAAAGGGTTAATCCTATCAGAATTCTATGCACTATCTTTTAAATGTATCTGAGTCACTCATTTTAAGCATTCTGTTTAGCACAATCGTGTGTCCTGCCAAGTGCGATTGAACCTAAAGCAGAATAGACTTATTTAATTGCCAATGCCCATGGCATTAATAGGGCTTGATAGGAAGTCTCGGTCATAAGCGACAGAGTAATGAACTATGTAGATCATGTCCTTATGTTTTCTTCAATCCAGAAGATAGCAGTATAAACTAATAATGACAATCTCATATATTTGTGGACTAGATTTCCCAAGATGCATTGTCAATATCAGCAATCGCCGTGTAACTATATCTATCGATGTTGTCGAGTATACATGTAAGCCATTTTGTATGTCACAATAAGAATATACAAAACAAGTACTGTTACATAAACAAAGAGCTCATAGCATTTGATGGAGCTTGACTTACTTGGAATAACCTCAAGGGAAGCACCTAGATACGCAGGTAATTGAGTTTGCCGCTAGCCTTTTCCCAAAGGAGGTATTTAGTCTGTAGGGAGAATTGCAGGCCATAAACTTACTGTTGGTGACTATATTATGTCAATTGTTAAAACCTATGAATACGTGTTTGCATGTTATATACGTTATGTACTTAACACATCAGCAAATCAGCTAGCTGCCCAGAAATCCATGTGGCTGTGATGTATTTTAACCAAGAGCGATATTCACAAAAGTGTGAATTGTTGGAAATTAAAAGTGAACTCGAAGTGTATTATTAGTCCTATTCGCAACCCTTGATTACTGGATTTTAAATCCTACTTTAAACCAATTTTAAACAAGTTAAATACAAAAATAAATGCAGTTTTACAAAGCATCAATGTGAATATTGTGTGTCTGAATAATAAATGTGCTAATTACAGCATAGCTACTAGACTTGTGAAGAAATGCATTTCAGCTGGTTAGAACAAATCAAATTCCTTTTAATCTACACCTGAATGAATCAATCCTTCTGGGATTTCAAAGAATAAGACTCCACAGGTAAATCCAAGACAGATAGATTAATTCGGGTGTAGATTAAAACATATTTGATTTGTTAGAACCAGCTGAAACATGTTTATTACCTAATAGGTTAAAAATATTTAAATGGGTACTCTAGGTACCTGGACAACTTTGATGTATTTTAGGAATAATGTTACATATATATTAACACCTGCTCGACTGCAGACGTACCAGTCCGACAAATACCAGTCATTAACAGCCTCGGACGTACCTGGTACGTCTGTGGTAAAAATTACCCCTGTACTTACCTGGATAGGCGGTCCCGATCGGGGCAGGGACTGCTCGAGACCCCAGGAGTCCCCCTGCAGCAGCTCCGACCTCTCTGGCATTCCAGGGCCATGTGATCACCATGATCACATGGCCGTAATAGGAGTCTATGGAGCAGCCAGCAGGGGGACTGCCTAAACTGCCAGGCAGTCACCCAGACACATAAAATGTAAAAAAAATAAAATGAAAAATAATAAAATAAATATATTATACATATATTCTATAAGTATAATATATTATAAAATAATTAAAACATATTATAATATATTATACATATATAATGCAAATATATATGATTTCATTATAAGTGTACTTTGATGTATATATATACATACACACATATTATATAATATAAATTTAAAAAAAATAAACAACATTTATATATATATATATATATATATTTATATATATATATATATATATATACACACACACACACACACATTCTACATATATCTTTAACCATTATGTCACATTCGTATGATGACAAGTAAGACTTTTTTCTTTTTGTTACTGTTCCTTTAAATGCAGTTCTGTTTTTCACCTCTAGTGGCCTTCCTAGCCACTAGTCACCTCAGTCCTCACCTGCATAGGACTAATTACTTCAGCTACAAAAGGTTACACCCAACTAACCTCATGGCCATTACATTGAAGTTAGTGTTCAGACCAAGAACTTAAGATCCTGGCTCCTGTAAGAGATCCTGTACTAACCTGCATTACATCCTGCTTGAATTACTACAATCCTCTCACCTTCCTAAATTGGATCATTCTCAACTATCCTGTACTTACCCGCATTACATCCTACCTAAAGGTACTTATCTGCCTGGCATACTACTAGTATTGATACAAACATTACTCCTTCCTCCCTTTTGCTTATTTAATCAACTAAAATTACTGTTATAATGTCAAAGGCTACAAATAAAGTCACTTCTGTTAAACCTGGCAATCGTCTCCTATCTGACCTGATCGAAAACATGACACATTAACTACATAATTATTTGACTTTATTAATTATAATTTGAGGGACCTTCCTGACAACCCAGGCAGACAGTCCAGAGAATTTCATTGTCAAGAATTTAATTGTCAGCCCATAATTTAAAATGGCAAAATTCCAATGGGTTACGATGACCACAGGCTGAGGTCTATGCACACATACAAGATCAACATCAAGGTCTTCCATACATGCAACCCCACTAAAATCACCTCCAAACGCATCCCACTCAACAAGCAGTGTCGGTATGGGTCACTGAATATGAGTGTGTGTGGGTCACTAAGTGTGAGTGAGTTTGTGTCTCTATGGGTCAGTGAGTGTGTGTGTGTGTGTGTGTGCGCGTGTGTGTGTGTATTGTTTAGTTATTAAGAGTGTATGTGCTTATAAGGGCCACTGAGTGCACGTGTTTGTTTGCGCAGAAATGACAGCGTAGAATTGTAAAAAAAATCTTATATACACATGTATTTTAATATAAGTATATATTTTATAAGCAGAACATTTATATAACATGTTTATAATATATACAAAAAATTATTATAATACACATGTATTTATATAAATAAAACACAGAAACATACTATTTCTCTCAATGGGTGGCCAGTGATAGGATGAGAGTGTCATATTACACCTGGCTAAACTGTCACACACTGTATCTGTGTGTCAGTGTGTGTATCTAAGTGTGGTGGTTTGTGCCAGTGTGTATCTTGGCGTGTGTGTATGTGCCAGTGTGTCTATCTATGTGTATGTGTGTGTATATCTTTGTGTGTTTATCTGTGTCAGTATGCGTATCTACATATGTGTGTATTTATGTATATGTGCCAAAGTATCAGTGTGCCACTGTGTGCATCTGTGTGTCTGTATCTGTTTGCCAGTGTTTGTATCTAAGTGTGTTTGTTTTGCCAGTGTGTATCTGAGTGTGTGTGTGCCGCTGTGTATCTGAGTGTGTCTATCTGTGTGTCAGTGTGTGTATCTGAATGTGTGTTTGTGCCAGTGTGTGTATTTAAGTGTGTCTATGTGTGTATGTGCCAGTGTATTGGTGTGCCAGTGTGTATCAGTGCATTTGTGTGCCAGAGTGTGAATCTGAGTGTGATTATTTATGCCAGTGTGTACCTGAATTGTATGTATGTGCCAGTGTGTGTATCTGTGTGCCAGTCTATGTTTGTCTGTCTTTTAGGTTGTGTGAATTTATCCAGGTGTGCATGTCTCCAGGTGTGTACATCTGTCATTGTGTGTATCTTTGTGTTTATGTGTGTGCATGTGTCAGTTTGTTTATATGTGTGTTAACCCCTTAAGGACTGAGCCAAATGTACACGTTGTGAACAAAACAAAACGTAAACAAAACCTGGCATTGCGCTACATGTCTGTCCAACCGTAATTCACCTCTTTCATATTAAATGCACCCACCCTTATCATATATAATTTTATTCATGGGAAACAGGGCTTTCATTTAATATCAAATATTTAGCTATGAAACATAATTTAATATGAAAAAAGTGGGAGAAAATTAGATTATTTTTTTTAGTTCTACATGACATTTTAACTGTCAATGTCATAATACTGTTTGCTTTTACTTCAATAAAATACACATATTTGTATTCAGCAAAGTCTCACGTGTAAAACAGTACCCCCTATGTACAGGTTTTATGGTCTTTTGGGAAGTTACAGGGTCAAATATAGCACGTTCCATTTGAAATTGAAATTCGCCAGATTGGTTACGTGGCCTTTGACATAGGCGTGCGCACGGGGTGTGCCGGGTGTGCCTGGGCACACCCTAATCCCCGCGGCCCGCCTATGTATTTTGAGACCGGCAGGGGAGATCTCAGGATCTCCCCTGTCGGCTCATGCAGAGCCGGCGCTATCCAAGCGCCGGCTCTGCTCTCAGCCTCCCTCCCCACAGGGAGGGAGGCAGGAGAGGACCCGGCGGAGCTATTGCCAGCAGCTCCGTCGGGTTCCTCTCGCGAGATATGAGCGTTGCCAGGCAACGCTCAAATCTCGCGAGAGTGAACTCTAGCCCCACAGGGGGCTAGAGTTCACTCTCCACTGGACCACCAGGGATCACAGCAGCAAGGATCCCCTCCTCCACTGGACCACCAGGGAAGGAAGCAGCAGCACGATCCCCCCTCCCTACAAAAGGTAAGAAGGGAGGGGGGATAGCAAATAATGTACCCCCACCTCCACCCCCCACAATCACCCACCCACACACATACAGCACACACACACAGCACACACACATTCAGCACCCACAGACATACAGCACCCACAGACATACACGGTACCCACACATATACAGCACCCACACACATACAACACACACACAGCACACACGTACAGCACCCACACACATTCAGCACCCACACACATTCAGCACCCACACACATTCAGCACCCACAGACATACACAGCACCCACAGACATACACAGAACCCACAGACATCCAGCACCCACAGACATACACAGCACCCACAGACATACAGCACCCACAGACATACACAGCACCCACAGACATACACAGAACCCACAGACATACACAGAACCCACAGACATCCAGCACCCACAGACATACACAGCACCCACAGACATACACAGCACCCACACACATACATCACCCACAGATATACACAACACCCACACACATTCAGCACCCACAGACATACAGCACCCACACACATACACAGCACCCACAGACATACACAGCACCCCCACACATACAGCACCCATACAGAGCACCTACAGACATACACAGCACCCACACACATACAGCACCCACAGACATACACAGCACCCACACACATACAGCACCCACAGACATACACAGCACCAACACACATACAGCACCCACACACACATACAGCACCCTCACAAACAGCACACAAACAGCACCCTCACACACACACAGCACACTAACAGTACCCTCACAAACAGAAACAGGACCCTAACAAACACACACAGCACACTAGCAGTACCCTCACACACAAACAGCACCCTCACACACAGTACATCAACAGCACCCACACAAGCGCACACACACACACACAAACTGCACCCTCACACACAGTAGATTAACAGCATCCTCCCAAGCACGCACACACAAACACCCTCACCCACATAGCACACTACCAGCATCGTCACACACACATCACACAGCACACACACACAGCAGTGTGTGTATGTGTGAATATATGTGTATGTATGTATGTATGTATATATATATATATATATATATATACATATATACATACATATATATATGCGGCGTGTGCTTGTGCTTTAGGGTGCACACCCTAATGCAATAGGCTGCGCACGCCTATGGCCTTTGAGACTGTATAGTAGCCCAGGAATGAAATTTACACCCATAATGGCATACCATTTGCAATAGTAGACAACCCAAGGTATTGCAAATGGAGTATGTCCAGTCTTTTTTAGTAGCCATTTGGTTACAAACACTGGCCAAAGTTAGCGTTAATATTTGTTTGTGTGTGAAAAATGCAAAAAATGCCAATTTTGGCCAGTGTTTGTGACTAAGTGGCTACTAAAAAAAACTGGACATATCCCATTTGCAATATGTTGGGTTGTCTACTATTGGAGATGGTATGCCATCATGGGGGAATTTTCATTCTTGGGCTACCATAGGGTCTCAAAGGCAACGTAACCAATCTGGCAAATTTTAATGTGAAAAAAATGAAACACAAGCCTTATATTTGACTTTTGAAAACACCTTAAAACCTGTACATAAGGGGTACTGTTGTGCTCGGGAGACTTCGCTGAACACAAATATTTATGTTTCAAAACAGTTAAAAGTATCACAGCAATAATATCGTCCGTGTAAGTGCTGTTTGTGTGTGAAAAATGCAAAAAAGTCACTTTTACTGGCGATTTCATCGTTGTAATACATTTTACTATTTTGAAACTCTAATCTTTGTGTTCAGCGAAGTCTCCCAAGTAAAACAGTACCCCCCATGTACAGGTTTGGCCTCTTGGATAGTTATAGGGTTAACTATAGTGCTAGCAAATTAAATTCCCTATACTTTCGGCATGGGTTGTCAGGCAGGTCCCGCTAATTGTAATTAATTAAAATACCTAATTATGTAAAAATATTACATAAATATATATGTAGAATTAATATATGTGCCTGTGTATGTATATGTGTGTATATATATATATATATATATATATATATGTATATATATATACACATTTTTTTTAAATATTTTTATTTATATATAGTGATATATACGTATATATTTATGTGTATAGATATATATATTATTTCATTCTACGTGTATTTTGATTGATATATATATATATATATATATATATATATATTAATATCACAATACAGTTAGAATGAAATAACACACATCTATATATTTAGTAATTATTTATTTTTAATTATTATTTTTATTTTATTTTGTAACGTATTTACATATTTATTTTTTATATTGTATATAAATATATATATATATATATATATAACAATAATTATATATATATATTTAATCAGTATCAGTCTGTGTAATTTGATATTAATATATATGACAGTGTATGTGTGTGTATGTATATGTGCATATATATACTTAGATCATATATATATATATATATATATATATAAAAAAATTTAACACTGATTTTAACTTTAATTTATTTGATTTCCAGCCAGCAGGCAGTCCCCCTGCTGGCAATGCAGCAGCCAGCTAACCCGGCCATGTGACCTCACTCTCACTTGCGGAGGATGCAAGATCCGCCGCGGGGGACTCCCTGGGATCCCAGGTGAGTCTCCCCAACCACGATCGCCGGTGTGGGATCGCCTGTGACCGGGTAAGTAAGAAAAACCGGAGGGCGTACTATTACGCCCTGCGGCGTTTAGAGACGCTTAGAATAGGGCGTAATAGTACGCCCTCCGGGTTTTAAGGGGTTAATGTGTAAGTCTATCTGTGTAAGTATGCATGTATGTGGATACATCCCAACAATTAAACATCATTACAATATGCAAACACAAACATTACATACAAACGTTCTCTCACTTTAAAATCACAAACACAAAAAATACACACAAGTACACCACTGCATTCCAATGGCAACAGTACATACAAATACACCCCTACATGCACACACATATTCTATACAAAAAACATGGAATCTATCTTTCTACCACTCTAGCGCTCGAGAGGGGCCTAAAAAAGTTCCAGCTCAGATACACTACATGAGGTATGGGAAGGCGGGGGGGAGATAATGGTATGGGGGGTGTAGTAAAAGAAGGATAGAAACAGACACAAAAAGACACGAACTCAGATAGAAAGAGGAAGAAAGTTAAAGCATTAGAGTGAATAAAAATGAAGGAGGTGGGCAGATTAGGATTCCAAAATCTGTTTTCTGGACACATATCCATATTAATGGACAGCACATATAATTGTTATGTACAAATCAAGCTATTACTGTTATATGGTGAAAGGACAAATTGTGGGGTGCAGTAAGGGGGGAGTTGCCAGATGGATAATTCAGTGGGGAAAATGGAGAAACCAGAAACTGAAAATAAAATACACCCATTTGCATCACACAACTGCTGCTCTTCCTGTTTGCAAACAACACCCAGGCATTACTCAAACTCACATTGATGCACTTCACACAGATAACACCCATAGAACATCAACATACATTAACACTTTTCACAAAAAACAAACTCCTGCATTCACACAAACACTGACACACTAATCAAATAACTGCTAAAATACACCCATGCATTTTAACACACTGACCTGCAATAGAAATACATCCCTACATTTAAACAAACTGATAATGTTTATTTAAATATACCTCACTCATTAAACACCGCTATTACACAAGTCTTGGTTCACATACTGAGACACACAATTTTGCACAACACACAAACGCATGACTGCTGACCCATAATCCATGTCCCCACCGCAGCCCCCCAATAACACACCGGACACCTTCTTAGTGGATAAGGACAACGGCCAAAGCTTTATTAAATTTATAACTTTTAACAATATCTAAATCTGTCAGCTGTTGAGCGGTTGCCCAACAGACAGTTCCCCCAACCTTTTTTCTATGAGCCTAAACAGCCGGCACTCCGCCATCAGCTCCCGTGCGGGCCGTCATCTCCCCCATCTCTCTTAACCTTTGCTTTGCGCTGTCCAGGATACCGCCAAGCTGTGACAAAACAGAAAAGCAAAGCCAGACACCAACAACCAACAGGGTGGGTGGGAGGGAAAGTCAATATTCTCCTGTCCCTTGTCTCTGCTGACTGGTGAGTCTCCTCCCCCGGCCTCCTACCAAACTGACCACTTTGCAACATTGTATAATTTTATAATCCCCCTCATTCATGTGCAGCAGTCATGAGTGTGAGCATGATCTCTGAGCCGGTTAAATCCTCTAATTAAAAGCTTCTCTACGACAAGCCTTTAATAGGACCTAGTCACGGCTCCCGTTATGGAGGCGCCCAATAAGACATTATTCTATTTTACACAAAAAAGGGTTGGAGATGCACTTAATTCACATATCACCTAATTAGTTTATCGCCTTTTAGTTAGTTATTGTTTAAATATGATACATACATATTCAAACATATATAATTTAAATTGTTTCTATGGTTTGCTATATTTATAAAATAAATGTTGCTGTAAATTCTGTTTATTGACTTTGTTTAATTTAATTATCCAGTTTTCTTTTCTGAAGTTAAAAGGAACATTTTCAATACGTTTTTATTATGGCACTCTAAACATCATTTACAATTTTTTGTTTGTGTTTTTCATTTTATACATTTCCATAAAAAGGCCCACCAAATCCTCAAAAACGGGTCCATGAAGCCCTTAACCCGGCTTAATTGCTACATGACCATAAAGAACAATTATTGTCATCCTGCAAGATGACTTCTCTTACCATTATGGATCCTCATCAAGTGAAGTGGTTTGAATAAGTGGTTTGCGTCTCTCCAGTGTCACTGTAAGCTCACACAGGTGTAGACAGCAGAGTGAAAGAGGGCCTATCACTTTACATCACATCACATTATTTGTTGGATCATGGACGTAAACTTTTTCCAAATATAAGCTGTGCCATAAATTCAAGTTTTATGAACCTCACAAAATACAGTTTTATTTACACTGAGTCACAGACGCATTTGGCATTGAATTTTATTGCTGTACTTTTGTTTCTTATTATATCTGTGCTGTGAAGTATTTGTCTATACTTGTTGATGTACTATGAAAACTGTTTCTTCCTTCTGGAAATGCAATTTTTTCAATGTTTTTGGGACTGTTTGCCTTGACATATTAAATAACTTTACAGTTTTTGAAATTCAAGCACCAACTATTTGCCCTTTTTAGAATGAAGTTAGTTGCCTTATGTTAGGTGCTTTGAAAATTATATCATTGTTCTAATTGTTGCACCTCCTTAACTGGAACACATACAGCTGACTGATTACATTTTTCCATGAAAGCAAACACATTCTAGAGTCTAGACTCTCAGGTCTAATCACAAAATACCACATTTTAAAGTAAATTGGGACCAAATGCATCTGGTAGTATGTACTTTCACAAATTATTATTCACTTGCATTTTGCAAACTAACCATAAATATATGTACTATTTGGGTGCTAAACGTGACAACAGGCAAGTAGTTAAAACCCCTGAGCCGTGTGACGGTTAAGTAAAGTGGTGGCTGGTTAGCAATTGCAAAAAGTAAAACACCAAAAAAAAAATTAATTGGGATTGAGGCAGTAAATTACCAAGAAGGGGGACCTGCCACTGGAAATAGTCAAATATTCCTAGGTAAGTCTTGTGAGAGTTTGACTTGCCTTTTAGAGTACTCTGATTGGTTGGCTGATAAAGACCTTTCTTGATTGGAAGGAAGAAGATGTTTCACTCCAGCATCTGTTTTTTTAATTGCAGCATGGATAATTACATAGCCCCCACCTGTTACCAATTGGTGGGGTTTGGGGCAAGTTGGATGTTCCCTATATGTATATATTCGCGGCTTCCACCAACAATGGTTCGGGGTTGGGGGGGATAGTTCAGTGTCCGTGACTTGTCCACCCCAATCATTGATTTGAAGCCCTTACTCAATCCCTACAGGGGGACCAGTGACAGTTCTCCCGGTAATAATTTTTCCCCAAAACAGAAAAATGTTTGGGACACGTTAATTTCAGCCAATTGTCAATTCATCTCAGCACAATTTCAGTACTGAAAAACTGACTCAATAACCGAACCAAAAGGAAGCAAAAGAAATTAGTTTAGTACAAAATATATTCATAATATAATTATATTTTATATTTTGTAGAACACTCATAGAAGCATTTTCCCTTAATTTGCTTCATAGATCATTTAAGAAATAGTAATCAATAGAGTGAAAAAAATCAAAAACTGAAATGTACATGCTCATAGCACATTTGGTTGGTTCAGTATTCAGGTGCATTTTAGCTCGGAGTTTGGAAATTTGATCCAACATCTGAATTTGGACCAATTGCAGCTTGGACCAAAATGAATCTCCAAGTCTAGCATTTAGCCTCTTTAAAGGAATATGCATCACCAAGGTTTCTTTTAACCTATTTGTCTGCTGATTGGTAAAGCTGCCAAGAAGCAAATAGTTTGGCTTTTTAAAATTTAGGGATAGATTTTAAGCAACCGGGCCTTGAATTCAGTCCATCAACTTTCAGCCCATTCTGAGCCAATATACAGAGGGGGCCAAAAGTCAGAGTAGGGTTAGAGGAGTCAACAACTTTGTTATTAATGAACCAATTTTTCATGATATTGCGTACAATGAATGCTTAAAGGACCACTATAGTGCCAGGGAAAAAAAGTCATTTTCCTGGCACTATAGTGTTAATAGGTTCCCCTGCCCTCAGGATCCCACTCCTGCCATGCTCTAGGGGTAGGAAGGGGTTAATTCCTTACCTTTCTCCAGTGCCAGGCTCCTTCGTGCTGGGGACTCTCCTCCTCCTTCCGACGTCCTCCTTCCTACCTCCTTCCGCGCGCGCATTCAGTCAGTCCATATCAATGCTTTGCTATGGACGCTGGCGTCTTCTCACTGTGAAAATCACAGTGAGAAGAGCGGAAGCACCTCAATGAGACAGCCACTAGAGGCTGGATTAACCCATATGCTATGTTTAGAGCAGGCAGTGTTAACCCTAGATGGACCTGGCACCCAGACCACTTCATTAAGCTGAAGTGGTCTGGGTGCCTATAGTGGTCCTTTAACATATGGAGATTTGTTTGACTATGTACAGAAAATGACATCTTTTAAATGAGCTCCATTTGCCCCCTTGCAAAGTCGGGCTCTTTCGATTGCATTTTTCATATCATTAGTTAATGTTTGAGGCTGTAGCGTTCAAATTTCTGCACGGATATCCTCCTGGAGCAGCTCAAGTGTATGCAGTTTGTTCACATACACCTAATCCTTCATATATCCCCACAGGAAGTTCGGGAGCCGAAAGGTCGGGTAAACGTGGCAGTCAATTAATCTGGGAATGTCTTCAAATCAGCTGCTCGCCGAACAGTTGTTTTAGGAGGTCCATTATGGCCCTGACTGTCTGGGCAGTAGCTCCATCCTGCTGAAACCACATTTCAGGATGATTTTCCTCTATAGGATGTAAAACATTTTCAATCTTATCCTGATATCCCACTTTTCTACTTGTTCCTTTGTGAAATTATCCATGAAGGATCTCCTAACACTCTGTTGTAATAAGTACCTGCAACTAAAAACTTGAACTACTAACAAATAAGTTATTGACCTGTAAAATCCTACTCTTAATTTTGCTCCTCCCCTTATGCTGAACATTTATAATATACATGTGTTTATCCTTCAATATGACTTTATTCATTAACGATAGTATGATGGAATGTTCAGATACAGACACGAGGAGTGATAAACTGAAAAGAATATGAAAACCATTGAATTACAATTAGTCCCAACACTTATGGATTATTTAATAAATAAAGAATTGAAGAGAATGGATTTTTTTTTTAACTAGTTGCAAATATTGAGTTAACGTTTCATAGTTGGAAATATTTTGTGCATCTAGTCAATTTTATTTTTTTAGTGTATAGACCCCCTATGTTTATGTTGCACTTAAAGGCTAGGAAGCAACAACATTGCTAGCTGCCACCGCCGACACATGTAAATGATAGCAATAATTTTATGTATGTGAAAAATTATACAGATTGGAATTTCTGGCATAAATTGTCAGAAGTCTGCTTTATTTTCATTTAATTAGAAATGGCTTCTGTTCGTATCGAACAGTAATGCATTTTCTGATCCATCACAAATGTTGTAATAAAAAATCATATGTTAACAGACTTTTTGTCAGAGATCATATCATATATTAAATATGACATGTTTACTAGCAATCCAAAAAAACATATAAAAGATGGGCCTAAAACATGTTCAGAAATATTATAGCTTTTTTTAAAAGTCTATAAGAACCGTTGTGCCAGTTTTAGACTAACTCATCAGTAATTAATACCAACACATTAGTAAACAGACTGAATGCTTAATTTACGGTTAATTTAATCTTGTTTAAAAGGGTTATTTTAAACCAAGCAATCATGTAGTTAAAAATGTCTATCCTTTTAGTTTTAGCATGATAAGGATGCTTAGTCACATAGACACCCCATGCAGCTGGATTCCCTGCCTTCTGGGTCCTATAACTCTACATTTATTATGGTGCCCAAAGGAGTAAATCCCCAGATGTTTTAAAACTACAGCTTACGTGATGCTTTGTCATTCTAAATGCATTCTAGAAGCATGCAAAGCATTATGGGAGTTGTAGTTCTACAACATCTGGGGATCTATCTATTAAGCACCCCTGTTCTATAACCTAGGTTTAGAATACACTTTCTAGTTGTCAAACTGGATGTAATGGTTGCATGCATGCCATAATTATTTACTTTAAAATAGCATTTTTATTACTAAAGCTTAACTTTTTTTTTATATTGATACAATTCTGCACAAATCTCCAAGAAAGGCATTTCTAAGGAACACCATATATTGTCGAAAGCTACCTTGACAAAAAAAATCAGTATTTAAAGAATTTTGAATGAATTCTACAATCTGTAAACAAAGTCACAGTTAGGCAAACATGTATCTCGACACGTACAAAAAATCCCGGGGCAATGTACATCTGCATCATTAGGGGGAGTATCCTTCAGTGGGAGCTTCTGGAAAAACTGTACATTACTATTGCCTCATTACTTGTTACAGTGACTTGTGCTGATTGTGTTTTATGGGAGGCTCTGCTGTATAGCTTATATCTATTCACAATTATTTTTAGTATACATTTGTCAAATTTTACTCTGTTGTGCTCTGTCTGCCTTTTCAATCTTCTCATTAGGAAAATTCAGTTTTCAAACAATATCTAGAAAATAGACAATGTCTCGCAAGGTGAAATTATCTTTTGAACAATATGCCCAGTGCAGTGATATAGGATATGGATCATTTGACTGGCAAATCGCACATATTTTCTATATAAACAAAAATATAGACACACTGTACTATCTCATATTACAATATTACAATTTATATCATATACAAAAATAGGCTAAATAAGTAATATTTTGATATAAGCTCTTAAAGGGACACTCCACTGCCCAAATACAAAATAAATAAATACAAAATAAACAAAACTTACTGTTTAGTAGATATACATCAAATGAAAACATGCATACATGTAATCATTTATTTAATGGGGTTATATCTAAAACCATCTTGCAAAATCTGCAGATCTCTTGTCTGCTGCCTTTGCAAGCCCTCCTCTTCTATACCTGCCCAGATTTTCTGTCTCTGTCCAAACACAGACTTCCCAAAGCAGCTCAATGAGAAGTCTTTGCAAGGCAGGTGCTCTTGGGTTTAGTTCCACTGAGCTAACCAAATCAGGAAGTAATGTTACCTGCTGTCTGTTTGAAAGCCAAGGGGGTGTAACCAGGTGACATAGTTACATAGTTACATAGCTGAAAAGAGACTTGCGTCCATCAAGTTCAGCTTTCCTCACATTTTTTGTTTTGCTGTTGATCCAAAAGAAGGCAAAAAACCCAGTTTGAAGCACAATTTTGCAACAAGCTAGGAAAAAATCCTTCTTGACCCCAGAATGGCAGTCAGATTTATCCCTGGATCAAGCAGTTATTACCCTACATTGAAAGATTATATCCTTGAATATTCTGTTTTTGGCAAGTATGCATCTAGTAGCTGTTTGAACATCTGTATGGACTCTGATAAAACCACTTCTTCAGGCAGATAATTCCACATCCTTATTGTTCTTACAGTAAAAAAACCTTTCCTTTGCCTTAGATTAAATCTTCTTTCTTCAAGTCTAAACGCATGACCTCGTATCCTATGTAAAGTCCGGTTTGTGAATAGATTTCCACACAATGGTTTGTATTGGCCCCGAATATATTTATATAATGTTATCATATCCCCTCTCAGGCGACGTTTTTCTAAACTAAATAGGTTTAAATTTGTTAACCTTTCTTCATAGCTGATATGTGCCATTCCTTTTATTAATTTTGTAGCCCGCCTCTGAACTTTTTCTAGTGCCATAACATCCTTCTTTAGAACAGGCGCCCAAAATTGCACAGCATATTCAATATGTGGTCTTACCAGTGATTTATAAAGAGGCAAAATGATTTTCTCGTCCCGAGAATGAATGCCCTTTTTCATGCATGACAATACCTTACGGGCCTTGGCCACTGCTGATTGACATTGCATATTGTTGCATAGTTTGTTGTCTATAACAATTCCCAAGTCCTTTTTGTGTGTTGTTCTCCCTAATACGCTTCCATTAAGGGTATACGTTTGTATACGCTTGTGTATTAATGCTGAAGTGCATAACTTTGCATTTTTCAACATTAAATTGCATCTGCCATTTGAGTGCCCAGTCCCCCAGTCTATCTAAATCCCTCTGCAGCAAAGTAATATCTTGCTCACATTGTATTATTTTACAGAGTTTTGTGTCATCTGCAAACACTGAAACATGACTTTCAATGCTGTCTTCAAGATCATTTAGAAACATGTTAAATAGAAGGGATCCCAGAACAGACCCCTGAGGGACACCACTTGCCACCTCTGTCCAGCTTGAAGATTTACCATTAATGACAACTCTTTGTACTCTGCTTTTAAGCCAATGTTCTACCCAAGAACAAGCATTTTCATCTAGACCGATTTCCTTGAGTTTGAACACTAATCTATTGTGTGGAACTGCAGCAAATGCCTTGGCAACATCCAAATAGATTACATCCACTGGAACACCCTGATCTATACTTCTACTTACTTCTTTGTAGAACGCAATCAAGTTAGTTTGACATGACCTGTGCTTCATAAAACCATGCTGATTTTTGCTGATAACCATGTTCTTCTCAAGGAATTCTTGAATATTATCCCTTAATAACCTTTCAAATATTTTCCCAGCCACAGAAGTTAAGCTCACAGGTCTATAATTTCCAGGCGAGGATTTTGAACCTTTTTTGAATATAGGAACCACATCTGCCTTCCTCCAATCCTCCTGGAACACTTCCTGAAAGAAAAGAATCTTGAAAGATTAAAAACAGAGGTTCACTTATTTCTACTCTTAGTTCCTCTATGTGGCCTGCACATAGAAAAGCTTGCATCTAAACTTTATCCAAAACTAGGTGCCCTGTACAGAAACAAATCCTGCCTAAGCCCTACACTAAAGGAAAAGATTGTACAGCAAATGCTAATGCCAATCATTGATTATGGGGATGTAGTATATGCATCTGCATCACAATCACACATTAATAAACTCAACACATTGTATAACTCGTTCTGCCGATTTGTGCAACAATGTAATTACAGGACTCACCATTGTGACATGCTAAAAGAACTAAACTTGCTGTCGCTGGAATCCAGACGCACCCTTCATCTTTCCAGCCTTGTGTTTAAGAGCTTTTCTGGGAAACACAATGCTTTTTTCAGCTGTTCCCACTTCCTATAACCTCCGATCCAGTACCAACACTTTACTTAGTCTACCTCAATACAAAAAGAAAGCAGCCCGATCCTCCTTCTCCTACAGAGCACCGCAATTGTGGAACGACCTCCCGCACAATTTAAAATCTTCCCTAAGCCTAAAGTCCTTTAAGAGATCCTTCTCTACATACCTCAAAACAGAATGCACCTGTCATGGTTGATTATATATTTCCTGCCTGTTCTATGTTAAATTTTGTATTTATTGTGTATTATATTAATATTGTATTAATATTGTATTAATATTGTTTTAGTATTTTATTGTACTCTAATTGTAACAATGCAATGATTTGTAGACCCAGGACATACTTGAAAACGAGAGAAATCTCAATGTATCTTTTCTGGTAAAATATTTTTTAAATAAAATTAAATTAAATAATACTCGTGGATGGATACCGTCAGGCCCTGGAGCTTTGTTTATATTATCTTTCTTTAGTTGCTGCAGCACCTTGTCTTGAGTTAACCAATTACAATTATTCTGCAAGTTTTTAGTAGCAATCATTTTCACATCTATTGCCATGGGTTCTTCCTTAATATATACGGTAGAGAAATAGTTATTTAAAATTCCTGCCTTTTCCTGGTCTTCATTAACTAACACACCCGTTTCAGTTTTTGCTGTACCTACACTTTCATTTTTGTTTTTTTTAGAATTTATGTACTTAACAAATACTTTGGGGTTGGTTTTGCTCTCTTTAGCTATCATTTTTTCATTTTGAAGTTTAGCAAGTCTAATTGCCATTATTTGCGTCCTTATGTCTTTTATAACATGCATCTGATTTGTCCGATTATTAAAGTTTTAATTTCAGTTGAAATCTGCACTTTTTGCAAAATTTAAAAAGAAGACACTTTCTTCACACATAAAGGTTTTCAGCAAGCTAAAGTGCTTTGGAGTGTTTCTTTAATGGTAAGTTTAAATGGTCCCTACAGGACTAGAGTAAAATATTTCTTACTTAAATTAATTAAACAATGATACAACTGGTGGAGTACTTCACAGATGTATATATGCTTATTTTGATCTGGTAGTTGCTATCCCAGGATATCTTTTAACAATGACCCATTTATATGTTTTATTGATTTTAATGCCTATTGATTTTAATGTTTAGTTGAACAACTAATCCTTTTGATTTTCTAAAAATTCCAATGAGTACCAAAGGGGTCAATTTTTACCCTGCAACATTTCCCCTGTTGCTAATTTTTACCTTTTTATAGGGTATGTAGGCGCCAAATCTACGTGGGACAATGTATGTTCTTCAGTGCCTATAAGCAGTAGAGGCAATTCTCCAGGCAGTAATAAGTGTCACATTGCAATGATGAATTCAACGTACTAACAGCAGTGCCTTGGAATTTAGTGTGTAATGAGTGTGATATGATCATTTGCATTCCCTTTAATGATATTCCTGGTACACACTGTTTTATGAATATAGAACTACTTAGTAATCATGATTTACATGCGCACTTGACTCTACTTACATCTTGCTTTTTCCCTGTGTTACAGGTGTTTATAGTATCTTAATGAGAAAGCATAAAACAAGTACTTTTTAGACTACAGAACATTCTGTTAGGTTGAATACTGTGATTAAATGACTGCATTTATTTCATACTTTTATATATCCTGTAGAATATTATTCTGACTTGTGTGGGTCTCTCGGAATTGTAAAGACTTCAATAACTATATATTAAAAATAAATACCGTATATACTCGAGTATAAGCCGACCCGAATATAAGCCGAGGCCCCTAATTTTACCCCAAAAAACTGGGAAAACGTATTGACTCGAGTATAAGACTAGGGTGGGAAATGCAGCAGCTACTGGAAAATTTCTAAATAAAATTAGATCCTAAAAAAATTATATTAATTGAATATTTACAGTGTGTGTATATGATGAATGCAGTGTGTGTGTATGAGTGCAGTGTGTGTGTGTATGAGTGCAGTGTGTGTATGAGTGCAGTGTGTGTGTATGAATGCAGTGTGTGTATGAATGCAGGGTGTGTGTATGAGTGCAGTGTGTATGAATGCAGGGTGTGTGTATGAGTGCAGTGTGTGTGTATGAGTGCAGTGTGTGTGTATGAGTGCAGTGTGTGTGTGTGTATGAATGCAGTGTGTGTATGAATGCAGTGTGTGTATGAATGCAGGGTGTGTGTATGAATGCGGTGTGTGTGTATGAATGCAGGGTGTGTGTGTATGAATGCAGTGTGTGTGTATGAATGCAGGGTGTGTGTGTATGAATGCAGGGTGTGTGTGTATGAATGCAGTGTGTGTGTGTATGAATGCAGTGTGTGTGTGTATGAATGCAGTGTGTGTGTGTATGAATGCAGTGTGTGTGTGTATGAATGCAGTGTGTGTTTGTGTTGCAGAGCCTTGGTGGGGGGTGGGCATTTTTATAAAAAAAAAAAAATTAATATTATTTTAATTATTTTTGTTATATTATTTTTTTTATTATTTTTATTATTATTAATATATTATTATATTTATTTATTTGTTGTCCCCCCTCCCTGCTTGATACATGGCAGGGAGGGGGGCTCTCCTTCCCTGGTGGTCCAGTGGCAGTTCAGTGGGGGGAGAAGGGGGGCTGGCAGAGCTGTTACTTACCTCTCCTGCAGCTCCTGTCAGCTCTCTCCTCCTCCGCGCCGGTCCGTGCAGCTCTTCTGTCAGCTCACACTGTAAGTCTCGCGAGAGCCGCACTATGACCCCGCGGCTCTCGCGAGACTTACACTGGGAGCTGACCGAGGTGCTGCACGGACCGGCGCGGAGGAGCAGGGAGCTGACAGGAGCTGCAGGAAAGGTAAGTAACAGCTCTGCCAGCCCCCAGTCTGTATTATGGCAATGTAAATTGCCATAATACAGACTGACTCGAGTATAAGCCGAGTTGGGGTTTTTCAGCACAAAAAATGTGCCGAAAAACTCGGCTTATACTCGAGTATATACGGTACCTGTTCATGGCTACTTGATGTTTACTGCTGTCTTATACTGTAACACAGAATGTGACTTAATTTGCTATACTACTAGTTAAAAACATTTTGCTGCAAAGTTCTCTGAAGCCTCAGGAATCTTCATTGTGGTGGTGTCATCCCCTCTATGACACTATACCTGTTAATCTCATAGTCAGGATTGTATGGCTCGGTACAAGGAATGACCATTAGAGCGGAGGAGTGGTATGATGCTGCCCTAAGAGCATAACAGTTCTATTTACAGAGTCAATGCGTATTGGCTCCGTTACATGTGAGTGACCTAATTTATAGATACACTATCAATTTTTAGCTACTATCTATACTATATTCTGTTTCTTTTGCCTCCCAATATTTGAAATGCACAAAGAGGAACACTTTTGTGTTAAGGGTGTAAGTGGGGGTGTGACCGGGGATGGGGCTGTTCTGAGATATTTTAGTTGACTTACTAATAACAAAAATACAGTGTAGCGCTTATTTACAGTTAACAGAGTGAAAAGAATGTGACACAAAGAATACCTCCAAAGAAGTATCTTTACATCAGTAGGAAAACTTTTTGTTTTCTTTAAATTGTGAAAGAACATTATACCTTAAATACATAAAATGATATACAATAGTGTGTATCCGTATGTAACAATATTGTGGTATTTGGTAAGACAATTAAACACTCACACTTTCATGAGCTGGTCCGTAAGGGCGACCCTTCCCCTCATTATGATGTAATCTCGCAGTCTGTCCTGGATAATAACTCAGAGAAAACATGGATATAGGGCAGTAACGTAATATAAAAAGAATCCAAGATATATAACAAGTGGATACTGACAAGGATGGAGCCCATGTTAGGCTCTATATAGATGCAGTGTGTGGTTTGGGTCCACACTCCTTCTTTAGTAACAGCAGGATTAAGGTGCCAAGTTCTTTTCAAAATATATGTATAAGGAAATATTAAAACAAATAAAATATAAAAAATGACAACTGAATACTCTCACTTTCGGCAGAACGCGTTTCGCCACATACAGGGCTTCATCAGCTGGGCAATTGATAATGAGAGAGAAAAGGTACTCCGTCCTGCTAATATACCCCCTTAATAATAAAGTTCAGCTTTGGAAATGAGTACCTTCTACCATAACGCTGGGAGTGAGTTGCGTTCCATGCCTCATTTCTTTATGGCGTCTTTCTTTACTTCATACTGATCATCAGTCATATCATGTTTTATTACTGCTTTCTCGCCTGGTAATTACTGCCTCTTTTACTCATTGTGTTCTTATAGTGAAATCCAGAACATTATATTAATAGGTAATTCCAATAAGCAGGGTGTTTCATCAAAGATATATTTTTTTTTAAAGTTTTGTTTTGCCCTTTATACTATACAGGGAGTGCAGAATTATTAGGCAAGTTGTATTTTTGAGGATTAATTTTATTATTGAACAACAACCATGTTCTCAATGAACCCAAAAAACTCATTAATATCAAAGCTGAATATTTTTGGAAGTAGTTTTTAGTTTGTTTTTAGTTATAGCTATGTTAGGGGGATATCTGTGTGTGCAGGTGACTATTACTGTGCATAATTATTAGGCAACTTAACAAAAAACAAATATATACCCATTTCAATTATTTATTATTACCAGTGAAACCAATATAACATCTCAACATTCACAAATATACATTTCTGACATTCAAAAACAAAACAAAAACAAATCAGTGACCAATATAGCCACCTTTCTTTGCAAGGACACTCAAAAGCCTGCCATCCATGGATTCTGTCAGTGTTTTGATCTGTTCACCATCAACATTGCGTGCAGCAGCAACCACAGCCTCCCAGACACTGTTCAGAGAGGTGTACTGTTTTCCCTCCTTGTAAATCTCACATTTGATGATGGACCACAGGTTCTCAATGGGGTTCAGATCAGGTGAACAAGGAGGCCATGTCATTAGATTTTCTTCTTTTATACCCTTTCTTGCCAGCCACGCTGTGGAGTACTTGGACGCGTGTGATGGAGCATTGTCCTGCATGAAAATCATGTTTTTCTTGAAGGATGCAGACTTCTTCCTGTACCACTGCTTGAAGAAGGTGTCTTCCAGGAACTGGCAGTAGGACTGGGAGTTGAGCTTGACTCCATCCTCAACCCGAAAAGGCCCCACAAGCTCATCTTTGATGATACCAGCCCAAACCAGTACTCCACCTCCACCTTGCTGGCGTCTGAGTCGGACTGGAGCTCTCTGCCCTTTACCAATCCAGCCACGGGCCCATCCATCTGGCCCATCAAGACTCACTCTCATTTCATCAGTCCATAAAACCTTAGAAAAATCAGTCTTGAGATATTTCTTGGCCCAGTCTTGACGTTTCAGCTTGTGTGTCTTGTTCAGTGGTGGTCGTCTTTCAGCCTTTCTTACCTTGGCCATGTCTCTGAGTATTGCACACCTTGTGCTTTTGGGCACTCCAGTGATGTTGCAGCTCTGAAATATGGCCAAACTGGTGGCAAGTGGCATCGTGGCAGCTGCACGCTTGACTTTTCTCAGTTCATGGGCAGTTATTTTGCGCCTTGGTTTTTCCACACGCTTCTTGCGACCCTGTTGACTATTTTGAATGAAACGCTTGATTGTTCGATGATCACGCTTCAGAAGCTTTGCAATTTTAAGAGTGCTGCATCCCTCTGCAAGATATCTCACTATTTTTGACTTTTCTGAGCCTGTCAAGTCCTTCTTTTGACCCATTTTGCCAAAGGAAAGGAAGTTGCCTAATAAATATGCACACCTGATATAGGGTGTTGATGTCATTAGATCACACCCCTTCTCATTACAGAGATGCACATCACCTAATATGCTTAATTGGTAGTAGGCTTTCGAGCCTATACAGCTTGGAGTAAGACAACATGCATAAAGAGGATGATGTGGTCAAAATACTCGTTTGCCTAATAATTCTGCACTCCCTGTAATAGGAGAGAGATATTTATTACATGTCCAGTTTTCATAAATCCAAATCCCTTTTAAGTAATAATTTTGAGGCTATTTTAAAAGCTTGAGTATGTCATGAGAAAATACTACTGTACTAATAAAGTTTCTATTTAATTGTTCATATATCAGTTATAGCTGCTCTTGCTCACTGTATTTTCATTTTGAGTTGAGTGTTCACGTATCTGCTTTTTGTTTATCTGCTCTTTTTTTATCTCGAGATAATTGGCTCTATATTTCTTCCAAGCTCCCTCCGATCATTACAGCTTGATTCACGACCTAGTTCTCCAGTATTATTTAGAAACATTTGGGAGACATTTTGCTAAATTTGAATCACGGCATTGTTTGCTCAATAGAATAATTGTGTTTAATTTAATGAACACGACAAATATAAACAAAATTTGACAAAATAAATGTTTGTTATGATCTATGGCTGCATAGTGCAAACATTTTTGTTGTTGTTTATTAGTCATAGGGAATAAACAAAAAAAGAAACAAATGCCATTCTACCTGTGTATGATTTACTGAGAAGACTGTAGATTAAAAAGTAACTTTTAATAAATAAATCTAAAATAAGAATATAAAAAAGAGAAAAATAATAATTGCCCCTCTGATGAGCTTCACTGGCGAAACGTGCACGTCAGGGGCTCTGGACACTTACTGACACATTATTGGTGTCGGCATCTAACTCTCTGCTTATCTATTGCTAAATTACCGACATCAAGTTCATTTAAGTCCAGCATTTCAGGAGTGCATATTGGAGACTCTTAACACTAATTTTGTGTACTCTGTACATACTTTATTTCTCTTTCTTTTTCCTTTATTATGTGTATGGGGGGAGATTGATAAGACCAGGCATTTTATTAAGGGGTGCCCTCGAAGGCACAAGACTCAGGAATCTTTATTCTATATGCCTTCCTCTGTCACTGTCTGTATATTTTCTACTACCTAGGCAACCTGTTCAAAACTGTTTGTAAACCCTCTCTTTATACTTTGACCTATTATTTAGATGCAGCTAGCATTTAGGCAACTTGTGTGATTTTTAACCAGTTAACTGCTGCCTGTCAGCAGTCCTTCACAGGTGAGCTACTACTTTGTGCTCCACTGTGGTCAAGCATAAGTTAACATCATTCAGTGCAGGCAGCTGTTGTTACACTAGAATATACTGCTAGGTATCTTGCAGGAAAAAAACAGAGCCAGGTCAGCAACCCCTTATTTTACACTTTACTGCTTGAAAGCAAGCTTTAATTTATTATCAAAATGCTGCTATGATCTAGGCAGCTTTTGTGATATTTAACTGGCTAATCGCCGTCTGTCAGAAATCTGTCTTAGCTGAACTATTGACAGCACTGGTTTAGCAGTTGTCTTATCTCCCCCCCCCCTTTTTGCTACAGCTATTAGTGATATATAATATAGTATCACTTCTATTACTTGGGAATACACTGACGTTATATTGTAGCTAAACAGTATTGCTTCAGCATTAGTGTTATTATGTATACACTTTTACAGCTTATATAAGTAGTCAGAGTTTTACTCGCTGTATAGTCTCCATTTACTCCTGCTGTTCATATTATTTTTCTCTTTTTTCTCTTTTTTTATATTCTTTTTTATATTATTTTTTTTATATTCTTTTTTATATTCTTTTTTTTATATTCTTTTTTATATTCTTTTTTATATTTTTATATTCTTATTTTAGATTTATTTATTAAAAGTTACTTTTTAATCTACAGTCTTCTCAGTAAATCATACACAGGTAGAATGGCATTTGTTTCTTTTTTTGTTTATTCCCTATGATATTCACCATTTAGGGGTTACCCCCCTTTTTTGTGCCCTCTACCTTGTGATATCTAAATTTTGGCCCTAGGTTAATTCTTTTTGTTTTCCTCGTATAATTGTTTATTAGTCCTTCCAATTTTAACCCATACATCCATAGTTAGCAAATAAGCCTCAAATATATGAGTACCATTAAATTGGGTAATAGTAACAACCCCTTGATGTTGGGCTAAGGTAACATCCCCAGGACGTACTTGAAAATCAGAGTAATCTGAATGTACCTTTCCTGGTTAACTCCTTCAGGACCGGCTTGTTTTGGTCATGTTGTAAGTTAAGGACCAGGGCTCTTTTAACACTTTTGTGGTGTTTGTGTTTAGCTGTAATTTTCCTCTCTCTCATTTACTGTTCCCATACAAGTTATATATTGTTTTTTTCAGGACAAAAGGGGCTTTCTTTACGTACCATTATTTGCATCATGTCATGTACTGTATTTTCTGGCGTATAAGATGACTTTTTAACCCTGGAAAATCTTCTCCAAAGTCGGGGGTTGTCTTATACGCCGGTTATAGGGTCTATATGGCTGCCGGCCCTTCTAATGCTGCAGCCGCCTGAGTGTTCTAAAGAGAGCGCTCAGACGGCTGCTGCACTGCCTCTCTTCTCACCTCCCCTTCCCTGTGCAGAGTGGGTGGCCGAGCTCCTCTTCGTCCTGTCAGTCCGGCCGGGTACCGCGCGGTACAGGAGATTCAGTTACCTGTTCCCGGCCGGACTGAAAGGAATTGCACACTGAGTGCTCACTTCCTTTCAGTCCGGCCGGGAACAGGTAACTGAATCTCCTATACTGCGCAGTACCCGGCGGGACTGACAGGACGAAGAGGAGCTCGGCCACCCACTCTGCACAGGGAAGGGGAGGTGAGAAGAATGTAGGGAGGATTGGGGGGTGGGGAGTAAAAAGAATGGAGGGGGGGAGTAAAAAGAATATATCGCAATTAGCCTCCTGTGTGCTAGACCAGCAGGCATGGATTGTATGCCCAAACAGCCTGGCACATACCTGGGCTTTAAATGCTATTTCAGATTATCATTATTTAATGTCTTGCTGTGTAGCTCTGTCTGCTCACTGTACATCATGGCTCATTTTTATTTGGTGTGCATTGGAAGTGGGGTAGTCTTATACGGCGAGTATATCCCAAACTCTATATTTTAACTGGAAAAGTTGGGGGTCGTCTTATACGCCCAGTCGCCTTATATGCCGGAAAATACGGTAATTTACTTTAAAAAAAATAATAAAATATGGTGAAAAATTGAAAACAAAGCATGTTTTTTGACTTTTGCTTGAAAAATCTTTTACTCACTTTCACTGACAATATCATCGCTATGATATGTTTTACTGTTTTGAATCACTAATATTTAAGTTCAGCGAAGTCTCCTGAGTAAAACAGTACCCCCCATGTACAGGTTTTAGGGTGTCATAGAAAGTTACAGGGTTAAATACAGTGCTAGCAAATACGATTCTCTGGACTTTCGGCCTGGGTTGTCAGGCAGGTCCCTCAAATTGCAATCAGTAAAATTACTTAATTATGTAAAAATATTACATAAATACGCACATAGAATTTAAATATATATGCATATTTATATATTTGAAGTCTATGTGTATATTTATATAATTATTTATGTAATTTTTTATATGGACATATGTATATTTCGTATTATTTTTATTTATTTATATATAAATAGATATATATACAATTTTATTCTAAGTGTATTTTGATATAAATATATATATATATATATTAATATCAAAATACAGTTAGAATAAAATGTCATATATATATATATATATATATATTTATTATTATTTTTACAGTTTTTTATTTATTTTAATTTACTTAGTTGTATTTTATAATATATATATATATATATATATATATATATACACAATACATATAGTTATTATATATATATGTATATATATATATATATATATATATATATATATATATATATACATGTGTGTAATTTAATTATAAGTGTATATTTTTATATTTATATATTAATATAAAAATACACTTAGTATGACATTATATATATATATATATATATATATGCTTTATAGACATATATAACACATATATAATTATATTTTTTTATTTAACATTAAAAAAAATTTCTTTTTATACCGCGGGGTCCTAATTTGCCGCGGGGAGACTGCCCGCAATGCTGATCGCCGTCGGGGAAACAACGGCTATCGGGTAAGTACATCTTACCGTTAAGACGGTTCAGGACAGTCACCGGTCCTCAAGGGGATTTTTCCAAAGACGGTCCTGAACCATCAGCAGTTGCGAAGGGGTTAAATACTTTGTTGTTATTATTATTATATAATTTGTTTCATAATAATAAATTAAGATGAAATAGTATAAACTAGTAATTGAAAACATTTATAATGTATGATCCATAGGAGAACACGAGTGTTCTAAATCTCCAAGTTTTCACCACTTCCCCTTTGTTTCTGTTTTCATATAAATTACACATATGGAAAGGCTGAGCCTGTAGTTGTGGGAGGAGATATTGCTATAAATAATCAGGTCGTCCCTTCCTCTGGGCTGAGACTGTCTGGTTCAGTACAGATCCATCTTCTTCCGGTTCAAAGGTTATCAACACAAACTGCCTAACCTCCAGACATGCTGGTCTTGGCCTAGTGCGGCCCATGCAAGCATTCATTTTACCTCACTTTAGTAAAGAGCCTCCTCCCCCGAAGCTTATGGGGCACATCTGTGTCTGGCCCAGCCACAGCTGTTACTATTCACACATTTTATTTTATTTTTTCCTCTACAAAACTGTGTTTGTTCATTCGGATATGGCAAATTTCACTACTAATGCAAATTCAGCCTATTTTAATCGTACATAGCATTACAGGGATGCCTCAATTACTTTCTTTTACTTACTGTATTTGGTCATATCGACTTTTATCATATGCAATTCAGTTGTCACCCTTCTTTTCAATGTATCATTTGTCTGCCCTCAGGGTATTCATTCAATCATTGGACCTACATTGTTTAGTATTTATGTGGTTAGGTGTTGCAACAGTCTAAATTTATGTCAGGCCCAAATTTGGGCCAATACATGTGGTTGAGGAAATAGAAATATAAACTTTTATGTACATTCTCTGTACACAATAAAACTTAAAAATTTTTTATCCTGTTTAAAGGGGGAATATCTTCGAAATGTCTAAAAATCTTCTTACTAAACAAACTCAAACTCATAAAATGTATCATGCATTTCAGTAGCCACCCTTTTTTAAATGTTTTATTTGTCTGCCCTTTGGGTATTCAGGCACTCATTGGATCTACATTGTTTATCAATCATGTGGCTAGGTGCTGCAACTGACTGACTACATTTATGTCAGGCCCAAACTTGGGCCTATACATGTGGTTATTTAAAAAAATAAAATAAAATAAAATTACTGTATATGTTTGATATGCGTTCGGTTGTTGGGATTTGTTAATTGCATGCGTACTAACCACTAAGCCATACCTCCATATTTAAGCCTTAACTAATTCTGGCTCGCTAATGTTGTCCTGATTTCTCACATTTGCCCGAAGTTACTTTCATAATTTTTCTGCAAATAACATCTTTTAATAATGAGTTTGCTATTTTAGGTTAATCCTTGGTCATTTTGTATTGCCTACTAATTACTACTCTGTATAATCTCTATTAATGCTGTATGCACAAAGAGTCACGCCACTGCCCAAATACAAACTAAGTTGTATAATTTAAAACTGCTTGCAAAATCTGCAGTTCTCTTGTCTGCTGCTTCTGCCTGCCCTCCCCTTCTAACCCTGCCCGGTCTTTCTGTGGCTGTCCAATGGCAGACTTCCTGGTCCAGTTCAATAAGAAATCTTTGCAAGGTGGGTGCTCTGGGCAGTTGGGGGGGTTGATTTATGGACGTGTCAATTTGTACTGAAGACTGCACTCTTTCAAAAAAAAAAAAAAGTACACACTAAAGTGCTTTGGGGGGTCTGGAGTGCCCCTTTGAGTGAGTATTCCCCTTTAAATTAGTTTTCTCCTGTCATAAGCAATTTACAAATGAGTCTTATTATGCCCTACATTGTGAGTGTCTTACCGTGCCCTACAGGGCTTCTACCACCTGGTATGGGATTTCAATTTGATTACTGCATTTTATGATTTATTGTCTGCTTTGGCCTCATTCCACCACTCAAGCAGATCAATTTTCTACCTTCCATAAATTCGGTCTGCATTCTACCGCGCAGGTTTTCCTTATACAGTACAACCTCATCCACTTTTTAGACATGGTTAACATTTCGGCCCATTTAGGCCGCTCGTTTTATCGGTTGCACGAACACGTGTCAATCATATTAAGCCGGCTCAGGTATTGTGATTACTTTTACTGTCTTATTTGTAGGGTCTTCTAATAAAGCATTACGTAAACCTCATAACATTCAGTCATGTTCAGTTTAAGCATGAAGTTATAGCTGATGTTGACATTACTGATATAGCATTTGCTGTTGCTTTCAACCCTATTCTTCCATGCCAGTTGTGTATGCATAGGTGTTTATCATCCACCTAAGCATTTCGCATGTAGGTCTTTTTAACGTATATCTTATATCTCCTGTCTCTTCCAATGTATTGTGTATGACTGTCACGGCCGCCAGCCTGTTCAGCCACTGTGGCATTCTAGATGCATGGACTTTGTTCCCATTTTTGATTCTGTCTGCCAACACCTTGTTTTATTTGGCTCCATGGGTATGTATTATATGATGCTTTATAAGTGTTTACATACGGTTTCTATTCTGTTCGCCATTTCATAACAAGATGATTATTTGTAACTATCAGGTTCTCTACCATCTCATCACCAATATATCTTGGTTACATACAACTTCTCCACAACAATTCTCTGATTCACATTCTACCTTCACCTGCATTAATCCTAACACAGCTGTACAGCCATCCTGTAACTCAGGAACCAAATATTGATACCTTTTAGTATTATACGCAATTTCTTACTCACGGCCCTCACTAGGCCTTTACAATGTGCGGTCATATGCCCCACAGTGGGCAACATGCCATGTCCTAAATCGGCACCACATTTGGGCATTTCATTTGCATTACATCTGTCTTACAGGGGTTGCATACTACCCCATTATGCTACATGTTATAAACAACATACCTATCCTTAAGACCCATTATTTAGCCAATCTCGTGGGGTAATTGTAAACCCTTAATTATGTAGATTATCTTTACCCGACATTAAGCCCTTCGGTTCACCTATATCTATTTAGGCGAGTTTATTATATTCTTCATAGATATCATATTCAAACTGCCCACGTATTGCAAAGTAAATGTTAACCTGGTCTTGTTTGAGGTCCAATGCCTTTACACACAGCCATACTGGGCCTTCATACCCATCATATGACCCTCTGTGGCAGCCCAATACCACCAATTCAGCCATCATTTGGGCTTTGCATAAGTACCTTCCTGCTTCATGGGGTTGTATGTATACACCACTCTTTCTTACATTTCATTACACCACTTATACTCTCTAGGCCTATACAAACCATTCTCCAAAACTGCATGGTACGTTAATCCCTTATGCTATACATTGTATCCTTACTTCACATACTGTCACTTTGTTCTTGCACAGTATTAGCAATGTTATGTCTCAAGTCACCTACATTGAGACACCACATAATCTTTTGTGTTGGTTGAATACTGGTCATCCTTTGGCATGAGCCTTATAGTTGCCTCCCATGCATGCCTCATTACCATCCTTCTAAGCTAACTACTATTCCTACCTTTACAAATGGACTGGACCAAACACTTGGGTAGGGATAGGCAACCTTTGGCACTACAGATGTTTTGGACTACATCTCCCATAATGCTCTTACACCCATAATGCTGGCAAAGCATCATGGGAGGTGTAGTCCAAAACAGCTGAAGTGCTGAAGGTTGCTTATACCTGCACTAGGGCTTCACTATTGGCCATTTCACAACACCTGCACCTTAGTATGTTCCAAACATCCGTACAGCCCTATTTCTCCATCCAGCAGCTCAGGACTAACATTGAGCACTCTGCCTTCCCCTATAATACCTCTACACTTGGCCCTCACTAGACCTTCACTCCATATGGTTACACATGGCCCTCCAGGGGCACTACAACAATTTTGGCCCCTCATTTGGGCAATTACATACGTCAATTTCCTGATACACGAGAGTCAAAGAAATAGAACCTTTCATACTACATTCCAATATTACATGGGCTCGTTAGGCTCACACAAGTCTTTTCCATACAGCCCTCTCTTGGCACACTCCAGAGAACCTGGAACCTATCACTACGCATTTAACATATCCAGAGCTCTTCGGTCTGTCACTATTTTAACTGTTTAGTACTTCCACAATAAGGCACTTCCTAGTTCTTGTATTTCACTTCCTGCAGTACGCTATGGGATTTGATTAAATGAGATGGTTATTTCTCAGGGTGTTCTTTTTCTTACATAGTTCAGGTCCTTCTAGTGGAAGGATGTGCAGTGGGATCTCATGCCTAGATTTGGTACAATCAGGTATCTGGTACCAGCTTTTTATGTAAACGGTTAATTTTCTGTCACTCCACATGTCTGCACAGTTATGTTTTATATTATGCCTTTCTGTCACTATCCCTACTTGCTCCAAACTTGAGGCTGGTTATCCTCAACTTGATTATTTGTGAACTGTACCATCACCTCTTGACATATACTTTACAGGGGTCTTGTTCAATTATTCTGGTCACTTCCTTAATGACCTATATCATTATGCCAAGTCTCACCAGGTATACTTTATATTGACCATTGCATATATGGGGGTACTTTTGCAGGTATGGTCAACTGAGTCATTTATTATACCGTTCAATTTCGTTTTGGTTAGTTTGGTAACAGATATTAATAGAGTATTTTGTTTCCTGGGCTCATTGCACTTACTTTACCTACCTTTCCGGCAATCTCTGTTGCATTTTCATTAGTGTTGGTGTCGTAGTTCTGAATTATAACCACTAAGTTCTTGGGACTCTCTCTCTGGTTGGTTTTGGTTTGGATATCTGTAAACCTTTTCTTTTGCCCTCCACTTTCTATTTACCTATTCTTACCATCAACTTATAGCATAGCTTTCATTTGTCTGCCAGGTGTGTCTAATCATGCCACATTTATTGTTTTGCATTTACGTGTGTCACCTCCTTTCTTACAACAACCACTCGCTCTACAGAACTTATCTTTAGCTTGGTCTGGCTGTTAGGGTATCCTAAGTGGCCATAGGTAGTTTTTGACTTCTTGTGCCATTATATAGCGGTCCCGCGAGGCCAACTCCCATCCTCAACTACGGAGGTATTCGCCCCTCGGGCCAAATCATAGTTACTGCCTCGCATCTCCGCCCTCTTTTCAAAAGCAGTTAGGGGCTCACGTGTCATGGCCAACTTATTTTGACTCTCTTTAATCCTCACCGAGATGCCAACACCCTGCCACAATGCTCAGTTGCAAACCTACCCAATGGGTCAAATCCTTGGTAGAGCCTCTCATCGCCACTTGTCAACTAGTTAGGTTCCCAACTCAGCAATTTAGCTTAATTGTTTTGCCACTTGGCATAACATAGGTCAGCCAGTATCTTAGTGTTATAGAGTATCTCCCACTAACGAATTTTCTATTTCAGGTATGGTTATAAACGCTGATAAAATGTAAAGTATTGATTGCGTATTAAAGTATTAAACTATTAACTTTTTGCACTCTTTTTACAGGCCTACCCGAATGTCTATTTCGGAACACCACAACCGACTTGTGCACCCCTAACATAACTTGGCTTATTGCCCCTGACCACAAAAAGAAAGACCGAGCCTGTGGGCAGAGCCTGTAGTTGTGGGAGGGTATGTTGCTATAAATACACAGGTCTACCCTTCCTCTGGGCTGACACTGTCTGGTTCACCCCACCCACCACTCCCTTTATCAAGCTATTTAACTTGGTTGGCCCTCTTTTTACAGGCCTACCCGAATGTTGGTTTCGTCACACCACTAACATAACTCTGCTTTTTGTCCCTGACCACAAATATATATATATATATATATATATATATATATATATATATACGCACTAATATTTCCATTATTAATACTATATTGGAATCATGATATAAAACCTAGGTACATCAATAACAAGTCTGCAACAAAGTTCCTAGTCTTACACCGTTAATCCAGAGTTAATCCAGAGTTAATCCAGACTAGGTATAATTTATGAGATGTTTTAGAATTTATATTTCCCACTTCTGTTTTCTCTCAATATAACAATGTAAACCATCTCTTACCCATACCTTTCCCCTCATGACTCTTAAATAGACTATTATCATTTCTCCACCAAACCTCTTTCCCAGGTCTCCTTTCATGCCTTTTTTCTTTCATCCAATTTTTATTTTCTCTCAATATATATTTTTAGATTATGCTTTATGTCTATCCTTCATTAGTGATGTACCGAACGGTTCGCTGGCGAACGGTTCCCGGCGAACATAGCATGTTCGCGTTCGCCACGGCGGGCGAACATATGCGCGGTTCGACCCGCCCCCTATTCGTCATCATTGAGTAAACTTTGACCCTGTACCTCACAGTCAGCAGACACATTCCAGCCAATTAGCAGCACAGCCTCCCTAGCAGACCCTCCCACCTACTGGACGGCATCCATTTTAGATTCATTCTCAAGCTGCATGCTTAGTAAGAGGAGGGAAAGTGTAGCTGCTGTTCATAAAATAGGGAAAAGCATAGCTAGGTTAGGGATAAGGGTATGCTTTTTTTTGATTTTTTTTTTCTATGTAATGTAAATGCACTTAGTTGTCTGCCACTGCTGCCAGCTTCTGTGTCAGGCTCACGGTGCCCATTTCCCCAGTCAGTGCCACCAATTACATCTGGTGTCACAATAGCTTGGATTTAAAAACAAAAAACTTTTTTCACTGTTATA